>JANBXA010000007.1:78742500-79342500 GCA_030556225.1 Cricetiscus sungorus | reverse complement strand
GCAAAAATTTGTGTGGCTCCTTTAAGGGAGGTTTCCTGACTCAGCATAAGGGGGGGGGGACACACATCTTTTAAGAAGCCCTGCTAACAATTCAGTGGTGCATACAACAGCTAGCAATGGCAGTGACCACATCTCCAAGGCGGCAGCATGCTGCTTGATGGTAGAATAGACCAAGGTGGTGAGCACAGCTCCCAGTGGTGGTGGTAAACGTACCCCCGCCATCTTGGATAGACAGCGGCTAAAACAGTTGTGGCTTTCACAGTTGTGGCTTTCATTTTAGCAATGTTGTTTAGAAAATAAAAGACTCATGGCCATAAAAAAGGATAAAGATTTACAGTAAAGACAGATTCAGATAAAGAAAAACCTCAAAAGGTTTACAGTGTGTTTTAAAATATACATAGGCTTGGGAGAGAAAAAGAAAAAGGATAAAGTAGTTTTAAAAAAATAGAAAGAGAATAGCTTGGTGTGTGGCACACACCTTTACTTCTAGCACTCAGGAGGCAGAAGCAAGCAGACCTCTATCATTTCAAAGCAACCCTGGTATACAGAGTTAATTCTAGGACAGGCAAAAGTTACACAGAGAAGTTACACAGCAAGGAAGACGCGACTCCGGGGGAGGGAGGGAGGGAGGGAGGGAGGGAGGGAGGGAGGGAGGGAGAGAGGGAGAGAGAGGGAGAGAGAGGGAGAGAGGAGGGAGGGAGGGAGGGAGGGAGGGAGGGAGGGAGGGAGGGAGAGGGAGAGAGAGAGAGAGAGAGAGAGAGAGAGAGAGAGAGAGAGAGAGAGAGGGAGGGAGGGAGGGAGGGAGAGAGGGCCCCTGCACAGGCTTAAATTCCCTTGAGCTAACCAACCCCAGTGAGCCACGTGGACTCTGCAGATAGGCTACTCTAATGCAGAAGCAGACAGGTTGAACAGACTTAACCAATTAAGGGCTTGTTTACCCAGAGAGCATTCACCAGCGGGAAGGCATGGCACTACGCGGCTCTCTACAGAAAGCACACAGAGACCCTGGATACTGTATGCTTCTGGGTTGTCTTTGTATTGATTGACTGCTGAGGAAATAGCAACAACTGTTAAAAAGAAATGCTGCTGGATTAATCCAATGTATATGTTTTAAAAAATGCTTTGACTTCCAAATTTAAGTCTAAGGACAGATTACTGGGGAAAAGAAATTCTATTTTTGTTTCCACAGAAAATGAAAAGGTGTGGCTTTCTTCCAAACTAGCATGGTTTGATCAAGCAAGACCCCCTGAAGCAGTGTCCCAGGTGATCCAACATTCAAAACAACTGGGACAAGGAAGACTTGCAGACCACTACAGCCAGTATTTCTTCGTCTTCTTAGGATCCCCAAGACAGCGTCCCTTACAAGCAGGAAGCGGATTAGAAAGAACAACACCCAAATTCCCAAATATTGTTTATAAATGATTTTTTCATTTAAATGGTGTTGGTTATAAATAGTTAATGACCACAATTAATCTCTTTATAAAGGTAAAAAGGGGATTATGGTATAGAAATGAATACTTTGTTTTGGAATGGATTTTCATTTAATAATACAAATTTAGCATCGATTTTGTGATATGTTTATATCTACTCTTGTTTATGTATTGTGTTTATATAGCTCATTTTAAAATGTAATGTATAATTTAGTACAGATTATAGATAGTTACCTATAATAGTCAAAACTTAAATTAGTCAGGTTTTCTAGATATACGAGATAAATTTCAAATGAATAGGTATACTTCAAACCTTTGAAAGACCTACAGAATATGGCATTTAAAATGGTTTAGGGTTTTTATTGACTATGAGACATAACTGCTCCTGGCAACACCATCTGCATTAGAAAGAAACATCAAAGAAACTTGTTATAGAGCTTACTTCCAGTGTGGAAAGACTAGCCATATGGGAAAGATCCTGCTCTTGTCTGGACTGTTTGTCTTCATGCTGTATAAACTTGACATGCAGGACACACAGGAAAGTGACTGCTGAAACAAGATGGACATTGATACAAGGTTCCTACTTCATGGAAGAGCCTGTCAGACATTCTGCAGGACACCTAGAAAAGTGACTGACAAACTGCCAATACAGGTGGACAGTTTAAAGTTTCCTGCTTTGCTGTGGACTCTTCCAGACACATTATGGCCTATAGGCTGAAGATGGAACATTACAGAAGAACTTCAGGTGACTGACCAGGTAGCAAGATGTCCCTGTCATTTCTAGCTATTACATATTTATCCTACTGTGGTCTTTGATGGAGTTGAAAACAGATCGTTATGGTTATAGTTTTACTTAGCTAGAATTAAAGGTAAGTTACATATAAGATTTTGGCCTCACAACGATAGGATAGATGATGGAATATTTTCTTTAAGTCTTGCTAAATGTTAAAGGACTAATTATTGTTAACAATAGTTCTTTTTTGATAACTGTTTTGTTATATATTTTACTATGTTAAAGTTAAAACTCTTCTTTTTTTAGAAAGAAAAGAGACGATGGGAGATGTCATTCTGTAAATATGTTTCTCTTATTGGTTAATGAATAAATCACTGTTGGCAAATAGGAAGGCAAGATATATAGGACTAAGAGACAAGGAGGATTCTGGGAGATGCAGTAAGGAGAGTCAAGATGTAGGGATTTGAGAGGAAGAGGTCAGGATCCTCTTTCTGTTAAGATAAGACCACGTGGAAACACTTAGGTTGATAGAAATGGGTTAATATTTAAGACAGAGCTAGCCAATAAGAAACACTAGTAACAGGCTAACAGCTTTGTATCTAACACAACATCTCTGTGTGTTATTTGGGGCTGCACAGCTCTGGGACCAGGCTGGCAGGAAAACTGCTGGTAACAAAGCTCCTCCCTTGGTCCTTGTGCTTCAAAATTGCCCCGCCTCTCTTGGGAACCACTGCATGCTCAGTGGGCTAAAAAAGAAACACACTTTTCCTCTCCCTTCTCTTTATAGCAGAATTGGCATGGATGTTGGGGGGTCAATGTCCACTTTTCTCCTGAAACTTTCTTTCAGAGAAGACCTCTATTCACTCCCTGCTGGAAAACAAAAAGCAATGCCAGAATGCCACAGTGCCACTAGATAGAAAGACAAGAGAGGGAAGAGGGTTTTAAACATTCTGCTTAGCAAGGTGCTCTCAACCCAACATCCAGTAGCTTCTTCCTTCCCCTGGACAAGAGCAGTCCCTGTTCTCCATTTTGGTGTCCTCTAAACTTTTAAGGAGTTCTCAGATTTCATGTTTCCTTCCCTAACTCACATTATTTCCTTCAGTGTCTTTTTCTGAAAACAATACAGTCATTCTTCAAAGAATGACTCCCCAAACATGCTCCAAGCACTGATGCTTTCCCCAAGCCCAACAATTCCATTGCTATTTACTCTGCCTGTCTGGAATGAGATCAGAAGGCAGACAGAATGTAATCAGGGGAGATAATTTCAGGTTAATTTAGATACATTTAATTACATTTTCCAGAGTTCTGGGATTTGTTTTGGTTTGGTTTGATTTGGTTTTTTGTTTTGTTTTGTTTTGTTTTGTTTTGTTTGGGGGGGTTGTTGCTGTTTACTTAGCTAGTTAATTTTCTAGCACCACACTCTCAAATACCAAAACTCTTAGAGATGTACCTGAACAAGTAATAGGCTCAACAGAATTCATGAAAGATCAGTAATTGCTGTTTATTGGGTCCATTATTCATTGGTCTTTCCATAATAGCTGTGTTTTACTAAAAATACTCGATGGTGTGCTTGTACCTCTTATATATTCTGCAGTTCATGTTTTTATGACATCTGGGTCAGTAGATTTCAGTAAACTTAGAGAGAGAGAGAGAGAGAGAGAGAGAGAGAGAATAAATTGTCACTACAATTGATGGATCCATCCTGATTCCCATGCATCTCTCGGTGGGAGCATCTCAATCCATGAGAGAGCACTGATGCCAAAAGCATAGATCTTTCATGTGTCTTGACCTAGAAATGTACAACCACTACTTCAACTGCTCCATGGTTGTACACTCTATAATGCCATTTATGCTATTTGCCACATACCATCCTATGAATGATTTAATGTGCTTTGTGGTGATTTTTGCTAGCCTCAATTTCATCTTCTTTGCTAATTTTCAAGCTTAAGCTCTGTCATTGGAATGTTTCAAGTCCCTCTTAATTCATGGGGAATTCATCTTGGTGACAGAAATATCTCTGTTAAGGACTATAAATGGGAAACTTTTGCTTTTTCCCTAAAGCCCAATACAGTTGACATTGCTGATTGAGCTACTAATAATTCCCTTGATGAAAATAGCAATGTTTCTCGCGCTAATGGATTTAACATTTTACTTTTATTGTGGACGTTAAACACCTTTTCTCTGATTGTTTAAAATGCTTTTCTGAGACTGTAAGATAATTACCCAACTTAGGAAACAATGATGGGGTAGGAAAGCAATGTTTATTTTTTAATTTTATTTTTAATTTTTTTTCAGTTAAGGTGAATGACTCAACAGTGAGCTGACTAAATTCATAAAGATGTGTTCAGAACACATAAACACTCCAACTACTTTGAAAGTTATAGATGAACAATTTACTTCATGAATTTTTTCAGACTTGTTGTTAGTGATTGTTGACAACATTCAGCCCTTCTTTGTTACCAGCATGATGTTGCAGAAAGCTATGGCCTCTACACATCACAGTTCAAGCCTCTGTAGTGTGATTACCATCAAATTTACAAGACAAAATTTCATCTGAAACTGAACTAACCTTGAACCCATTGTTATAGCTGGGTGAGGTGGTGTGTGTAACCCCACAATTTTGGGGTTGAGACAATAGGATTGAGGGTTAGATACCAGCCTAGACTATATAATGACACTCTGTCTCACAAACCCAAAGTGTAAGAGGAGGGATAATTTCGAGAAAACCTAAGAAGATTGTGTGTTTGTTTGTTCATTTGTCTAGTTTGCTTTGGCATCAAGCTGAAAACCACTGCGTTAGGTTTTAGTGTATGCATCTAGAGATTAGGAGTTTATGACATGAACTAGCAGAATCAGTGAACTAGAAAGAGCAGTGATGAGGAAGAGGTGAGCACAGCCACCAGAGGTAACTGTGGTTTCACCGTAAACTTCTTGAATAAGACCCATCTAAGATGTGAGAGGGCTGACTCAAGAGAGATCCATGCACATGCAAAAGTTTAGCACATGCTCAAAAAAGAGCATAGATCCATGACAAGTTGATATAAACAGAAATGTCCCCAAAATGGAGAGGTTATTTTTGTAATCTTGTGTTTGGTTATATTTCTTAAAATAACACCCAAAACTAGGAAAAAGAGTGGAAAGACAGACAGATTGATTCATGTAAAAATTAAACTGATGATGGAAAGCATCATCAATCTATTTGTGCAGGTGACCATGTACATATTATTAAGTGATAAGAGTTAATATCCTCAATATACAAAAAGTGGTTATGAATAAGAAAGATAATGAAAAACGCTTTAAATGTATAAAAGATATTTGTAAAATATCACTCATAAAATAAGTAGACATGAATGGGATATAATACTCAAAGGTAATGAAAACATTATTCTAAAGATTACAGCATTGTTCACAATTGCCAAGACATGAAACCAAGTAAGTGGCCATCAATGCATCAATGGATGAATGGATGAAGCAAGTGTAATCTAGAGAGAGAGAGAGAGAGAGAGAGAGAGAGAGAGAGAGAGAGAGAGAGAGAGAAGTAACGAAATACTATCAAGTCATTAAAATGGAATTCCACCATTTGTGACAGGAATAAACCTGAAGGGCATTGAGTTAGATGAAATAAGCCATCCACAGGAGGAAGGATGCTGAGGTGCAGTCTTGCTGAGAAAAGGAACATGAAAAAGTCTGTCTTGTACAACAGAGAGGATAGTGCTTAACACAGGCTGGGGAAGGGAGAAGATGGACAGAAGCTGTCAAGTGGGTACAAACTACAGCTAGATAACTAACTGGCAGCACACTGTATAGCAGGGTACTGTAGTCAATAATAGTATACTGTGTGTTTCCAAATAGCTGGAAAAGAGGATTGTCAATATTTCATTATAAAGCAATGACAGATGTTTGAGATATTGGTACAGAAAAAGTGATGACAATCAGCATGTGAAAAACAGCACTATTTCAAAGACAAAAAAGCATTATTTTTGTGTTTGCGGGTACCCACTCACCGATGGTGAGTAAGGGTGTTCATGGGCACTGTTTGTGCTCACTTAAATGCTTGTAGCTCTTTTTTGAAAAGAGGCTAACAATAACTATTGCAATTTCAAATTATTTAATGACAATCATGTTTGAGGACTGGCCTGGGGGACCATCAATAGAAAATGCCTCAAACAAGGTAGAGTGTACCTCCGTAAATGAAAGTATCATGCAGCCGTTTAGAAATTATTAAATAAACTTGTATGTATTCATGGCAGAAATTTGTATTATATTTCTAAGTAGAACAAATAAAAAGGATGATGTTATAGTACCTTGTTTTAAAATAAAATATATGGTGTGTGTGTGTGTGTGTGTGTGTGTGTGTGTGTGTGTGTGTGTGTGTGTGTTGTACATTGGTGGGGGTTATCTTAAAAATTGACCCCAAATGTTAACATGAGAATGAAATATGGTCTCAGTTTTCAAAAAATTGTAAACATATCATTTTTCTATGACCATGAATCCACTTTGTTATAAACATAAAACTTACAATTTATAAAACAGGGAAGTGGTTTTCTCTAGCTAAGTTATGAATTTGCTTGAAAACATGAACATTAGATCCTGTAATAAGTGTATGTCACTGAAAAGCATTTTAAATAATTTTCAGGAGACCTATTAGCCTAATCCTCACTACACATAGTCATTAAACAGTCTTGGATAAGCCGACAAATAATGGTTGCATGGGTGAATGGATGCATGGGTGGATGGGTGCATGAATGGATAGGTGCATGGGTGGATATGTGTATGGGTGGATGGGTGCGTAGATGAATGGGTGAATATGTGGGTAGATACATGTATATATGTGTGGATGGATAGTTATGTGGATGGTTGGGCTGCATGTATAAATGTGTGATTGGATGATAATGTCTATCAATGCAGGTATAGACCTTGGAAGGACAAGTGTACATAAATTCTCAAAGAATATTAAGGTACTTTCATTGATTGGTGACCTAATAATTGAAGGTTAAAAGTAGCTCAGAAAGTAGGTTGCTCTCCAACAATGAAAGGATTCTCAGTTACAGTGATGACTTGGGAATCTATCTCTTACAAGTAAAAAATTTGACAAGGGATCCAGATGGAATGTAAGGACAATGACTACAGCAGCAGAGCTTAAATAGACATTGCCTACCATACCTGTAGGTATCAAGTGGTTTCTCAGCATATTGTTCACTAGGGCTGACTTTCAATGAGCTGTGCCTGTAAATACAGAGTGAATTGTAGGAGTTTGGAGAAATGAGACATCATTAAGTCCAAGCTTCTGCTGGGGTAGTGGTGAGCAACAATTCTTTGGAAGAATATATTTTATTTCTGGTTCATAAAACTGTAAAAATAAATTACAAAAGAAGCCAAATAGTGCCTTAATAATACACAATATAGACATAGCTAAAGTGTGTAATAATCACATAACCCCTGCCTCATCATCCTGTGGGATCAGTAGAAGCTACAAAGAAAATGTCCCATTGACTATACTGTCAAAATTGTTTAATGTCTTGCTTCCATGTGTTTGCCTACATCTGTGTACACGACTCTGGGATGTATCATATTTTAAGAACTTTTTGCATGTTTCATATCTATCAGTTACATCCTTCCTATCCCTGATCTCTTACCTCAAGTTCTCTGTCACATGTCTTGAGCATGATAAATTCAGAGGAAATTTATTTTGCCATTACTAATAAAATCCACCAATAATAAGCTAAAGTCAAGAAACTAAAGCCATGTGGGTGTCTAAGAAGAAATGGAAAAATGCTTTACTTTTTAGGTTGGGCACCCTGGGCTTTCATTGAGGGTGTGTGCGTATGTGTGTATGAAACTTATGACTTGTTTGGTACTTATCGAGGTCCTGAAAACTTTAGCTGGGCCCCAAGTCTTTGAGAGTTACACCCAGACCCCTATTTTTATCTTGCTGATAGCATCCTGGCCCACCATGATGTGGAAGCCTCTACCATGTGCTCCTGAAACTGTAAACTGAGTTTTCTCATGCCTTCTTGCCATGATGGATGGAAATTCTTGAAACAGTGAGCCAACATGAATTCTTCTTTCCTTCAAATGCTTCTCCAGGGATTCTGTCACAGTAAAATAAAAGTCACTAATGGGGATGGGTGGGGATATTTAAAATGTATCAGTGCATTGCTTTATAACCATATGATTTTTTTATCTAAGTGAAAATCTCTTTGCAAGTATGCAAAGAGATGGGTTCCAAGGTCACTGCATCACTGTTGTGGTAGCCAAATAAAAGGGAGCAATCTGTTTGTCTTGCCACAAAATAATGCATAAATAAGAACAATAGTATGCCACACTGCAAATCACCAAGATAGACCTTGCCCTAGTCAGCTTCAGCTGTCAAGTTGATATAGCTTAAGAATCACCTAATGGAATCACAACAGGGATTTCCAAGATCAGATTGTCATTGCCCATGTCTGTTAGAAACCATATTGATTGGTGACTGATGTGGGAGGTTCTGCCCACTGTGGACAGCACCATCCCTAGGCAGAATAGCCATGGTTATATAAGAAAGTTAAATGAGCATGAGCCAGAGAGTGGAGTGAGTCCATAAGAAGTGTTCCTCCATGGTTTCTGCTCCAGGTTCCTGCCTTGAGTTCCTGCCCTGACTTTCCTCTGTGAATAACTTGTTACCTTGAAGTACAAGCCAAATAAACCCTTTACTTCACCAGGTTGTTCTGGGCCAGAGTGTTTTATTACAACATCAGAAAAGCAAACTAAAATAGATGCCAACATAAAAAAAGAAAGAAATGATGGAGGTTGACAGTATATGTGATATGATTCCATTTATCCAAAGTTTCTGTGCCTGCAACATCAACAGAGTTGCTAAATTCTAAATCTTTGATAGTTCTGGCTCCTTAAACAAGCAGAAGATAACACAGAGACAGACACATGAAGGCTGCAACTCCTTTTGATAGGTTTCATCGCTTAAACAAACAAGGCAAAATGTCAAACTATCATAAGGTTGAGTGTGCCCATTATTATTTCTTAGGACTTTCTGTGCACTTCCTACTTCTTATAATAATGTGGCAGATAAATCCTAAAATAATTTAATGAGTCATGTTTATGTAATCCTCTCCTTTTGAGGACAGACAGAACCTAGATCTGGTTAAAGTGATTATCCTCTTTTTAGTATTGGTGGCTGAGCTCAGAACCTGCCATATGCTGGACAAGTGCTTTACCACTAAGCAATAGTCCTGCCCTCTTTTTAATTTTTCTTTTGTGAAAGGGCCTCAGTAAGTTGTCCAGGTTGGCCTTGAATTCTCTGCAATCTAGGCAGGTAATATGATTACAAACCTGCACCATCAGGCCTAGCTCTATGTTTCATACAGTTCATTAACACACAGCAATAGTACATACTTAGAGAGTATTTGTGGTACTCCTTACATGAATACAATGTATAATGACCACACATGGGTGATTGGCATTCCCAGGTGTTTGGGAATTCATCATTTATTTGATTGGGGATCTTTTCTATTTAACATTTTGAATAGTCAATTAATTGTTGTAAATCAAGGTTATACCAAAAAGAGTTATTCCTCCATTCCAACAGCACCCTTGCATCAATTAACCATCCTGTCTCCATCTCCTCCCCTCACATACTTCCCAGGCTTAAATGAATGGGGTTATATTCTCTTTTATTGTGAGACTGACATTTTAATTTCCACATATTTGTGAGAACAGGTAGCATCTGTAATTCTCCATTCTAACCAGTAGAGTATGGCAGAAGCAGTGAACTTCACTCCTGTGATAAGGCATATCATATAACTGGACACACCTACAACAGCTTCACATCATACAATTCTCGTCAACAGATTAGACTGACATATTTGAGTTGCATTTGAAATCAATATGTCATTATATAAAAATGCCAGGTAGCAAGGAACTATGGGTAGCTCTCTAGAATCTGAAAGCCACCCCTCACTAATGTTAGCAAGAACCATAGGCCCACTGACACATAAGTGCCAGGAAACAAATTCTGGCAGCAACCTGACTGACTTGAAATCACATTTACCCCACCCAGAATCCATGAAAGAATGGGGTGTAGTTCATTCAATAACATCTTACTGTGCCATCATGAGGGCCTGGCTTCTGACCCTAGAACCCATATCAAAAAGCTGGATGTGGTGGTACATTCTTGCAATTCCAGCACTGGGGAAGAAGATATAACCAGATCTCTGAGTTTCATTGACCAGCTGGCAAAGCTCTGGGGCAGTGTCTCAAAGAAAAAGTGGGGAAGTGAATGATACCTGAAGAATAACACTTGAGGATGACTTCTGACTTCCACACACAAATGCACAATGTGAGTGTGTACCTTCATGCAAACACATGCTGACATGTGCTTACATACACACACACACACGAGAGAGAGAGAGAGAGAGAGAGAGAGAGAGAGAGAGAGAGACTCCAGATGAGAACACAGTCTAGCCAATCCCTTGATTCCAGCTTTTGTTGATCAGCCTCTCAGCACTCTGACAAAATTGCTGAGAATGTTTATTTGAATGAGTAGAGACTTATTTTTGGGTAAGTGTTGCTGGCTTGAGTCAGTGGTTGTCTGGAACACTGCTTTGAAGCCTATGGCGAGACTGAGCATCATGGTAAGGAGCAGGCAATGGACCAAAGCTGTGTACCTCATTATAACTAGGAAGCAAAGGGAGAGGAAAAGGAAAGGCCAGGATTCCCAATCTCTTCAAGGGTACACTCCCAATCCCAACTTCCTTCTACTGGGCTCCATCTTTTAAAGCGTTACCACTTCCCCATAACACCACAAGATCAAAGCACCAATGCATGATCTTTAGAGGACTTTCTAGAATAAAAGTCTAGCACAGCCTCCGGAGACCCAAGCAGAGGGCAGGGTTGTGAAGTATATGCACCTGAGACCCAAGGTAGCAGTGCTCATCAATAGTGATGTTCTAAGGCAGTCAGTGTAACTCATCATTAGAAAACTGAGAATGAATGCAAATAACATATTTATGTATACATTTGAGGTGTTTGAGGATTCCCAGAAAACTTTGATGTCAAAATGTCCAAATTTCATGAACAGGGACGTAATTTGCAAGACTGATACTCCAAAGGCCAAGATAGAGGATGACCTAGGCATCCCCTTTAGTATCAGTAGATTTAGAATACTGGGCAAAGCAAAGTGGAGGCTGGTAGTTAAGGGGGCAGCATAAAATGATGAACTTAAAACAACTAGCCTAGAAGTTTAACAAGAAGGGAGATTGGAAAGAATGAAGTACTTTGAGGAAATGAGGCTGGCCACAGCTAGTTGGGTGTCTCAAGAGTTCTTTACGATACTGTGGTTCACTCCAATGGTTCCCAAACCTCACTGTACACAAGAACTACCTAAATAACTTTCCCGAAGAATACAACCAGGATGTAGACAAGTAGTAGAATGCTATTCAACAGTAAAAGGGGATAAGTAGATACCTCACGAAAATCGTGATCTGGAGAGATGGCCCAGTGGTGAAGAGCACTGGCTTCTCCTCTAGGAGGACCCACGTTTGATTTCCAGCACCCATATGACAGCTTACAACTACCTATAACTCTAGTTCCAGGGGATCCAATGCCCTCTTCTATCCTCTGCAGGCAACAGACTGTAGTGCGCATATACACATGCCAGCAAAACATTCATACACATAAAACAATAATAATAATTTGAAAACTTTGTGCAGAATGGAGACAATAAGCAAAGGATCACTACTGTGTAAATCTATTTATGTGAAATGTCATAAATAAATGAGTAAAGGCAAGTCTGTAGAAATAGAAAGCAGACCAGTGGTTGCCAGGGATTGAAGGTGGGAATAACAGTTTACTAGAGTTATTTTCAAGTTTTGCATGAAATAAGCTTCTTTTAACCCAATTATCCCCAGGTCCCTGGCAGTCTGCTTTTTTTTCTAATGTTAGCTTTGACTCCTCATGGCTCCTCAGATGATACTTCGGTGTTACATACCATTAAGAGTGACATCCAGCTGACTCTTTTTCATGGGTCATTTACAGACAAACTTACTGTAAAATTTAGGAATAAAAACTACTTCCAAGCCTTTTTCTCACAAGCTGATTTCAACCAAACCCAGATACACTTTCGAACCCCCAAACAGCAATACTCTAGAGTGTGTGTGTGTGTGTGTGTGTGTGTGTGTGTGTGTGTGTGGCACACACATGCACACATGCAGTGCAGGTGTGAGTGTACATGTGTGCATGAGCTTGTGGAAGACAAAGGTCAAACTCAGATGTTGTTCCTGAAGAGCCATCTATCTTGGCTGTTAAGAAAGGTCTCTCATTGTCTTGGAGCTATCTGGCCAGTGAGCTTCAGGGATCCATCTATGTCTGCCTCTCCAGCACTGAACTTACAAGTGTCTCCCACAATGCCAGATTTTGCACATTAGCTCTGGTAGTCACATTCAGGTCCTCTTGCTGGCACTGCAAGCACTTTACTATCTCCCTGTCTCTAAATTTACAGCTTGAAATATTATTTGATCTCATGCTCCCTAACTAGAGCATTGTAAGTCTGTAATGACCAAATTGTGACTTACGGGCATGCACTTCTAGGAAAAGGCACGAATAGATAGATGTGTCTCATTGAAGGGCAAGTAAGGGAGAGAGCTGCGAGCTGAAGGCTTCATGGCTTGTTCTAGGCCCATGGGGAAGGTGTATAGATTTCCAGGGGGTTTAACATAGATGTTATTCCACTTGGCTATGCTGTGGTAATTGTGTTGATGGGTGACTATGAAAATCTATCTTCATCACATAGTCCTGCCCTAACAGAATTAAACACAGCTCTCAGTACCCAGATACTCACACTCCTTTATCTCAGGCAAAACCTAAGAGTTGGATGGGCTAAATTTGCTATACAGTCCAGACCTGGACTTTCAAAGCTGTGAAAACCTTTTGTGTTCCAATAACGATTTATTTACAACAACAAACAGTAGCCAGTTTGGGTCATGGGTGCAAATTACTGACCTCTACCCTAAACAACTGAAATATTTATCAAAATATAAGTAGTTATCTTCAGATACACAATGTAGTAAGTATTTTTCCAAATAATTCCTTGGAGTCTTGTTAATCACCCAATAAATTGTATGTTTATGGGAAAGAACTTTTGTGTGTCTTAATTACTGTAGGTAGATGTTATAGGGATAGTTTATAGATTTCAGAAGATTTTCACATAGATATTATTCCACTTGTGTTACTGTGTTGAGGAGTCCACAAAAAGGAGAGAAGTTGAAAGTGCTGGAAAAGTTGAACATAAATGAAGAAAAGATCCTAAGAATGCAGCATGGGGTTCTCCAGCAAACATCACTCTTAGACCACAAGAAAGGGAAGGAGGAGAAGGTGGGCTGGAAAGGAGGCTCAGCTTTGATAGAAGGCTTCTGTGGCCATCTGCTGAGAACATAATGAGTATCAGGAGACCCAAGAAGGAAGATTTGAAAATGCCTTTGAGAACAATGAACAGTAGACCTGAACAGAGACAAAGACAGCCAAAGCATGGATAGATACATCAAAGCCTCATAAAGACATATTAACAATGAAAATGCCAGGTGGTCCTATCAGGTGGTGCTAAGGGTTTTAAAAAATTAAATCTAGTTCATCTGAGCATTCTAAAATTTCAGTGCTGGGGTGTACAACACAGTGGTAGATAGTTTACCTGATGCACACATGATCGTGGTTTAATCCCCAGCATAGCAGAAAAGAATTCTGAGCAGGAGCCGATAGTCAAATCTCCAAACTTCCCAACAAGGATGATTGTCACTAAGGATGGAGACAGGTTTTCTACAGTGTGCAGACAAAGATCACATAGCATCAGCTCTCTGAATAGCAATGCTTCTGGTTCTACCTGCTTTCTACATTTCTCATCATGCTCCATGGAAAATCCCAGTCAGGGGCTAGCCCATCTCTAACACTTCTCTTAAATGGGCCATTTCCCCACATCACCAGTCATATTTTGGCCTTCTAAAGACAAAGGTTCTGGGGAGAATATATACTGAGTTTGTCTCCTCTGACCTATTTTGATGTATATAACCCATTGATGGCCATTGATCATTTACTTTTCACTCATGGTATGTGTGTGTGATTTTAAAATATCTTATCTTCCCATTAAGTCATATTTAGTTAGCTAGCTAGTAGTTAAGGCAGAGTTTTGATATGTAGTCCGGGCTGACCTGAAACCCATTTGTAGCCAAGATTGACCTCAAACTTATGGAGATTCATGTGTTTCAGCTTTCCAAATTGTGAAAGTAAAGACACTCACCACCATAACTGTCTTATGGTGAATTATGAAGCCAGTTATTCTTGAAAGACAAAAAGAGAACAAGAATTTAGGGGATGTTCAGATACAGCCAAATATTAGAGATGTGTGTATCAGATATCATATGCAAGGGTGACAGCACAAAAGAGAATTTTCCAATGTCCAGAAGCAGCTAGAATCTGTGTGGGAATCTAACAACAGGTCCTGTCACTTCTAACTCTTCATTGTTTCTAGAAAAAAAAAGACCAAACCAAGGAAATCCCATTGATTTGCACTGCATATATCAGAACCTAACCATATCTGTGGCCCTTCTTTCTCTCTCTTCCCTAGATGATGCACCTTGTCAGCACCCAGTCATCCATCATCAGGGACCTCCTGGAGCTTGTCCTGGTCCTGAGAAAACCAGTCAGGAGACAGTGCTCGGGGAGACACATACCCACCCCATCCCTAAAGCTTCCTGGAAAATCAGTCCATTTCATCTGCCACTAGTGCCACAAGCAGCAGAGATATGCTGAAGGGGAGGAGGGGGCAACAGGAGGTGAGTTAGACACTAGGGACTTCAAAGGGCCAGGCCACCTCAGAACCTCAGGGCAGACCTGTCCCTGCCTCCTTCATAAGTAAACACTAGGTTATTACTTCACTATTGGGCATGTGTAATGGTGGTTTATAATTTATAAGTCAAAGATAAACATATAGCAAGAAACTACTTTGGTGATGTCTGTTTTCTCAGCATAGCCTTGCACACCCTGACTAATACTATGCTGACACAAAGAGCTACAAAACAGCACTACCACTAAAAATAATAATAATAATAATAATAATAATAATAATAATAATAATAATAATAATATGTTGGACAGGGATACTGTGTAGTGTTCACCTGCCATACACAAAGCCCTGAGTTCCATCCATAGCACCACAAAATAGTCAAATGTCAGACACATTGTTTGCTCCAATGAACCTACTCATGAATGTCAATAAAAAGAAAGAGACATTGCCAACTCTAAAAGTAGAAAATGAAGACTGCCAGAGGGGCAGGAAAATGTGGTGGTAGCTGAATTCTGACCCACATGGCTTTAATTCCTGTCTTAGGTATTCACCAGCTAGGTGACTTAGCCTCTCCAAGCCATGTCCTTATCTGCTGTGTGGGTGGAAGGTAGCATTAGCTGCACAGGCTTCTGAGTTTTAGATGACATTAAACACATGAGTTGCTCACCATAATACTAGCTCATAGTAAGTCTTCAACTATCACAACCAGTGAGGGAGGCAACCATCTCCCAGGCACAGCTATTCATTTCCTTCCTTCTTTCTAGCTCTTGCCTGTGAGTCAGTCTGGGAGTCTGCAGGGGTTAACCCAAGATATGCACACATGCACACATAGACACACGCACAAACTTGTCCTTTGATTCCATACCCAAGGCAGCAATGGAGATGAGCCCTGACAAGTGCACAAGCTATAATTGCATTTTCTTTCTGAAAGGGGTCTGGTGCCAGACACCTGTGACCCAGTGCTACGTGACAGTAAGGCTGTCACCACTGCAAGTGGCAGAAGTCCTGGTGCTGTGCAGCTCCAGGCAGACCCTAAGTGTCCCTCCCATTGGCTGTTCTCACGCAAGAAATGGAGCAAGCATCCTGCACAGGGCTGGGGAAAACAGGAATTCTGCAATTAATCCCCATCTCAAGGACTCTTGAGGCTGGGGATAGAAAAAAAGAGACCAGAAATTCCCAAGATGTTCTGGGAGATAGAACACGCAGCACTGTGATTGGGAACAGAGAGTTCTCTGTTTTGAGAGGCAAGAGCCAGATTTGTAAATCAAGCTCTGAAATCACATACAGGGTGGCCTGGGGCAGGTCCCCAGCTGCTCCAGGACCCAAGACAATTTTATTTATGTTTTCATATAAGAACATGTAGCCAATGTACTCATTCATCAGTACCTAAAACATGGTAGAAGCCTGATTGTTAGCAGCTATGAGACTAGAATGACTCATCCTTTCAAACATGCCATGTATCAGGTAAGGTTCCTGCTCAGAAACATGAGATAACCACCCAGACTGAGTCTCTGCCTGTGTGAAGTGTATTACTTACTTTTCCTGTCTTTTTTGCTGTGTCAAGATGCTCTACAAAAAAAATAATACTTAAGGTAAGTAGAAATTGTTTATTTTCTCATGATTTGATGGTCAGAGTCCATCGTGGTGGAGTAGCTATGAAGGCAAGAAGGAAGAGAAGCTGGTCACAGTGTGTCCACAGTCAAGAAATGAGAGAAATGAAAACCAGTGCTCAGCTTGCTTACACCTTCCCCTTTCCAACCATTAGGATGGTACCACACACATTCAGGGTGGGATTTTTGTCCCCGGTCAAACCTCTCTGGAAATGCCCTCACAGACAGACCTAGAGATATGATCTCTTTCCCTTCAAGCCTTCTCCCTGACTCAGAGTCTGTTTTGAACAACCAGAAGGTGCCCAGAGGCTTAGCCTGCCTGGAGCTGTCCGGGGCTTAGTGCTGAAAACCCCAAGTCCTTAGAAACCCTCAATTCTGGGCAAACCAGCACAGTTCACTTGACCAAATGCAATATATTGTTATGAGACTTATTGAATTTCACTATGGTGAAGTAAGAACACTGTAACTAAGGAACAATAAATGGAATTAAGGGAGACCTTAATATAAGGCTCTTGGACAAGACATCATCTAAAATGGGGGAGGAGTGATACTAGTAAGTTTTTCCCATTGGATCGTCTATGGGGCAGGAGGCTTCATGGGAGCAAGGGAAAAGTCAACAAATGGAATGTGAGCAAAATCCTAAAGTGAAAAAAAATTAAGTTAGGAAATCACCAGAGCAAAATCCAGGGAAATAGGTGGCCAGACTCACCCTGGAGGTAAAACCCAGGCAAAATAGGCAGCCAGCCACACCCTGGAGGTGTAAAAGCTTAGGCGGCATCCTGTACTCAGAATTTAAGTTAAGGAAGAAGCTCCATGGGGAAAACATTGAATAAGAATCAAGACACCAAGATGTAGCAAAATAATAACATTTAGAAACAGGGTCACCTGACATCTAAGCCTGCTCTGGTTAGCTGCTTCTTTTCTATATTTGATGGGCAGAACCCCTCATTAACACTAATTGTTCCAGGCTGCTAATGTTTGAATACAAAGTGTCTCCTACAGGCTTGGGAACTGGATACTAGGTAGTCAACCAATGAGCATTTGGGAAGTGATTTGATCTGAGGGCTCTAACCTAATCAACAAATCAATCACTTGACAAATTCATGAAATGATGGCATTACTTTGAAGTTGTGAAAAGGAAAAGGTGGGGCTTAGTTGCAGGTCACTGGGGTGTCATAAGGACTATATCACACATTGGCACTTTTCTATATTCCCTTTACTTTGCATTATGGCTTCCATGGAGTGGGTATCTCTGCTCTAACCACATTCTCCCTGGCATGATAAGTTGAAACCTCTGAAAGTAAAGACTAAATAAGTCCTTCATCCCTTCAGTTGTTTTGCACAAATGTTTGTCAGAGTAAAGTAAGACTAATTAAAATACTAGTTGACTCTGTCAGTCATTCAACAAACAACACCCTTCCTTTGCTAGTTTTCATGCTAAGCACTGGCACTTCCTGTCCTTCCCATCTCTTTTCACAGCTTCAAGACAAAGATCTGTAGCAAGATCTGACTACTGGTGCAATAGAGGAACAGCTGTTAAATTTAGTAACTAACCCTTTCTGAGTGGACATAAGGCCTGCCCCATAGCATGGAATATCATGCCTGGTGCTATAATCTTAATCAAAAGCCCAAGACTAGGGCTGTAGGCCCTAGTATAAAGTCTGTTGTTGCTATATTACTAAATCACTATGCTGCCAATTTTTTTCTAAATATTTGTGCTTCTAACCACAGATCTTGGCTGCTCTTGGTCAGAGAGGTATCTTTCTGTTTAAACATCAGTCAGTGTAAAGATACATAATTGGCCAAAGTGCTATGAACAAGAGACTAGGTGCAGACATGGGACATCTGTATTAACCCAGCTACCTCCAAGGCTCAGGAAATGTCATGAACAAGGAGAGAAGAATGCAATCGCTGAAGGATGAGGAGAATACTGTGATGCTGTCTCCTGGATGTGACAAGGAGTCACACATGTTATGACAGTCATGAACTCACAGCAGCTGTAGTTATCCATACAAGATCTACACAAAATTAAATCAGCAAGGCTCCTGGCTTAGACAAGGCAGATTATCTCCAGGCCCCACCATTGAGAGAAGATCTTTTAACAGTGGATGATTGCTGCAACAGAATAATTACGTTTTGAGGACATGACTACCTGTAAGTTTCCCATGAACTGGTGGATGGCCTCACACCCATACACCTGTGGGCAGCAGTAACTGAACTTGAGGTTATCCAAAGCAAAGACTGAGAGTTTGGAAAGGAGTATGGAGTATACTAGGAGTGATTCAGGGGAGTTGGAGGAGGAAGAGATAAGGCTATGAAAAGATAACACTGATGACACCCTGATTTTGGACTTCCTAGTGTCCAGAACTGTGAGAAACAAATTTCTGTTCTTTATACATTGGTGTCAGGATGCTGTGGAATGCCAACCTTTGAGCATAGTAGGCATGGCCATCTATCTCCATTAGAGCATCTATGAGTATCCACAGACCTCCACATCTGTCTGTAGATGTCCCCTCACAGAAGAAATGGGTGGGGGGGTCATTAGAACCTGACATTGCTGCCAGCCACTCCCTCCTATAGCCACTCCCAGTTTTATGCTACACAAGGTCACAGGAGGTGCTACAGTATTTAGAGGGTGGAGAAGGACTGAAGGTGAAAGTCTATCTATTAAACCATAGGAAAGCCACTGTCCACACTGGGGTGGGACATGCACCTGTTTGGGGGTCATCCATGCTGCCATATGTAAGACTAGCAGGCCCGTGGGTTTAAGTGATGCTTTGGTCTTTCACTGATTCCATATCTGGAGTAAGATGCTTGCCCGTTCCTCCCCCAGGACAAGCTCATACAACATGGACTGAGACATTTCTATGTAGATGTCACAAAAATAAATTAAGTTAGCTGGGTCTCAGTTTTATCATCCATAAAATGGAGACAAGCAAAACTCTCCGCTCATTGGACAAGATATAAAAGATGGTTCTCTCTAGAGACATAAAGTCATGCACCATGCACACATGAGCAGCATTAATTGTCTGGTTTTCATCATCACATTTCCATACATGTACATAATATACATTTGATCATATTCACTAAGTTCTATTAGTTTTGTTCACATGAACATGGTAAAGACATGTTCTAAGGAGTATGCGCACATGTTTTCAATGGATATATGTGGTGGTTTGAATGAAAATGGCTCCCAATAGCTCACAGGGAGTGGCACTACTGGAAAGTGTGACCTTGTTGAAGTAGATGAGGCCTTGTTGGTGGAAGTGTGTCACTAGGTCTAGACATTGTGATTTCAGAAGCCTAAGCCAGGCCCAATGTCACTCTTTCTTCCTGATACCTGACTATCTATCTGGAGGTAAAACTCTCAGCTATCTCTCCAGCACCATGTCTGCCTGTATTTTGCCATGCTCCCCACCATGACAATAAAGGACTAAACCTCTAAACCTATAGACCAGCCCCAATTAAATGTTTTCCTTTATAAGAGTTGCCTTGATCTGGAGCCCTCATCTAGTAGCTGATGGAAACAGAAGCAAACACCCACAACTAAACACTGAGCCGAACTAGAATCCAGATGCAGAGAGGGAGGACAAGACCAGACTGCAGAAACCCACAGAGACAGTGGACCTGAACAAGGAGAAGCTAATGGGCCCCCAGTCTGATAGCTGGGAATCCAGCATGGGACTAACTCAGATGCCCTGAATATGGGTCTCAGCTAGAAGGCCTGAGCAGTCAAGGGACCTCATACAGTGGAACCAGGATATATTCCTGGTGCCCAAAAGGACTTTGGGGACACATCCCCCATGGAGGGATACTCCCTTAACCTAGAGACAGGACAGAAAGCCTAGTCCCTACTCCAAATGACTTAAGAGATTTAGATGACCCCTCCTGGAGGGCATCACTCTACATGTGGAGGGGGGATAAGAGGGGAGGGTGGTCCAGGACATGAGAAGGTGGGAGAGACAGAGGGAGGGAGGGAGGGAGGGAGGAGGAAGGGAGGGAGGAAGGGAGGGAGGGAGGGAGGAAGGGAAGGAGAGAGGGAAGAAGGGAGGAAGGGAGGAAAGGAGGAAGGGAGGGAACTGGGATCAATATGTAAAATAAAAATAAATAAATAAATTTTAAAAAATATTGGGAAGAAAAACAAGAGGGGAACAAAAAGAGTTGCCATGATCATGGTGTCTCTTCCCAGTAATAAAACTTTATCTAAGATGATATACTACTGGAAAAGAGTCCCTCCCTCCCCCACTGTCTTAGTTGGGATTTTTATTGCTGGGATGAAACACCATGAGCAAAGCAATTTGGGGAGGAAACAGCTTATTCAATTATGCTTCCACTGGACATTTCATCATGAAAGGAAGTCAGGGCAGGAACTCAAGAAGGGCAGGAAGCTTAAGGAGGGAGCTAATGCAGAGGCCATGGAGGAGCACTGATTACTGACTTACTCCCCGTGGCTTGCTCAGCCTGCTTTCATTTAAAACTGAGGACCACTGGCCCAGGCACAGCACCACCCACAATGATGGGCTGGGCCCTTCCCCATCGATCATTAATTAAGAAAATGCTTCACAGACTTGCCTACAGCCTATATTATGTAGATATTTTCTCAATTGAGGCTTCCTCCTCTCAGATGTCTCTAGCTTGCACCAAGTTGACATAAAACTAGCCAGTATGCCCATCAACCACTGACTCTCTATACATCCTCAGAGAGAAAGGGAACCATATAAAACTGGTCCCCTTCATGACAGGGTGCAGAGCCCAATGTGGTACACTTTGTTCAGACAATCACAGCTGCTGTGAATTCAAAACTTCAACATCCATGTCACGTGCAGAAGTCAGTTCCACACCTCATCCTGCCTCTCTCCAGATCTATTCTTCCCACCTCTCCTTCTGTGGTGGAAAGCCACAAAGCCTCGGGCAGTGTCCTATTTACAGTGAAGCACTCAACTGTCATTTGTTCTCAGTACTTTGAAAAATCACATGCAAGGCTGTGATGGTGCATGCCTTTAGTCCCAGAACTTGAGAGGCAGAGGAAGGTGGATCTTAGTGAGTTCGAGGCCAGCCTAAACTACAAAGTAAACTCCAAAACAGCCAGGACTGTTACACAGAGAAACCCTGTCTTAAAAAAAACAAAACAAAAAAGAAAGAGAGAAACATGAAAATTATGAGTTTATATAGTCACTGCTCTTATCACTGAAATAAAAGAATGGGAGGAAGAGAGAGAGAGAGAGAGAGAGAGAGAGAGAGAGAGAGAGAGAGAGAGAGAGAGAGAGAGAGATGAAGAAAAGAAGGGGGAGGGAAGGAGAGAGGGAGGAAGAAAGAAAGGAAGGAAGAATCTTTTCTGACCAAAGCTGATAGCACTGTTTCCTGGGCATTAACATCATCATTTAGAAGACAGCTTTGTGAGCAACACATCTTGTCCTCTTAGCAAGATGACAGCAATAGCTTCCTGACTAGGTGCCTATGGCCTTCCCAGCCACAGGCTTTGACTAGGTTTATGATATCACATGTGAATTCCCTTCTGTAAAATGGTCACTAAATCCAATCAAAATGTGACTGATCACCCCATAATAGACTTGTAACTATTGTTCTATGGGCCTGGCCAGTCAGTTACACAGACGTTACAGTTGAGTATGACTGTAGATGACAATTCCCCTACCCCCCCACCCAGAGTATTTATAGAACCTTTGGTACTATGAGGAATAGCCAACAGGACAAGAACTTTCAGCTTATTTCCAGCTTGATTTCTCTATGTTCCATGAACAAGTCATGTGGCATCTTCAGTAACAGGGTCCTACCATCAGTTCAGGTAGGGAGTGGTATCAATGTCTTGAATTGCTTGGGAGGATTTAGAGGTCTCCCTGAGAAACAACACATAAGGGAGTAACTCACTCCTGACACTTGTGTTTTAATTTAATACATCTTACTTTTGATTGAATTATAGGAGGTACATGAATTAAATAAGAGAGGGATAAAGTAAAGGTCATCAGATTTTTTCTGTAAAGGTCCAGGGAACGAATAATTTATGGGACACAAGATGTCCATTAAAACTACTTACTCTACCTTAACAATACAAAAGCAGCCATGGAAACAGGGAAACAAATGGAGTGTGTTAGGAAAACCATCTACAAGTACAGACGCTGGGATGAATTCACCTCAAGGGATAGAGTGTGCTGGTCCCTGGCAGAAAGTAAGAATCAAAAAACTCTTATTCCCCTCTCTTACATGAAAGATAAGTATTGTCAAGTTTCTTCAATTCCTTTCAAATCATCCCGACATGTAAGACAGTTTTGAACACATGTGTATACACGGAAACACACACAGCACACATACCATACTAGATCTGCTGGCAAACATTTAAGTGTCTGAACAACCTGTCTTGGATATTTTTCTATATCAGCACATCCAGAGTGACCCCATTGATTTCCGTCTCTGCAAAATATCCCATAATAAGCATATACCATAATTTATTGCTGAGGCTTCAATTATTTTTCAATACTCTATGCTCTCCTAGCAAATAGATAGCCATTGGCACTCAGGCTGCATGACCCTTCTTCCCAGTTTCATTCAACAGCTTTTGGACGAAGGTTGATGCAAAGGCTGGCAGAAGCCGAGTGCTGTGTTAGGTGCTGTTGGCTTTCAGAGACGAGGCTGTGGTCCTTGTCTTTAAACCATGCAGAGTGAGGTCAGTGGTAGTGTAGATGGATTCACCATACCTGTAAGCAAAGGGGTGACATTTCCATGCTGTTCTCACCAGTCTTCACAAGAAGCACCCTATGAAGCAGGTATTGCACATGGAACTGGAAAACAAAGACTTGAATGACTCAGAGTGACCTAGCATTCAAACCCTAGCCCATAAGCATTCTGCCTATACTCAGGAGCACATGCAGGGGCCTAGAGAGAGAATGGATATATTAGGAAAGATGGGGGAAAGCTCCATGGAAGAAATGAAAACACAGCATCATAAGCATAAGCAGTTTCACATATGGTACATATTGATTGTGACAGTATACACAAGACCTGTGCAAGCAAAAGCCAAATAAAATCCCAACACGAAGAGAAGCAAGTGAGCATGAAGCCCCACTTACCTGAGGCGTCTTTGGCATTTGATAGCTGCTGGGAGAGGAAGAGTTGGTTTTCTTTAATGGTGTGGAAAGCATACTCCAGAGCAGCCCCACATCTCCAAGTATTCATTTGGGAAACACAAACTGAACTCAATGGATGGGTGTTTTAAAGGGGGGAGAGCAAGCAAGAGAATACAAAGTTGGGTGGGTAGGAAATAGGATGGGTCTGGGAGGAGTTGGAGGAGAGTTGAATGTGATCAAAATATACTGGATTGTTATAATACAATATGAACATTATAATACACTATGAATAAAAAATATTATTAAAAATAAATAAGGAGCAAAGCAGGGTCCTGGGGAGAAAGCTCAAAAAAATGTGCTCCCCATGCAACCATGAGGACTTGAATGCCATCCTGTGAAGTGTGAGCATGGTAATACAGGCTCATAATCCCAGTGCTGGAGTCACAGGGACAAGAGGATCTCTGGTTCAATGGCCAGTCGGACCACCAATCAGTGAGTCCCAGGCCAGTGAGTCTGTGTCTCAACAAATAGTGTGATTAGCATTTGAGGAATGAATATATACACAAGGTTAACTTCTGACCTCTATATGCACACATGCCCAGAGTGACAGAGAGATGGAGAAACAGAGTCAGAGATGTGTTTTGCAGCTGAGAAGAGCCAGGCTACCAAGTAATGCACAAAGCTGTGGTTTGGAAGGCCCGGGAGTGTAGTGGGCAGTGGGTGATTCTGCACCAAGGGGCAAAAGAAAGAGGTGACCTAGAGAGAGGTTGGAGGCATTGCATGAGCAAGCCTTGCTTTAGCTGACACCCCTGAGCATTATCCTTAGAGCCCTGAGGTGCTGCTGGAGGCTTTTAAAGTAGGAAAGTCGAGATCAGAGCTGCAGTTTTTGAGGAGAGCAGACCAACTGTAGCGTGGAAGATGGATTAGAGAGAGAGTCAGAGGGGAACCAGGAGATGGATTAAGAGGCTGTCAAAGCTCTCAAGCCACACTTGGGGTCACTTCCCTCTTGGAAGCAGCTTTGGTCATGTAATTAAAGACAGCAGGGTAGAATCAGGCCCTAAGGGCAGGATGTGCCAATTCTAGGAGGCCAGCAACTCACAGGCTCCTGAAAATGCTGAAGGCATACTTTGCTGTGAAGATGATGGTTGACATCCCAGTACAGGGAGCCTGATTGCAGCCCTGGACCATTTTCCTCCATTTCCAGAAAGTTGCAGATGGTACAAAGATGTTCTCAAGTCACACCATCCAATGAAAGAGCATATGGACGAGGAAACCATCCACTTCCTACCCCCACTCAGCCTGCAGGAGAAAGCTATGATCCCAGAGAGGACTGAAGAGCATTGCCACTCCCAGTGGGATCTGGCTGTGTTCCCCAAAGGCAGAGAAGCCAAGTGGAAGTATGTCCTGACCCAGCAGGGGATTATCAATGATGGTACCAGGGGCTGTCAGCCATGACGAAGGTCCAGATAGATACCTGTGTCCACTCGCTGACCTTGCAGAGAAGGGAGTGAGTCATGAAAACTCCCTCACTTCTTCAAGGCTGAGTTGCTAAAATATTTGAGCAACTTGAGCCACAATAGGAGCAGAAAGTGCCAGGGATCACCATCAAGAGCCAAGATTTGCAAGTGAAGCAACTATTTGCTGAGTCCAGAGATCAGGCCAGGAACTCTTTTGTGCCCTTTTACATCACCATAAATATGCCTGCCAGAAAACCCTGCAGTTATGACTTCACTTAACCCATCCAATAGCAATCAGCCCAATCCAGTTAGTGGCTTATCTTTATTCAGGCCATGGATTACCATTTTTAAGAGAGAGAGAGAGGAAAAGGGAGAGAGAGGGAGAGGGAGAAAGAGAGGGAAAGCGAGATGGAGGGGGGGAATGGAAATAATATCTTGGTGGCAAAATTGAAAACAGGAGCTTAGAGATGAGGCTCAGTTGGTAGAGTTCTTGTTCAGCATGCAAGGAGCCCTGGTCTCCATGCCTTGTGCCACATAAGTCAGATGTGGTGGTACAGGTCTGTAATCTTAGTAGTCAGGGGGAATCAGAAGTTCAAGGTCATTGTTGGCTACATAAGGAGTCTAGGATAAATGTGACCCTTTTGAAAGGAAAGGGAAGGAGAGTGAATCCTGGGGCCATGTCTCCTGATGCCTTGGCTGGTATTAGGCAGCTTTCTGCTGTTATGACAACATGCCTGATATAAATACCTTAACAGGAGTAAGGTTTACTTTGACTCACATTTTCAGAGTTTCTTCATCCATGATCATTTGGCTCCATCACTGGTCATCATAGTGAAGAGGGAACACAGAATGAAGCTTACCTCGTTAGGGCCCTGAAACAAATGAGAATGTCCCAAATGTCTGGATTGGGAGGTGTGGCCTTGTTGTGTCACTGGAAGTAGGTTTTGAGGTTTAAAAATATCACACTATTCCCTGTGACTAACAAATTGACTCTCTCTGTCTCTTTCTGTCTCTCTCTCTCTGTCTCTCTGTCTCTGTCTATCTCTCTGTCTCTCTCTGTCTCTCTCTCTCTCTCTGTCTCTCTCATCTGCCTCTTGCTTGTGGATCATGATATAAATTCTTGGCTACTACTAAGATGAACTAGGTTTCCAGTGCCAGGCATGATTTCTGTCTTGTTGAGTGGGCCGTGAGGCCAATTATAGAGCTCCCAATTACTATTAAAGTATGTGTGCCACTA
The DNA here is from genome assembly GCA_030556225.1 of Cricetiscus sungorus. NCBI lineage: Eukaryota > Metazoa > Chordata > Mammalia > Rodentia > Cricetidae > Cricetiscus > Cricetiscus sungorus. The sequence continues at coordinate 79,316,128 of JANBXA010000007.1, read as the reverse complement.
TTATGCCCTTAGGGATATAGGTCCTTGGTGTGGTTTGAAAGTGTTATGGCTGGGTAGACATGTTGATTGCTTTCTTCTTCCAGAAGCTTCCATGGTACCTTCTGGTATCATGAACGCTAGTCCTTAGCAAGGAGACTTTCAAGTAAGATCCAGCTGGAGGGGCCTCTAAGATACCAAAGTGTATGGTATCTTCAGCAATAATGGACTTAGCATCCATCTCTGGGAGGCAACTAGGAACATGGATCTTGGAGAAGAACCTACAGCCACCACTTTATTAAACTAGCATAACCCCTAACTACATCCTAAATGAGTACCTATGTCCTCAGATAAGTGTTGCTCTCACTTCATCAAGGAAACTTTTTATTTAAATGACTTTTGTTTCATTTATTTTACAAACTGACCACAATCTCCCCTCCTCCTCTCCTCCCAGATCCCTCTACCTGCTTCCTATCTAACCCCTCCCATTTTACTCCTGCTCCTTCTCCATTCACAATGGGGCAGGCCTCCCACAGGCTTGAGCAAAGCATGACTCATCACATTGAGGCAGGACTGAGCTCCTCCTCACCTTGTGTCAAGGCTAGGCAAGATAATCCAGAATGAGAAACAGGCTCCCCAAAAGACAGCTAAGTGCCAGTGACAGCTCTTGATCTCACTGCTAGGAGTCTTACAAAGAGACCAAGCTGTATAACTGTCACATACATATAGAGGGCTTAAGTTGGTCCCATGGAGGCTCCCTAACTGTTGGCTTAGAGTTCATGAGTTTGTACAAGCTCAAGTCAGCTGTCTCTGCAGGTTCCTCTATCATGACCCCCTGGATTTTTTTCAACAGGACTCCTGGAACTCAGTCCAGTGCTTGCCTGTGGATGTCTGCAACAGCTTCCATCAATTATTGGGTAGAGTATCTCTGATGACAATTACAGCAGTCACCAATCTGATTTCAGTAGATGGCTAGTTCAGGCACCCTCTCACTATTGCTAAGAGTCTTAGCTGGGGTTATCCTTGTGGATTCCTGAGAGCTTCTCTGGTGTCATGTCTCTCCCTAACCCCAAAATGGTTCCCACTAACAAGACTCCTTTTTCATTACTCTCCCCTCCCCCTCTGTCCCACCTCCAAAACTCAAGCACCCAGCCAGCCCAACCCACTCCCTGTCCCTCCACCCACCTCCCCTAACCCCCAGTTTACCCATGAGATCTTTCTATTGCTCCTTCCCAGGGAAATCTATGTATCCCTCTTTGGGCCCTCCTTGTTATCTAGCCTCTCTGTGGCTGTGGATTGTAGGTTGGTTATCCTATACTTTACTTCTAATATTCACTTATGAATGAGTACATATCATGTTTGTCTTTCTGGGATTGGGTTACCTCAACTCAGAATGATTTTTTTTTAGTTCCTTCCATTTCCCTGCAAGTTTCATGAGGTCATTGTTTTTTACAGTTCAGTAATACTTCATTGTGTAAATGTACCACATTGTTTTACAACAGACAGAAACTAGCAATCAAACTCTGCAATCAAAATGCAGAGTTATGGAGCCCAATCCCAAATGATACATATATAACACAATTCCTGCAGCTAAGGCTCAGGTATAATTGGAGAGGAGATGGAAACCACTGTAAGAGCCAGAGAATAGTATGTTTACTGTGATGGTGTGTCTCCTAGAAATGTCAGAGGTTACACCTACGGCATCTCACAAACATGGCTGCCTAAACATGACCTGAACAAGGCAACACCAATAGACCTGCTGACAAAGACAGGGAAAGCTCATGGGTCCTCAACCCTAGACAAAGAACTACAAGCATCTAAGGGATGCTGGGAGCTGGAGAAATAGTCTTCCCCAGGGAAGAGCGTGCCAATTGTTTATCCAATACCAAATAATCAGCACTGAAAAAATTACATACAGGTAACATTATATAGATTGAGCAGCTTGTGTTTATATATTTAGGAATACACACACACACACACACACACACACACACACACACACACACACACTCATTTGTAACAACAAGTAAAGGAAAAAAGAAAATGGACTTGAAAGAGAGCAGAAGAGTATATGGGAGAGTTTGGGAGAAACTCTCCAACTCTTCAAAAAACTTGATCAGAGAAGTGCTTTTATTAACTGTGAGAGTTCTGTGGGGAGATCAGTGGTGGTATGTATGTATATGCATGTTAGTATATGTGTGAGCACACATGTGTGCACATGTATATTGTACACATCTGTGTGTACCACCAAAGGTTATTGCCAGGTGTCTTCCTCAATTGCTCTCCACTTTATTGACTAAGGCAGCATCTCTTGCTGGGCCCAGAGCTCACAGATTCCACTGGTCTATCTCTCTAGCAAGTCTGTGGAATGCCCTGTGTCCACTGCCAAGTGCTAGGGTTGCAGGCGAGCCATCACACCTCCTGCCATTAATGTAGCTTCTGAGGATCTGAACCCTGGTCCTCAATCTTATGTAGTAAGCACTCCACTCACTGAGTTCTTTTTTGTAAGCTGATTTGCCCTGGTATTCTTGTAGGGAGTTTCTAATTATTCCTTTTTAATTATATTTGATTTTTCCATAAAGAGGAAACAAACTCCAGGGAACCAAGCAAAGGGGGAAAATAGCCATTGTTGTATTCACAGGGAACTGGTTCTAGGACCACAATCCACAGATGCTCAAGTCCCTTGTATAAAACAGCACAACATTTGAATATAACTTACACGCATATTCCTGTGTATTTTAAGCCATTGACTTAAAATATTCACCACAATGCAAATGCTATGTAAATCATTGTTAAACTACATTGCTTAGGGATTTTTAAAAATCCACACATGTTCAGTCCAGGAACAACCATTTTGCAAATGTTTTCCATCTGCAGGTATGGAGAGCCACGGTATGGGTTTCTGATATGCCATGGGCAGTATAAACTCTCTTCTTTCCCTTACAATTTCTCCAGTAGTTGGTTTGTGTTTCATAAGTACAAGATCAGGCAGGCTCCCTGGAATGGCACCAGGGGTTTAATATGGCTCCCATAGAAGACCTGCTGCATCTAATTGCGAAACTAATGGCTTCGAGGAATAGGTTTACTAAAGCTTTGGGGAAAATTGATTGAAAGCTAGGAAATCAGAAAAAGAAGAGTTGATTCCTGGCGGAAATACAATTGCATTGCAGGCAGTGCCAGACCAAAACAAGACATATAACAGCAAAGTTTGGGCAATTTAGAGCCAGGAAAATGAGCTTCACCAAGATGGAAAACTTCAAGTAATAGGGACCTTAATGGAAGGCAAGTCACACCAACAAAAGCCACAGCCCAGGGAAAAACAATTTAGTTTAGTTTATTGTTCTTCTCTTAGGATTTTTGAGACTTAGACCACCACCAGAAGTTTTAAATGCCCTTCCATCAACATCACCATAATCTTTATGAGTAAGAATCTGTCTTGTGATATAGCTAAGGCAAAGAAATAAAGAAAAGCTGAAAAAGAAGGAGCAGACTGGAGCAGAGCATAGAGGAGTGGGCACCACATCCAATCAGAAATTGATTGCTAACCTCCATAACAAACTTGCCACTGTTGTATCCGTAGGCTTACCTTTCTTGGTCAATTGGTAGTTGTTACACAGAACATCTGCAGTTGAGGAAGAATAGATGAAAATTCTGCTTCAGCAGGCTGCATCACAATTTCTGACACTCTGAGGTCTATACAGCAGAAAAGAAGCTTCTAGCCCATTCTACCTTGATTTTCCTATGTGTACTATCACAGTATGAGTTAGCAATAGGGTCTTATCATCTAGTTCTGAAAGGCAACAAACAACCGATACAAAGAAAACATGGAGGGAAGCAAGCAACTGGACCAGGGAAGGACAGAGACATTGAGCTCACACAGTCCTAGGTTCTTCCATTGGCCAGCTTTTATACATTCTTTTGGTAGACTCTTGTCCCAGCTAGGGTTCAATCAGAGAAGTAGAACCATTAGATCTATAGATATTGGCATAAAAATGGATGTGGCTATGGCTAGTGTCTTACTATGTTTGAGATTCTATAACAAAGTGCTACAGTCTGGTGGCTAATAACCAATAGAAATTTCTCATAGATCTGCAGGGTAAGAGGTCCAAGATCAAGGTTGGCTGTCTGGTTAAGGCTCTCTTCCTGTTCATAGATGGTGTTTTTCCTGTTGTAGTCTGTTACAAAGTGCAAGAGAGCTCTGTGGGGAGGTATGTGAGGAGTCTTCTTTACAAATAAACAAATCCCATCAAGAGGGGATTATTACTTCTTCAAAATATAATCACTAGCCAAAGCCCCATCTCTAAATACCAATCACACTGAGGATTGGATTTCAACTTATAATTTTAAAGGAGGAAGTGTGATGGTTCCAAGGTTAAGACCATTACAGGCTAGATAACGAGACTATGTCTCCAACTTTTTTAACTATTTAATAATTTTGGGACTATACACTTGATTCATACTAGGTATAGATGCATGTTTAGATTTAGCCCCCCCCTTTAGGAGATTACTCACAAGGGGCTAAGTAGATGACTTGGTGGATAATAATGCTTGCTACACAAGCGTTAAGACCTGAGTTCAAGCCCCAGCACCCACATGAAAAGCCAGACATGGCTGTGTGTGCACCTGAACCCCAACCTTGTGGTGGAAGAAAACAAGAAGCTCACTGGGGTATGCTCACACATGAAGGGAAAGGAAAAATAAAAGGGGGAATTTGATCACAGAGATGGTTGGCCTCTTTGATTTGATGCTGAAGCTTAAAGTTCACAGAAAACTGATTGAGAAAGGAAGATCCATATAAAATAGGAGATCCAAGAACTTGGCAGTGGTGACACACACCATTAGCCTCAGCACTAGGGAGGCAAAAAAAAAAAAGGTGTATCTCTGAGTTCAAGGCCAGCCTGCTCTACAGAGAGGGTTCTAGGACAGCCAGGGCTACACAGAGAGACCATGTCTCAAAGAACAAACAAAAAAGAACAAGGTAGAACCCCCAGACATGAACTTTCCATTCTTATTGCTTCTCATCTTGATAATTACATCCTGGAGATAAAGGCACACACTTGCCCTGAAGAGCAGCACCCTCCAGGATAATAGTAGGGGCGGGGGGACCACAGCACAACAACCTGGGTGAGCGTCTTTTCAGGGGCAAACTGAGGGAAAAAAATTCTGGGGAAATGTAGTTCAGTCTAGCTAGTTAAGCCTTGCAGGTTCAAACAGGCTTGTTTTGATCTAGAAATATGAACACATTATGGAACTGAGCTGTTTTCTTTAAGAGTAGCAGAGGGGAAATGCAAACTGTTGTATGGAGCTTGGAAATGAACTTAGGGACCATTGATACTATGCAAGCACTCTACCACTGAGCTGTATTCCCAGACCAGGATATTTTTAATTAAAATATAATTATATCATTTCCCTCTTTCCCTTAATTTCGATAAAATATATATTCTTATAAATACATGTCAAGAATTTTATTCAACTCATTAATTAAAGAGAAAAGCAAGCTCAAAGAAATCAAAGAAAAAACATAGCTGTATATACATATACTGTTAAGGTTCCTAGAGTAATTTAAAGGATGTAAAACTGGTCAAGAGCCACAACCCGATAACTGTATTCTACAAGAAGTGGTGTATGTGTTTTTCTATGAACAAGAGTCATTTGCACTGTTATGAGTTCTTTGCAACTTGCAGAGCTGTACACTTACAAGTAGGAAATCTCAGAGAGGCAGAGTAAATCACTGAAGACCACACAGCTAGTGAACATCAGTGCAAAAATACAAAGTTGTCTAGTCTCCAGGCTGAAGTAGTCTGTCTTGCTGCATCCAACCTGTAGTTAATTATAGGGGCCTTTGTGGGAGGATAATATACTTTATCAAAAATATTCAAAAGTTATGGTCAATGTAAAGTGATTATAAAAAATAGAGCAGATTATATTTAGGTATGTATGTACAGATACATTATACGCATGCAATAACAACTGATGAAAAAAAAAAGAAGCCATGAATTCAAAGAGTGGGAACGATATATAGGAGGGTTTGAAGGAACTAAAGGAAAAGGAGAAATGTAATTAAATTATAATCTAAAAAAAAGTCATAAAGGTGTAGCTGTGGGTCTAGTGAAAGGGCTTTGACATATGACGATATGAGTTCAACCCTCAGGACTCATGTAAAAGAGCTGGGCGTGGTGGCACGCACTTGGTCTAAGCACTGGGGAGGTGACTACAGGAAGGGCTCTGAGGATCACTGGCCAAACTACACTTCTCTGCAAGCTCCAGACACATGCAGAACAATATACCAACCTATGACCTCCATGTTCATGCACATGAATGTGCATATACACATATGCACACATACATTCACACACATGTACACACCACACTACACACACACACACACACACACACACACACACACCAAGTATGTTCACTCTTAATGGCTTCAGTTCTCAGTACATAGTCATGTCTTCCTAGCTACCATCCCCAACTGGAGGCAGAACACACATGCTGTGGTGTATGGTTTGGATAAGTGTCCCTCAAGGATCCATGTTGTTAGGGGCTTGATTGTCCCTTAGTGGTGGTGCTGCTGGAAAGCAATGGAAGAAAGTTAGATCACTGAGCATGCCCTCAAAGATAACGATGCTCTGGCCCCTCCTCTTTGCTCCTCTTTTGCTTCCTGACAGTCATGAAGAGAGGTGCTTGAACTAATAATATGAGACCTCACCTCAGCACAGATCCAGAGCAATTCACCCAGAGAATCATAGACCAAACCTCTGAAAGCATGAACCATAACTCTCTCTTCCTTATGCCTTGATTTCCTCAGGTATTTTATCAATGATGGGAAGCTCATCCATTCGTTTCCCAGTGCCTCTTCCCCACAGTAGACACCCAGTCCCCACCCACCCAACAACTGTTCTTTATAGCTAATCACCAATTTGTTCTTGACTAACAAAAGATTGCTTTGAATTCTAGGGACTCCAGAGGATTTTTGAAAGCTTTGATATGAGAAGGGATGAGTAAGGAGGGAAAATGGAAAGGGTGAAAGAAGAGAAGTCAGATGAAGAAAGACAAGACCCTGTAGGGAAGACACAGACTGGGTGAACCACACCCATGTCTAGGGAATCTGATCACAGTTCAGCTAAAGCACATTCGTGAATCACTGAAACCTCCTTAGAGGAAAAGCTAGTTTTACTGTGTTCTGCTTCATTTTCTGTTGCCGTGATAAAACACTCTGTCAAAAAGCAATGTGGAGGAGGGAGAGAGAGAGAAAAAGAGAGAAAGTGAGAGAGAGACAGAGACAGAGACAAAGACAGAGAGAGAGAAAGGAAAAATCACAGGTGTGAAAACAGAGTCAGGGTCTCACATGGAAAGACAGAGGCACAGGGGAGACAAGGAGTGAAGATAATTTCCAGGATGTAGTGTAGCAACATGAGGCCAGAAGAAATTCCTAGGTAGCCTAGGTCCAGAGACTTCCATTAGAAAGGAGCTAGAGTTCATGAATTCCCAGCAAAAGGCTGAGCCTAGGGGATCCTTGGGACTCACTCATCAGCCAGCCCAGACAGCCAGCAAGCTCCAGGTCCAATGAGTTTCCCTGTCCCCAAAACTAAACTTGAAAGTGATTGAAGAAAATACCCAACCTCAACTTCCGGCCTCTGCACACAAACTCTCACACACGTACAAACATACAGAAAACATACAAAAATAAGTAAGTAAGCAAATACCGCCCCATCTACAAAAGTATATAAACCAGACACATAAGAAATGCTGTCTTTGGAGACCAAGAGAACATAGAATGAAAGGGGGGTGTTAATTAATTAGTAATAAAAATGAAAGGAAGTTCTGTTCAGATACACGGTGACCTTTGCCAAGGAGAAATGTGTGTGAACTAAGTTCCCAGGAAGAAAACAAAGCCATGCTCAAACTCCCAGGCCAGAGAGAGCTGAGTCCCTGGAACCCAGAAAGAATGAAGAGGGAGAAACCAGAGCGAGAAAGAAGAGCAGGGAGAAAAGGAAGCATGGGGATTATTGCTGAGTAAACAGCTGACTCCACCTAGAGTAATGGTTACAGGGAGGAGCCGATGGACCACGAGTTTCCTTGTCTTGAAGCTGAACTAGAAATTGCCCAGAAAAGCCATCATTGTGAGCTGCCTTAGAGGACAGCAACCCAGAAGTTAAGGAAGGAGTTGGAAGAGATATTTGTCATTAAAATATGCAACCTAGGCCCTGCTCCAAATGATGTGACAGACTTTGAAGATTCCCCCATGGAAGGCCTCACCCTCCCTGGGGAGAAGAAAGGGGATGGGATGGGGATTGGGAGGGGGTAGGGGAGAAGGGAAGAGTGAGGGAACTGGGGTTGACATGTAAAACAAGCTTAACTCAAATTTAAATTAAAATATTATTATATAAAATATGCATGTTTTTTGTAAAATTGGCAAGGGTAGTCATAGTTAGGGGAAAACTTTTGAGCATAAATATATTTCCTTCTTTGAAAACATTTATATATATATATATATACATATGTATATATATATATATATATATTCCCACTTTGCATTTTCTTTCTTTCTTTTTTTTTTTTTTTTTTTTTTTGAGAAAGGGCAAAAGAAACCAGGAGGCTACTTTTGTCTCTACCATCTCTACAAGTGGCTGGTTGAGTCTGGCCCTCTCCCAGGCCTCACTGCTGAGGGCTATTGTGTGCTGTGTGCATTCTGGCTGAACACTCTATGGCCTTAGGAACTGCTGTGTGCCTTCATGGTGATATGGATGACCCAAGCCACTCAACCTCATCTCCCACAGCTGAAACAGCTTCTCTGGGAGCCTCTCTCCATCCTCCAAAGATATTACATGAGTGGTGTTTGTGAAAGAAAGCTAGTCCCACACATACTCTGGGAGCTCCTCTCTGCCCCCACTTGAGTTCCTCATCCTTGCTAATGATTTTTTTTTTATCACAAGAGAATTGACTCAGCCTACAGCAGCTACTGAGCTGAGGCTTGTGGACTCTGGAATTCAGTCTGAGGGGTGTGTTCAGGTGGCACACTGACTACTGAGTATTTGAGGTGATAGTTAGGGGTCAGTAAGCAGAGTCTTCCCCAGCACATAGACGTTCTTGTCATCCATGGGCACTTGGCTCAGTACAGTTAGACCAGCTAAGACATTATAGACAAGCCTGAAACAGTACTGTACGATGTGAATCACCGTGTTAGAGAACACGCTGATGTAGAAACACTCGAAGAGCCTCCACAGGCTGTGGACCCAGGGGAACACCAGCACCAAGAAAGCAGACAGAGCCAGCTCACCCACTAGCATTTGGGAAGCCTTGGACTCCATCTCCAGTGCTCAGACCTGTATGCCCCCAAGAGTTCTAAGCAAAGCACAAAGCCAGTTTGGAAAAAGTGTTCCCAGGAAGAAAGACAGAGAAAGGAACCAGAGCAGGAAGCCATTCCATAAAACTGAGATGAGAAAAATACCTCTTGGGGACGTTGAAAGCCCTGCAGATGGCAGGACACCGCGGGCCATACAGCTTGGTCTTTATGTAGCTGATAAGGTCCTGGAAGAGTCCACAGCTCAGCATCAGCCGGGCTAACTCAGTCGGTAGAGCATGAGACTCTTAATCTCAGGGTCGTGGGTTCGTGCCTCATGTTGGTCACCAGATATTGCGCAGGAATCAAGATTCACTAGATTCGATGGACACAGTGATGGGCATGTGGTTGAGATGATGATGTAGATGGTATTGGGTAGATTTAAAGCACCTCAAAATCATGGAAACTGTACTGAGTGGTTTTGTGCATTAACTTGACAGAGGAAGGAGCTTCAGCTGAGGAAATGCCTCCTTGAGATCCATCTGTAAGGCACTGTAAGGCATTTCTCATTTAGTGATCAATGCGGGAGGGCCAAGCCCATTGGGGGTGGTGCCATCCCTGGGCCGCTGTGGGCTGCTGTGGTTCTATAAGAAGGCAGGCTGTGCAAGCCATAAAAAGCAAGCCAGTAAGCAATTTCCCTCCATGGCTTCTGCATCAGCTCCTGCCCTGTTTGAGTTCCTGTCTTGACTTTCCTCAGTGATGAAAAGCAATGCTGAAGTGTAAGCCAAATAAACCATGCCCCCCCAAAAAAAGATTCACTAGACTCAGTACAGGTTAAGTGAAGTTTATTGAGGGAGAATGCACTTACACAAGAAGCTGGTGACCGCCACAAGTTCAAGCTTCAAGCCTTCACCCAGGCTGCCCTCTGTGACCTAAATTCATACCATCAGGTCTGCACCTATGTCCATGCCCAAACGAGCATGGTCAGTGCTACAGGTGCGGGCAGGGAGGATATCTCACTACAGAGATGGCTCCGTGTGTAAGAGTACACACTCATATCACATATACACACACCATTTAATACAGGGCAGGTTGGGAGTGAGACAGACAAATGTGCATACAAATGAATAGATAATATCCCATCTGCTTTATAAATGGGAGAGAAGATCATGGCTTCCCACCAGCCCTGGAACAGGACTCTCCCCCATCCTCTCTCCTTCAGCCTCTACGGAGGGTGGCCAGTGTCTGTTGCAAGCTGTAGTCACACCATGGGGTCTAAGACTATCATCCCACCCTGGCACCTGAGGAAACAGAAGGGGTCACTTTCTGTAGTGACAGTTTGTTTATGCTATAACAAATAAAACTTGGCTGAAGATAAGAGTGCAGAGCTAAGCCACTAGTTAGCCATAGAGGATAGGCAGTGGCTGCACACACCTTTCATCCCAGCAATCAGGAGACAGAGCTAGATGGATGTGTGTGTATTCAAGGACACTCTGGGCTACACAAGATTGAATCTGTCTAAAAGAGAAACAAAGCTCAAACAAAGATGATCCCAGCACTTGGGATCACATGCCTTTAATCCCAGCACTAAGGAGGTGGAGAAAGGAGTGATATGGCTGGGCAGAGAGAGGAATATAAGGTGGGAGGAGACAGGAACTCATGGCAGTCAGAGATTCATAGAGAAGGATGCAGTCTAAGGAAGTAGTCTGAGGACAGGATTGCCTCTTTGGTCTGAGCATTGATAGAGGTAAGAACTCCAGTGGCTGACCGCTCTGCTTCTCTGATCCTTCAGTTTCACCCCCTGATCACCAACTCCTAGTTTTTATTAATAAGACCAATTAGAATTTGTGTTACAATTTTCACCTTCTCCTTACCCTTCTTCCCTAATCCAGACCATAAAGGAATGCCAATGCCATGAAATTGCCCTGAATTTCAAGAGAAGGCCCTTCGCTCCTCCTCACTACAAAGCAATAGAATGGAACGTTGAAGACAAACAGACAAGAATTCACAAACAATGCACTTTCATTAGGCAGTTAAACCACATTTACCAGTGGACCACATGCTTCTATATGACTGCTTTGCTCTAATGGAAGTGGGCAGTCAAAGGTTTCCATCACAAAAAAAAAAAAAAAAAAAGTGTGTTAAATATGCACATATGCTTTCCGTTTCTTAATCTGTCTTTGGTAACCAGGACCTCAGCTGTGAACCTGGTAAACAGTAAGAAAATAAATATCTTCTGCTTTAGGCATGCTTTATTTACCCATAAACTGTGTAAGTTGCCGAGGTTCCAGAATACGTGCCTGCCATGCACATGAAGGCATCAATCATGTCAGTTGCAGGCAACTGCAAGCTAGGATTCACCATTCAGGTGTGCCTGGCATTTTTCTGCACAAACCTGTTATGATGCCATATTTACTCTTACTCTACAGCACAGGAGGCATAGCCCCTCTGGTCCCCCAGCTGAGCATCTGCAGTCAGAGCACCATCTTCCTAAGTACTCCAGTTAGTTTGCTGTGTAACAAATCACCCCCAAATTTAACAGAAATTACTTCAAACATTTAATCAGCAAACATTCATTAGCCCACTGCTGCTGGAGGTCTGGAATGTAGAGAGGCTTGGCTTCATGGTTCCAGTTCAAACTCTTGGCTGTGCAGTCCCTGCCAAGCCACCATCAGTTGCAGATGCTCCTGATGGGCTGGGAGCGCCGCTTCCAAGTGCAATTACATGGTTGTTGGCAGGAGACTTTAATATATCACCATGTCTCTAGAGGCTTCTTACCATGTGACTCCTACCAGTGTTAGTGAATGGGGAACCAAAAGGTGTGTGCACCCAAGGCAGGAGTAGAGGGTTGGGGACCTAGCCTTAGCCATGCTGTGCCTTCCTGTCATGTTTCAGACGCTGGAATGTAGGTGAAGTTTTGGGTTGTATATGCACTGTCCATCTGAAGGGCTCAGGTATAAAATGTTTGGTCCCCATTGTGTGTGACAATTTTGGTGGGTCCTTAAAAGCTTTAGAGGTCCTGTCATACTTGGAGGATGTAAGTCACTGGGTTCACCTGTGGGGTTGCATCTTGCTCCGCTTCCTCTTCTCGGCTTCCTGTCTGCCCTGTGCAGCCTCTGCCCTATGATCCCAGCTGCCACGTGCTCCTTGCCATCACATGCAGCCAGCCAAGATATTTTGTTGAACACTGTGGTCAGGATCAGCAGGTTGAAAAAAAAACTTATTTTTCCTCCTTTTAAGTTGTTTGTGTCAGGTCTTTTGACATTACGACAAAAAGTCTAATACAGACAATAAGTCCAGGGGACACTAAAGGAGAGGGGGTTTAATCTCCACATCCCAAAGAGAAGAAGATTAAAGAATTCCTGGACAGATTTATAAAATCACACTAAGGTGGAACCCTTCCTCTCCCACTACTGTTTATCTTCTAGAATTGAGAAAGCCATTGTGGAGCTGGAGAGGTGGCTCCATGCTTAAGAATGCTTGCTGCACATCCATGAGGACCAGAGTTCAGATCCAAGCACTTATAAAACAAGCCAAGCATTCCATGACCTGCTCTCCCAGCTCAGAGGGAGACATGGGAAGGAGGATCGATGGGGCTTGCAGAGAGTGATAAGGTAGGGTACTGATGCTTTCTTCTGGACCATGTGTTCACTCACAGGTGTTCACACCTTCATACACATATATACATTTGAGTAACACACAAATGACTAAGTCTTCAAAATGTGAAAGGCTGGCCAGCCTCGTTGCACAATGGTAGTGCATCTGACTCCAAAAAGTAAAAGTCCCCAGGAGGAAAGCATTGTGAATCCTTCTCTTCTCCATCGACATTTCCATCACTGCAAACACGAGAGAATGATGCTGTTCATTGCTGCTGTTTGTCCAGTCAGTATCAGGCTCAGAAGAAATGGTAGCTACCATACATGCATTTAATACAAACATCAATACCATTAAGGAGATACTATTCTTATTCTCATTAGCTGAGCAGCTAAGTGGTATAGTCAGTGTTAAATAACTAATAGCACACAAACCACAATTTGAGCCCACATCTCACTGCAAAGCCAGTCTGTTAAGCACTGCCATACACTGCCTCCAGCTACCCAATAAAGGAAGCTCTACCTACCCCAGCAACCAGGTCAGGCTACCCAAACCAATATTCTACCAGTGAGGAGACTTTTAACTTGAAATCAGGGCTTGGGAGGTAGCTCAACATTTAAGCATTTGTCATGTGAATGTGAGGACCAGAGTGTGGATCCCCAGAAACCACATAAATGTTGGGAGTGGTGGCAGTCTGCCTGTAATTCCAGCCTCAAAACAAAGAGATGGGATCCCCAAGGCAAGCTGGCTAGCCAGACTACTGGATTTGATTGAGAGGCCTTGCCTCAATTAATAAGGTAGAATAGTGATTAAGGATGATTCCTGCCATCCACCCCAAGCCTCCACAGTCTTGAGAGCACGCACACACGCACACACACTCACACACACAGACATATATATACATGTACACCATACACACAAACATGAAAAACTGGGGGAAAGGAAAGATAACATGAAATTGGAGTCAGTGAAGTTTCAAATTAGAGGATGGAAGGGGGAGCTGCAGTATACATATACTACATATGCATATGCACATTCTGCAGCCCGCTCAAGAATAGAGCCAAATAAATAAGAGAAATCTAAGCACAGCCTGAATGCATGCAAATCTATGCAGATATATACAAATGTATGTAAGTGGCTGTGCCAATCCATACAAACAACCATGTCCTGAAAAGCAAAGAGGCAGGTCAGAAGGCAATCCTCCAAGCTGCTCTTGACCTTCCTTAGCACGAGGGTCACCACTAGACAAAAAGGGAAAAGCATCTCTATTGAAGACATTAAGATGTGGCTGGGATGACATCCAGACTTTTGCAGGAGCTCAGACACCTGAGAGCAGAGAGGCCTAGCTTCCCCAGCTATCCACAAGCTGCCAGATTCAATAAATTAGGGAAAAGTCATTAAAGAAGAATCCTGTGCTTGCAAACAATTGCCTGTGCTCCTGTGCCAAAGGCAAGTTAGCAAAAACAGAATTGGAAACCTAGACTTCCAGCACTGTCATTCTCAAATGCAGGTACATGTCCAGACCCATCTGAAGTCCTGTGTAGGGGACTGGCTCATCACCATGCTCCTAACTTCAGGCCTCTACTGTGGGAGGCAGCGATGTGGGAAACTGCACTTTAAAAGCACTGCCAGGTGATTCTGAATTCGGTTTACTATCGGGCACATGTAGATTTGAGTCTCAGTGTGACCTTTCCTAGCTGTATGACCTCAAGTGGTTGACAAGATAGCCAGATCCAGTATCTTCAGTTGGGTTACTTTTACTCTCCTGTCACAAGTTGTCTGTGAACAGAAGAGATGGCTTAATGGCTGAGTGCCAGCTGCTCTCCCAGAGAACCCTAGCTTGGTGCCCAGCAAACACCTGTCCCTCCAGTTCCAGGGGTCTTGTGCCCTCTTGTAGCCCCCATGCACACTGAACACATGCACAGAGACATGTTTGAAAAAAATCGAAAGCTAAAACAAGAGCCAGGTGTGGTGGCTCACACCTTTAATCCCAATGTCAGAGAGGCTGAGGCTTGGGCATCACCATCTGATTTGGAAGCCAGACAGAGCTATCTAGTGGAATGCTGTCTCAAACCTGAGGGGGGTGGGGGAAGAAAAACAAAGAACTGGCTGTCAAGATTAAAGGATGAGACACGCAGAAACTCAGATTTTCAGTATTATGATCATTCCCTCATGAAGATTCTCAACCTTCCTACTAAGGCCCTTTATACAGTTACTTATCTTGTGACCCTCAACCATAAAATGATTTCTTTGCTACTTTATAAATATAATTTTTCTACTATTATGAATCATAATGTAAATATGTGATATGCAAGATATCTGATCTGTGACCCCTGTGAAAGGGTTATTATACCCCTAAGGGGTCATGGCCCACAGGTTGAGAACTGCTGCCTTAAAGGAAGGAAGGAACCAGACTTCCCTCACCTACTACCCAGAATGGCTCATAAAATACAGACTAGATACTTAATAAGCCATCACCTTTCCTTTTGTCCCTCACTAGCTCCACCTCTAGGAGGCAGAGCTTGTGTCTGATTGGTAATTTGTAGAGAATTCATTGTTCCCTTTGAAGGGAGTTAAATTGTTACCACATCTTTTCCTCTATCATCCTTCCTTTCTCCCATCCTTTTTCTCTTTCCTTTCCTCCTACCCTCCCAGGGTCTTACATTCCAGAGTTGAAAGAGAATTCAGGACAATTAGGCACAATAGTTCCCAACTAACATTGACAATCCAGAGAAGGTAATGATGGAGATGATACTTTTCTTACTGTCTGACTATTAATTTCTCAACCCAGAAAGGATAGAGGGACCCATCTGTCCAGCATCCCACCCCTGAGTATGGGCTTCTGAGTGTCTGCCCTCATCTCAGGTGGGCAAATACCCTTAATGTCCATTTTCTAGCTTGGCAGTTTCCCACGAGGCCAATTACTCAGTCCCATTAACCATGACACCACACTCATGCAGTCATTTCACGCTTGTCAAAGCTTTCTCTCATGCAGCATCTTTTATTTGCCTGAATTACGCTTTTTTTCCATCAATTCTTAATCAAGTGGCTTTCTGTGTGCAGAATCAACAAACACAGAGTAGCCATTACAAATGATACTTCAGAAAGAGAGTCCCCGAGCTCATCCCATTGACAATTAATAATCGGGTTTTGAAGACACTTTGAAAAGCACTCAGTGCGTGTTTATAAACAACAGTCCATCATGACCAGCTCCCACTGGAGCAGCAGAAGCAAGTGTGTAGGCTGCAAGCCCAGCATTCTGCAAAGCCCTTCATAGGCATCTATTGTGGCATTTGAGCCTCACATTGGCAATCAGGAGAATAAATGAAGATGATACCCCAAAGCCACATAGCTGGAAGTCACCTGAGTAGGATTCGAAATTAAGTCTTTCAAAGTCCCAGTGACAGTTCATCTTGATTGTCAATTTGATTGGGTTGAAAACCACCTGGGAGATTAGTAGGGCATACTTCTGAGGGTGTCTATGAGGAGGTTGCCAGAAATTATTGTATAATGAGGGCTCTGCCAATAATCAATAGTTTAATCAAATAATGGAGTTGTAATTTGGATAGCCCATGAGGAAGTGATAAACTGTGGAGCTGGGGGCTGGTTGGAGGAAGTAAGGCATTGAGGGTCTGTCCTAGGAAGCTATATCTTGCCTTGGTTCCTTCTTGCTCATGTTTTCTCTTCCTGTACACCATGATGTGAGTTGTCCCACGGACCTTCCCTGCCCCAATGGGCAAGAACCACTGAAACTCTCAGCAGAATGAGCCTTGCCCCTAAGTTGTTTCTACCAGGAGTCTGACTGGTGCTGACTCCTCTCCTTCTCTATGGTGTGTCTTGGCCACTCTTTTGTTGTGTATTTTGTATTTTAGAATATGTGTTATCAACTTCACAGCTGAATGACCTTCGATGCTTAAGCTCGTAAACTAACTCCTGGATTGAAACCCTGGCTTTTCTTTCTAACTGTGATGCTAGGTAAGTCCCTGAGACTCCCCGCATGCCAGTTTCCTCGCTGTGAGCGCAAAGATGATAGGCCCTGTCCTGATGACTTTATGATAATTGACTACCTTGGCAATTATGAGGTGGCTGTGTGCATTAACATAACGCTTATGGGGGTAAAGAAGAAGCTCAATGGGCGAGAGCCCTTACTGTGTACACATGAGCCATGTAAAAGTTAGACATGGCTGTGTGTGCCTGCAACTCCAGTGCTTGAGGATGGGGAGGGAAAGCAGGAGGATCACTGGGATCTGCCAGCTGCCATCTTAGCCAAAAAAATCAGCAAGTTTAAGGTTCAATCAGAAACTCTGTCTCAAGCAAATCATATAAAGCATGAGAGAGGGGTTCACCCCAGTATCCCACTCTGACCTCTGAACAGCTGTACAGGCAAGTTCACCCACATTCACATGTGCACATACACACATGCAGCACACATCACACATGCACACACATTCATACACACACATACAAATATGCACATACACACATATTACATGATACATACACACATACATGCAAATGTGGCACACATACACACATATGCAGCACACATCACACATATGTACACATACACAAACATGCAGGGCACACACACACGTGCAGCACACATCACACAAATACACACATACATATACACACATGCAGCACACAAATACATACACACACAAAAATGCCCCATATATCAAACAAACACAATGCTCATTAAAAGTGCATTGGAGTCTTAATAAATTCACAAATATTATTAGAAATTATTATTAAAAATATTCTTTTGTGGTAGCCAGACTCCTCAGGGCCCCAGACTTCAAGCTCTTTCTGTAGTTCCCACCCTCTGAGTGTACCTAGGACCTGTCACTTGTTAACAATCAACAAATACCAACAAAAAGAGTGGCATGCCATTCCCATGCCAGGTTGCAGAAAACTGTGAGTCCTGTTGGTAGCAGACTTGCCATTGCCTTCCACTTGCCTGTTTTGATAAGGCATGCTGCCATGTTAGAGGGTATGGTAACAGACAGGAGAGCTCAAGCTTTCAGCCCACAAACATGAGAAACAACTTGGTGGCAACCACATGAGTTAGAAAGCAAATGCTTGCCTAAGTGGGCATGAGATGACCAAAGCCTGAGGTTGGGAGATGGTCAGGAGTGAAGGGCACACACTGCTGCTCCTCTAGAGGACCTAGTTTTGTTCCCAGCACACAGATCAGGTGGCTTACAGTTCTCTATAACCCCAGCTCCGGGACAGCTTGTACCCCTTACTGGCCAGCACAGGCAGCTGAACTCACATACACATCCCCACACACAGACACATTTACTTCAAAGATTAAATTGAAAATGTTTAGGGGGAAAAAATGAACAATTCCCAAACAAACTATCTAGATAGTTCTGGAACCCCTATTGGGCTCTTTCTGTATCCCTGACCCACTGACCTAAGATGTGACAAATGGGAATATTCTAAGTTGCTAAGTCTTACACAGCTTATTAAATCAGCAAAAACTTAAAACACCAGATTAGTTCAAGCATCCACTGAGCCACCACCACATGCCAGGCACACTAATGAGGCTCACAAATAACCAAGACACAAATAACCAAGGTATGGTCTAGAGCCTCATGCTGCTTGTCAGGGTGCAAAATCCAACATGCATCGAAATGACTGCCAGATCCAGAGTCAATAGAAAGGCTGTGCACCCAGAACTGACAAGTTGAGGGTCAGCATGCCTGGGAGTGTTCCTCAGCAGCATGTTAGGGACAGTGAGGAGGCTCAGCTGGCAAAGGCTCACAACCCAAGTGCTATCCATCTTGGAGATTTACCTGTCCACAATTAAAATTCACACTCAATATTATCAGAAAGAATTGTATGATAGAAGTTACCTATTAAAATAGCCCACAGGAACATACATACACATAGGCTTACACACAAATAGCACTTATCTTCAATGGTCATAGAAATGTGTGCAAAGAATAAAGTAAGAGCTGACATGGAACCCTCAAACTTGTGGATATGCCATTTACTGGTTGTATGCCCTGGGGTGTGTAAAATGAGAGCTAAAATCACACACACACACACACACACACACACACACACACACACACACACACACTCTAAAAATACTAAAAGGATTAAGTGACCATACAAGGCTGGTGCACAGTACAGACTCTGTGGGTTATGCTATCTACACTAAGACAGTGACTGTTAATATTCCCACCACTACTATTGATATGAAAAGATATAAAGTGACATAAAAACAATGACTGCAGAACCCATTCTCCATAGAGGGACACTCTCTCAGCATAGACACACAGGGGAGGGCCTAGGCCCTGCCCCAAATGATGTAACAAACTTCAATGATCCTCCATGGGAGGCCTCACCCTCCCTGGGGAGTGGATGGGGGACCAGATGAGGGTAGGTGGGGAGAGGGCATGGGAGGACAGGGAGAGGAAACTGAGATTGGTATGCAAAATAAGATTGTCTTTAAATTTAAACTTTTAAAAAGGAGAAGGAAACAAAAAACAAAAAACAATGACTGCCTTGTTGCAATAGTCAAGAATGAGACCAGAAGGCACAGAGGCCTTTACACCCATCTGTAGGTCTGTTTCTACAAAGAAATATGTCAGGTATCAAAAAGCAATGAGTGAAGTCAAACCATCAGTAGTCAAGTGAATACCACAAATAGTCCAGGCATGCTACTGTGACAGTGCACAAAGCAGGAAAGACTCTGCTAACATGGGAAATGAGGAATTAGCCACAACAGACTCCACCCACTGTCCCACTGACACTCTCTGAAGACAAGTTTTCTGTGCTATGCATGGCCTTCAACTATAGCAGCAGCCAGAAAGTCTTTCCCAGAGTTCCCTATAGACTTATGAGTGTCCTCCAAAAAAAAAAAAATGCTCATCCCCCCCCATGGCTGACACCAAAGGTCCCCCTAGAAGATGTCTGGACCAGTTGCCATCCTCATCTGTCTGTGTGCCTTCCAGGCTTCTTAGTGAGTTCTTTAGCCGAGTTCTCCACAAATGAAAACATAACAATGAGCCTTCTCATCCAAGGTCAGTACAGAAGATGGCTGTTAGGGACAACTCAAGTCTTACAAAGGATTGACTGGTATTGGTGATGGATGACTGCCCTCCTTCCCCACCCTTATGGAACAGAGAGAGGGACAGCAATGGCTGCAGACTTTGGGTGAAGAAGCCTACAGAGGGACCACTAAAAGAAAGCCATGAATTCTCACTCCACCTTCTCAGAAATGAAAGCACAATTGGGCCCTCACTAACTCCTAGAGTCCACTAACTGAATCAATGCCCACAGTGAATGGGCAATGAATTCATTCAGGAAAAGCAATGCACCAGGTCAACAAAGCAGGAGAGAGCAGAGAAGGGACGACTATCGAACACCACCAGACCGCTCACGTGTCTCTCCCTTCTCCCAAAACTTTTCCAGCAATCCTATCCCTTGACTTTACTACTTGACAGCATTTTTATTTAAAAAACACTGTCATTATTTTTAAGAGGGGGTTGGTGGGTATGATTGTGTGTGCATGTGAACACAGGTACCCACAGAAGCCAGAGGCATCAAATCCCCCGACAGCTAGAGCTAAGGTTGGCTTCGGGCCCTCTGATGTGAGTGCAGGAAAACATGTTCCAGTCCTCTGCAACAGCAGCAAGTGGTATTAATTGCTGAGTCATCTCCACAGCTCCTGGTAGTCTTCTCATATCACCATGATTATTGCCCGTTTTATGGATGAGGAAAGCTGAGGCTAGAAAACTCTCTGGCTTTCTCTAGACCATGTAACAAAAATAGGTTAATGAATTTGGTCCTTGATATGTGATGGGAATAAGAAATATGGGGCTATAGAGATTAGGTGGTTTCCCCTGAAAGGGACATATAGCTGGAAAGACATGTGATCATCATGTCTAAACTCAGAGGCACAGATGTAGTATCTCACCCCCATCGTCACTACCTGGAGGCTGAGTCAGACATTTCTGGACCCTAATGGCACTTGTGAGAAATGGCCCTACATTCACCAGAGTAGGCTCAAACAGGACTATATGTTAAAGTGTTATGTAGCTTGTATGTTTTCCGTGAGCCCGCCCACCCGCCCACCACTGGTCTGGCACGCCGGCCCCAAATAACACACTGAGACTCTGTAATTGATACAATCCTGTTGGCCAATTACCGTTATTGTTTATGGGCTAGCTCTGTCTTGATTATTAACCCATTTCTACTTATCTAAGTATTTCCACATGGCTCATCTTACTGGGGAGCAGCAGCCAGCATCTTGCTTCCTCTCGGCTCTACATCCTGACTCCTCCTTACTACTTCCTCTTTCCTCCTTATCTCCTAGCCCCGCCTATCTTGCTTTCTCATTGGCCCAACAGTGCTTTATTTATTAACCAGTATGAGAAACATATTTACGGAATAACATCTCCCATCAGTGTTGCCTCTAGTTATTTAGCCAAATGATTTCTCCAGAATATCTACATGTTAAAAACCGTATCTGGGAAGTCTCATTCATATATGCTGAATCTTGAGAGCCATGGCCCAAACAGTATCTGGTTTCTAGAACTTCTCAGTCCATGAAGGATAAGATGGCTATTGAAAGCACATCACTTTGTATTTAAGAAACCTAGTTTTTAAATCTATCATCATTTTATTTTTATGACGTTCATTACCATCCTCTTCCTGGAAGGTCTGATGCCTAATGCTGGCAACTTCTGGTTTTTGTTTGAGCAGGTGTTTAGTTCCTCAGCCCTACCCAAGGTTTTTAAAAAGATTCATTCAGGGCTTTAAAATGACTGGGTTCAGCTCCCAGCTCTCCCAGGAGTAAGTATCCTTCTCTACACTCTGAGTCTCCATTTCTTCACCTGCCAAGGTGAGGTGATGATGTTTCAGGTCTCTTGGGTATATAAGACAATTAAACATGCTCAATACCAGTGATAGTTGATCTTGACAGTCAACTTGATTGAATTTATAATCACCTAGGAGACATGCCTCAGGTCACATATGTGAGGATGTTTCTAGAGAGGCTTAATTGAATAGGGAATGCTTATGGTGAGTGGTACCACTCACTCAGCTGGGGTCTTAGGCTGAACAAAAATGAAGAAGTGACATGATCACCAGCATCCATCTCCCTCTGCTTCCTGGCTGCATGCCATGCTCCTATTACCATAGTCAAAACTAATCTCATTGCCATGCCTTCCTCAGCACAATGGACTGCATCCCCCCTGAGTCAAAATGAATCTGTCTTATATTCAGTTGTTCTGTTTGTTTTCTGTCATGTGTTTTGTCACAGTAACAAAAACAAAAAAACGACCAAATGCATTGCCAGGAAGGCTCCATGCACAAATACTCAGCAAAGTTAAGCCGCCTGTAAATATTAAAATACCTATTTCTAGATTTTGTTGATGTCCTATGGCAACATTGTATAGCATGACATCTAACAACCTTAGACAGGGGAGGGCTCGCACCTAACACACAATGTTCAGTCACCTGACCATTAATACTCTGCAGGTCATGGCACTGGTGACCTTGTCTCCTTAAAAGCACATGTCAATCACAACATGTGATAGATAGCTCTCTGTTGGGCAAGCACCAGCCTTTGAGCTGCCCTGGCCTCACACCACATTCCTAGGAATGAACCTGGAGCAGGAAGCTTCCAAGGCCTTGCAGGCATAGCCTCACTCTCCTCCCAGCTTTCTTCTCTGCTCTCCACCTCCATCCACAAATTAAATTATTGCAATTACTCTTGAAGACCAAAGAGCAATATTACACAGAAGTCCTCCAGGGTGCTTCCATGGCTGTTCTTAGCTGTCAACTTGACTACATCTGGAATTAACTAAAACCCAAGTGTCTGGGTACACCTGTGAGGGATATTTTCCTTAATTAAATCATTTGAAGTGGGAAGCTTCACTTCTAATCTAGATCTTTGAGGTGGGAAGATCCCCCTTTAATCTGGGCCACAGCTTCTGTTGTCAGCCTCTATAATAGACATGGAAGAAGGGAGATGGCTCTCTCTCTCCCTCTCTCTGCCTACTTGCTCTTGCTCAGCCCACTCCTTCACTGGCATTAGAGCCTGCTTCTTTGGGATTCTGCCATACACTGAAGACCAGCTGAGCCATCCAACCTCATGGACTGAACAACTGGTACATTCTCATATTTTCCATTAGGAGACATATGTATGCATGTATATATAGGTATATAGATAATAGATTCTTTGAAACTCTATTCTTCTAGAGCAACGGTTCTCAACCTTTCTAATACTGTGACCCTTTAATATAGTTTCTTATGTTGTGGTGATCCCCAACCATAAAATTATTTCATTGTTACTTCCTAACTGTAATTTTGCTACTGTTATGAATCATAATGTAAATATAAGATATACATGTTACCTGACATGTGACCCCCCAAAGGGGACACAATCCACAGATTGAGAACCACTGCTCTACAGAACCCTGGCTAATACAGTGGTTCTAAGGTTTTTGTTCCTTCAGTAACTTACCCGTGCTCCTTCTAGTTTTAGCTGGAAGTGGCTTCACCCAGAATGCCCTCTGGGCCTGGGTAA
The DNA here is from genome assembly GCA_030556225.1 of Cricetiscus sungorus. Classification (NCBI taxonomy): domain Eukaryota; kingdom Metazoa; phylum Chordata; class Mammalia; order Rodentia; family Cricetidae; genus Cricetiscus; species Cricetiscus sungorus. The sequence goes on along the minus strand of JANBXA010000007.1, from coordinate 79,292,723 downwards.
GTTGAATGGGCTGCTCTCCTGTGCTGCTGTGAAACTATTTCCCTGGAATTTTAATGTTTCCTCCTAGTGGGAGGAGAGAGAGACTCTTAAAACTAGAGACGCTAAGGAAACTCACAAGTCTCAGAAAACTCCTGTTACAGGACTCACAGGAGTTACAAAAGCAGAACTAACTACAACAGAAAGGAGACTTTTCCATGAATCTGCCTACATGCTGTAAGAAAGTCTCAGGGAAGCATCTTCTCTGAGTATATTTTTGCTGATGCAGCTGCCTTTGAGTCGCCAAAGCCCCTGTAAGGAACCACAGTGAATTTATGGGCTTACAAAACTGGACTTGGGTGGAATCATTCCCATGGATGGTTGCTGGTGCTCTATCGGTTAATGAGATAAGGACATGAAGGAAGGATTTTATGTAGCTGTGAGGGAGAGTAAAGCCAGGGGCATCTGGAAGAATCCAGAGCAAGGATAGAAAAAAGTACACTGAACCTGGGTCAGCAGACTGAACTAGACCATGAGAGGAGAGTTTGGGGAAAAGTGAGGGAAGAAGTGAAGGGAAAGAAGAGGGGGTCAAGAGGAAAGACCAAGAGCCAGGAGTGGAGGACCAAGAGAGGAAGGGACATAGAGGACTGAGACAGTGTGTGGTTTAAATGTCAGCATTACCTAGGAAAGAGAAGCTGGGTGAAGGGAAGTGGAACCTCCAAGCTGGAAAGGTTTAGGGGAGGGGTCAGGTGAGATACTAAAGAGCCACAGTTACTGGGAGGGCATTCACTGATAAACTAATGAGCACCACAGTTAGCCGTTTATGCTGAGTTTCTTTGGAACCTGACAGCTGGTAAAATTGCACACTGTGTGTACACCCTCAGTCCCTACCTTCCCACTCTCCTGAAGCCATCATGGATGGGTCTGGCTACCTGATTATTACCCACCATACATATAGCTAAGGAGCCTCATGACCCTGCTAGTGACTCCTCATCACCTATCAAAACACTCCACTCCAAGTTAACAGTAAATGTCAATTGTCACTGGATATGAGCCAAAGTAGGGATTGTGTGGGACTGTGCTGAAGTTCAGACAAAGGGACCAGAATTCTGCTTACAACCAAGGAAAGAGACAAAACAAGCATTTTTTTTGTTTTATGGTAGACACAGTATTTTTCATATCTGTGTGACATTTTAACACATAAATAATGTGTGATAAACACATGGGATAACTACTGTATCCAACACCTCAAATGGAAAACCTCTCTGTTAGCTATTTAGAAATATTTAATTTGATACTGTGATGGCTATTCTTGGTTGTTAACTTGCATCTATCTGGAATAAACTATATTCCAGAAATTGGGGGCACATTTGTGATCTGGATCTTGAGGTTTGAAGATACACAAATTTAATGCAGACCTTGAGGCTGGAGGGTATCCTTTAATCTGGACCAGGCCTTCTGCTGGGAGCCTATATCAGGACAATGGAAGAAGGAAGAGTTATTCTTTTTTACCTGTTTGCCCTTGCCTTGTCAGCACATCCATTCTAGCTGGAACATGCAGCTTCATGGGACTGAGCAGTTATTAGATTCTTAGGCTTTTGATTTACAACTAGCCGTTATTGGATCACAGCCTTTAAGTTGTTCCTCTGTGTGTGTGTGTGTGTGTGTGTGTGTGTGTGTGTGTGTGTGTGTGTTACAGAGAGATTAATCATTCCATAAGTTCTGTGACTCCAGAGAACCCTAACTAATACAATTACAAAACAAGCATTCATTGAGCACTTGCTATATGTGAACTTTCCTGTTGTGATGTAGGTATGATAAAAAACTTTTATGAATAAGAACACTGAGGTAGATAATTGTTCAAGGCTATTGAGCTGGGCCAAAGATCAGATCTGTTCTGTAAAAGGCTGGAACAAGGTTTTAGGATCTGTAAGTTATATTGTCTCTCTTGTAATTACTCAATTCTACTGTCACAGCATAAAAGTAGCCTCAGACAATATGTCAATAAATGGGGCCTGTCTGTGTGCCAATAAAACTTTATTATGCAGTGTTTGATTTATCAGGCACAGTTTGTGAACCGCTGACCAAGGCAGTGATGTAAGAAAGACTGGGCCTATATCTGTTGATTATGTTAAAACTCCTAGGACACAAGTTGCACAAAGACAGAAGTGGTGACAGTCATCTTCTGCTGTAGGGAAATCTAGTGTGACTTTACTCAAGCGGACCTTAAGGGCTGTGTCTTACCTTTGAGTAAACATTTGTTGAGCAGCTGCTAGGTGGTAGATCTTTAACAAGAATGTAAAAGGTCTGTGATGCACATGCCTTTCCTTTCCTTGCCACAGAGCAGCAAGTGAAGTGATGTGTATGTGCCTTCGTCTCATCCGTCACAGATTCCTGAGTGTGCAGTCTGTGCTGGCTGCAGGACACAGTCGTGGACACATGAAGGTTTGGTCCTTGTTCTTTGGGAGATTACAGCCCAGCTGCAGAAAAGGACATGAAATAATAATCACACAGATAAATATTTAATTATAAATTGGGATAAATGCCACAGAGGAAGGAACATGATGCTGTGAGAGGGAATAACAAGAGAAAAGTCATTTAGGTTTGGGGAGCACTGTTCAGGGACGATCTCTCCAGACCAGTGGTTCTCAGCCTTCCTAATGCCGTGACCCTTTAGAACAGTTCCTCATGTTGTGATGACCTCCCCCATCCATAAGATTATTTTCATTGCTACTTCATAACTCTAATTTTGCTACTGTTATAAATTATAATGTAAATATCTGATGTGCCGGATATCTGATATGCTATCCCTAAAAGGATCATAACCCAAAGATTAAGAACCACTGCTCCAGAAGAATGTTAAGTGCTCCAAAACTCAAGGCTGCAAAGGGCAGAGGTAGTTCAAAGAAGGTGAGGCTAGGCTTCTGGGAGCCTTTGGCACTGTGACTGTACTGGGGAGGGTGGATGAGACATGCATACACAGAACCAGTCTGTGTATGCAGCTGTACAAACGGTATACAAATGCAGCAGACATGGGAAGGACATGCCACAGTAGTACAGCTGTGCACACAGCTGTGCAGAGACAGGGAGGGAAGGCATTCCTGGAGGGAGTCGGTGAAGAAGCAAAAAGCTGCTTTAACCCTGTTTTGGGCTTCCATTTTCCCCTCCTGGGGCTGCAGTATGTGCAGTGTGGGGCATTCTACAGCCTCCTGGACTGCTGTAGTAAATGTCCTCTTCTCTCGTTGACAGTCTCTATCCCCCCCAGAGAGGCCCCGCTCCTTCTCCTCCTCAGCCCTCCTCCTGGCTGCAGTGTGTCAAGAGGCTCCTCAGACCCATACTTATTACTCCAGTTTAATGAGCTGGCAGCAAATTTTGCTAATATAAAATTCATATTTATTGAATTTCATTGTCCCTGTGCTTGCTCCTACATGTCTGACCTGCTTGTCCTGGTGGCTAGAACCACTTTACATTGTTATGCTACAGTTTTATTGATGTGCTGCTACCCATTTGTTCATTCCTTGGGACAGAAAGTCTCTCCCAAACCCCACCCCCTTCCCCACTTTCATGACTTCACTAGCTCGGTCTGTGCTAGTTTCCAACCTGCCAACTCTGTCAAGCAGGAGTGTGTAGCCACTTGTCTAGTTGCTGCAACAAAGTGCCTGACAAAAACGTTTTCAGAGAGCAAGGGTTTCTTTTGGCTCACAGTCTTAGGGTACAGTCCAACCTGGTGGGGAAGGTGTAATGGAGGAAGGAGGAGGAAGCTGGTCACACTGCATCCACAGTCAGGAAGCAGGAAGCAAGGATCTATAAATACTGGTACTCAGCTCCATTTCATCTTCAGATTCAGTCCAAGACCATAGCCTGGGAAATGGCACCACCCACAGTTAGGGGTCAGGCCATGGGATGGCACCACCCACACTTAGGGGTCAGGCCTGGGTGGCACCACCCACAGTTAGGGGTCAGGCATGAGATGGTACCACCCACACTTAGGGGTCAGGCATGGGATGGTACCACCATATTCAAGTTTTGTTCACAGGATGGTGCCAATCACACTTAAAATGAGCCTTCTCCCTTTAATTAAGCCACTCTGGATAATCCTTCATAAACATTCCCTGTTTCCATGGTAATTCTAAGTCCCATCAACTTGACCTCAAGACTAACAATTGCAAGGAAACACCATGCAGCCAGCCTTGATCCAGTAGAACACAAGTACAGTGATGGTATTACTTCCAGGAAGAAATGTCCAGAACACAATTTTCTGGGCATTCTGCCAAGTTCAGAGCCCCCACCATCTCTAGTTAGTTCCTCGAAGATGAGGGGGAGCATATTTCCCTGCTATCAGTGGAGATGAATGAGCTACAGATAACATCTAGCTGACCCATTGAGCACCTGTAATTTTTTTTGTTACTGCAGCAAAACCCTACCATATCCTAATCAATATACATTTTACAAAACTGCTGTAAGATTTTGTACATACATTGTTAGTCTGATTTCTACAATAACGGAACACCACAGACTGAGTATTTTATAAACAGAGATTTTATTACATTTTTTACAGTTTTGGAAGCTTCACAGCCCAAGGTCAAGGGTGGGGGCCTTCTGTAATGGAACTTTATTGTCTGGTTAGTAATTCTTGTTATATGACAATTCCATATGCATGCATAATGTATCTGATTGACCTTTTCACAGCCTTTCTTATCATCTCACCCACGTGTCCCACTTCTTTCTTACAAATCTCTTTTCCACATCCATGACTTTTTGTTCTGTTTTCTGTCCCATAGAGCTTTTGTATGTTTGTTTGTTTGTTTGTTTGTTGAGACAGGGTTTCTCTGTATTGCTTTGGAGCCTGTCCTGCAACTAGCTCTATAGACCATGCTGGCCTAGAACTCACAGAGATCCACCTGCCTCTGACTCCCTAGTGCTGGGATTAAAGGCCTGCACCACCAACACCTGGCTGAGCTTTTTTTTTTTTTTTTTTTTTAATGGAAAATAACTTTATTTGTTCCAGGGGGTTAGAGTCCTCTCAGAACTTCTGAAACTGCTTTTCAGTGCCAGCAGCCTCAGTGACCTTGAGGAGCACACTGAAGTGCAGAGTCTTGCTCAGGGGCCTGCACTCTCCCATGGTGACAATGCCACCAATATGTACATCCCTGAAATGGAGACAGGTGCACAGACATGTTCTTACGGTGCTTCTCAAAGCGGTGTTACTTTCAGATTTGATGGAAGTCACATGACAATGACAATGGTCCTTGGCATCTTCATCTTAGTCACAACACCAGACAGGATCTGACCTCAGATGGAGACATTACCAGTGAAGGGGCATTTCTTGTCTATGTAGGTTCCCCCCCCCCATGGCCTCCTTGGGCCTCTTGAAGCTAGACTGATGTTTTTGTAGTACCGCGGGAGTTTTTCCTTGCCAATTTCTCCCAGCATAACATGCAGGCTGCTTTCGGTAAGCATGTTTGGTCTGAATATCCGCCATCTTCCCAGCAGCCTCTCTCATGGAGTTTTAACTATGACCATCCCAGTGACCGTAAATTTGGTACCTGGTGGATTCCAGCAGGTATAAAATTCTACACCTCCCTCTTTCCCAGAGTCTGTTTGTTGCTAATAGAATACCCATAAGTGGTAAGGCCCAGGAGCTGTTAGGAGGTCCAGATTTGTGTGGGTCCAGTAGGCACAGCTGCTGAGTTCATGATTGCCATGACCATGCCATGCTTAAAAGATGGCTTCTGTGGGATACTTGTCCTTCTCTTTGTCTTCTGGATTGTACATCCTTTCCACCCCCTCTCCTGCAGTGTTTCCTGTATCTTATTGGGACACATAAATGTCTTTTTTTTAGGGCTGAACCCTCAAATATCCCTTCTTTTGGCATCTTGTGCAGCCAAGGGTCTCTCTACTGTCACTGCTGTTCACTACAAGGAGAGGTTTCTCTGATGAATGCTGAGAGTAACCTTTGTCTGTGGTAAGAGACATCGATATTTAGAAGGCAATTTAACACTCTGTCAATTTGGCTAAGCAACAGTTTTATCTTCCCCCCAGGGCCTCAGAACTCCTCAGTCATGGGAGTTGGACCATGTAATAGATAGGGATTCCCTCTTGTAGGGGAACCTCAAAACCAATTATAACATATGAGCCACTGTTGCATCAATGGGCCCATCTCTACTGGCAGGTTGGTATTGTAGTTCATAAAGTACACAGCTGGGTAAAGACTACTGATGCCTTCCACACTCCAGCAGCCAGCATAGCACTACTCAGCACTGTGAAAGCTACCAGCAGGGAGGGAACTTCCAGCACAGCTCCAGCTTGATTTTTCTCTGTATTTTGTATCCAAGATCCATGTTATTTTCAGCCAATAGCATCATTTCTGCTAGTGAGTAACCAAGAGGAATGGCAAGAGTTCCTATTGTTTTGGGACCCAAGCTGGCCTCGATTTTGAGATCCTCCTGCCTCAGCCTGAGCTGAAATTACAGTCATGCACTTGGCTCATAAAGATTTTCTTCCCAAATCAGAGGGAACATCAAGCCCACTCTTTCGAAGATAGACTGAATCTCATGGTAATGACATCAATACATTTGCATGGGCATCACAAGAAAGTATTGAATATCAAAAGTCCCACATCCCATGTTGTGCTGGGGATTAAATTTGCAACCCATGCTTCTGAGGTGACATATTAAGAACCCAGCAGTATAGGCTGCTTGGAACTGTGCCCAGGATACAGTGAGCTCTAGCATCTACCAGGTTTGTTAGACTATGAAATAGCTCTGAAAGTCAATGGCATATAGCCACAAGACCTCACTTCATGGCTTCATGCTGAGGGGCTGCTTTTCTGAAGTAAGTGATGAAAGACACCATTCTTATGACAGAGGGAGAAGAGTGGGACCCCTAGTAGAATGAGCTGTTGTCATAGTTTCTGCTAAGATGTCTATTACATCCTCCCTGCATCTTACTGCTCATAACATGACACATGATCAAGCCCAAAGACAATGAGGCATGAACATTGCTTCTCTCACTGGGAAGAATTTTGATGTCATAATAATGAGAAGGCATGTACTATCCTTTTACAGGGGAGCAAACAACTGGAAATCATAAAGCCTAAAATAATCTTCAGCAGACAGAACCAAGGAAGGAACTTAGGACTTAGGTGCACAGACATAGGGAAGCACAAAGAGAACCCATCTCTTCCCTTGGTACCTTCTAGATTAGGGCTGAAGACGACAGCCACAGCCACTTTTTTCTATGCTTGTCCACAAGTCAGGTGTGGTGGTATTCCCGTGTGAGTCAGGTAATATGAAGCCAGAATCTGAGTCCAAAACAAGTGTGAGCTACACAGCAAGACCTTTCCAAAAAATCTAAATTAAAATAAAACAAAACCAACAAAAATATTTAATGGGGACAAAGTTGGCCTAGAATGCACACATTCCTAGATTGTAATCCCAGCACTATAAAAGAAGGGGAAGGAGAACCACAGAAGCCAAAGAATGCCCACCCCCAAGTGGGGTTCTGTGGGATGCTGGAAGAATCTCAGGTGCAGTACCACTTTAGCTCTTAGAAGGGTTGTCTTCCTCGTCCTCCTCCTCCTCCTCCTCCTCCTCCTCCTCCTCCTCCTCCTCCTCCTCCTCCTTGGGGACAAGAACAAGCTGCATTTTCAGGACAATACCACAGAAAACATTTCTTCTTTCATCTTATCAGACAGCCAGAACAGGTCCCAGGGCACTGATTGTGGGTTCAGGCTACAAGGCAAAAAGGAAGAGGAAGGGGTGGGGGTTTAGGAGCCTCTGGAACCAGCACTTTGCAGGCAAAGCATGGACTAAAAAAGCAGAAGTATCCTAAGGGGGCAGGAGCGTCCTGACCCCCAAAGGCTACTGAGCCCTGTAAAATCAGGTCACAATTAAAATCAAGTCGAGGTGGACACAACTGAAGAAACCACCTCTGGGCTAAGAGCTCAAGGACACCTCTGGGTGCCCAGGGGCTTTTTCTGCCTTGAAGACCCAGTGAAGGGGTGTGTAGTGAAATGCTAGGAAAATAGCAGCTATGACTGCTGGCTAGAGTCAGGACAGGATGAAAGGGAAGGAAAGGGATGGTGGCATTTCTCTTCTGGGAGCCATCTAAACACAGCCTGTATCCTAGAGATGAGTAACTGATTTGAAAATGAAAGTGGACATTTGTTCAATGCTTATTATTAAGACCATCTCAAACTCTTGCTATTAGGTTGGACCTCCTGAAATGGATGGTATCTGACTGGCTCTGACCTGGAAAAGATGGCAATTTCAAGAGGTTCAACTTAAGGTATATCAGACATCATGCTAAGCAGTGATTTGGAACTCAATACTCCTGTTGTCCAAAGTATACTGCTGGGGAGATGTCTCAGAAAGGAACTCATTGAACGAACGTGAGTCTAATCCCAGTTCTCATGTAAAAGCTGGGGACGGCCAAGATTGTGTGACTTTTCCTGGGGAGACAAGAATGGATGTTGGCATACCCCAGACAAGGAACCAAAAACAAACAAAAGTGTCAGGTCTACTAGAGTCCAACTTGGAGGAACCCATGAGTTTACTGGGGTTATGTATAGGAGTATGGGCATCTCAAAGACAGCAGCTTCACTGGATCCCCACTGCACCCTGGGTAATGATTCACAGAAGCTGATCCCTGGCTCTGCAGAACTTCCTGCAGCTCTGTAGGTGGAGGTCTCTTCCACGCAGCAACTAGATCATAAACTCTCCACTTTCCATCAACTATTCACTGTTCTGTAACCTGAGGGAGGGGTCTGCACATCTTCTAAGGATTTTTTTGGAGGGGAGAGTTCTAGGACTAATTAGATTTGTTTGCTTCCTGAGACTCAAGAGCCTCCCTTCCCTTCCAGAAGGGAATCCTTTCATTCTGAGAAATGGCTGTACCAGAAGCCCAGTGCTGGGGACAGAGGCAAGAGACCATCTAGAACTTGCTGGCCAGCCAGCCTATCCTAGACAGAAAAAAAACAAACAAACAAAACCCACTATCAGCTCCACTCCATATTCAATGAAAAGTTTGTCTCAAGGGGACAAGGCAGGATGGCAGAAGAAGACACATAACATCTTCCTCTGACCTACACACACACACACACATTACTCATTTACAGAACAAGAGACTAAGGCCAGTGCCTTAAGTAATTCACCTATTATGAACTAGTTAACTGTCATTCTAACAAACAACTCAAGATCTAAGAATAACTCAGAATCCAGGACCCCCAGCCTCTTAACCACTGGTTATTCAGAGTGATGTCCAAACCAACATTAGCAGCATCGCCTGGAGTGTTTAGAGTGCAAAGTCTGGGAGCTGGGGTGGACTCAGTAGAAAGGTGTCTGCCAAGAACATGCAGTGCCTTGAGCTTAGTACGAAACAAGGAGCAGAGCCTCCCACCCATGTACTCAGAGCTTCACACATATATGTAATCAGAGCCTCACACACACATGTACTCAGAGCCACACACACACACACATGTACTCAGAGCCTCACACACACATGTACTCAGAACATCACACACACATGTACTCAGAAGCATTATTCTATATACACAAGGGATAAATATTGTGTGGGGTGTAATTATTCTGTTTATTTGAAGGAAACAAGCCCTATTGCACATGTCAACACAGACAAACCTTGAAGCCTTGACACTGGATGAAATCAGCTTGTTACAGAAGGATGACCTGATTCCACTCTCCCCAGGCACCTGGGGTACACAAATTCACAGAGTGAGGTGGGAGTGGCACAGGGGAGGCAAAGGCAGGAAGATGGCAAGTCTAAGCCCCTATCTCAAAAACATAAACACCATGCATGTAGTTCATGGATAGAGCTAGCATCCACAGAATTGGAACACAGCACCAGCACCACCAAAAAATAATGAAAATGGAAGCTTAAAGTGTCACATATTACGTATGCATGCATAAATCACCAAGATAAGAATAATTCCATTAAAGGGCAGTCTTGGGTCACACTGAGACTTACTCTGTTAGACTAATGAAACCCTGAGGTGCCCTTCCAATACTAAAGTTTGAGGTGCACTACTCTAAACTGTCCTGCCCACAGCATACACAGGAAAGCTAGTCCTGGGGTTAACATAGAAAGTTAACATAGAAGGCTGAGCAGAGTTCAGCCTTCCAGGAGTCTGTCATTCAGCATCATGGGTTCTTCCAGCACAGGGAAGATGGCCTTGACTAAGGAAGTCCCTGCATGTGAGGTGATCTTTAAGACCTGGGAGCACCTACCCCACACCACATTTAGCTTGGATGTTTGGAGCCTTTTGGCTGCCAAGAGAAGTCACTTTGATGCCTCTGAGCCAGGCTCAGGATAAGACAATCGCCTCCAAAGTGTGGGGAGCTGGGCAGGCATGAGAGCGGGCACCCGGCTGCTGGGGTGAAAGGCTTTGGAGCAGCTGCTCCTTTTGGGAAACTAATGACACTTGAGGGAAAGCCTAGCAAGGGATGCCAAGTACTTATATGTTTGTGGAGCTGATGCAGCCTTGACCAAACTGGACAGTAATGTTCAAATGCCCATCATTTTTCAGCTGTTCAATTTTATGTCTCTGCCTCACATTTGAGGAGGATTAAACTGTGTCTGTCCCCAAGACACCCCTCAACTCTACAAAGGCTCAAGAAAGAGAGGGCCTAGTGAAGCTGGGCATTCTGAAATTATACTTGTCTGCACCCCTGGAGATTCATTGCATAAGCCCCCACCTCACTCTCAACTTCTCTCAAGTCCTTTGACTCTGCATCTCCTTTTGTTGCCAATGCACAAGAGGCTTGCCATTTTAAAAGGTGGGAAAATACAATCTGTTTTACTCTCTCATAACTGATTTTTTTTCTTCTAAGAGGACTCTCTGGTCTTTGGTCTCTGCTAAGAAGTGCTGTGCCTTCTCCGTTCTTGTCTTTAATCATTTCACTTACTCCTCAGCAGCATCACAAGGACTTCTTAATGCTTTCTGGTTCCCGGGGTTTCAGGAACAAAGTTTTATAGAAAGGAAGGTGAAAACTTATGGCCTTTAAATGACTGAATCTTGGAATTCACAATGCCTCATCTGCTCCACCCTGCCATTGGAGATCATCAAAGTCAGCTGCTCTGCTCTACAGCTGAGATCATCATAACAGATTTTATCCTTTGCCAGACCCCTGCCTCCTATCTGATATAGTAAACCTAAATGTTCAGATTCAAAGTGGAGAAACAAAGCCTGACACTCAGCAGATGTGGTGTCTTAAGAACATGTGGAGGGCTAGAGAGATCACTCAGTGATTAAAAGTACTTGCTGCTCTTACAGAGGGCCCAAGCCTCCCAACACCCATGCAGGAAGGCTTACTATCACCTGTAAGTCCAGGGGATCTGATACCTTCTTCTGGCCTTCTCAGACACCTATATTCATGTGTATACACACACACACACACACACACACACACACACACACACACACACACATACACACACACACACACGCACGCACGCACGCCTTAAACGAAAATACGTTTCAAAAATAGAAGAACATACAGACCCTAGTTGCCACTGTCTGTGGGAAAACTGATCTACTACAAGTATAGTGTAGAAAGGTCTGCTGGACCAACCACCTTTTGTTTGGATTTAAGGCCCACTTCATGAGATGGGACCCATACATGTCACTGTTAATGACAGGTAGGTCATGGGCCCTATGGGAAAACCTACAACTATTATTCTGCTGAATGAATATAGCAATAAAATTACTCTTAATGACATTTGCTTTACCCATAGATCAGTGTCTTGCTCAACCCTCATCAGAGAAACTTCTTGCAGTAGATGGTAATTAACACAGAGACCCGCCACTGGACAATGTGTCAAGTGACAGACCTTGGAGCACTCAGCCCTAAATGGGATGCCTTTATCATGACCCTCCATCAAGCCTTGGGTAATCTAAGCACAAGAAGAGGCAAAAAATGTTTTAAAGGCCAGAGGTGGTGGCTGCCTCTAAGGAAACAGTATACTCCAAACATAACAGGGTTGGTATACATATGAACTCACAGAGACCATGACAGTATGCATGTTCAAGTTCAAGTCTGACAAATTCCAGCACAGAGAAAAAGAAGTTGACACAAAGTTACAACCATAACCAAGAAACCAATTGCAACTGATAGCTGATGGTAGAGGAAAAGTCCATTTCCCCCAGTAGAGTGACAACTGGGTGTATCAACTACACTCAAGGGAAGCCCCTATGGCCAACACAAAATGAACTCCATGTTTTTATATGCTTCTTTGCTTGGTTTTCTGTTTCTTCTCTTATGTATTTTAGGTGAGGGAGGGAGATAAAAACATGAAGCTGCATGGGTGGGGAAGAGGAAGTATCTGGGGGAAGGAAAAGAATATTAACAAAATATATTTGCAAGAAAAATATTTAAATAAAAAATAGAAAGGGCTACTGAGAGTGTGGTTCAGGAATGCACATCTAGCATGCACAAGTTTCTGGGTTTCATGTTCAGCACCAAAGAAAAAAGAAGGAAGAGGAGGAAGAAAGAGAAGAAGGGAAGGCAGCTCCCAACATAGGGCATAACTGTGAAACTATTTTTACTTCCACAACCTATAATCCTAGCACTTAGAAGGCTGAAGCAAGATCATGAGCCTACAGAGAAAGATCCTATATAAAAACTTACAGAGAGAGAGAGACAGAGACAGAGACAGAGCAGAGACAGGGGGTGAGAGGTCCATGAGCAGAGGGAGCCAATGTCTCATCTATCAAGCTTCTAAGAGAAGCTACTTTTCAGCCTGCCTAGGAATAGGTAACCTGTGTGGTCTGGACTTCCTGACGGGAGACTGGCTTACATGCCCTTCATCTCCTAATGCTCCTTTATGTCCAAATTCAGCATGGTGGGGACATACAAGGCTTTGCAAAGGAACTAAGAGGAAGTGTTCATTAGAAATCAAGAAGCCCCAAGATGGTACCAAGACCCTGTGGTTCCATGCAAAAGCCCACACATCCCATGGAGAATTCTCATTGCAAAGGAAGAACCCTTGTCCCTGACCATAGCACTACTGAGCTTTCTGCCAATTATGAGAACCAGCCTACCAACTAGATGGATGCACCACCTTGAAAATGATCCCTCCAACTACCTTGAGCTCTGCTCTAGCCTGGCTGATGATGGTACTGGAGAACAGAGGGACCTTTACATCATACCCTGCCCAAATGGCAGAATGTAGAGAAAAATAAATAAGAACCTCATGTGTCCATGTGGTGTGTGCGCACCAGCATGCAGCTAACAAACTGTACATGTAAAGGTCAAAGGACAATCTTCTCTTGTCAGTCTTCATTTCACCTTATTAAAGACAGAGTCTTTTGGCCACTGCAAGCCTAGTGTCAGCTGACTTGAAATCTTCTGGAGTCTCCTGTCTCTGCCTTCCATCCCCCCACCCCCACCAACCCCACCCCCCAAGAGCATTCTGGGACTGTAGATGTCTGTGCTACCATGACCAAACTCAGGTCTCCAGGCTTGTATAGCAAGCACTTTACTCTCCAAACCATCTCACCAACCTAGCATCACTGTCTGAAAGCACCAAAATGGAGGATACTTTGCTACACAGCCATGATCAGCCAATAGAATACTTAATGGCACCTGCTCCTTTTATTCTTCCCAGGAAGATGGTATCACATTTTAAGTGATAACACAACCTTCTCTCATCTACCCTTTCCAATGTTTTATTGTAACATAAACTTTATACCACAGCTCTTGAGGACTGAAGCTTTTGAAACCATTAAAGAAAAAAATTAGCTTGCTCATATAGAGCAGAAACCTTGGCTTTCAAAATCATTGTCAAGTGCCAAGTCTTTGGAAACTCTTGTTTTGAAACTCCGAGGCTAAGCCCTGTCTTTTATTTTTTGAGCACTCCTAAAGCAGCAGCCTGCTCAGAAGTGTGCAGAGTGCTGCAGTCTGGGAAGGGTAGTGCAGAATGCGGTCTCAGGAGCACTAGGGTGCACTGGGCCATCTACTACAATATATCTGTTGTCAGTGATGGTGGCACACACCTTTGTGCCTAGCACTTAGGAGGCAGAGGCAGGTGAATCTGAGTTTGAGGCCAGCCTGATCTACAGAGTAAGTTCCAGGACAATCAAGACCACAGATAAATCCTGTTTTGGGAGGTGAGAGAGACACAAAACAACAAAAGAGAAGTTATCTACTAATTTTGCTAAAGTTGTTGCAGTTTTCCAGTGGGGAAGATCACCTTCCATTATATTCTTAAAATCAAATTAAATCAAGTTCAGTTCAACTCTGAGTACTGTGTCACAGTAGTGGTGGGAAAGCAGACCTCACCTAGGATCTCCTGCACCATTCTTGACCCCTGGGGAGCACTGCTAAGGTCTTAGTCAAGCCAATATCTTCAGAGCACTTGCCAGGTTGGGACCCACACAGTCTCTATGGGGATGTACAATATCTAAACCACTCAGCAAAGATTCAGTTTTTGGTAAGGACAATGTCCCACATTATGAGCCGACAGTCCCTGTTGCAATTATTCAGTTTTGTCTTTGCACTGTAAATGGAACCACAGACAAATCCATATATCTATTGTCATAGCTGTGTTGTAATAAAATTTTATTGACATAAATATGCCCTAGCAGGTCATATAGTGTATTGACTCTAATAACATGTCTCTTGAATACTTGTGAATTTCTCATTCTGACTCAAGTTGGGGTTCTCACCGTCTACCAAGGCTAGAATCTTGACATAAGGATATGCTTCTTGTTATTGTTGTTGTTGCTGATAATGACACAAACCTACACATTATCTGGGAAGAGGGAATCATAACTGATAAAATAAAAAAATACCTCCAAAATACTGGCTTATGTCTGTAGGGCACTGTCTCCATTAGTGATTGCTGTGGAAAAGTCCAGACTACTGTGAGTGGGGCCTTCCCTGGTATGGTGGTCCTGGGCTCTATAAGAAAGCAGACTGAGCAAGCCAAGTGTAGCAAGCCAGTAAGCAGCACTCTTCCATGGTATCTGCATCAGTTCCTGCCTCCTGGTTCTTGCCTCTAATTCCCACATTAGCTTCCCTAAAGAAAAGCTATAGTCTGTAAACCAAATAATCCTTTTCCTCCCCAACTTGTTTTATCACAACAATAGAAACCTAACTAAAATAATGGGGTTTGTGCATCTACATGTTGCTGTTATTGAGCAAAATAAGGGTGCCAATCAGCCAGTGACCTCCAGACTCTCAGCCTTCCAAGGACCTAGGATAATGTCCTCTTCCTGACCTTGACATCCAATGGTCTCTCGAATTTTCTATAAACAAAAAGAACCACCATCATTAATTAGATTCTTCCAATTGCTAAGAAATACAAGAGCTAGTCATCAGTTTGACACAGAAAAGCACACAAAAAGAAATAAGGAGTACAAATTTACATGACAATACATCACACATGTACATACCAACATATTATCCTGCCAATTAACCTATTCTGCTTAACCCACTTCCCATTCTGCTTAACCTATTCTGCTTCCCATGACTGTTTTGAGTGAGCAGAGGGCAGACACTAAATCTTGCAACACACTGTCATTCAGCTTACTGTCTGCTCCTTGTAGATGTTTTTCAGATTAAGAAATCACACCCTGAAGAAGGCTTCGTGAAATAGAGACAAAAAACACAGTCTGAAGGAATTCTGCAATAGAGAAGCCGGGTAAATGATCAAGAACTTCAAATGCAAGCATAATCAATAGAATATAAGAGATGGAAGAGAGAATCTCAGGTGTTGAAGATATGCTAGGAGAAATAGATTCATCCACCAAAGAAAATCTTAAGTCGAACAAATCCCTAACACAAAATGTCAAGGAAATATGGGACACCATGGAAAAGCCAAACCTAAGAATAATAGATATAGAAGAAGGAGGTAAAGAAACCCAACTCAAAGGTGCAGAAAAATATATTCAACAAAATCATAGAAAAAACTTTCCCAACCTAAAGAAAGATATGCCAATGAAAGTACAAGAAACTTACAGAACACCAAATAGAGTGGACCACAAAAAAAGTTCCCTTGCCACATAATAATCAAAATACCAAACGTACAGAATAAAGAAAGAATATTAAGAGCAGCAAAGGAAAAAGGCCAAGTAACGTGTAAAAGCAAACATATTAGAATTACACCTGACTTCTCTGTGAAAACTCTGAAGACCAGAAGGTCCTGAATAGATATTTTACCAACATTAACATACCACAGACACCAACCAAGACTACTATATCCAGCAAAGATTTCAATCACTATAAATAGAAAAACCAAGATATTCTGTGACAAAAACCAGATTTAAGCAATACATATCAACTAATCCAGCCCTATAGAAAGTTCAGGAAGGAAAACTCCAACCCAAGGAAGTTAACTACACCCCCAAAAAAAAAACATAGGCAATAGATAATCCCACTATACCAACAGCCAAAAGAAAAATGGAGGAAAATCCACACACAATACCAACAACAACAAAGAATCCAAAACAAACAAGATTTAACAATCAATGGTCATTAATATCCCTCAATATTAATGGTCTTAACTTGCCTATAAAAAGACACAGGCTAAAAGAATGGATATGAAGACAGAATCCATCCTTCTGCTGCATACAAGAAATATACCTCAACCTCCAAAACAGATGTTACCTCAGAGTTAAGGGTTGGGAAAAGATTTTCCAATCAAATGGACCCAAAGACAAGCGAGTGTAGCAATACTAATATCTAACAAATTAGACTTTAAACTAAAATCAGTTAAAAGAGATGAAGAAGATCATTTCTTATTGATCACAGGAGAAACCCATCAAGATGAAGGCTCAATTCTGAACATCTATGCCCCAAATACAAAGGCACTCGTGATCATAAAAGAAACATTACTAAAACTCAAATCGCACATAAAACTTCAAAAACTTATAGTGGGAGATTTCAACACCCCACTCTCAACACTAGACAGGACCACCACACAGAAACTTAACAAAGAAACAAAAGAACTAACAAAAGTTATGACCCAATTGGGTCTAACAGACATTTATAGAACATTCCACCCAAACATAAAAGAATATACCTTCTTCTCAGCTTCACATGGAACCTTCTCTAAAACCGACCACATACTCGGCAATATAGCAAACCTCCATAGGTACAAAAAAATTGAAATAACCCCATTGTATCTTATCAGACCACCATGCTTCAAAGTTAGAATTCAACAACAGCACAAACTGAAGAAACCCTACAAACTCATGGAAATTGAACAATGTGCAATTGCACCATTCCTGGGTCAAGGAAGAAATAAAGAAAGAAATTGAAGACTTCCTAGGATCCAATGAGAATGAAGACACAACATACCCAAACTTATGGGACACTTTTAAAAAAAGTGCTAAGAGTTCATAGCACTAAATGCCCACATGAAGAAACTGGAAAATAGTCACAGTAGAGAATTAACAGCACAACTGAAAGCTTTAGAACAAAAAGAAGCAAACTCACCCCAGAGAAGTAGACACCAGGAAATAATCAAATTGAGGGCTGAAGTCAATAAAGTAGAAACTAGGAAAACAATACAAAGGCTCAATGTAACAAAAACTTGACTCTTTAAGAAAGTCAACAAGATAGATAAACCTTTATCCAAACTAATCAAAAAGCAGAGGGAACATGCAAATTAACAAAATCATAAATGAAAAGGGAGACATAACAATGGACACTGAGGAAATCTTCAAGTCATACTTCGAAAACCTGTATTCCACAAAATTAGAAAATGTAACAAAAACGAACAATTTTCTGGATAGATATCACTTACCAAAATTAAATCAAGAACAGATAAGCAATTTGAATAGGCCCATAACCCCTAATGAAATAGAAGCAGTCATCAAGAGTCTCACAACCAAAAAAAAGACCAGGGCCACAAGGTTTCACTGCAGAATTCTACCAGAAATTCAAAGAACAGCTAATATCAATACTCCTCAAATTGTTACATACAATAGAAACAGAAGGGTCATTGCCAAACTCTTCTTATGAGGCTACAATTACCTTGGTAACCAAGCCACACAAAGACACAACTAAGAAAGAGAACATTGATGCTAAAATACTGGCAAATTTAAT
Source organism: Cricetiscus sungorus (assembly GCA_030556225.1). Lineage (NCBI taxonomy): Eukaryota > Metazoa > Chordata > Mammalia > Rodentia > Cricetidae > Cricetiscus > Cricetiscus sungorus. Next base: position 79,274,679 of record JANBXA010000007.1, on the reverse strand, counting down.
CCAAGAACACATCAGAGAAATCATCCACTATGACCAAGTAGACTTTATCCCAGGGACGCAGGGATGGTTCAACATACAAAAATCCATCAATGTAATCCACCATATAAACAAACTGAGAAAGAAAAACCCACATGATCATCTCATTAGATGCTGGGAAAGCCTTTGATAAAAACTAACCCCCTTCATGATAAAGGTCTTGGAGAGATCAGAGATAATAGGAACATACCTAAACATAATAAAAACAATATAAAGCAAATCAACAGCCAACATCAAACTAAATGGAAAGAAACTCAATGGGATTCCTCTAAACCCAGGAACAAGACAAGGCTGTCCACTCTCTCCATATCTCTTCAATATTGTACTTGAAGTTCTAGCTAGAGCAATAAGACAACAAAAGGAGATCAAGTGGACACAAATTAGAAAGGAAGAAGTCAAACTTTCACTATTTGCAGATGATATGATAGTTTACATAAGTGACCTGAAAAACTCTACCAAGAAACTCCTACAGTTGATAAATACCTTTAGTAAAGTGGCAGGATACAAGATTAACTCAAAAAAATCAGTAGTTCTACTATATACAGATGATAAAGAGGCTGAGAAAGAAATCAGAGAAACATCACCCTTTACAATAGCCACAGCTATAGTCCTGAAAACAGCTTGGTATTGGTGCAAAAATAGACAGGTAGACCAATGGAATCAAATTGAAGACACTGATATTAACCCCCATACCTACGAACACCTGATTTTTTGACAAAGAAGCTAAAATTATACAATGGAAAAAAGAAAGCATCTTTGACAAATGGTACTGGCATAATTGGACAATGGTATGTAGAAAACTGCAGATAAATCCATATCCATTGCCATGTACAAAACTTAAGTCCAAATGGATCAAAGCCCTCAACATAAAACCATAAAACTGAATCTCTTAGAGAGAAAGTGGGAGGTACCCTTGAATGAATTGGTATAGGAGACCACTTCCTGAACATAAAACCAGTAGCACAGACACTGAGATCAACAATTAATAAATGGGATCTCCTGAAACTGAAAAGCTTCTGTAAGGCAAAGGGCATAGTCAACAAGACAAAATGGCAGCCACAGAATGGGAAAAGATATTCACCAACTCCACATCTGATAGAGGACTGATTTCCAAAATATGCAAAGAACTCAAGAAGCTAGTTACCAAAACACCAAATAATTTTATTAAAAAGTGGGGTACGGAATAGAGAATCCTCAATAAAGGAAACTTAAATTTAGGCTGAAAGACACTTAAGAACGTGCTCAACATCCTTAGCCACCAGGAAAATGCAAATCAAAACAACTCTGAGATAAATATCATCTTACCCCTGTCAGAATGGTTAAAATCAAAAACACCAAAGACTGTTTATGCTGGAGAGGATGTGGAAAAAAGGGAGCACTCTTCCACTGCTGGTGGGAGTGAAAACTTGTACAGCCACTTTGGAAATCATTATGGCAGTTCCTTGGGAAAATGGGAAGCAGTCTACCACAAGATCCAGCAATTCCACTCTTAGGCATATACCCAAAAGATGCACATTCATATAACAAGGACATCTGTTCAACTTGTTCCTAGCAGCATTATTTGTAATAGCCAGAACCTGGAAGCCATCTAAATGCCCCTCAACTGAAAAATGGATGGAAAAAAATGTGGAACATTTGCACAGTGGAGTACTACTCAGGGGAAAAAAACAATGGAATCTTGAAATTCACAGGCAAATGGATGGAACTAGAAGAAACCATCATGAGTGAGGTAACCTAGTCACAAAAAAGACAAACATGGTATGTACTCATTTATATATGGATTTTAGACATAGAGCAAAGGATCACCCGCCTACAATCCACACTGCCAGGAATGGTAGGAAACAAGGATGACCCTAAGAGAGGCATGCATGGTCTCCCAAAGAAGGGGAAAGGGACAAAAATCTCCTGAGCAAATTGGGAGCATGGGGGAGAGAAAGGGGAGTTATGAGAAAGAGAAGGAGAGAAGAGGAGGAGAGAGGATGACATGAGGAAACAGGAAAATTAAGTCAGGGGAAGAATAGAGGAGAGCAAGAAAAGAGGTACCATAGTAGAAGGAGCCATTATAGGTTTAAAAAAGAAATCTGGCACTAGAGAAATGTCCAGAGATCTACAATGATGACCCCAACTAACAAATCTAAGCAATAGTGGATAGGCTACCTTAAATGTCCTTCCCCCATAAAGAGATTGATGACTACCTTTTATGCCATCCTAGAGCCTTTATCCGGTAGCTGATGGAAGCAGAAGCAGACACCCACTGCTAAACACTGAGCTGAACTCCTGGAATCCGGTTTCAGAGAGGGAGGAGTGATGAGCAAAAGTGTCAAGACCAGGCTGAAGAAACCCATAGAAACAGCTGACCTGAACAAGGGGGAGCTCCTGGACCCCAGTCTCATAGTTGGGAAATCATCATAGGACCATCCCAGACCCCCTGAATGTGGGTATTAGTTAGGAGGCCTGGGAAGTTTATGGGACCTCTGGTAATGGATCAGTATTTATCCCTATTATATGAATGGACTTTGGGAGTCCATTCCACATAGAGGGATACTCTCTCAGCCTAGACACCTGTGGGAGGGCCTAGGCCCTACTCCAAATGATATGACAGACTTTGAAGATACCCCATGGAAAGCCTCACCCTCCCTGGGGAGCAGAAAGGGCATGTGCTGGGGGTTGGGGAGGCAGGGGAGGAGGGGAGGGTGAGGGAACTAGGATTGGCATGCAAAACAAGCTTGTTTCAAATTTAAATAAAAAATATTACCATAAAATATCTAATCTGTAGTAATTTGAGGGAAAAAAAAGAATCCTGAGATGAGGAGATAGTCTGCCTTGTAAGCAGGAGGACTAAAAAATAAATCAGAAGAAGGCTAGTTTGGTTTCAGAGGCTTCACCTGTGGATGGTTGGCTCCATTGCTTCTGAACCTATGGTAAGGCAGAACATTGCAGGGGAGTGTGTGACAAAGGAAGTTCTTTGTCTCGTGGGAGAGGAAGGGGGAGAGAGAGTGTGCTACTCTCCTCTTCAACAACATGTCCCCAGTGTCCAGACCTCTTAAAGGTCTTACCTTCCCATATCTCAATGCTTAAAACTAAGAGTCTCCCACATGGGCCATTTGTGGGAAATATTTCAGATCTGACCCTATAACAGGACAAATCAACAGAAAGAAAGGGAGATATGTGCCAAGGATAAGAATTTGGAAAGTGGGGGCTCAGGACCGTGGCTTGGTGTCTGTATATAGCAGGTGTGTAAATAGTATTCTGAGGTGGCCCAAACTAAGATAATAACAGAAGGGAATGCTAAGTGTTCCCTAATCCCCCATGCAGAGAAAAAGGGACACAGCAAGAAAGACAAGCTCAGAACAGCTTTTCAGAGGTACTGTGGGCCTACTAGCAGTTGGGTAATATGCTGAATTCTTTGGGAAGTCAAGGAGAGGACAGGCTAAGGGGTCCTGACACCTGCTTCCCAACATCTCCACTCTGACCTGGTATACCTACTTGTCTCAACAAAGGGCTCAAGCCAGGCACAGGAAAATCAGCCTTTGGGGATCAGTCCTTATGGGTGTTTCATGCCTGCTTCTCTTTGATATTTTTTAATTTTTAGAGTTCCATACAATTTGTTTTGATCATAATCATTCACCCACACTCACAGCTCTTCCCAGATCTGCTCTCTCCACCCTCACCTCCCTACCCAGCCAACTTGAATATTCTTCTACTTTGTTCTGTTTCAGTACTTTGTTCAACTACTCCCAGGAGTAGTTGGGCAACTACTCCTGCTTTCAACTCTAATAACTCCTCTCAGCTACTGGTAAGACTTCATGCTCACCTCTTCCTGTCCCCCACACTGAGATTTTGTCCAGTTTGAACTTACCCATGTCTCATGCACGCTGTTATAACCACTGAGTTCATATATGCAACTATCCTGCGGTATCTAGGAAATAGTTTCTTTGAAGTTAGCCACCACCCTTGACACTTTACAATCTTCCTTCCCCCTCCTCCTCTGAGACCCCTGAGTCTTGAAGGAAGAAGTGATATGTATGCCCCATTCAGGGCTGAGCCTGGCTGGCAGGTCTCTGAGTAGCACATCTGCCTCCAGCTTTAAGTTCATTATTAATGAACTGGTAATGCCCTGCCCACTTTCACCCTGTTGATTCTAGTTGAAGTACAACTCTGGGCCTTCTACCACACACCATCCCTCTTTTTCTAGTACCTTTTTATTGCTTTTTACTTTCTGTTTCTTTTCTGTTGCTATGAGAAAACATCATGACCAAGGCAATTTTAAAAGAAAACATTTAATTGGGTTTATAGTTTCAGAGGGTTGGAGTCCATGATGATGGAGCAAAGGCACGGCCACAGGACCCCTAAGAGTTCACGTCTTGATCCACAAGGAAGAAGAAAGAGCACACTGGACATATCGCAAGTCTTTTAAAACTTCAAATGCCACAGCCTGTGACACACCTCCTTCAACAAAACCACACCTCCTAATCCTTCCCAAACAGCTTCACCAACTGGGGGGTCAAATATTCAAACGTCTGAACACATAGCAGTCATTCTCATTCAAACCACCACACCAGCTGTAAGAACACTTGGAGGAATCCTCTCTACATGGTTCAGTTCACTGGGCTTTTGCAGTAACCTCCTAATTCATCTGTCTCCACTGTTCCCTTCCTTCTCCAAATAACAGGCAGTGATCTGTTTAAAAAGGAAAAGAAAAGAAACTAATGTTAGATGCTTACTAAACTCAACAGCTCTCTTCAGCAAACACAGTAAAAGTGGAGCATTCTTGCCACGGCCCATGGTTGATGGTTGTCCACATGACCAGACCTGACTACACACCTCTAGTCACATTGCCTTTTTTTTAATATAGGGTCTCTAGAAGAGAACCAACAAGCCCTGGGTATCCTCCTGTCTCTAACTCCCCAGTACTGGGAATATAGACGCACACAGTCACACACAGCTTTTTACAGTGGTTCTAGGAATCAAATTCAGGTCTTCATACTTTTGTCTCAAGTGCTTTACCAACTGAGCCATCTACTCAGCCCCTACATTGTCATTTCTGTTCTTTGATTATTTCTAGTTAGTTCCCACCTCGCAGACTTTACTCAGTTCTTCCTTCTGTTAGGAGTGCTCCTCCTTAGAAGTTATACATATCTGATTTCCTGTGCACCTTGACCCAAATACCATCTGACCATCTCTGTATAAGACTCCTTCAGTCAATTCCTGACCCATTATCCTACTATGTTGTCCTTCTAACACCTAGCACTGGCAGAAAACAACTCCTTTATTCATTCACTTCTGTGGATTTTTTTTCTCCAAGACTATAAATTCCAATAAGGCAGAGACCTTGTCCATCCTATTCAATGCAATGCCTCTAGTCCCTAGGGCACTAACCAGACATCAAAAATGATTTTCTTGATGTAATATGAATGAGTGGGGATTGAAGGGTCAAGGGACAAGATGACTTAGGAACCCAGAATAACTGAAAGCCACAGCATCAAAATCGTGTTGCATTCAGACAACACCTCTTAGATGAGTCCTGGATAGCAGGTACCTTAGAGAGCACTTGGACTTCCCTGACTCCCACTGGAACACAGTGGTACAAAAACCTTCCCTGGCTCTGTCAGCCAAGAGTATCTATTACTTAGTAAGTACCCTGCCCTGAGAACCCAGCTAATATGATGGAAGACATCGTGTCCTCGGGAAGGGGGCCAAGGAATATGGAACCACCTAAAGTCACTGAATTATGTAGCTGTTTCTAGCCCTGCACCACCATGCTCAGCTTTCATAAGATATTCATCAGTGGCCTGCATCTTCCACCTCACCTCCATCTCTTCTGGGTAAGTACATCACATTGACCTGTGTTCAACCTTCCAGGGTCACTTAGTAAGAAAGAAGGGAAAGCAAAAAGGTTAGTGGGGGAAGACAGCAGTAGATCAAGAGAATGACATTGAGGCTGAGGGTGCAAGTCAGTGAGTAGAGTTCTTGTCTAATGTACATGAAGTCCTGTGTTTGAAATCAAGCACTGTATAGAACCCCACTCGATGGTTCACACCTGTAATCTCAACACCTGTGAGGTGAAGTCAGGAAGATCAAGAACTCAAGATCATCTTTAGCTAAATACCAAGCTTCAGGTCTGCCTGGGTACATAAGACCCTGTCATGAGAGACAGACAGAGAGAGAGAGGGGGGGGAGAGAAACAGAGTAACAGAGAGAATAAAAGAAGGTTAAGGGACAAGTGCTAGCCACCAAACTCTGCTATGCTCCAAGAGAGGTTCATGAGCTCATCCTGCTAAGCCCTGTCCTTGTTCTCTCTACACAAAGACATATTCCCAGGGAGCTGTCTAAAGCAGAGCGTCAAAAAATAAAAGAATGCAAATAGAGAAGGAGAAAGAACAAAAGAGAACTCTGCAACAAAGACCCAGAAAACACATTACTGCCCACTGATGGATGTGTGGCCTCTGCTGCTCCTGTATGTGGGTTAGAATAAACCTGCTTTCTACACAGCACTTTAGGTCTATGGGTGAAGTGATCATCCCTGCTCTCCACACAGTCCCTCTGGTCCATGGCTGGAGTGATCCCCCCACTGCTCTCCATACAGCCCCCCTTGTCTATAACTGGAGTGACCACCCACTGCTCTCCACATAGCCCCTTCCCTCCTTTCACAAACAACAGCCTTATCTGTGCAGAAACTGCTCCTAATATCTATTCCTTTTGTAATAACCTAAGACCAAGATCTCCAAACTCTCTATCTGCCCACCCCACTAAAAACATGTTCCTGAGGATTCCCCTCAGTACCTACCTACAGCAGATATCAATTATATGCATACCTGCTATATAGATGGATGTGTGCCTATAAAGCATCCATAGGAGAACTTTTTAAAGCTGAAATAAAAACAAGAAAGAAGTCCACAGCCCTAAACAATGAAGATTTTATAAAGAATATGTGAGTGTAAGCAATTTTTAGAAAACAATACTCATTAAGAGTTATCTTAATTGTGTAATTCCCAATAAGCAACCAACATAAAATAATACCTTCTTAAACATGTCTCATAAACTACTTGGCCAGCAAGTGTTGGAAGGTGTGTGCATATGCACACATTTCTGTGAGTGTATGGTATACATACTCCTCTGTATGTACAGGAGCACATTTAGAGACCAAAGGTCAATGTCCAATATCTTCATTCTTATCTTTCACCTTATTTGTTTGCAATAGGTATTTTATTGAATCTGGAGCTCACCATTTTGGCAATACTAATTATCCAGAAAGCTCCAGGTATCCTCCTGTCTCTATCTGTCCAGTGTAAAGATTATAGGCATACACCACCAAGTCCAGATTTTGTCGATATTAGGCATCCAAACTCAGGTCCTCATACTTGCATAGCAAGCATTTCATTGAATAAACTTGTCTTAGTCACTGTTCTATTGCTGTGAAGAGAAACTCCTTTAAAAGAAAGCATTTAATTGGGGATTGCCTTACAGTTGCAGAGGGTTAATCCATTATCCTCATGGCAGGGAGAGAGACAGCATAGGGAGGCAGACATTCTGATCTACAGGCATGAGGCAGAGAATGAGAGAGAGAGAGAGAGAGAGAGAGAGAGAGAGAGAGAGAGAGAGAGAGAGAGAGAGCTGCAGTAAGATCACATCTACTCCAACAAGGCCACATTTCCTAATTCTTCTCAAATAGTGCCCTTCCATAGTGACTAAGCATTCAAATATATGGGACTATTGGGGCCATTCTTATTGAAATTATCACAGAGTCCCTTCATGTATTATTAAATTTCCAACAATTAACAGGATAGGTTCTCTACACTGATACTCGATGATCAACTTGACTAGATTAAAAACCACAGAGGATATACTTCAGAGTGTGTCCATGAAGGTGTTTAGAGATGATTACCTGACCATCTACCCTGACTGTGGGCAAGTCTGTGGGCATGGATGGAGAGCAGATAAAATAAAAAAGGAAAAGGAGAAAGTGAGCTCTTCCTCACCTTCCTGTCAGACATCATGTCAAGAACCTCCTCTGTCAAATGTCCTTGCCATCAAGATGTTCTGCACAAGTATGTGGGGTCACAAGACCATGAACTGAACACTCTGAAAAGCCAGAGTAACTACTTCCTCTCTTGGCTTGTATCTGTAGGTATTGTGTCACAGAGATGGAGAAACTAGCAAAACCAGTTTCGGCAATGCTGGGGAACACACTGGAAACACAACATCTCAGGGAAAGGAGGGCTGAGCCTGTCTACAGCATTATCTACCATTCTGTCTTCCCCAGAGCTCCTTGCTTCCTCTAGGAACTGATCCTTTTCCAGCCCTTCAACAAGATTGCTATATCTGATATCATGTTATTTGACGCTAAGTCCCAACTAATAGATTTTGGAAGAGGTACCTGATCCCAATTGGGTTGATGAGAAGATCTGGATGTTTTGTTTTGTTTTGTTTTGTTTTGCTCTGCTTTGCTTTGAAGCAGCAGAAAGCAATGGGTGGTGGCTATCATCTGGCTGGTATGACCATCATTGGTTAAAGTCATGTTAAAGCCTGGCAAGATGGCTGACATGTTTCTTGTGCCATAGAGCAAAGTTATCCATCATAAACAAACTAAAGACACTTGGGGAGGAGCCAAAACAAGAGGTCACTGGTCATGTTTCCCATATTCTACCTAGTCCCCTGTCAATCCTTCTTGAGATGTGATTGACTTGAATTCTGTTTCCCAACAAATATCCCACATACCTAATCAACTTGAGTTTCCCATGACTCACAACCAAACAATAGGCTCATAGCCCTTAGTTTCCAAAAATGAATCAGTACCAATTCTACCATCATCTGTTCCTCTTTGATTGAAGCCATTCTGAATTATCCATTGAGTACCAAAAGATCTCTCAGATATGATTTAGGTGAGATGTCTAGATTGTTCTGGTTTAGTTTTTAGTATCAGTTTGTTGGAAGGGCTTGGGAAAACAGGTGAGGTTCTCAAATGTCATAATACAAAAACCATCTTCATGGTGGTGGTATCAATAAAATGTGAAGGGTGCCATGTCATGCTACCATCTAATATTAGTGAAACAAAAATGTGTGTCCTCTTTGTCATAAGTGGCACAGAGCTATTAGTAGAACAAAAATTACATCAAGTTATCAAATGTAATAAGAAGTCTATAAGGCTAAGGTTATAGCTCAGTTGGTAAAGTGTTTGCCTACTCTGCTGTGCATTAAACCCTAGGCTCAGTCTCCAGCACAGCATAAGTTGGGCATGGTAAGATACCTGTAATACTAGCACTAAGAGGATCAGATGTTCAAGGCCACCCTTAGCTATGCAGTTTGAGGCCAGCCTTACTAATATAAAACCCTTTTTCAAAAATATGGGGGTTTTCTGATATTATAAATTCATTTTTCTCTTTGTGATCCACATAGACCTTGGGCTTCCTGCTGTTTGTTCTGTGGTGCTAAGAATTGAACACAAGGTCTTATATATGCTAGGCAATCACTTTACCACTGAGCTATAGCTCCCAGGAAAGTTTTGGTTCTGTTTTAAAGGGTTTTATTAGTAGAATAACCCCAGTCCAAATTATCTTTGAAGGATAGGGTCTTCTGTTTTTAATCCTAGTCTGTTCCACTTTACTGTAGTTAGTGTTCCTGGTAACCATTACCTGGCACTGGCATTTCTAAAACTATTAAGGCCCATCCTTGTAACGGGACTCTCTTTGGACTCTAGTCCTATCATACATTGGCAAACCTCAGCCGTTAAAGGATAGGGTCTTTAAAAGGCAATTAGCAGATGAGTTGTGAGGAGAATGTCAGGGTCTCCTTCTGGGAGATGATGGCGTCAGTTGATGCAAAGTTCCACTGTTTCTCTTCATGGGGATCTTGTCTGGCTGGAGGACTCAGACTCCTCCAATCAGTCACTCACTATGGCCAAAGATGGCAAAAGAAAGATTCACCCAGGCACCATTGTATGATTCACTCCCTCTTTTACCCGGGTGACTCTGGAGAATATTTGGCAGCCCCTGCAGTTGTTGCTACTGATGAGGCAACTTTGTCCCTCAGTACCTTCCTCAAGGGTAAGTACTGAGACACTTCTGTGTGAGTAGGGCAATGGCTCAATGGTTAAGAGCACTGGTTGCTCTTTGCAGAGGACCTGGGTTCAGTTACCAGCACCTATATGGTAGCTCACAGCCATCTCTAGTTCCAGTTCCTGAGATCTAATGCCCTCTTCTAACCTCCATAGGCACCATATATTTATGCAGGATACACACATTTATATATACATGCAGGCAAAATACTTACACACAAAATAAATAAATAAATAAATCTTTCTTTTAAAAAATTGTTCTGTAAATGAAGACATAATAGATATTTTAGACTTTAAAGGCCTCTGGATTGCTATTGTAACTACTCAAACATGCTGTTGTATCTACAGCCATGGATGGTATGTAAGCATATGAGCATGGTTGTGTGCCTATAAAACTTTATTAACAAAATACAAGTGGCTGGCTTGATTGGGCCAGGGGAAATATTACTGTTTGTGGATTCTTGTGCATTTTAGGAGAAGCAATGGGTGCCCTTCCATGACCCCTCATCATAAAGGTGCCACTTCTTTGACCTATGTTTCCCAGAATCCTGAAGTTAATTGACAAGACACTGCAAAATAGGAAGAAGCCAAGCCAGGACATCACACCAGACATGTGAGCTTCTACAGCAACAGTTCTGAGATCCCAGCCTCCACCAGACAAGCCTTCCATGAGTCTACAGGCACTGGAGCCTTGCAAAATTTCTCTCTCTCTCTCTCTCTCTCTCTCTCTCTCTCTCTCTCTCTCTCTCTCTCTCTCTCTCTCCTCCCTCTCTCTCTCTCTCTCTCTTCCTCTCTCCCTTTCTCCCTCCCTCCCTCCCTTCCTCTCTCTCCCTCTCTCCCTCCCCCCTCATCCTAGAATCAGTCCTCTGAGTTGGCCAGATTCACAGTCTTCCAGACTGCTAATGGCTAGCTTCCCCAGACCTCCCATTTCAGGTGACCAATCTCTATCTAAAGTCCCTTTGATCTCAAAAGCTTGAAGACAGTTTTTGTTTTATTTCCTTGCCTTTGGCCCCGAGCTAACCTAGAAGGCAATGGTTGTGTTTTGCTTTCTGAAAGCAAACAGTGCTGAAAAACATTTCTGGCTGTGCCTGAGCAGGTTTTAAAGATGATGGCCTTTCCTGGCTCTATTGGAAGAAATAATGAGGTTAGCAGAAAAAGCACTTTGCTTTGAGAGTGAACCTTTCAGCAATACTCAACCTGAGCTGATGGATTGTGTGTGCATGGATGGCATAAGCCTAGAGGTATGTGTTCGGAAAGTAGATGGTGTAAGCATAGATGGCATGTGCATGGAAAGCAGATGGTGTATATATGAAAAGTGGGTGGTGTGTGCATGGAAGCAGATTTGTTTGCATGGATGGCATGTGCTTGGAAAGCAGATGCTGTGTTCCTGGAAAGCAGATGGTGTGTGTGTATGGAAACCAGATGGTATTTACATGAAAAGTGAATGGAATATGCAAGGAGAACAGGTAGAGTTTACATGGATTGTATGTTCACAGACAAAAGATGGTGTGTGCATGGAAGTAGATGGTCTGTGCATCAAAGGCAAATGAATCATGCATGGAAATCATATGGTATAAACATAAAAAAGCAGATAGTGTCCATAGAGAGCAAATAGAATGTACATAGAATGCAGATGGCAGATGCCCAGAAAGCAGGTAAATTTTGCATAGATAACAGAAAAACAAGAAGAAAATATCTCGTGTGCATAGATTGTATGTGCATATGAAGCAGACATTTGTGTACACATATGTATTATGTGTTGTGTGCAATGGAAAACAGATGGCAGGTGTACAGAAGTAAGATGGTGTGTGCATGGGAGTAGATGGTGTGTACATGAAGACAGACAATATGTGCATGGAGGCAGATGGTGTGTGCATGGAGACAGACAATATGTGCATAGAGGCAGGTGGTGTGTGCATGGAACAGGTGGTATATTCATGAAAGCAGATGCTGTGTGCATGAAAATAGATGATGTGTTCATGGAGACAGATGGCCTTGTGAATCAAAATCAGCTGGTGTATGTAGAGAAAGTGATAATGCATACATGGAATGTAGGTGATGTATTAATGGAAAGCAGCTCTCCCTGACAGTTGCCATAGGTAGAAGAGAAGGTGGAGCTAGGAATGCAAATGGAAAGGGTGGTAAAGGACTGTATGGATACTCACCAAAACCACATTATGTACAATGCAAACCATAATAAGTATGATAAAGTGGCATGTCACACAGTAACATTAAGGAGATGGTAACAAATATATAGAAATCTAAGTCCTTTGGTATTTTCTAAACTTGCTTATCAAATCTACTGATTCCTGGGATCCATCCTGGCTTTTTTGACACTATCTTCGTTATAACTAGTTAGACTCCTATAAGAAGACATAATGTGGAAGACTTAAGCAGCAAACACTGGGTTCTCAGAGTCCTAGAGACTAATGGGAGATCAGGGTACTGGCAGCCAACATGACTGATTCTAGTGAAGGCCCTTGTGCCCCTTAAAAGCTCATGGAGGTGGGGACTAATGTGATTGCTCAATAGTTAAAGCACTTTCAATATTCAAGAGGATCCTTAACACCTACTTAAAACCCAGGTAGATATGGTGACCTACCTACAATCCTATCACAAGAGAGACTGAGACAAGGGATCCCTGGATGAGCCAAATTGATGAACTCTAGGTAAATCAAAAGAAAAAGGCACTGCCTCAATAAATAGGAGAGAGTAGTTGAGGAAGACACCTGACATCAATTTTTTCATACAAGAACACATGTGCACATGCATTTGTACACATGTGTTTACACATGAAAACCCAAATACATACACTTTTGTACAACATTTATTTTTCTGAATTGAAACATCCCATCCTAAAGGGAATCATTAAGAATTGGGAAGTAAACAACTCAAAAGTCTCAAGAAGTCACTGAAACCAGACTTGCAAGAACCTTCCTTTCCCAGTAGTTACATAAGAAGTAAAGACTGCTAAGAAGACTTTCCAACCTGTAGAGCTTCCTACAAGCCATGCATAGTTCTCGGGGGTTCCAGCTTTCATCAGCTGTCACCCATACTGGGGTAGACTTTAAATGATGCAGCTGTTTTGGGTTCATCTAAGCTCCTGTAAGTAATCTAAATAAACTCACTGAGTTGGAGTTTGGTGGTATAGTTACTTTGACTTGTCATTGGTTCTCTTAATTGGGGCAAGTAGACATCTTTCTTGCCTCCCCAGAAATAGTGTCAAACAACAATAACAATAACAACACACACACACATACACACACACACACACACACACACACACACACACACACACACACAATGTGTAGAAAGCCTAAGCCTCTGTGTACATTAACCATGTTTGAAAGTGGGTTCTTTGGGACATAAGTTTAGATGAACCAAAAGTGATCAGACCCTCATGATGCTGTGGGCAGTTTTATAAGGACATAAAGAGATACCTAAACTGCTATACTACTTCTGTCTTACTCATGATGCCTCCATCTTGTTGTGATGTAACAGAAATGCCTTCCTGGTCACTAACATGTATTTGCATCTTCCAAAACTATAAGCTACAAGATGTCTAGTCTTTATAAGTATCTCAGGCATTCTGCTACAGAAACAAAAACAGACTAAGAGCTCTCTTCCTTGTTTACAGTGTTTACAATTGTCTTCCATTTTCCTGCATCTTTCCATTGCAGGGAGACTGAAAAAGCTCTAAACCTCTTTTTACAAAAGCTCTAATCCCACTCATGAGGGCCTCAACTTCATGACACCAAAGCCCCTGCTTCTAATGCCATCACATTTATGGTTGAGATATCAACATCTGAACTTATAGAGACACAAATTCTCATTTCACAGAAGAGATAATAAAAGCCACAGTGTCTAGATTACTTGTATAGGGTCCACAACTGGGATTCATACCCAGACAGAATGGGTCCAAAGCCTACTTTAAGTCTGCCTGTCTGTCCATCTGCCTCTCTGTCTCTGTCTTTCTGACTCTGTGTGTGTGTGTGTGTGTGTGTGTTGTGTGTGTGTGTGTGTGTGTGTGTGTCTGCCTCTCTCTCTCTCTCTATTTCTCTATTTCAATTTGACTGGATCTTACAGTAACCTAGGAAAACACATCTAAGCCCTGTCATGGAGATCTGGGCATCTCTATGTCACAGGGCATCTGTGACAGCCCTGTCATGGAGATTTTATTGAAGGAAGACCCACCCTGAGTGAGGATGGCACCATCCCATGGGCTAGAGTCCTGGAGAAAGGGGGCTGAGCACAAGAATTTATCTCTCTCTGATTATTGGCTATGGACACAATGTGACTGACTGCATCATGCTCCTGCTACCATAGCTTCAGTCACTCTCACCACTCTCACCTTCTCCTCCATGACAGATTACACACAAAAACAAAAATCATGATCTAAAGTGAACCTCTGTAGTCTCCTGCCAATGAGATCCATTGGTCCTACGCAAAATGAGATCCCAGAAAATGTTTAGATGCTCACGAGAAGCAGGCGGTCATCTAAGCATGGGGTCTCCTGAGGACTTGAGGCTGGAGCAGCAAGTTTCTCATGCAAGGTCAATGGGCCCATTGGATTTGGAGCACTGAGGTGATGGGCCAACTTAATGAGCATGGAGCTCACATGTGGAAGAAAATAATTTGATCATCTGTTGCCTGACACACATTGGCACAAGACTTCATTGCAAAAAGCATTTCACAATTCTCTAGCTCAAGGAATCTGGCCAGGGTATGGCTGGTCTCCCTACTTAAGAATTTGTTACAAGCCACAGCTAAAATGGTACATGAAGCTGGAGTCTAAGGCTTAACTGAGGAAGGATATGTTTGCTTTCAACCTCACATGGTCATTGATGTGATTCAGTTCCTCGAGGGTTGCTATGCTCAGCTTCAGTTCTGACCTGGATATTGACCACCAAGGGTATCTTTCAACTACTTATTATGGAGATCCTTCCATGTGGTTAACCGCTTCCTCAAAGCACACCATCTGAGAAGGCAATAGAAGAAGAAAGTCACAATCTAAACCCAGAGTTCCGACCTACATGGTCAGATTTTGTTGGCTATCAGCAAGGAAGGTTCTCAGTGAGAAGGGACTTCAAAAGGACAAGAGTATCTAGAATTGGAGACCAGTGGGAGGCTGTCACAATTAGCAAAACAATAAGCAAGAAAAATAGTAAAATACATTGTACATTAGGAGCCAGGTATGATTGTGTATGTCTTTAATCCCAGGACTTTGGAGGCAGAGGTCAATGTATTTCTGTGAGTTCAAGGCCAGCCTGTCTACAGAGTGAGCTCCAGGAGAACCAGAGCTACACAGAGAAACTCTGCCTCAAAAAACAAAAATGTGCATTAGAAATAGCAAATATATCCTAAAATTTGCAGGCAAATGGACAGTACTAGAAAGAAAAAACATCCTAAGTGAGGTAACCAAGACCCAGAAAGACAAATATAATATGTACTCATTCATAAGTGGATACCAGCTTACAATCCTCAACCCCAGAAAATCTAGAACCCTCTTCCAGAAACAGATGGAAACAGATGCAGAAATCCATGACTAACCATTGGGCCAAGATCCAAGTGAGGGAGGAGCCAGAATATGAGCAAAGGAGTCAAGACCATGACCCACAGAATCTGCTAACCTAAGCTAGCAGGTCACTGACTCCAGATCACTGACAAATGGGGAACCTGCATTAGGCCAAACTAGACTCTCTTATAGGTGACAATGGTGTGACTGGGACAATGTATGAGGACACTGGCAGTGGGTCCAAGATCTAACTCTAATGCACAAACTGACTTAGTGGAGCTCATTCTATACCTAGACACAGGGGTGTGGGGGTTGGAGAGATGCCTTGGTCCTGCCTCAAGGAGATGATGGGACAGACTCAGTAGACTCCCTAGGGGAGGCCTTACCCTCACTGAGGTGCAGATGGGAGGTGGGGTTAGAGCGGGAGGAGAGGAGGGAGGGAAAAGTGAGATTAAAAGTAAAAAAATAAATATTTTAAAGTTAAAAAAATAGCAAATACAGGAAGAAATACACAGAGGATGGTGACTTGATTTTTATTTTGTTGTTTGTTTTTTGTTTGTTTTGAGCTTTGATTAAAAAAAACTCTGAAAAAGGCAACTTAAATGGGAAAGGGTTCATTTGGCTCACAGTTCTGTGTGCTGTGCCTCACTGCTGAAAAACTGAGCCAATAGAAACCTGAAGCCGCTAGACACCATATCTATAGTCAAGAGCAGAGGACAGCGAGTTAATGCGCTATGTGAATGTCCATCAGAGGACAGTGAATTAATGCACTGTGTGAGTGTCCATCAGAGGACAGTGAATTAATGTGCTGTGTGAGTGTCCATCAGAGGACAGTGAATTAATGCGCTGTGTGAGTGTCCATCAGAGGAGAGTGAATTAATGCGCTGTGTGAGTGTCCATCAGAAGAGAGTGAATTAATGCACTGTGTGAGTGTCCATCAGAGGAGAGTGAATTAATGCACCGTGTGAGTGTCCATCAGAGGAGAGTGAATTAATGTGCTGTGTGAGTGTCCATCAGAGGAGAGTGAATTAATGTGCTGTGTGAGTGTCCATCAGAGGAGAGTGAATTAATGCACTGTGTGAGTGTCCATTAGAGGACAGTGAATTAATGAACTGTGTGAGTGTCCATCAGAGGAGAGTGAATCAATGCACTGTGTGAGTGTCCATCAGAGGAGAGTGAATCAATGCACTGTGTGAGTGTCCATCAGAGGACAGTGAATTAATGTGCTGTGTGAGTGTCCATCAGAGGACAGTGAATTAATGCACTGTGTGAGTGTCCATTAGAAGACAGTGAATTAATGAACTGTATGAGTGTCCATCAGAGGAGAGAGAATCAATGCACTGTGTGAGTGTCCATCAGAGGACAGTGAATTAATGCGCTGTGTGAGTGCTCTGTTCCCTCTCCCCCTTTCATTCACTCCAGAATGTAGCCCATGAAATGATGTTGCCACATTCAGGGTTGGCCTTCCCACCTCAGCCCAGTTAAGGAAATCCCTCACAAGCATACCCTTAGGCCAACCTGCCCTAGACAAGTCCTCATTGAGACTTCCTTTCTAGGTGACTCTAGATTAGGTCAAGTTGACAATTCAGACTAACATTCACAGACCAAGTACATGGAGATGTAATTTATTTCTTACAGGGCTGGGGGTGGAGCTTAGGGCTCTGTGCATGCTAGGCAAGTCTCTACCAAGGAGCCAGTCCTTGATATATGGCAGTGGCTAGTGAAGCCCTGGGTAACAATGGAGCATGGTGGTACATCTTTCTCCATGGTCTAGCTGGGTGAATGGATGAGATTAGAAAAGATCATATTGAATGAGGTAATTCAATCCCAGAAAGTGCACTTCTCTTTCGCCTGAGTTTCCTAGCTCCAAACCTTCAAATGTGAATATATAACCTGAAGTAACTACAGAAACCAGGAAAGACAGGGAGTCAGAGAGCAATGGAGAGAGAAACAGCAAGGTACAAGAGATCTGAAAAGGGAAAAAGGAAGTACAGGGAGGAGCTCTAATTTGTGGTGGGGAGGGAGATAAATACAGGAGGAGGAAGGAGGGTAAAATGACTGTAAAGATGTCCAAATAAGTCATAAGGAATCATGCTATTGACCGTCTACCTAAAAATGCCCATAATATGTGTAAATGGGTGTATAAATATACATATATAATTTAAACAAATTCCCATCTGAGCTAACAGTCTATCAAACAAAAAAACACACCAGGCATAAGAAGGTTCTTTTGAATTGTTAGTCAAGGTTGTCCAAAAGACTCCCGGAACATAGGCTTTTGCTACACCATTGATTGCTGAAGACACTACATACTCTGGACTGTGGACCCAGAGAACCTCCACTGGATTTGACTTGAACACCTCCTTCCTTATGACTAGTTTTCAGGGTACCAGAAAGTGCCATGCAAGCTTCCAAAGGAGGGATGCAGCCAACAGCCTACTCAGTTATGAAATCTGTGGACCCCAACAATGACCAACATGGCACAATAACCCTAAGGATGCAGTAGTGGCACACATATCTTGGTGGTAACCAACAGCTCTCTAGTTGGGCTTAAGTTGTACTCTAAAAGAAGAAAGTATGCTTAGAACTAGAAATAAACCTTGCCAACTACCAAGCATGTCACTGATCTTGGAGAATCTACTAACCACCATTTTCACTATGACAGCATTGATTCCTAATTGCATTCTAAATATTTATCTCTACACCAACAGAGAAGAGTAGTCCTCCCCTCTCATCAAGGAAATTTCTCTTTGCAACCAAGACCACATCCCAAAGGATACAAAACAACACAACTCCTACATCTAAGGCTTAGGGATCATTGAAGAAGGGGCAAAAGGATTGCAAGAGCCAGATGAACAGGAAATTTCCTGTTGTATCTTCTAAAAATGACAGAAGATATAGCTATGAAGTCTCACCATCATAGTTGCCTAAATATGACCTGAACAAGCATGATACCATAGACATTAGAATGTGGAAGGCAGAAAGCTCAGGCCTCAACCCTACACAAAGAGCAGGCAATAAAGGAATGCTGAGAGTGGGAGAAATGGTCTTCCTTAGGGAAGAGCACACCAACTGATTATCCAACACCAAATGATCAGCCCTAAAATAATACATACAAACAAGTAGCATTATATAAACTGACAGGATATATAGATATATATATGTATGTGTGTGTGTGTGTGTGTGTGTGTGTGTGTGTAAGAATGTATGTATTTGCACAAATGTGGGGAGTATAAAAACTGTATTTTAAAAGAGGCCATGTATTTGTAAAAAGGCAAGGTGGAAGTACATGAAGGGTTTTGTATCAGTAAAAAGAAGGGAGAAGTCATAATCTCAAAAACTAAAGTTATCTTTTAAAGACAGTGTTAAAAGAAAACAGAGAATGTAGTGTGTCTGCAAACACACAAGAAAGGCTGGAAAGAACTCATCTGCTGAGAGAAGACTAAGCCTGCCAAATGGGGGCTAGGGGGTACACATCAAGTGCAAAGACCCTGGGCTAGGGGTGGAGTTTGCAACTGGATGAGGGAGATGCTGAGGGAAGCCAGACATTGCAAACTCCATGCCTCAAGGACTCCACCATCGAGAGACAGAAGTGTGTGCAGGATAAATCGCCCAGCGCAGGGGAAACCCTGCAGTTTACTGCTCCATTCCACCTCTTCTCTTGCCAGAAAGGATGACAAGAAAGGCTGGTCCAGACAACCAGCTGGGACTGGGCAGACATGAGTGTGTACAGGACATTGTGCTTCCAGAGATTGGCTGGGTTGCCTTGGCAATGGGGGCTTCCAAAAATCTCCCCAGAGACTCCCCAAGCAGCAGTGGACCTGCCTCATTTCTTGTAGCCCAGCAGCATGAGGACATAAAAAATCAATTTATCAGCACAAATGGTCCTTCAGCCTCCTATTTCTCCTCTGCTTACAGCCGTACGCAGTGCAGGGCGCAGTAGCTCTCAGGTGAGTGTGTACCTGTGCATCAGCCTTGGTGGGAATGAGTCTCTTGTGAGGAGGAACTGTGTGGTCTGACCCACACTTTATAGAGGAAGGAACCAAAGTCACATAGTGAATTTTCGAGGTTCCAATCCCTCCTCTGCCTCTTTTAGCTGTGTGATATACTGGTCAAGCCACTTAACCCTCTCCTAGTACTTGGACCACTGTTCAGAGAATTAAGCATTTGTGCATTCTGTTCAAGACCCTGTCCTGTATGGAAACAAGCTTTCTGCACATCTTTACTCTTCCTCAGCTACACATCTCCCTAAATCACCTCGCTCACCTCCTTCAACTGAGTTTTCTCAGTCTGTTTCTCTCCAAGTTCCCTGCTTTAAAACACAAATGATGGATACAACATGGAGAGGGGACTCAGACCCACCCTAAAACAGGAAAGTACATAACCCCTCAGGACCGAAGCCTACAAGTTTCCATCTGTTCACCTCCGTTAAATCTTGAGCCTTCAAATCCCACTGCAGTCTCCAGACCAGCACCAGCTCTTTGTGAGGACTGCCAATGAGCTAAGGTGCCTGAGAGTTCAAGGTACTTTGCAAGCTGCGGGTGGCCTTGCCAAGGTAGAGTGGATCTTTAGAATCTCCCAGGGGCTGAATCTGCCACCTCACTGCATCCCCTATACAAGACTAGGACAACACATGGATAGCTAACATCTCTTGTGTGTCCCCATATCCAGACACTAAATACGGTAGGAAACAAAGCAATAAGAGTTGAAGTCTGGAGGGGGCTGAGAAGTTGGGTCAGTGGACAAGGGTGCTTGCTATGCCAGTATGAGGACCTGAGTTTGAACCCTCAGCACCCACATAAAAAATCAGGCCAGCCTGGAGTACAGCATAAGACCCTGTCTCAAAAACAACAACAACAAAAAAAAAAAAACAGAGCAAAAACTTTTGACAAAGAGGCAAGAATGCTCAGCTGACTTACAGAAGGACTTTGAGAGGCCCCATCACCTCAGCCCCCAGGAGTTCATGACCTAAGGATCCACTGCGCCATAAAGTCCATCCAAGTGCAAGGGCCACAGCAAATACAAAGCATACATCCTGCAGGACAAATACACACAGCTGCAGACAGAAACTGAAGGTCAGCTCCTTGAGAGGAGGAAATGAGGCAGGTGAAGACTGTCACCTACACAGTCTGCATCTGTCTCAACCTGGGAGCCTTCTGCTCAGAGAGATAAAGAGATGGAAAGGTGGAGCTGGAGAAGTGGCTCAGCAAAGCATAAGGGCCTGAGTCCAGATGCCCAGCACCCATGGAAAAAGCCTGGTGTTGTCATGCTTAGCCTGTAACCCCAGCACTGTGGAGATGGGGGCAGGAGACTCTCTGGGGCTTTCGGGCCACTAGTGTATCTCCAGGTTCAGTGAGAGAACTGTCTCAAGTGAATAAGTGGGGGAATGACAGAGGGGGACACTCAAAGTCCTCCTCTAGATCAGAACACACTCAAGGACATACATGAACATATGCCACACAAACACACACCACAGAAATATGGTGGAGATAGATTGATAGATGATAGATAGATACATACATACACACACACATACATACATACATACATACATACATACATACATACATACATACATAATATGATAGATACATACATAGGTACATACATGATAGGTATGATATATAGATTATAAATATGATAGGTAAATGATAGATAGAAATAAAAATATTTCACAGATGATGAGAACAAAGAGAACTGAAGAGAGATGCTTTCAAAAAGCAAAAAATTTCCAGATTTTTTTAAATACATTGCACTCATGTCAAGAAGAAAGCCAAGTCCTGAGTAGGATAGCTAAAATTAATTTCACACCAAGACACAGCACAATAAACACAGAGAAGCTCATGAAAGCAAACAGGAGGAAGTTGAAGCCAGCATATCATAAAAAAGGCCTCACCTCTCCCAGGAAAGACAGTAGTATCTACTGGTGGGAGGATTCTGTATGTAAATTCTCTCTCCCTCCTTCTCTCCCTACTTCCCTCCCTCCTTCCCTCCCTCCCTCCCTCTCTCCATCCATCCATCCATCCATCCTCCCTACTCCGCCTCCCCTCTCCCTCTTCCTCATGCATACCTGTTATTTTTGGCATACTCTCCATACTTCTACTCCCAGAAGAGAGCTACTGTGTTATCCCTTATCTAGCTCAAAGAGAATCCCAGGAAAGGATTCTGATTGGTCCAGCTAGGAGATATATACTCATCCTTAGGCCAATCAGCTACAACTAGCAGGAAGAGAGCTGAATTGATCATTCCTGCCAGTACCTCAAAATGATAACAGCGGTGGAATGGCTGCCTAACAAAAGGAGCATGGCAGGACCTGGATCAGGGTGAGGGTGGAATGTCCCCAGAAGAAAGGAGGGGTGCTGGGCAGACAAAGTGGTAAATACCAAGTTGTTAGTGAGAAAGGACACAAGCCTATTCCTAAAGTCCATCCCTTCCTTCTCAGATGCCAGCAGAGGGTAAAGTTGAATGACTACCCACATTCAGATCTACACTCTGGCACTTTATAGCTGTGTGATCTTGGACATGTTATTTCACCATTCTGTGCTCTCTTTGGCTATCAATGGGTGTACTAGGGTTATTGTGAGAATTCAGTGAGTTTATAGAATAAAACCTGTTCCAGTTGGATGCTGGCACACAGACAATGCTTCAGATGTGTCAGGCATAGTTCACTTAGAGTCATGTGACCTTAAAATGAGCCTGAAGAACGGAATGCCTCACTGGTGGCATCACTGACACTTAGGTCTGGGTCTATTTTTACTGTGAGTGCTGTTTTGTAGGATGCTTAACAGAGTTCCTGAAAACTACCCACCCAGTCCCAGCCACAGCCTCTCCCCCTCCAGAGCAATGACAACAAAAATTGTCTCCAGACACTACAGATGTGCTTCAGAGTCCAGAGAAGACTGCCCTAGGGGTAGGGGGTGTTGTTACCTGGGCACAGATCCACCTGTTGTGCTAGGCACACTTAGCTAAGTATGACCTCTGGGCCTTACCTGTTATCTGTGACATTCACCCTGTTTCCGTGTACTGCGCTATAGCCAACAGAATAAAGGATAAGGAATCTTGGGTGTCTTCCAGGCCCACCCCTTCCAATCTTGTCCATATCATCCAGAGTCAGGGTACTAGCTTCAAGAAAGTGGGAGTTCAGAGGGGGGAAGAAAAACAAAGCCAATAGAAGGATCTCCGTGGCCAAGTGTGTTCTGTTCTTATGATGCAAAGAGACCCATGTTGCTACTGAACCTTGTGACAGATAAGGCCTGGGATTGGTAGCATGGACCTCTAACCCAAGCACAGGAAGCAGAGGCAGGCTGATCTCAGTGAGATCAACAAACAAACAAAGAAACAACAGATGAGGTAGCTGAGGTATTGGAAAGTTTGAAAAAGAATCCAGACCATGAGGGCTTTCTCACTCCATGGCTTAAAGGGAACAGCAAGCTCAGGGTAGGGGTGGAAATAAGATGCCAAGCCCAGGGATGGGGAACAGCAAGATAAGGGGTGCATGTGTGTGACAGACAGACAGGCAAATCCAACAGACAGGGACAGGGACAGAGACACAGAAATAGACAGAGAGACTATTGCTCCCTGTATATAACTGAAGAAACTGAGGCAGGGGAGGCCAAGTAGCTTGTCCAAACTAAGTTAGCTGGATCTGATCTGAATCCCACTCACCCTCTGCCTTTCCCACTTCCCCCTACAGCAGAGAAAAAAATCTGAACTCAGCAAACTATTCACAAAGAATCCCTTCCTTAAGAGAAGGAGATAGTCACGTAAAGGTCACAGACAAAGTCATTTGAAACCATCTAAACTCTTCCTGCTCATGCTTGCGTTGGGTGCCTTAGGTACTCAGACACACATGACCTTTCCTGAAGCCACATATCTGGTACAGATGGCACTGCCACCTCCTGGGCACGCTCACAGTTGTTCATCAGCCTCGCCTCTGGTGCTGTGGGCTGGGTCTGTGTCTGCAGCTTCCCCTGGGGATTGGGGAGAGCAGAACCCAGTACTCCCATCGGCTTCTTGAAAGCACTCTCCACTGCTGGCTCCACTTCCATCACAATATGCTCAGCTCATCCCCTGCCTCTCATGATGGATGAAATTTAATTCATATAACATCCAAAAGCTTCCCTTGGTAGAACCTTGCCTGGCATGCACAAAGCCAGCAGTGATCTATGACAGTGGATGGCCTGCAATCCCAGCATCCAAGAGGTGGAACCAAGAAGATCAGCTGTTCAAGGCTATCCTTGGTTACACAGCAAATTTGAGGCCAGTCTGGGATACATGTGATCCTGTTGGGGGGAAAAAATCTCCAAGGTGAAAGTAGCCTTTTACTTGGGCCTCAGGACACACAACAGAACCTGGATAAGCTGAACCACGGATACAAGTCAGGTGCAGTCCTCCACAGGAGCCTCATCTCTGTAGGAGCAAGCTTGGGAGAGCTCCTAACACACAGTTTCAAAATAAGTGGCTTCATGCGGTTGGCACAATACCCACACAGTAGGCATTCGATAAGCTGAAGGACTGGTGTGTATCTCAAAGGGACATCTTCCCCAACTGCACTTTCCCTACACGCCCCCATGAGGAGCAAGACTTAGATGGACAGCCTAGGTGAGGATGTGCCTGGGGGATTTGCAAATCCTTTCACCACTGCTGAAAGAGCCTGACCAGGTCCAAATATGGCAAAACACCTACTGGGCACCTTTATCAGACACCCTCAGCTCTTCACATAAATGAGACTTTAGGCCTGAAACAGCCCTATGAGGTGCAGGCAAGTACTAGTGTATCTAACGATTACAGTCATCTCCTCTTACAGATACAAAACCAAACATCCAAAGTAGAGACTGCCTATAGTGCCTGAAGATAAGTGACAAGATAAGTGAACCCAGGAGGTCCAACTCCCAAGATGAGACTTCATTGTCATGCTTCTCTCTGCATGGTTACAGTCACACATCGCTAGGTTGAACACAGACCAAATGGGACACAGTAAGGTCTGACACCAACTGAAAAGATGAAAACTCAATATTTAAAGAAAAACTCATAAATGGTTCCAAGTTCCCCTTGCAGTTCTCTCCTGTCACTTGTAAAGTGAGGCTGATTCTGAGTTTTACTGGAATTTCCTCTTACAGTTTCTTCATCCAGCACCAAAACCCAATACCACTCTCCAAACAACCTTGAGACAATTGCCTGGTGGGGCTGGCTGTTTGCTTTGCTGTTTGATGGGATGGATTGTATCAGCCAGGCTCCTTGTTTTGACTCCCACCGAGCTAAGTTAATTTGGCATGGTTTCTGGGTACTGTGTAGCTGGACTGAGTTAGCTGAAGGGCCTGCTAACCCTGACCTCTAGCCTCAGCATGTGTCAGGTAGCACTCTGTGTATTCCACAGAAAAAAGAGTGAATTTCATCCTTCATACAGCCCTAGGAGATGAAGAAATACTTTTGTTACCATTCTTGTCTTGCAGATACCCCAACTGAAGTATGGAGCTTCAGGCCCAATGCTCAATATCACCTCTCCTGAATCTTACTGCTGGTGCTGAGGTTCTGGGGTCTGAACCCTCAAGTGCCCAGTTATCTGCCCCTCCAAAGACCTCCAGAGAGGAGTGCTGAAGCCTCCCTTCTCTTCCCTCTACCTCAGCCAACTTCCTTTAGGATCCAACTGCCCCCAAAGAGCCTGTGGGTCTCTGGGCAGAGACAGTCGCATTGAGTCCTCTCTGAAAGCTAATTCAGCCATTTGCTCTGAGTTTCTAGCGGATGCTGTCGTCTCTCAGATTTCAAAGAAGATGAATGCATGGGTTAAATTGGATTAAAAAATTTAATTGAATAAGACTGAACCAGACAGCTTGATGGAAGACTTTGATCCGATAAAGGGAGAGGAGAGATGTGTGCTCTGAGGGCCAGGGTGTGATGGGGAGCTGTCTGGACCTTGTCTAGTCTCTTCTCATCTGCAGGAAAACCAGTTATGCCAATTATGGATGAGGTGGCCCTGGGGCTGTGTGGGGAAGACGGTTCAAAAGCATCTTCCAAATCCCTGTGTCCCAAACAGGCTGACAGCCTGCCCACCTCTCTGACCATCCCAGCCATTCCTACCAACAGGTCATCTCTGAGCCCCTGAAGGTCAGGGAACCTCGTGAGACCCCTGCACAGTAATACAGCAGGAGCCCTACTAAAGACACCTAAAGAAGAACAGGGCTTGTGGAGAGCTAGGGAGAAGGCTCAAGCACTTTCTGCATAAGCATGAGGACCCAACAATGATTCCCCAGAACATACTTATTCTTTGTGCCCCTGAAACCCTATGCTGGAGAGGTGGTGACAGGTGAGTCTCTGGAGCTTGCAGGCCAGCCAGATAAGTTGGTCCAAGCTAATGAAAAACCCTGTCCTCTGGATTTCCACGCACACATGCAAATATATGCGTGGACTCACAGATCCCAAAGGCAGACTTGTTAGTACACACTGAGTTCCTTGATAATTAGATGAGTCCTCATGATAAAATCCATATTTACAGCTTCTCTTTCAAAAGTGTAGCTCCATTTCATGAGGTTCACAGATCAGCAGCATCAGCACCCACTGGGAATTGGTCAGAAATGCTGCTACTCAGGGGTACCCCCACCCCAGGTGTTTCTGATGCTAGTTTGCATTTTAACATTCAGGTGTGTTCACAATGGATTCCGTGCTGGGGTCTCAGCCCTTGATATACATCACAATCACCTGAGAAGCCTACTTGCACCCAGGGCTCATCCTGCCTGCCATCTCTCCCCTTGAGAATCTCTGTGAGAATCTCTACTATGATGTTTTGCTAATGGGGCATAAAGTCTAAGTACTCATGTTTACACCAGAGACCAGTGCAGTTCTCAGCACTGGTCTGAGAAGCCTCTTTTAACAGTGGGCAGTGTTACTGTAGAGTCTCATAACCTGCCAGAGTGCTGAGAATAAGTGATGCTGAGTGATCAGCCCTAAAGGGGACGCTCACATCTTCCCCTCCGGTACTTGAAGAACATCACAGAAAAGGAAGCGAAAGATCATAAGAAGCATAAAAAGACAGATGATTTCATTTACTTCCAGCTCCTTTAAAATGTAAAACAAGACACAGAGATGAAAATCAGTGTTTACCTCAGAGATGAGTGGCAGGAGGGTATGAGTGGGAAAGTCCACAGGAGAATTTCCTGGGCTGATGAAAATGTAGATTTTAATCTAGGCAATAGGTACATAGTATCTACATTTGTCAAATGATCTCAGAGGAGTATGTCTCTTAGAGAAGCCCATACCTGTATTCTCTGGTATCTCCTGCCTCCTTCCTAAGTACCTCTCTCCTTCTCCTAATGCTCAGGTTTAAAATCTATATTTAAAATGTCTTTTAATAAATCCAACTCTGCTTCATTAAAAAGTAATCTAATTTGAGATGGTTGGAGAGATGGCTCAGCAGCTAAGAGACTGCTGCCCTCACAGAGGACCTAGGTTTGGTTCACAGTACCTATATCAGGTGACTCACAACCACCTGTAAGTCCAGCTCCAGGGGACCCAGTACCCTCTTCTGGCCTCCATGGGCACTGTTCACACATGAACAAACCCACATGCATGAACAAATACACACACACACATACACACACACACACACACACACACACACACACACACACACCACCTAAAAACAAAAATAAAATATTTTAAAAATATCAAACTTGATCTTTGAGATCTTTGCATTTCACTCTATGAAAATTATAGTCAATAAATAAAATCATTCCCACTGATTAGAGGTCAGTGGGAGTAGCATAGGGAAATAGAATGTAAGTGACCTCAGGAACTTGGTTCTACTTTCAATCTGTGAAACCACAGGCAAGGGAGATGTGTTGCAGAATATTTGTATGCTGTGTGAAGATGTGTTGCTCTGGTTGGTGTGATAAAAAGCTGAAAGGCCAATAGCCACACAGAAAAGGATGGGTGAGATTTCCAGAGACAGAGGAAGAAGGGGAATCTAGGCATTTGAATTTCACCAGAAGACTCTAAGCAACTCGAACGTGCTGTTCAGTAAAAGCCACATGGCACAGAATAGATTAATAAAAGCAGGTTAAAATGGAAGTCAGAAAATATGTTGCACTGGGGGAGAGGTTATGCTTTTGATTCCACAGGAAATGAAAAGCTGTAGATTCTTTTCAAAGTTAATCAAGATCAGATCTGACCAAGAGAGACCTCCTGAGGATCTTGACTACAGACATGAGGAAGAAAACCAAGAAAAGCTACAGTACAGGTGACATATGTATTCCCTTGACATGGGAATAGCTCTGAGACTGGATGAGACATGATAACTATTGTTGGCTACAGAGTCCTCGTGACTTATTATTACAGGCCATCCTTTCATATAACATGGATGGAGATTTTTATTACATTTTGGTTATATACTCCAAGTGGACTTATAAAGTTAACAGATGCCTTGTGTCTGCTCATAAAACAGAAAATCATCTTTAGCTGATTTGTGCACATCACATATCTCATACTTGTGTTAATGCAGATATATATGTTACCTTTAAAGGTTTGTGTGATTTTAGAAAAAAAAGTACCAGACTCCAATGAAAACAAGTAGCCCAGGTGATCCAGCCACTCAGAATGCCTCCATGACAGTTTTCCTCAAAATTCCACATCTAGAAAAACTTCAAAACTGCTAGCTGAGATGGCCCAGCCTTGCAGACTGTCCAGTCAGAACTTCCCATCACATGGACACTAAACAAAAATGATACAACTAACTCTCCCAGGACTTGGCCATTATTCCAGTTTTCTCAGGGTTTCCTAAAGATGCTGTTACCCCTAGACAACGGGAAGCAGTCTAGAGAGCATGAAGTCCAAATACTCGAGTAGTGGCATTGGTTTCTGGTTATTCAGTGGATAACTGTAATTGTTTAGGGGGGAGTTTGTTGCAAGTTGTTATTGGCTATGGCCAGAAAAAAAAAACTAGCTGTGTGGTGGTATCACACACTGTTAATCCCAGCACTCAGGAGGCAGAGGCGGGAGATGGATCTCTGTGAAGTCAAGGCCAGCCTGGTCTACAGAGTGAATGCCAGGATAGGCTCCAAAGCTACACAGAGAAACCCTGTCTCAAGGAAAAATCAAAACCAAGCAAGGAAGGTTAGATTCAAGGATCTCTTTCTGAAAAGAAAAGGGGGGCCTATGAATAATAGTATAAAAAGGTAGATTGTTGAATCTACTTTAAACTAAAAAGCAACTACTAATCTCAAATATTTTACATTGATATAGATGTTTATATATTGACACGAATTTAAGGTTATTTTGTTAAAATATAATCTATATATGTTTCTACTCTTGTTTAAGGTATTTTTTTATATTGATACAGATTGAAGGTTATTTTTGCTACACTATATATACTAGTCTTGTTTAAGGTATTGTACCTATGCAACTCATTTAACAATGTAATGTAAATTTCTAATCCTTGAAATTATTATTGCAAACTATTTAGGATAATTAAGAAATACAAGTTAGTAGTTAGTCATCTAACAATCAAACTTGTGGTCATGTAGGTGTGTTTTCAAGATCAACAGATATATTTTAGATAGATGGTCTTCAAACACTTCAGAGACCTACAGAATAAGGCATTTAAGGTATTTTATTCGCATAAGGCTTTTCATGGCTGTAAGATACTTCTGCTCCTGACAGCACCCGTTCACTTAAAAAACGATGATGGACATTGAAGAGCCACCTGGGTGGAAGATGTGGTCCATCCACAACAGTCCAGAAATGTGAAAGTTGCAAGCAGGAAACTGAGTTCAAGCTGATACAAAGTTGAAAGAGTTATCACTGGCTATGTAGAGAGGAGCCACAGGCCAAAGAATCCACAGTCTCTAGAAACTAAGAAAGGCAGAAACACAGATTCTGTTTTGGACCTCATCCTAGGGAGCATAGGCCTACAATACCTTCATTTTAGCTTAAAGAAATGGGGAAGGCTTGCAGCAAAGGGGAGGCTGGGTCCTACCACCAGAGGCAAAGGGTTTGGGACAGTGGGCAGTGCAGCTTAGAAGCCTCCATCTTTGTATGTACCTCTCTCCAAGCTTCTTACATTCACACACCTTCTTTCTGCGAGAACATATGTGTGTGTGTGTGTGTGTGTGTGTGTGTGTGTGTGTGTGTGTGTGTGTGTGTGTGCTCATGTGTGTGCTCATGTGTGTGTGTTTGTGCCCATGTGGGCAGGTACACAAGCATGTGTGTGATATGCATGTGTAGGTCAGAGATCAACATCAGATGTCTTCCTCATTGTGCTCCACCTGAACTATTTTTTATTTCTGTGTATGTATAATGTGTATGTGTATGCGTGTGTGCATGCACATGTGCACATGTGTCCACCCACCTGTCCAGGCTAGAAGAGAACATCAGGTGTCCTGCTCTATCACTCTCCACCTTATTGCCTTGAGATGGAGTCACTTGCTGAACTCACTGTTTTTAGTGAGGTGGGACAGCCAGAGAGTTCCCAGGATCTACCTGTCTCTGCAATGGAGTTACAAGAGCCTGTATAACCAAGCCTAGTGTTTTACATGGTGCTGGGGATCTGAACTCAGCCCCTCCTGCTTACCAACAAGTGCTTTATCAGCTGAGCCATCCCTCCAGCTGTCACACACCTTCTTCTAACACCTTTTCACAAGCATCTCTCTACGATGACCTAGCTCTTTCTACCCAACAAACTCTCTGTGTGCACCTGCTGTTCCAATGGAATGCACTGTGCATCCCAGTTTACATAACAAATTATACTCTACAGACACTGACCTTGAATAAATGATTGAAAGGCGGCATCGAAAGAGAACATTCCAGAGTAAAAAGCCACAAACTCTACCACAAAGCCAATGCCTTTGAGTCACAAAAGAACTCAAACAAGAAGACATCCCCCACACACACACACACACCATGCTGCTGGGATCTGGCCACGCTCACCCTTCTGCCCTACCACATCGGCCTCCTCAGCCCAAGGATGAGCTCACAGCATCCAGAGATGTGGATCTATAAAACCTCACTCTCATCCTGCTCCGGCCTCAAACCAAACTGCCCACTCCATCCTCCCTCCCTGGGCAGAATCTGTGCACTTAAAAGCATCATGTGGGACGAAGTCAAAGTCATTAACAACCTGTTTGATGTCACAAAGGAGTTCCACCCCCACACTCCGGATCTTCCACAGTCTTGAAATTCACATGAAAGCAGAAGGTTTGGGTTTCCACTTCTCTCGGGGCTGGGTTTGGCTGCAGTTGGGCCCAGTGTGGAGGTCAGAAAACAATACATACAAGCCATGTGTGTTAGCTTCAGGAGTCTTAGGAATGTCACCTTGAAAGAGTGATGGGAGATGTTATTCTGTAAATATGTTTCTCATACTGGTTAATGAATAAAGCACTGTGGCCAATGAGAAAGCAAGATAGGCGGGGCTAGGAGACAAGGAGGAAAGAGGAAGTAGTTAGGAGGAGTCAGCATGTAGGGCATGGAGGAAGCAAGATGCCAGCCTGCCGTGCTCAGATAAAATGACCACGTGGAAATACTTAGATAAGTAAAAACAGGTTAATCATTAAGACAGAGCTAGCCCATAAACAATAATAGTAACTGGCCAACAGGATTATATCAAATACAGAGTCTCTGAGTGTTATTGGGTCTCTCATGGTGGTGGTGGGACCGGGCGGCCGGCAGGGAGGAACAAAGGAACAAAGAGAGGCTTGCAAACCTGGCCCAGGGCTGGAGCAGCTTGTAAACTCAGCCCAGGGCTAGCCAGTGAGAGACAGTTTCCCTTTCAAGTGAAGGTGATCAGACTCTGGGCAGAGGTTCAGCTGCTATTTGCCACTAGAGACACATATGGTTCAGCTGACATAAAAAAGCAATGAGTATATCATCCTATTCCCAGCTTTCCAGTCCTTCAGCCAAGGATCTAAGTGCCATAGAGCAGGAATAGTCTGTCCCAAAATTGCCCCGTGGATAAATTAGGCCTGCAAGCCAGGAGTCATGGTGCACACCTTTAATTCCAGCACTTGGGAGGCAGAAACAGGCAGCTCTCTGTGAGTTTGAGGCCAGCCTGGTCTACAGAGAGAGTTCCAGGATAGCCAGGGCTACACAGAGAAACCCTGTTTCAAAAAGAAAAAGAAAAGGAGGAAGAGGAAGGGGAAGGGGAAGGAAGGGGAAGGGGAAGGGGGAGAGAAAGAGGGAGAAGAAAAGAAAGGTGATTCTCAATCTTGAATGCTTGTGGCAATTACGTGGGGAAGCTTCAAATAATGCTACAGACAGCCAGGCCCTACCACAAGCCAGTTTTATTAGCTGCTCAAGGACTAAGGCTTGACCATGTATGCCTCTCATTCTTTCCCAGGAGATTCCGGAATAAGAGGGAAAACAGACTCCCTCCTCTGGTCTGCAGTGAACTTTGCTTCCAAGTCAGTTGTACTCAGCAAAGGTCACTGAAGTCAATTTCACAGCCACCATTCCTCCCTGTCCTCTGCTATTTACTAGTAGCTTCTGTCCATTTTACCATTTAACTATCTCCACCAATGGCATCAGATCAGCTTTGATGCCACAGCTCAGCACCGACCATCTGCATCTCTGCAGGAACCCCCCAGCCAGCCTCCCCAGTCCCTTACTCCTGTTTCTCTTTTCTGCCTTCTTGCACAGCATCCCCACTCAGCACCCAGACAAATCCTTCTAAAACCTCAAACAGACAACACCTTCCTTAAAAACTACCCTGGCTGCTGTGACAGCTTAGGTCTGTGGTCCCAGCACTTGGGAGGATGGAATAGGGGTTATGAGTTCCAGAGCAGCCTGGGCTACATAGTGAGTTCAAGATTAGCCTGTGATATCCTGTATGCATATGTGTGTGTTTAAACAGACTATATATATTCATATAATATATATATAATTATACGATGCCCAATTTAAATTTAACTCTCCCCAAGGGCCTGCATCTTTCTCCAGTGTCACCAACTCACAATCTCCCAGATGCCCAATGACATTAGATCTCTCCCCATAGGAGTTTCTAGAAGTCAGTGTTTCAGGTCTTCGCAGTCCACCCTTTAGCTGTAAGGTGGTAAGCACTTGTGAGGAGCAGGACAGTGTAGCATGTATGTTTTCCGCCAGCCCGCCGGTCGCCTGGTCTGCTCCCGTTGCCACGCCAGCCCCCTATGACACGCTGAGACTCTGTATTTGATATAAGGCTGTTGGCCAGTTACTATCATTGTTTATAGGCTAGCTCTGTCTTAATGATTAACCTATTTCTACTTATCTAAGTATTTCCACGTGGTCATCCTAACGGAGAGCGGCAGGCCGCATCTGATCTCTCCAGGCTCTACATGCTGACTCCTCCTAACTACTTCCTCTTTCCTCCCAGTCTCCTAGCCCCGCCTATCTTGCTTTCCCATTGGCCCAATGGTGCCTTATTCATTAACCAGTAAGAGAAACATATTTACAGAATAAAATCTCCCATCAGGACAGTCTGTTTCCTGGTACTGGGAGTTGAACCCAGAGCCTCTCAGTGTTGGGAGATTGCTCTATCCCTGAACTACAGCCCCAGCCTCATTTTGCTTTTCATCTTGAGGCAGGATCTTGAGTTGCCCAGGCTACCCTTGAACTGGATGTGAACTTGAGATGCTCCTGCCTCAGCCCCCCAACCACCTGGTTTTATAGACCTGCACCATTAGGCAGAGCTCAGAATTGTTATACACTTGTTTGTTATTTTGTATGTGTACACATGAGTGTGGAAGTCCAGAGGACAGCTTGCAGCTTGCAGCTTGCAGCTTGCAGCTTGCAGAAGCCTGTTCTCTCTTCCCGTGTCCTGTGGATCTAACTCAGGTCGCCAGGATTGGTGGAAAGCGCTTTTAGTGGCACTGAGCCATCTCCTCCTCCTGAGCTCCTAATTTTCAGGGTTATGTAATTTTAATTCACTTGAACTTAAATGGCCATCTGAGGCTAGCCACAGTACCTGGATTTCAATAATGCCAACTTTTCTTCCTCAGCGTTGCAGGGCAGTGCAGTGCTGAGAACTGGGCGTGGAGCAGTCTGGAATCTGACTCTGCTCTCTGCTGGCTGTGTGCTAGGACTGCACCCTGTGGAGAGCTCCTTGGCAAATAATGCGATGCTTGGAGATTCCTGAAGAGGGCGCTGGATGAACGCTGCGAAGGGCATAGCTGCTCTTCCAGAGCCAGCTTCTTACCCTCAAAGCATGGCAGCCTGCAGGAGATTCTCCCAGAAGGTCACCAGCCACGAGGAAAGGCTTCATGGGCAGCTCGGCAGCACTGCCCTGAATTGCTTTCTACTTACCAGCCCTGGTGCACTGAACCAGTCTAAACCCAAGTTAAATAGCCTCCAGGCACCCACACACACCCCCAAACCACACCACACCATACCCTACCTCACAGGTGTTGCACGCTTAAAATCCTGGAGCCCCCTAATCAGCTGAGTTCTTTAACACCATCTCTAAGATACTGAACCAGAAGAAACTGAAGGCAAGGATCTGACCTAAAGATGAAGAGGCCTTGTGACATGAAACAGGGATGGTGAAAGATAACCTCAGTTCCATCTGGGGGAGGGGGAGTGGTGTCAGCCAACAGTGATTCCCTGTAAGAATTCGACCCAGCTAGCACCCTGATTTCAGGCCTGCCTTGCTGAGCAGAGGGCAGTTGAGCTGTAGAACCGGGTGGCGAGAGGTCGCTGGAAGACTTTCCCTGAGGCTCTGCCGACTCAACCAAGAGACTCACTCTTGCTGTAGCCCTGTGTGGCATCCCCAGCCTTTTCCATGCATTGCTCATTTGCTGTGGGTTGCATGAGTGAGTATATGCTCACGTGTGTGCAAGTGTGAACGCACACACGTGTGTGAGCGTACATGTGGAGGCCATGTGCTGACTCCTTCTGTCAGTCTCCTCTAATTTTAGATCTTGGGTCTGTTGTTGAACCGGCTTTCCTGTGTCTGCTATCCCAGCAGTAGAACCATACATAGGCCTGGGCCATCACACCCAGTGTACTGTGTAGTACTGAGGATATGAACACAGGTCCACAGGCTCAGGACTTTACCAAGTGAGCTATCTCCTTCTTTTCACTCACTCACAAAGTTGTTCAAACTGACCTTGAACTCACTCTGTAAACCAAGTGGGCTTTGACCTTGCAATCCTCCTGCCTCAGCTTCCTGCAGCACCAGCATATTCATTTGCTTCAGGTATACATAGACAATCACATGCAATTTCTTGAATTAGCCATTTTCAACTGTAAAAATGTTCATCCCCGTCTTTATGTGGCTCATCATTATCATCCAACTCTAGAATTTGTTCCCCCTTCCAAACTGAAAGCCCTATATCCATTAAATAACTCCCCATTTGCCTATCCCCCAGCCCTGATGTCCACCATTCTGCCTTTTTTTTTTTTTTTTTTTTTTTTTTGTACAAACCTGACTAATCTTGGGGTCATATAAGTAACTGTCCTTTGCACATGGCTTATTCCACCTAGTATAGGACTAAGTTATGGCAATCATCAGAATTTCTTTCCTTTGGGGGTCCTAAATACTATTCTTCCATATGTGGTTCCATAACTGGTTTGTCTAGTCACTTGGGTCACTTCCCCTGTTGGCTCTGGAAGCAGTGCTGAGCTCAGGTGTACAAACACTTTGAATCTCATTTTTTTTTGAGTCCCCACAAGTGGAACCCTGAACCTCAGGTGGTCCTGTTTGTAGCATTTTTGAGACTTTTGCTTTATTGATTTCACAGCAGCTGAATAGATGCCACTTGAAACTCCCTATCATGTGTTCATTTGGTAGCTGTCACACGTGGGTCCCCTGAGCCTATCTGTAGTAACTGTTTCCCCAAACTGCTACTCTATCAATCAAAGTCTTTCTTTATCTTTTAGCATTTAATCACTGCACCTGGTTAATTCTTTATAATGTTTTCCTGGCTCAAATTACTGTTGTGACTTGTGTCTCCAGAGTGGTCCCTAACTGGTACAATATTTAATAAATGTTGTGTTCTCCGTGGAAATTAATTTGGGGGACTAACTGCACACAGCCTGCAGCTGTCTCGGCAATAACCACTGACAACTGCAAGCTTACCACACTTCCATGTTATTTGAATTTGGTTATGAGGTGGAAATCCTTTTGGTTTGGACACAGAACCCTGCAGTACAGCCCCGAGTGACCTTAAATTCACAATCCTCCTGCTTCAACCTCCATGATGCTAGGATTCCAAACCAGGCTCACAGCTCCCCTTCCTGATTTACATGTACTGTAATACCAATTCTGGGGAAGCAGGAGAATCCCTGGGGCCCACTGACCAGCCAGTCAAGCCCACTGGTGAGTTCCAGGTTCAGTGAGATCTCTATCTCACTCAAGTGAAGAGCAATTGAGGAAGACAACTGTCATCAACCTTGGATCTCTACATTTGCATGTGAGTATGTACACCACACACAAAGTAACCTACCCAGAGCTTTGCTCCCTGGGTCATGGAGGAGAAAGTAGACCTTTCCCTTAATAGAGTTTCCTAGTGGCTTGTCCCTTTGATTCCCTCCTCTCCCTCCTCTCTATGCTCCCTGTATCTCAGCCTGGGAACCCAGGGCAGGCTTCTGAACCATGTGCCCACTGGAGTGTCAACTGTATGCCATGGCCACAAGATATGAGCCTACCAGCCCTTAAGGAGCTCCATCTGCAAACTCTTCGGGGACCTGCAGAGAGGAAGTGATCCATCCTTCCTGCACAGCCATCCCCACTGCGCTCTCGAGGGGCTTCTAAAGTCATCAGGGTGGAGTCCTGTGATGGTAAATCCCTGTGTCCCACCAGATGTCCCTTGTTAGCCACCAACCCCCCCCAATTAAAAAAAATGGCTTATGAATAGAGAGTTCATGAAAGAAAGGTGCAGGCCACACCTAAGCCCTGAGGTCACCAAACTGCTCAAATCCCTCACAGTGATTGCATGTAGCCACAGCATCCCCCAGTCCTCTCTAGATGACATCTACTACCTAATGTAGGCAGAGTTTCTCTGTGTCTGGGCAGCCTCTCCCAAACAACCACTCAAAAACTTCATAGTAATTATAAATGCTCAGCACTTTGCTCAGGCTTATTACTAGCTAACTCTTACACTTTAAATTAGATATTTCTTATCTCCCCTCTGCCACGTGGCACTTTCATCTGGCTTCTCTCTGTGTCTCTCAGCACCCTTCTACCCTTCTTCATCCCAGAAATTTTCCTAGTCTGGCTCTCTTGCCCAGCTAAAGACCAGTCAGCTGTTTATTAACAATGAGAGTAGTACATATTTACAGTGTAAATACATACTTCAGATTGTTCCACAGCAACCTAATATTGTGCAGTCAATATGTAAATAGTTATTACACCTATTGTTTAGATGGCAATGAGAAAAAAAAGATCCATGTTATGCATTGTTGGTTGGACCTGAAGACACAGAACCATAGTTGTGGAACCATGGCAGCTACAGCAACAGAATCCACTGTAAATGTGTGTGTGTGTGTGTGTGTGTGTGTGTGTGTGTGTGTGTGCGCGCGTGTGTGTGTGTCTGTGTCTGTGTGTCTGATGGGAGATGTCATTATGTATATATGTTTCTCTTATATACTCTTATTTCTCTTATATTCTCTTATATGGTTAATGAATAAAGCCCTGTTGTCCAATAGGAAAGCAAGATAGGCGGGATTAGGAGAGAAGGAGTATTCTTCGAGATGTAGTAGAGAAGAGTCAAGATGTAGGGACTTGAGAGGAAGAGGTTGGATCTTCTCCCTGGTAAGATAAGACCATGTGGAAACACTTAGATTGATATAAATAAGTTAATATTTAGGACAGAGCTAGCCAATAAGAAACGCTAGTAACAGGCCAACAACTTTATATCTAATACAGCGTCTCTGTGTGTTATTTGGGGCTGCTGTGGCTGTGGGACCAGGCTGGTGGGAAAACTGATAGTAACATGTGTCTGTGACACATGAGTGTGTGGGTGTGGGTGCCTCATGTGCCAAAGCCACATGAGGAAGGTGAGTGTCCTTTTTCACTATCTGTTTTACTGCCTTGGCAGCAGGGCCTGTCACTGAACAGGACAATTGAAGCTTGCTGTCCTGTTTCAGCCAGGCAGTCCTGACATAAGCACCTAGGATCTGCCCATTCAACCCAGCAAAACTGTGGTTACAGGCACTTGTGATTATGCCTGGATTTCTGTGTTGGTGTTGGTGACTCAAATGGTCCTCATTACATACCAAATGCTATCACCCACAATCATCTCCCAGCCCCTTCACAAGGGGATTCAGATGCAAGATGCTCAACCCCACCCAAGGATGAGGACCCAAGATGACAGCATTCTTCATCAAACTGGCAAAGATCACATGTCTGAAAATCTGAGACAAAGAGCTAACCCTATTG
This sequence comes from Cricetiscus sungorus, assembly GCA_030556225.1. Lineage (NCBI taxonomy): Eukaryota > Metazoa > Chordata > Mammalia > Rodentia > Cricetidae > Cricetiscus > Cricetiscus sungorus. The sequence continues at coordinate 79,236,738 of JANBXA010000007.1, read as the reverse complement.
TTTATAAAGTGTTTGTTCAAACAAGATGAGACGAGCAGTAGTTCAAACCAAAAGAAAAAATGGACGTAAGTGGACAGAGTTGGCAGAGAAGGAAGTGGAACTGAGCTTAGGTTTACAAACATACTACCTGGTTTGTAAGAAAAGACATGGACTGAAACTTTACCAGTGTGTGGATATGATCATAGTAAGGAAACACATCAACAATTCCACATGGAGACTTGTACGGTGTCTGTGGAAACTGCATATACACTATTAATACATCAGCTGCCACCTCACTTTTGGGAACTCATCCAGCTGATACCACTACATCTGCATTAAAGGGGGGGGCAAATGCATTTAATCCTAGCACTCAGGAGGCAGAGCCAGGTGAATCTCTATGAGCTTGAGGACAGCCTGATCTACAAAGTGAGTTCCAGGACAGTCAAGGCAACAAAGAAAGACTCTTGTAAAAACAAAAACAAAGGTTTTAGTCCACCAGCGCCACAGCATAGTCTGAAATAGCACAAATTCAGGAAAAGCCCATTTCATCTTGAAATCATGGTTCTAGGGCAATGGCTGAGAAGGCGTGAAGAACTGAGTTCAGATCCCAGCACGCACATTAAAAAAAAGGTCTAGACAAATCAGTGAGCTGTTGGTTCAGTGAAAGATCCTTTCTAAAAAACCAAAATGGAGGTCTGGTGAGATGTCTCAGCAGGTAAAGGGACTTGCTGTCAAGACTGATGACCTGGGTTCAATTCCCAAGACCTGAATGTTGAAAGGACAAAAAAAAAAAACTCTTGCAAGTTATCCTCTGACCTCTGACCTCCACATATATTTACTTCCTCCACACACAGTAAATAATAATAGGTGTAGAAAAAACTTTAATTAAGTAGAAAAATCTTTAATTAAGCAATTGAAAAATACACCCAACTTTGACCTCTGGCATACACACAGACCCACTGATTTGTAGAACTAATACATGCTAATGAAAACAGACTTGTAGGGCTGAAAATGCTGGCCAGTCAGACAGTATCTGCCTGGCATGCACAAAATCCCAAGTTTGGTCTCCAGCACCACATAAATAAAGCAGTATTATAACCCCAGCACTTGGATTCTTTTAGTTCATTTTGAATTGGCTTTAGATTACCGCCCCCCTGCCAACCTGCACGTCAGACACATTCACTGATGAAATAGAGACACAACTGTCATGGGGTAACCAACTGCTTTCCATTCACATGGTGATGGTGGACTTGTGTTGGCAGAGTCCCAAGTTGGTCAAAGCATTACCATCAATATTGAATCATGAGCCCTAACCCATGACATCATCTAATCCTGATCACTTACCACACCACAGCCGGAGTGATGGTTTGACTGGGAAATGTCCTCACAGGCCCTTTGTTAACAGTGGGTCCCCAGTGGAGAGCTTTAGAAGGTGAGGCCCAGCCAGGGGGGAGTAGGCACTCCCCTGGTGGGGCTTTGAAGGGTTTACCCACCACTGCTCCCAACTTGGGCTGTCTGAACCACTACCTTCTGTACTACTTCTCCACACCTTCCCCACAGTGACAAACTAGCTCATCCTGAAACCCTAGGCAAAAATAAACCCTCCCTTGAGTTGTCTCTGTTGGGTCCTTTGTCACAGCAATAATAAAGTGACTAATGGAGTCACCTTAGATTTCTACCCTCCTCTTGCTTCACAATAGGGATCAAATGTCAACACATTAACACATGAGGGACACATTCAAGCCATCTCCACACCACAGCACACAAGTAATGCAATGGGCATAGTACCACAGATTTAACCCATGATTATTTGCTGTTTACAGGTGAACAGAAGTGACTTGTCTAGCTAGTTAGAGCCTGATGGTGGTAGCACACTCAGGAGGTAAAGGCAGTGGGATCTCCAAGTTCAAGGCCAGCCTGTCTTCAGAGTGTGTTCCAGGACAGCCAGGGTTACACAGAGAAACCCTGTCTTGAATAGGTAAGGATGGATGGATGGATAGATGGATGGATGGATGGATGGATGGATGGATGGATGGATGGATGGATGGACTATAGAAAGAAAAAAGCCAATGGGTGCCATGGAGGCACATCTATAAATCCAATTTGCTTAGGAGATAGAAGCAGAAGAATCAGTAGTTCAGGGCCAGGCTCAGTTTGAGGCTAGCTTGGGCTACATGAGACTTGAGAAAGATGAGACAATGGAGGAAGTAAGGGGGAAGATGGAAAGGGAGTCAGAGAAAAAGGAAGAAGGGAATGGAAGGGGAAGACAGAGGTGAGAGGGTGAGTGGAGGGAAGGAGGAAGGCATTGTTACCCAAGAACATTAGGCAGCAATCAGGAATCCTGGCTCCTTCAACTGCAACACCCATGCCTACTAACCATATCCTCAGAACATCTACCACAGGGGGAAACTAAACACAAAGGTAGCAAAGTGGAGAGTGCTGCTGCAGGGAACCAACACCCCTGGGAACCTGCTGAGACTCTAACCATCTCTCTACCCCCTCAGACTCAGGGTGAATCGCCATGACCTGGGCAAACACACTTGCTGCGTGGACATTGACAGAGTCCACGCCTGGACGCCAGAAACTGCTATTCACATCCCCATCGATCTTCTGAGCCTATTTTTATTGTTGCTCTTCCCGGCGAGCACTGTGTGTATTTTGGGCTTCATTCTTCTCATAAATAAGTAAACATGTAGGTAAATATGAGTAAGAACAAACATTTATTAAAGGCTTAGAATGGTGCCAGGGATATTGCAAGGGGTTAGCCTCTATGACCTTGCTCCTGTTGTAAAAGACCAACAAAAGGCTGACATCATAATGATTCTTGTCTTACAAAAAGAGGAAACTGAGACTTGGAGACCTAAGGCCATTCTCCCCCAACAGAGGCAGAGCTGAGGCTGTGGAATTCCTGTCAGTTCCCCAGAAGGAACACAGGTGCCTTCTGCCTGGGGAGTTTTACGCTCACATAATTGCACAAGAAACACTAATATATAACTGCACACAGACTCGTACAGGAATGTTACCTACAGTGCTAATGAGAACAGTCAAGCACGGGGAAGATCCATGTCCATCATCAAATGGAGAAGTAAAATGCCATCGCAAGCCATGCAGTGAAACAGCACACAGCCGTCAAAGCACCAATGGGCTGTGCTACTTAGTGGGTACGCCTGAAAACATTCTCAAGAAACAAAGCCAGTCATAGCAACTGTGCTGGACAGAATTCATATGAAATAGCCAGAAAAGGTGGATCTGAAGAGACAGAAAACAGAGGTGACAACCAAGGGCTGCAGGATGGAAGAAAATGGGAAGTGGCTGTTTGTGCATATGGGGTTTCTTTACAGGATAATAAAAATGTCCTGGAGTAGTTGGATCGTGGTGGTGGTCACACAACCTTATGAATGCACTAACCCCTTCCTCCTGACCTTCCGCGCGTGCGCGCGTGCGTGCGTGTGTGTGTGTGTGTGTGTGTGTGTGTGTGTGTGTGTGTGTGCTATGTTTTGTGTGTACTACATGTGGGCCTGGGTGCACATACTAAACCCGGACCTCACCAATTGGTGAAGTTGGCTGGCCAGTGAGCTCCAGGGATCTGCCTATCTCTACCTGTGTCTTCAACAATGGGGTCACTGACATCACCACTAAGTCCAGTTTTTGTGCGGGTATTGGGGATCCAAGCTTGGGTCCTAAAGCTTGTGGGGCAATCACTTTATCCACAGAACCATCTCTTAGCACCCCCAAAATTGTCAGTTTCGGAGTGTATGAATTAAGGATTGGTTTTCTAAAAAGAAGAAACAGGGAATTTAAGCTCAAGGCTCTCGAAACCAGAGCCTGCTGGGAAGCTCAAATGACATTGAATATCCAGGTCCCAGCCTTCATCGCCAGTCACTAAACTTACAGAGCTGGAGCCAAGATGAAATGGAAATGTGAAATGGCCTCACAGAGTCGATGATTTGTAAAGAGTCGCTGACCTCCGAAAGGCAAGAGAATGCTCCCATTTCATAGACTAGAACATTAAGGCTTTACCCCAGCAACAGGCAGACTGTCCTTCTGAACCCACGGTTCAAACTGTCCTCAGCCTCCTGGTCCAGTGCTCTTGTCTCCTCTCACATCCTGTCCTCTGCATTCCACCAATGACTTCACTGGAGTGGTAGCAAAGGGGACAGGGACACCTGGCACCACCCAGCTTCGTTACCTCGAGCCACTTGCTGGCCCACTTTGAGTGAGAAGGCTCACTATGGTTCCACCCTCTTAACCCTGCCTGCTCAGAGCCAAACCCAGGAAGAGGCTGCTTGCTAGCTGTTCCTGAGCCCCAAGTTCCCAACCTTTCAAGGACACTGCAAGGCGGCAGCCGACTCCTAAAACTACACCGCCACCTTGTGGCCACTATATTGCACTACAGGCCGCTGCTAGGGACCCTCCTCAGACTGGAGGCACATCTCAAGCCTGGAAGAGAGAGGGGCAACCAACAAATTGAATGTGAAATATAAAGGGTTAGCTGTAAGCTGAAACTGGCTTGACTGTTTTCTGTCTGAGGGGCTATTCCTCAGATGTCCATCTACAGGGCTGAGTCACTGACACCCACTCTCAACTCAGATGCTCCTTGCCACACCCTATTTTATTCTGTTATTTATTTTATATTTAATTCATTGTATGTATTACTTTAGTGTTGCATATAGAACCAAGGGCCCTATGCAAGCTAAGCTAAACTGCACATCAGCTCTTCCAGCCATCCTCTGTCCCAGGGTGACCCCAGAGCTCCTCCCCCTGAGCTGGTTTCTCGGTTTAGTCCTGTCCATCTAAAGTAACACAGACTCTGCAACTGTCTGGGACCTTCTACATGGGGATTTTATCTGGCACCCACTGGCATCATTTGTTTGTTAAATGTTTTAAAGGAGTTGTTTTGGTTTGAGAAGGAGTCTTGCCATACAGCCTAGGCTGGTCTTGGTCTCACAGCCATCCTGCCTTCGCCTCCTAAGCACTGCCTTCAAAGGGTGTGGCCTCACACCCAGCCCTTTTTTGTTAAGTGGATGCCTAGTTAGAATCCCTTGAAATCCAAGCCTACTTCAGAACGTGGTCATTTTGGAAGTGAGGTATTGGCAGATGTAATCAGCTTGTACCACATGATGACATTTCTATCAACAAGGGGCCCCAAACATAGACCATGTATGTGTCCAGTATCAGTGATATCTCTGCCAGACTGCCATGGTGAGGACACTATGGTGCTCACATAAGGTGGTAAAGTTGCCCAGAGACACAAAGCTCAGTGATGTGGGATGTCCTTCTGTATGCTGTGAATATGTGTTACTTTCACTGGTTGATAAATAAAGCTGATTTGACCAATGGCCAGACGAAATATAGCTAGGTGGAAAATCCAAACGGTTATGGAGAGAAAGGGGGTGAAGTCAGGGAAATGCCATATAGCTGCCAGGAAAGCAAAATGTGAGGTAACAAGCCACATGCTTTCGTGGTAAAATATAAACTATTACAAATGGGTTGATGTATGTGTAGAGCTAGCCAGTAAAAAGCCTGAGCCGTCAGCAAAACAATTATAATTAATATTAAACCTTAGAGTGGAGTGTTATTTTATAAGTGGCTGCGGGAATAGACAGATGGGACAGAAATCCTCCAATGACAGCTCAGGATAGCTCTTCCTTGAGAGACATGTGACTGAAAGCAACCAAAGCCACTCTGGATTAGGACAGGCACCTCCTCCAATAGCTGGTCTTCTAAAGAACCTGGACAGAAGGCCAGGGAGATGGCTCAGTGGGTAAAGTGCCTGCTGTGCAAGCATTGAGACCTAAATTCAGATCCCCAACATCTACATAAAAATCCAGGGGTAGAGTCCCACGCCTGCCATCCAGTTCTTAGGGTGGAGACATGAGATTCCTTGAAGCTCATTGGTCATCCAGTCTTGCTAAATCTGTGCTCCTCGGGTTCAGTGAGAAACCTTGTCTCAATACCAAATGGAGAACAAATGAGGAAGGACCCCTGACCTCTGACCTACACACACACACACACACACACACACACACACACACACGCACCTACACTAACAAGTACATACAACACAACACACACAAGAAAGACAAGGGGACACAAAGCCACACATGGCATGAGGAAGAAGACCATCTGAACATGAAAGGAAGCACCAGAGAGAGGCAGCCCTGAGCAGAAAGACAGGAAGGATTCTCCCTAGAAGCCTTTGGAAGAAATAGGGCTCAGTGCAGAGAGGAGTGCCTGTCCACTGCACTTGAGGGATGACACTCTATTGTTGTAAGTCATAGCATTGTCCTAGAAACCCTGGGAACCACCCTAGGCTCAGTGATCACCTCAGGAGGTGTTACTCTCCGGGCTCACTGATCCACACAGATGCATGACGCTACTTTCCAGCAATGTGATTTCTTCTATAACTAAGCCCTTGCCCTGGTGACAAGCACAACTGTAGTGAGATATTCACTTTGTCCCATCTGTGACACTGACCATGCCCATTGGGGGTGGAGACAGGGGTGGAAGTCACCTGGGGGAACTAGGTCTGAGGAGGGGCCCAGGAGCACTCTCTTGCTTGCAGCACAGGGACAGGAGAGCATCAGGACGCATCCTTGGGACCAGGAACCTGCTGCTGTTCATCTGTTCATCTGTTCATCTGTCTGTGTTGTAAGTTATTTCCCCCTGAATAAACATCTATTTGGCCTATTTGTTTCTCCTGATCCTTATTAAACACAATACACAACTGTTCATGCAACTGAAGTCTGCCAACCTCTGCACCTCAGCAATGGGGTCATGTCCAGTCTACCCTGAGGTAACCAGGCTACCCCTCTACCCACTGCTGCCACCATGATGCCCTGCCTCACCAAGGACCCGGAAGCACAGACACAAGTCTTCATGGACCAAATCTTCTAGAATGTAATAAAGTACAACTGATCTTTTCTTCTCATGGTGGTTGGTGCTGGTTTTCAACTTGACTGGATTATGAGATTCTGGGCTTTGCAGAGATGACAGGCAGGGGGGAGCAGTGGCTGGGAAAGAAAAGCTCACCCTGAATGTGAGTCCTGCCTTCCAACAGGCTGGCAGCACAGGCAGAAGGCAGTGGGCACGCACACACTTGAGCCCCTTTATTTCTGGGTGAGTGCATGTAAGGCTCTGCCATTGTTCAATGAGGTCAGATTGCAGAGTCTTTGGCCCTTCAGCATGGACCCACCAGACACTCTCCAGAAAGCTTCGGGGCCTTCAGAACCAGGCTGGGACTTCTGAATTGTCCAGCTTCTTGGATGGCATGCAGACAGCCATTGGACTACCTGGCCCCTATTGTGTGTCTCTATTAAATAATCCTTTATAACATGAGAGAGGGGGGAGAGAGGGGGAGAGAGGGGGAGGGAGAGAGAGAGAGAAAGAGACAAGGGGGAGAAGGGGGAAAAAGAGGAAGAGAGAATTTTACTGGCTCTGTTCCAATGGTGATCCAAATAAGAAACATCCCTAGTAACTCATGCTATCATTTGGGAACCACAAGAACACTTGGTCCCCAGTTGGTGGCACTGTTTGGGGAGGTTATTAGATTTTAAGGATGTGAAGCCTTGCTGGAGGAAATATGTTACTAGGGCAAATTTAAGATCTGATAGCCTTGCTCTACTTCCTGCTTGCTCTCTGGGCTTCCTGTGCAACAAAATGCAATCACCCAGCTTACTGCTCTGACCACCTTTTGACATTATGACCTCCTACTCAGATGGTGTAAGCCAAATAAACTCTTCCTTCTATCCATTGTTTTTTACCACAGTGTTTTATTACAGCACAGACAGGTAACAAGGACCAACACACTCCTTTAAGTTGTTGCTCTCAGGTATCTTGTCACAAGAAGGAAAAGGTAATGGGTACAGGTTCCCGCAATAAAAGACAGCTTGACAAGGGACATGTGCACAAATTTGCTGTAAGTTTTAAGCAATACAAGAGCCTTAGAAATGAAGAATCAAAAGGACATGGAGACCTTGTGTTTTCTGGGCTGGGGGTTAGTGGGGCCTGTCTGTTCAGATTCTCCTTAATGCTATCTTCTCATCTGTCTTCAAACATGAGGGCAGCCAGGGACTGCACCTCTAAAATGAGTGACAACCACTTTCCTGTTTCTTCTGTTTCTCAAATGCCAACAGTACCGTGTTTTGGGGTTGCATGTCCTAAATCCCATCGTCTTCTCCCACGAAGATGCCAACCCTGACCACATCTCTTTGCCTCTCCTATCTTTCCTATGTAAAGATCCTATTCATCCATGGACACAAGTCAGGATCGTGCCCCCATCTCAAGACTTTTATTAAATTTATGTGTGGGTGTTTTGCCTACATATATGTCTGCGGACATGTGTGTGCCTGGTGGCCATAAGGCGGCATTGGATCCTCTGAGACTGGAGTTATAGGTAGTTGTGGACCACCATGTGGGTGCTGGGAACTGAAGTGTTCCTAATCTCTAGCCATCTCTGCAGTGCCAAGACCTTTCATTTAATGTCTTCTGCAAAGTTCTTCTTGCCATGCAATGTACTCATGGGACCTAGAGGTTAGGATGTAACATCCTTGAGCAAGAGGAAATCTTCCACATATCATAATACTGAAGAGACACAGAAAGTCCTCTGATGTTTTTCATAGCCTCCTACATTTGGGTCCCTGACACTGTTCCGGTCCTCTCGAACTCAGGTGTCCACCAGCATATGAATGGATGCAGAAAATGTGGTACATATACACAATGGAGTTTTATTCAGCCCCAAGGACAACTGCAATTTTGTCAGTTGCTGAAAATGGGAGACCATGTTATGTGAGTAAGCCAGGTACAAAAAGAAAATATGTGTGTGAGTTTTTTCTCTTTATTGGAACCTAGAGTGGAAAGATAGAGTGGACATGGTTCTGTTTGGAAGATGAGATGGTGAAAGGGGAGATATTGTATGCATCAATGGCACAGTGAAACCCATGATCCTCTACAAACAGCATCTCTCTCATGATGTCTCGGGGCCTGGGGTCCTGAGCCTCTGGGAACTTCTCACTGGACAGATGGTGTTGGTTCTGAAGTGTTTGGTTTCTTCTTCCTCTCCATCCCATCCATTTGTTTAAATAAATACCAAAGCACAAATACCAAGCGCAAAACAGGCCAAAGAAAGAGTGAAAGGGAGGAAGGGAGAGAGGGAGAAAGAGAGAGAGGAAGGGAGGTGAAGAGGGGGGATGGGGAGACAGATAACTTTTGAATCAGACAAACCAGATAATCCAAACACAGGGTGATGTCGCCCCCAAGTGGGTATCCTGGGAAGTGCTGAGAGACCGAGAGAGAGAGAGAGAGAGAGAGAGAGAGAGAGAGAGAGAGAGAGAGAGAGAGAGAGATTACCTAGTTCAGATTTGCTACACAGACAAAGCTAGAAGTGAAGCTGGAAGACCACACTAAAACAACAAGGCTGCCCATTCCAGGATTTTCCCAGTAGCCAGGGAATGGCATCTTGACAGAAAGACAGACTGAGTGTGACAACAGGCTTGTAGAGTCAGGGTTGGCACATCTCTAGAGAGCCAGAAAATGGCTGTCAATAAACTACAAAGGGGATAGGGTCTGGTGAAGAGGAAAACGTGTCAACCAAAAGAAAGAACTGAATGGCATTTCAATCTAGTGCTGCCATGTGTCCCCTTTGGACTCCTCGTGCTGTGATAAGCAGGGAGAGCGGGAAGCCTATGTAGGAAGGAGGCAAGACTTCTTGCTTAGAGGGGCTGGGGTAGAAGAGGAGAAGCCTTAACATGATCCTACCCAAGGACCTCTGCTCAGAGGGAGGTGGTCAGATACAGTAGCTCCAGAGACAACAGGGCTGATATGCTCCCAAGTAAACCACAGAAGCCAGAAGACCCAGCTGCCAAGGGCAGGAGAACCAGAGAAAATGCAGAAGAGAGGCAGTGAGTCCCCTACCAAGGGCAATGTCCCCTGCCCTTCAGGGTGAACGTGAGTGGTGTTCCAGGTCTTTAGTCACCCAGCACAGCCTCCTGCCCCAGCATGAGTCCAGTCAGCAGAACATGAAAACTGGCTTCTCCACCAATGCTTCCCACAATCTCCCTTCAAGCTGGTTTCCAGCTCCAAATCCACCTGCCTGGGAACTCTAAATTGAAATAAACCCCTTTTCCCCCAAGTTTCTCTTAGTCACAGTGTGCTATCACAGTAACAGGAAGCCAGCTGTGGCAGATGGACCAGGCAAGGGCACATATGAAGACCAGTGGAGGAGATTAAAACTCAATAGGGATTTTTTTTTTCTTTAGAAACAAGAAAGTTATCTATTACACCAGAGGGTCTGACAGATTCAATTTTGTATTGTTTTGTTTAGGACAAGGGATGAAACCCAAAGTTTGTGCATGCTAGACAAGTCAGTTCGACACTGAGCTACAACCCCTGTCTAAAAAGGCACCTCGTATCCCGCCATCCGCCATCATCACTGTATACCTGGTGGTGTGTACCTGGAGCTCTGGGGGCAACCCACACTCACACTCACCTGCCTGAGAGCAAAGGGGCTCCCAGCCTCTGCCCTACTGTGTCAGAAGATCCCTAAAGAAAACTCCAACCTGACCCTAAGCCACAAACCCTAAACCAGACCCTGCTTTTACTAAAGTCCACACCTGGAGGAATTTTATTCTCAGTCAGTGAACTAGTAGTGGTGGACACACCCTTTGGGTGTGGTTTCAGGTGCAGGTGTGATCAATTAAGGGAGAGGAGGAACAGGCTGGTGCTGTCTTGGGTTGTGGAGGGCATCAGAAGAGCAGGAAGAAGAACTCGGTGGTTATTTGCTCTTATCCCTGGAAGTCCTTCCCTAATAAACACCTGTTTATCATTTATCTTGGGTCTGGAAAACTCATTTAAAACCCCACCTTCAATTCTCTTTGTCTTGTTCCTTCCAGGTTGCTATAACAAAATGCCTGAAGTGAGAAAAATTATAAACAGGAATTTATTGCCTGGGACTAAGGCAAATTCCATGTCTAGTGAGGGGCCGCTTGCTGGTTCATAAACAGCTGTCTTGGTACTGTGTGCTCATTTTGTGGAAAGAAAGCCAGTGTCCCTGGGGTCTCCTCTAAAAGGGAGAACCTCGGTTGCTTGGTACTCCATCTTTTTTACCTAATCAGCCACTGAAAAGGCTGATATTAGCTGCCAGCTTGACTATATCTAGAATCAACTAAAACATAAGCTGATGTGCACACCAAAGAGAGATTTCTCTTGATAAGATGTCTGAAGCAGAAAGACCCACCCTAAATGTGGTGGCACCTTCTAGAAGGAAACTGTTTTTTGCCTGCTTGCCTTCACTCCTGCTGGCAAGTCCATCTATTCTGTTGTTGCTACGTTCCCTCATTGATGATAAGAATTAGTTTGGCAACCACTAACATAGCTGAGGACCAGAAACTCCCCAGAATCCTCCAGGCCTCTGCTGCCATATTGGGCCTGCAAAGACACTCAGAGCCATAGACTGAGCAAAGCATGTGATAAACATGTATGGAAATGTCATAATGGACATTTTGTGTAATGAATGTGCACTTAATTATAAAATGTTTGGCCAATGGCTCTGCCTTCTTATTGGTTAGCCCTCTGTTAATTATTAACCCATTTCTATTAAACTATGTATTTCCACATGTTCTTGGCTTACCAGTGATGCCTGGACCTCTTGCTCCCTCAGCAGCTACATGGCATCTCCCTGGCAGCCCCTCTCTGCCTCCCTCTTCCCAGCATTCTCCTAGTCTGGTAGTTCCACCTATACTTCCTGCCTGGTTAATGGCCAATCAACATTTATTCACCAACCAATAAGAGAAATATATATTTACAGCATTCAGAAGGACACCCCCATCATATCTAACAATAGTTAAGAGGGAGAGAAATAAATAAGAAAGATGGCATGCCCAAATGCAGCAATGTTTTGGTTCATAGTGTAAGGTGAAAAACGATTCACAAGCTAGAGACAAAATAACAGCAAAGTCTTCTGCCTCCTGATTCTCTGGACTGGGAGGACTCAGCAGACTGTTCTGCTCCATATCAGCAGGATTTGCACTCACTGAAGGTTCAGCTGCCTGGGTGTCCAGTGGTCCATACGTACTGGCAGATGTCACGGGCTCAGGGGCTGTTGATTGTAACTCTTCAGTTATCCTCTATGTGACCTCTGGGGTCCAAAAGTTAGTGTTCCAAACTTGTGTAAGCAGAAGATGCAAGGGGTCTAAGGACCAGCCGTGAAAGTCACACGCAGCATTCCAGCAACCATTGGGAATCCCAGGTCTGGCCCACATCCACTGGTGCAGTCAAGGAAACTGATTCTATCTCTTGACAGGAGGGATGGCCTGGTCTCCACAAAGTCAAAGCCATGAATAGATGTTTGGAGCATTCGCAATGCATGGTGACATACACCTATAATCTTAGCTCTTTGGATGCTAGACACAAACAACATGAATTCAAGGCCAGCCAAGACTACATAGCAAAACCCTGTCTCAAAATGAAAAGGTAAATAAATAAATAAAAATAGGTATGTAGGGGCTATGTAAGAAACATAAGGGATGCAGTACAGTTGGTAGGTTGCTTCTGCGGTTCAGTTCTCAGTGCCACATAGACTGTCCATGGAGGTACCCTCTGTCACCTAGAACTCAGAAGATCACAAGTTCAAGGCCATCCTCAGCCTTGAGTGAATTTGAGGCCAACTACATGAGATCTTTGTGTGTGTGTTGGAGAAGGGTCTGGAATAGCGGAGGCCACTTTAGCTCAGGCTAGCATCAGTGAATGGAGAGTAGAGTGGGGGAGGATGGGGGGGCAGGTAGACACCAAGTGCATGTGCCCAACTCCCTGAAGATGGCTGGTGCTGTCAGTCAAGAGAGGCCAGGCTTTGCCACAGAGGCAAATGAGTCCAGTGCTCAGCAGCTTCAGAGAGCAAGGCGTGCTTCTGACTCCTCACAGCCTCTGCTGCTCATCATGACACATGGACACCCAGATAACAAACACTTCCAGTGCAGACAGGGAGTCCTGGTCAGCAAACACCAGAGACCACACACCCCACCCTACCCCACCCCCATCAGCTTTGAAATTCTTTTCGTAGTGGTAATAACCAGTATTCTTGCCATTACTTACCCATGGTCACAAAGTCACCACCCATCACAGCCCAACGGGACAATCTGCAACCCCAAGTGTCCAGGCACAGCTAACGAGGTGAATAGCAGAAATACCCTGTTTTCAGTGGTGCCCCTGGCATCTAGCATAGAGCCTCAGCCGTGCTTGTTGATTGATTCCCTGAACATTTTCCTGCTGGCAGCAGAGACACAGGTAAGAGTAGCCTATTGGTAGATTAGGTAATCATCAAGTAGGACAGCATGAGAGTAAGAGCTATGACAAGAAACTGCCATTGTGTTCTGTTCACGCAACACAGATGCCTTGAGAATTGCCATAATCCTGAGGGTTTCCAGACCCTCTGTCCATTCTGGTATTGGGCAGGAAAGAGTCATGTAGTGTTTAAGAGTCTTGTTTGCAAGCTACAGAAACCAGTTCATTAAACTGTCAAGGAGTTCAGTAAGAGCACACCGAAGCCTTCCAGCACTGTGTACCAGTGGAGGCAGAAGGAAAAGTGTAAATAAAATCTGTGTGGGTGGGGAATATGAGGGGACAGAGGAGGACCTCTACAGCACATCTTAGTTTTGTCTTGCAAGGCAGCTGCCTGACCAGTGATGGACATGTCCTCTGCTCTGTCCCTATCTCAGCCCTCCAGCTCCTTCCTTTGCTTTGACTGCACCCTCCTTGTCCTCCTGTCCTCCTTACATAACTGCCCCCTATCCCTGGTGGCCCTTATGTAATTGAGTCACCTCAGGCTCCCAGCCCCACCTCAAAGCTCCCACCTCTGCTATGCCTGTCTCATACAATCTTTCACAGTTGGCTGGGCCAAGCCTTCAGCAAGAAACATGGTAGAAGAGGCTGAGGAGGAGGGGAGGAAGAGGAAGAGGGGGGAAATAGGAGGAGGAGGGGAGGGAGGAAAAGGGAAGAGGAGAGGGAGAAGGAGGAAAAGAGAGGAGGAGGGGAGGGAGGAGGATTGCAATGGGAGGAAAAGGCAGTCCTCCCAGCAGTGAGGCTGCTTAGGAGCAGGCTCCATGGACCCCGAAGCCTTTTCTGCACAAGGGGTCCTGGCCTAGGGCCTCTCATCGGAGCATCAGGAACTTTCTAATAACTATCTCTTCCTTGGACTTTGACTTCAGTAGCATGGGGAAATGGTAACATCCTGACCCCAGATTTCTGGAGCTATTCTTCTTCCCAGTAGGAAGTCTCTAGGAAAGTTTAGCATGAACAAGGGTCTCAAATTTTGTGAGCTTAGAAACTTTTACACTTTAATAGCAGGATGATGGTGAACCTCTGGAAGCAGAAATCAGGATGATGGTGGACCCCTGGAAGCAGAAATCAGGATGATGGTGCACCCCTGGAAGCAGAAATCAGAATGATGGTGAACCCCTGGAAGCAGAAATCAGGATGATGGTGAACCCATGAAAGTATAAATCAGGATGATGGTGAACCCCTGGAAGCAGAAATCAGGATGATGGTGGACCCATGGAAGCAGAAATCAGGATGATGGTGAACCCATGAAAGTATAAATCAGGATGATGGTGAACCCCTGGAAGCAGAAATCAGGATGATTGTGCACCCCTGGAAGTATAAATCAGGATGATGGTGAACCCATGGAAGCAGAAATCAGGATGATGGTGAACCCCTGGAAGCAGAAATCAGGATGATGGTGAACCCCTGTGATGGGAGATGTTATTCTGTAAATATGTTTCTCATACTGGTTATGTTGGACCAATGGAAAAGCAAGATAGGCAGGGCTAGGAGACAAGGAGGAAGGAGGAAGTAGTTAGGAGGAGTCAGCATGTAGAGCATGGAGGAAACAAGATGCCAGCCCCCTGCTCTCTGATAAGATGACCACGTGGAAATACTTAGATAAGTAGAAATGGGTTAATCATTAAGACAGAGCTAGCCCATAAACAATGACAGTCACTGCCCCACAGGATTGTATCAAATACAGAGTCTCAGCGTGTTATTGGGGGCTGGTGCGGCTGTGGGACCAGAACTGGCAGCAGGCGGGCTGGAGGAAAACAGACATGCTACACCCCTGGAAGTGGAAATCAGGATGATGTTGAACCCATGGAAGCAGAAATCAGGATGATGGTGCACCCCTGGAAGCAGAAATCGGGATGATGGTGAACCCCTGGAAGTGGAAATCAGGACTGTGTACCCCTGGAAACACAGACCTCAGGAGGCTGAAGCAGCAGGGTGCTACTCAGGGCCAGCCTGGGCTACTTAGCAAGACCCTGTCCCAAAGGAGTCACAAGTCAGTGATGTAGTCCAGTGGACACTGGTTGTCTAGAGGAAGAGATGAGGAGAAAGAGCAGGAGGAAGAGGGAAGGGAGGAGAGGGAGGGGGAGAGAAAAAAAAAGGTGAAGGCTATTGTTTCATTTAAAAGGACCCAGAGGACATGATAGCTATCCTACTTTAAATTAAAGCCAGGGAATTTTCAAAATTCGTTCATTTGAAAACAATAAGCAGAATCCATGTTAACACGAGCCTTTTTATGAAAAGCAATTGTATTTACCAAAACAAAAACCCTCTGCCTCAAAAGAAGACCGCTGCACCCTGGTGTCCTGTGAAGCTGGACACCCGATGGAGGAGGGGGCTGGGAAGGAAAGGGTCAAAGGCCTCTAGGCCACTGTGAAAACCACCTGGTGCCATAGCCAAAGGGAGAATGGAGACAAACCTGGGGGATTTTACCATCAGTCCTGGGCACTGAAGGAAGTCTGTGGCCATCAGGCCTGCTGTCTCGACCCCCTGTGAGGTACTGCTTGGCCTTAGGGGGGTTCACAACCCTAAGCATCCACTCTCTCCTACTTCCAAGGCACTCATGGGGAAACCCACTATCACCCCACTATACAGACACAGAAAAGTAAAATTCCTTCTGTAAGGCTCCTGTAAGCCCTGGAGTGTGGGTTCCCATATCCCCCAGATGGTTCCCACATCTGGCTGAGCAGTAATCTCAGCCTGATTCCTTCCTGAGATTGATCTGGGGATGGAGGACAGCTCCAGTGATTCAAATAGGTCCAGGAAGATCCTTGCTTTTATCTGTTTGTGTACATATATGATATAATTATTATAAAATAATGTAATATATAAAGTATATACTTGTTTACATATGTTACATCTCTTTTTTAATAGTCTTTTTTAAGATTGATTTATTTATTATGTATGCCTCATACCAGAAGAGGGCACCAGATCTCATGACAAATGGTTGTGAACCATCATGTGGTTGCTGGGAATTGAACTCAGAACCTGGGGAGAGCAGCCAGTGCTCTTAACCTCTGAGCTATCTCTCCAGCTCACATCTTTTTATATATATAATATTTGTGTGCAAGCGTATGACGTGTGTGTGTATTCATAGTCCATCATGGAATACATGTGGAACTCAGAAGACAGCCTCAGGTGTCCATTCCAGTCTTGTGCCTTGTTTTAAGTAGAGTCTCTGGTTTGCTGCTGCAGACACCAGGCTCACCAGCCTGGAGTTTCCAGGAAACCTTGTCTCCCTCTTCCTCTCTCCCTCCCCGTCCCCATCCCCCCTCCCCCTCCCCTCCCCCTTTCCCCTCCCCCTCCCCCTCCTTCTCCCTCTCCCCATAACAGATGGGTAGTCTTGTCTTCTGACCATCACACACACACACACACACACACACACACACACAGTGTGTGTGTGTTTATCTGAACTCAGGTCCTCATGCTTGCACAGCAAGAACTTTATGTGCTGGGATATTTCCCAACCCTGTAAGTCAGGAAGTTCCATTGAGCAGCTGGTATTGAAAACAACTGGTCTCCGGCCTTTGCTATTCCTAGTGTAGTCAGGGTACCAGCAACTCACACAAGGACTCCAGCTTAGAGCTGGCTCCATAACTCTCAGCCAGAGTGTGTTCAGCCAAGTAATGTGAATGCACATCAGGGGGTGAGGTACCTGGGCAAAGCTGAAGGAATGCTGCCCAGGTGTAAGGATGCAAGATGGAGGCCTGGGCTGGCCAGCTATCCTCCACCCCAGCTTCTCTTAACCTTGAGGCCGACACCACTGTGAACTTGATAACGGAATGAGCACAGACGGTCCAGAGACTTCTGAAATCCCCAGTGAGGTCTATAAATAAATAACCTAAGTTGGGGTGATGCATCTCTGTAGCCCCAGCACAAGGGAGGTGGAGGCAGGAAGATCAGGAGTTGAAGGTCATCCTCAGCCACATAACCAAGTGAAGTCAGCCTGGACTACATGAAGCCCTATCTCTGAAATATATGTTTATAAATAAATAATCCAGGATTGCCACAATGCCAACAGTCCTTTGCTTTTACACAGACGTAGTGACTTGGGGTCCCCTTCAAGGCCAAACAGATTCTTTTTCAGGAGGCAGCAAGGTGCCACCTGGAGGTAAAAGGGCAAATGGTGAGATCTACTCAGAGGAAGACATAAAGGCTAAGACATAGAGTCCTCCCAGGGAGGAAGAAGGAGAGGGCCACGTGTGTGCTGCCCAAGTCCCCAGCTGGGTTCACTCAGGAAAATCAGGAGTTCAAAGCCAGCCTTGCTACAGAAAATCCTGTCCCAGAAAAAAAATGAAAAAAAAATAGTTATTTATGTCAGGTGCTCTCTTCTAGCCTCCTCTGTGTGCCCAGAAGGCTAGGTGATCCCCACAGAATCAAGGAATCCTATACCTGGTGTGGGAGAGGTGGTGGCAGATATAGGAATGATTTCTTTTTTAACTTAATAAGGAAGCTTTCCATCCTGATCACCATTTTTCAAGTGTGGAAACTGTGAGGTAAAGTCTTGAACCTATGGCAGCCATCTTATGACCATGAAGATGGCAAATCAGGAAGCTGGAAAGGGTTAATATTATTAAGCACTAAAACAATTTTTAGATAACCCACAACTTCTTGGATGCTAACTAAATCCCTATTGTTTGGGCCACAGCAATTTTTGTGTCCTTTAAATGTTTCCTGGCAGCTTGGGGATATTTGGTAAAAGTCCTCACAGTGGCTTCACAGAAGACCATGAGGTCATGATCAGTCTACTCCAAGCCATTTTGTGGACATTGGAGAACTGACACAGGAAATCCAACGTAGGTAGATGCCACATGGTGACTGCACGTGGTATGCTGACTTGTGGACATCTGTGTGGCCATCCTATTGGAGTAACTAAATCTTCTAATATATCATGGGCAGCAAAGGTTGTAGGCCAATGGCAGAAGAACTCATGGAAAAGTGCATCAATTGGTCATGTCTGTCAAGGGCACAAACAGTGGAACAGTAGCACCAACGTACCTGCTGATGTATCTCAGGTTTGCTGTCAGAGTTCCTGGCTCTTCACTCCAAAGCTGAATATAGAGAAGAGCGTAACAGGAGGTGATCTATTTCTACTTCAGGGCCGAAATCAAGTATTGGGGTCCCCAGCGAAACTGGGCTTTGTTTAACCCAGCCAGGGTTCCCTGCAGGCCTGCAGTAGAAGGTCCCAACACAAGTTAGCCTTCTTCAAAAATGTGGTAGCTATAGAACAACATCTCATGTCCAGTCATGAGCCTCCAGCAGTGCCTGGCATAGAGATATTGTAGTCCTATGTCCAGAACAATTAGAGGGGCACTGAACTAATTACTTTTCCAATGCTTTGGTAAAATACCATGACCAGCAAACTTAAAGAAAAGGAGTTTGTTTGGCTTATGGTCCCAGAGGACTAGGTGATGGGAAAGGCATAGCCACAGAAGCAGCAAGCAGAGAGATCGTATCTCTACTGTGCACAGGATATGCAGAGGGGACAAATTGGAAGTGGGGTGAGGCTAGGAACTCTCAGATCTGCCCCCATCTTCCTCCATCAGGGATGCACCTTCTGAAGTTCCATGCCTTCCTTCAATGAGTACCACTGACAAGGAAACATGAGGACACTTCTCATTAGAACACAAACGATCCTGAAAATATGTCTCTGGCAGCTGACCTTCCAAACCCTTCTCCATGGAGTGTCTTCACGTTTCCAGAAATATTACCTGCAAGGGATTGAAACATAGCTAGCCAGGTCTGAGTCCTGCCTCTGCCAACTACACCTTAGACTTCTGGGAAGCCCCAGGCTTTCCAAGCCTCTGTTTGTCACAAGCAAGATACAGACAATTCCAGAAATCCTATGGATAAAGCAAAATGTTCACAGGAATAGATGGACGACTTCATGGCCAAAAGCAACAAGAGAGTAAAGAGCATGCTCCAAGACCTGGCACAAGATGGACATGCCTTATATGGGAAAGCAAAGCTGGAATTTAATTGTTCTTTCACTCAAGAAATGCTTGGTGGGACATGCCCTTCCTGGTGGGGAGCAACTATAGCCCAGGGATGAACATGGAACAAAGATGAACATGACATGAATTGCCCACACACCACACCCCGTACCCCGGAGACAGAGACTACCTGGCCTCTATGTGACTATGTAACTGGGGTGACTTTGAATTTCAGATCCTCCTGTTTCCATCTCCTAGGTGCTGGGATTACGGCTGTACACCACCACACCTGGTTTATGCAGTGCTGGAGATCAATCCCAGGACTTCCTGCATGCTAGGCAAGCACTCTTTC
Organism: Cricetiscus sungorus; assembly: GCA_030556225.1. NCBI lineage: Eukaryota > Metazoa > Chordata > Mammalia > Rodentia > Cricetidae > Cricetiscus > Cricetiscus sungorus. The sequence continues at coordinate 79,217,148 of JANBXA010000007.1, read as the reverse complement.
ACTAAGACACAGCTCCCAACCCCAGGGCATGTTTTTGAGCATACAGATGCACTGTACATTTATAGCCACTAGCCACATGATGCTTATATTACATAAAAATAAATTCAAACTGAAAGCTCAACAGCACAGTGGTAGCAGTCTGTGGGGAAGTGCTCAAGGACTGGATAGAACAGAGGCCCAGGCTGGTGGGAGACAGGGACAGGCAAAGCCTCACAAACTGAGTGTCACTCAGAAGGCCCCAGCCCCTGTCATTTTTGAGATGACAAGTTGCACCAGTGAAGCTACTTGATTTGGGGGTTTATTTATTTGTTTGATCGGCCTGAAGTGGGCTGAGCATATGAAAGCCTGACTCCCTAGACCAGTGACTCTCAATTTTTTCACAGCCGTTGTATATGATATCCTGTATATCAGATATTTACATTATGATTCATAACAGTAGCAAAATTACAGTTACAAAGTAGCAATGAAAATAATTTAAGGGGAGGTCACCACAACACGAGGAACTGCATTAAGGGGCAGCAGCATTCGGAAGGTTGAGAACCACTGTCCTAGACAGATGTTACCCTTAGGAGGTCAAAGTACCCCCCCAGAGCTGTTCTTTCCAAGGCTGCAGATCCAACAATCTCTGGGGACACGAGGCTCCTCTGGGATGCTGTCCTACACTGTAAGTGACACTAATTGAACCTTGGGCCATGGAGCCAGATGTTCTTCACCCATCACTGAACTGGACTTTCTGTGGCTAGCCGGGAACCCGTGTGAAGAACTTTACAGTGTGTTCCAGCCATACACCAACAAGCATGTATTAAAACAGTCTGGGTTTTACAGCTGAAGCCCTGAAGGGAGAGGAAGGTGGATTTTAACCCACGTTTAGAAGCCGTCGGTGCCAGTTCCACTAAGTACCACCGGGAGGCAGTGCCCATCCACATTCCGATTCCACAGTCTGACCAGGACAGGCTTACTGTGTTCCAAGCCCTTTTCCTGGCAAGGGGACACCTCCGCAAACTTGGGGTGAGGACTCTGCCCTAGGAGCCTAGGAAAACGCCCCTAACATACGTCCTTAAAAAAAAAAAAACAAAACAAAAAAACAAAAAACAAAAAACAAAAAAAAAAAAAAAAAACCATAACACTGGTCTGACCCGGAGAAAACAGACTTGTAGAGCAAGATAGGGGAGGACTTTCTTTCAGAGGCTGGATAGAAGAGATGTGTGTAACCGAAAAGTTCATAATCCCCCAGACTCAGGGGCTGCAACTACCTCTAGGAAAAGTGTTATTCTGCAGACACCTTCTGATCATATTGCAGAGTGAGAAGGGTCTTTGCGTCTAGGTGAGTGGTCTTACCTAGAGAAACCAAAGGTGGGAAGAAAAACTGAGCGAGGACGACCTGAGACTGCCAGCTTGTTGCAGAGGGTGCTTAAGCGCAGTCCCCCTAGTCAGGGCTACATCCTCCATGCATGTCCCATGCCCGCCCCGTGGGCACCCGGCAATAACTGCCCTGAGCGTTAGTGCAACCACAGCCAGAGTCCAGGCTCTCTGGGAATGTGTGCCTGGGAGTGTGGCAGACATGTGCTTACGTGAAAGAGACTGTGGCGGTCGTGCACACGGAACCACATGAGGGGGTCACCGTGGTGAGGTTCATGTTTGGGATTGCCAAGGATTCGGGTGCTGGGTTCAGTGTGCATAAAGAGAAAAGGGAGGGCTGGAGCCGGGCGGAAGGCGAAGAATATGATCGGTGGGGACCTGCCGAGGTGCACCACACCGAGGCTTTGGTGACTTTAGAGCGCGCACAGTCTCTGATAATTTCTGTCTTCGGGTATATGCTCCTGTAGAACCCCCCGTATGTGGCTGAGGATGTTTCTGCAAACAGATCAACCTGGGCAACTGTGCGTCTTGACCTTTAACCGGTCGGACATGACTTCAAATTGGGGACACTGAAGGTTTGTTTGAAGGTGGAAGGCGTCTCAGCGTTCAGAACAAACGAAGCGCCTGGGGTTGCGGGCTGCCTGCGGCTGGTTCTGGGCAGAGCAGAGCCACAGACCCGGCCGGGGCGGGGCCTGCCGGGGCGGAGCCTATGAGAGGGGCGGGGCTTATGCTGCTGCAGCGCGAGCCGGGCCAGGGGGCGCCTCTCGTTGCCGCGGTTCGAAAGGACTATGCAGTGAGGCGGGCTCGGCTGGCGGGCGTGCGCGGAGCGGGGGCCGCGGGCGCGCTGCAGAGATGTGATTCGGGCCCACGGCCAGCAAGAGCGTCGGCGCTGCGGGGCCGCGAGGGTCGGTGAGTGCCAGCCAGAGCGGGCGCGGGGAGGGCGCCGCAGGGACCCCAGAAACTTTTCCCGCCGTGGGTTTGTGAAGGTCCAGAGCGGAGCCGGGGCTCGTGCTTTTTCTGTTCTCCCTCCTCGGAGTGCATCTGCAGGGGAAGCTGTGGGGTTCGGGTGAAGGGTGCCACAGTGCGGTGGAGCCGCAGAAGGCTGACCGGGAGCAAGGGTGCAAGGGTTTGGGGACCTTTATCTGATGGGGGGTGTCCATGGGCCAGATAGAGAGCCAAAGCTATGAGTGGGGTCTGGGGTGACGGCAGACGACAGGCAGCTGGGAGTAAAGGGGAGTCGGCACTGTGCTAGTGACCCCTGTAAGGGGCGTCGCAGTCAGGTCCCAGGGGCCAGCCGTGGTAGGGCGGGGGTGCTGGCCATGAACTACGCAGACCTGGCCTGGGGAAAGGGCCGGCCTTTAGGGACGTGCAACTTCATCTGCCGCAGGGTCTGGGGGACCCAACTCGCAGCCCGCAGTGGCCGTGGACTCTTGGAAAAGGGTGCAAAAGGGTGGGCACCACAGGGAGGAAATCTGAGGCTGGGGGACAAATAGTGGACTGGAAGTCCAGGGGCGGCTGCATACGGTTAAGGGGGAGGATTTCTGTCCCAGGCAAGGGCACTTGGGCCTCTGAAGGAGGCAGCCTGGCTAGGGGTAAGGACTACCCGGTGCAGCGCCCCGACTTTCTGGGGGGCTTGGGCTCGAACACATTTGAAGGACCGGGTGGAAGAGGCAAGCCCAGACGAGGAGCCCGCACCCTGCCTTAGCGGGCGGTAGCTGGTTAAACAGCTTTGGATCGGCCCACCGACCTTGCCCCAAAGGACGCCCCAGAACAGAGGTCTCGCACCCCTGTTTTTGCTCCGTCAGACCCATGCCTAGCCAGTTCCCCCTTCTTCTGTTCGCCAAGGGGGCGGCTCTTTGGAACAGGGACAAAGGCCCCGGGAGTGTGGCGAGCACCATCGTCCCCGCCTGGGGCCCCAGCACACGCGCCGCATCGGCCGCCCGACTGCGCCGGGGTGGGGGCACCTGAGCAGCGTCCAGAAAGCTCTAGGGGGGTCCTCACAAAGACCAGAGAATGAGGGGGAAACTAAGCACACCCATTACACAGCACTTCAGACGTTATTTCCTAAGTTTCTTCTGTGGGCTCTAGGGGCTTTGGGAATAACCACTCTTGAAGTTAAACTGCATGCAAATAGCATGTAAATAGAATGCAAATTGGCATCTGTTGGTTGGAAATCCTCCTCCCGGATAGTTTTCTATCTCGACCGTGAACATTGTTTCCCTGATCCCTTCGCTTCTGTGTTTGACAAGGGCCAACTGAGTTGGAAAGAGGAAAGATGGGAGAAGGGGTTGCAGTTTGGGGGCCCGGGCAGCATGAAGAGAGCTTTCTTTATAAAGGCAGACTCTAATTTTTACTTTGTTTGTTTTATAACGCATGTGGCGGACACAGAACTGAGGAAATGCCTTGTATAAAATGAATAGATCTAGATTGGGGCGGGCGGGGGAGGGGGAACGGGAACTGCAGAGAAGTGGATGAAGAAACGTTAACGGAGCAAATACCATCTCGTACAACACCTACTGGGACAGGGCTGGCAGGAAAATAAAGTGAACTGGGCTTGTGGGGCGTGAGTAGACATCTGGAGAATGGCATTTTTGAGTGGACCCCAGCGTGGCGGGCGGGACTCCACTTAGAGGGCAATTTGGGGGCAAAGAGCATCCACGCTGCAGAAGCTTGGAGGTGGGAATAAGCTTGGAGGAAGAGGCACAAAGACCACTGTACCAGTGTGTGTGTGGGGGGGATAGTCGAGAGAGGACCAGAGGCGCTAGACAGATCCTGGTCTTTGGAGCCATAAAAAGGCATTTAGAACTTAACTCTGTTAGGGGCCACTGAATCCTTGGAGGGTTCTCAGCAGGAGGTTACGGGGTATGATTTTAAAAGCTCCCTTGACCTCCACAAGGAGACGGCAAGCATTTCCCTTCCTTCTGCAGGCAGGGATGCTGTGGTGCAAGGAGTCCCCTCTATGGATCCAGCCTGAGGCACTGCTTTGAGCTCCCAGAGAGCCCCGCGAGCTAATTGGAGGAGTGGCTTGAGTTTTTAAAGATCCGCCTCCTACTTCTCGGCAGCTCTTATCTACCCTAGGGAGCCCCCCACTCAGTGTCCAAGACCTCTGTAGCATTTCAGCATTGAGCTAGCTGGGGATTCTGAGTTAGTCAAGCTCCCTCCTCAGAACTGCACCCAGAGAAGGATCCTAGCACTGAGGTTCAGGCAGCCTAGGCTGCAATTTGCATTTAAATGATTGCTTTTATTTACAGGCCCGCAGCTGCTTTGCATATTCATGGTTTACAGCATTAACTTGCTGCACTAAGTTACTAACCTAAGAGGGCCTGTAACCAAAGAAAGCAGTGTCTAGTCAGCACAAAATAATGAAAAGGATGACACTCTGTAACTTGGAAAAGATATTAGAGGGAGGCAGAGACAATTTGGGTCTGGGAAAGAGTTTAATGTCAGGAAACCTTGTAACGGTTTAAACCAGCCAAGCAGGAAACACACCTCGGCTCCAGAGGAGTGGGCTGGGACCAAGTGAAATGCTGGGGCTCAAGAGAGATTGGTTTCCTGGCCCAATCTGGACTTCTGCCAGACATGGGGCCAGGACTGATGTACAGTGGGAAAGCCTGGGATCAGGAGCTAGGAAAAAAAATGGATTCCTAGCTTGATCTGTAGATTCTGTGAAGCCAGTGGCCAGACGGCTTGACCTCCTTGCCTTCCTGGTCCCAAACAGGACAATGGGACTCTTGAGCAAGAACCCACTGCTTCCTCTGTGCAAAGGGCTTTTCTTGTGGACCTCATACAAGCAGCACAATCTCCTCTATCTTACGGAGGAGGAGACTAAAGTTAGATAACATCAATGTCACTAGTTTACTCCACTGCCCTCCTGTTGAGATCCCCGAGACTGAGGATAGTGTAAACTATGGCAGGTATTCAGCTCCCTCCCCCACCCCCATACACACATACCTGCTCATTTTGTCATCCCTCCCCCACCCCCATATGCTGGTTCAAATTCTGTTCTCCTGCACTGCCTGGTGTAGCAGGAAGAAATAGTCTCTTTGGAACCTTGCTGTCGGCCACAGGGCTGAGGGGAGGCTAGCTGTTCAGAAAGGTTTCAGGGCAGTTTGGGACATTTTGTTTTTCCCATCCCAATGGGGGGGTGGTGGTAGAGGGAAGCCAAGGGAAGAGATCCTACCTCCTAGGAGAAGGCCCCGGTGTGTGGTCTCTGGCAGCTTTGGCTCTGACTACTTAATAGCAATGGCTGGTTTCAGGGTCACTGGCCTGGTTCAACCCTGATGGTGAGGCTCACACTCAGGGCTCCTGTTCCCACCCAAAGGCTTGTCCCCTTCCCACCACTTCAAGGACCTCTTGGCTTTGGCAACTGATGGGAGAGGTTGGAAACCAGTGGTAAATAACACAGATGGGAGAGCCCCCTCACGATTCCATCTCCATGGCAACAGCCCCTCCTAGGAAATCCATTGAAGAAGAATTTACCCCTGCAGACAGTGGAATATTTACCAGTCTTTTAAATTTCTCTACATTAGTTAGTGTCCTATATCCTATAGTTATCTTTTGTGTGTGTGTGTGTGTGTGTGTGTGTGTGTGTGTGTGTGTGTGTGTATGGGTGTTTGTGTGTATGCATGTTCATGTGTGTGTGCTAGTGCATCTTACTGTGTGTGCACGAGAGTGTGCATTCATGTTTGCTTATGGCTGTGTGTACATATGGGGTGTATATGTGTGTGGAGGCCTGAGGTTGACATTGGGTGCTGTGGATTCTTTGTCATTTTATTTCCTGAGATAGGGTCTCATAGTGAATCCTGAACTTGCCAGTTCAGCTAGTCTAGCCAGCCAGCTTGCCCCAGGTAACCAATCTCTGCCTACTGGCAGTAGGAGTACAGGCCAGCCATTAGGGAAGCCCAACATTTAGCTGAGAGCTGGGGATCTGAACTGTTGGTCTTCACGCTTGTTGGGCAACCACTTCACCCATTGCACTCCACAGCCCCCATCTCCTGTTTGAGACTGGACTCAAATTTGAGATTCTCCTGCCTCAGCTTCTCAAATGCTGGGATTACTGGTGAATGCCACCATGCATGCTTCCAATAGTTATCTCAGAACTCACCACAGCCCTGTGGCGTGGGTGCTGTTATTACCCTCATTTTGCAAATGAAGAGATGGAGGCAAGAAAAGGTAAGTCAGTAGCTCAGAGTCATAGTGTGCTAGCAAGTGGCCTGGGGTAGGGCTTTTATTTTATTATTTATTGACTTGGACAATGCTGGGAGTGGAACCCACATGCCTGTGCTTGTTGAACTCCCTAGCCCCAGGGTAGGATTTGAAACTGGGGAGTCTGACTCTGGTGAGGCTTGGGCTTGCTGCCCTGCCTCATCAGGGAGTCCTCATCAGTTTCTGTAGGGCCAGTACTCAGGACAGTGAAGGAGACTGTTTCTCTACCTATTGGGACTTCCGCCTCCTCTGTAGACTTGCGCGCTTGTGTGTGTGTGGTAAATATGTGGGATGAGGTGTGGTATTGTGTGGTGTTTATAGTGTATGTGGTGTGTGTGGTATGGTGTTTGTGGTGTATGTATGGTATGGTATATGCCTGTGTGGTGTTTATGGTATATGTGGGGGGGGGGTTGTTTTGCAGTGTATTTAAGAACATCCAAGTGAGTCACATTTCTGAGCGCCTGGCTGGCAGCAAAGGTAATTAGTATGTGAGCCGAGGCTTGTGTATTCATTCCCATTTATTCTTTACTCCTTTTGAGGAGCCGCTGCCCTCACCCCATGGGTTTGTTGCCATGTATTCATCCATCCCAGGCAGCCCTGCCTTGAAGCTGCCTCAGAACCTCTAATCTGGTATTGTTCCACACAGGGACCGGAGGTGGGAGGCAGCAGATGGCTGATTGAACAGGGTGGGGCTTACCTGTCAAGGGGCATTTTAGATGGAAGGGGTAGTGCCTGCCTGGGGCTCCTGCTCTTTGTCCTGGCTCATCTGGACTTCTAAGCCTGAGTGTGACCCGCAGGTCTGGCTGAGACAGTTCAAGAGTCAAACTTTGAGTTAAGCCTCTCAGACCCTCCGTTTCCTCTTTTATAGAAGAAAATTTTAGCACACCTTTATGGGCCACATGAGAGTTAAAGCTTCTGTGGTAAGTTTAATTCATTCAGGGACTAAAGGCCAGAACAAAACAGATGAGGTCATGGGGTGATGGTGGGTGGAGAGGAACAGGCCCAAAAGGTAAATAAATAAGGGAAAACTGAGCTAGAGGGTAAAGTGCAAGCATGAGAACCTGAGTTCGGATCCCTGTGGCCATGCAGGTCTCTAACCCCAGGGCTGGGTATCAGAGAAAGGTAAATTCCAGCGGCTGTCCAGACAGTCTAGTGGGATGGACTCAGTGAATTCAGAGAGAAGCCCCTTCTCAAAAAATGTGGACAGTGATAGTGAAGGACACCCAAAGTCAACCCTAGGCCAGGGTGTCTGCTTAGGAGAGGACAACAGCGAGCGCGCATGCACACACACACACACACACACACACACACACACACACACCTGGTGACACATAAAAACAGAGTAAGGGGTCAAAAGTACTGCTGGCATGGAGTGGCATGGGGGCAGGGAGGACCCCTTGGAGATAAGTCGTCCAGCAAAAGTCACCAGTGACTCTTCTACAAGTTCTGGTCTATAGAAAGCCCAGCAACAATAAGACTTTGTTTAAAGCATCAGGCTCCACTCTTCTGGCAGCATGTGACCTTGGCCAAGCAGCTCCTCTCCGTGTACTACATACACAGTATTATCTCCTGTGAAATGGAGACAGCTTTAGCACTTGCCTCTAGGATTATTCTGTAGATTCTGTTTATTTGGTTTTTTAATTAAGGTTTCCCAGTGATGGGTAGTTTAGGCCGGACTAGAAGTTACTATGTAGCCCAGATTGGCTTTGATCCTCTAGCCCCAGCCTCCCAAATGCCAGGAATACAGGCCTGTACCATGCTATCTAGCTCTATTTGGCAGATCCTCGGAAGTTATTATATGTGTCAGGGAGCCTGGTGAGCAGTTACTGTGGCTGTTGATGTGACCCTCTGGAAATCCTAGATGAGTTGACTTCTGTGTAACTCCTTCCCCTCATCCTATATATAGTTCTGTGGAATTGGGTGGCCACACAATAGTTATCCTTACAGCCAATAGTGACCAGCTTGAGACAACTGGGCTCTCTCCTTTGATGCCTGGCCATGCTTGGTTTTATCTATATGCTTAGATATGGGTCAAGAAGAGGCCATTCCTCCTAGGTTTTTGAGAACTTGTTGGCAAGTGACAGAAACCCAGTTCAAACTGGTTTCATTCAAACTGTAGTAAATTGGTTGCTGGTACCAGGCATGGGTGAATTCAGCTGCCTTTCAGCAGATTAGGACTCAAGCTCATCTCCTAGCTGATCTTCAGATGGGTTCTCTCTGGGAGAGAGATCGGTCCTTTCCCGTGGCAAGACCCAAACATTCAAACTTGACAGTTCCATCACAAAGAGAAGACATTCTGCCAGCTGATGTCAAACCTTGCTGCTCATTCACTGCTTTGTTTCAGACCATGTTCCTATCTGTGAACCAATCAGCTCAGCCAAAGAGTAGCACAATGTCCAGATTGGCCAAGCCTGAGCTGGTGCTGCCGACTTAGCTACAGTTTTAAGTACTTTTCCTGCTCCTGTGAGAGAGACTAGACCCTGAAGAAAAGGACTTGAGAGGAGAAAGAGCCCATTAACCTCAGGTCACAGTTGGAGGGTCCATCAGGGCAGAGCAGTCAAGGCTAGTGGATCTTGAGGCAGCTGGTGACACTCTGCCTCAAGTGGTTAGTTCAGGAATATTCCTTCCTGAACTAAACAGAAAGCAGAGGGAGATGAATGATGATGCTCAGGTCACATTCTCCTTATGCAATCTAGGACCCCGGCCTACTCAACAGTGGGGACTCCTGTTAGTGTGGTTCTACACAGGGCAGTTAACCTAACCCAGATAATCCCACGTAGTGGTGTCTTGGGGCTTGTCTCCTGGGTAAGTCCTCATGGTCATGTCCAGGGACTTGTCTCCTGGGTAAGAATAGAGTCTATCAAGCTGATATTAACCATCACAGCTACACTTCTTGACACAAAAATAACTGATCAAAACAAAGACAAAAGGAGGGTTCTGCTTCATGATTTTTGAGACTTCATTTCATTGTGGCAGGGATGGCATGGCAGTGTATGGCATTGGTTGTCATGGCCATAGACCAGGACTCAGCTGTGGGATCTAAAAGCCAGGCCATTAACTATTAAAGGTACCTCCTTCCATTCCCCAAGCCCTACCTCCTAAAGACCCGTTGCTCTTTAAAATAGCTCCACCAGCTAGGGACATTTCCCACTTAACTCATACCAGACCACCCCACCCACCCAAGCTGGGAGCTAGGGCTTAAGGTAACTCTCCAAAAGGAAATTTCCAGAAATGAGACAAAACCTAGCTACTCTTGAAGGAGAAAAGGGTATTACCTGTGGCTATGAAAGCAGAGAGCATGAGAGCGTCCATTTTCTGTGCCAGAAAGGAAGGAGAGACTGGAGTCCTGACCGAGTACTGCAAGAACACTCCACAGTTTGAGAAGAGTGGGCACCATCGTTCAGGTTGGGGTAGACAGGAGACAGAAAACAAGCAAGAAAAATTGCGGAAACCGAGTCTTGTGTTACAGCCAGGCTTGGAAGGAAGAGCTTTGCCAAAAAGAATGGCTGGACACACCTGAAAAAAGCCAAGTTCTTGGAAGCAAGGCTGGTGAGGCATAGTCCTGACCAAGACTTGGTAGGTTACCTGGTGTCTCTAATTCTAACGTACCAGCCTTCCTCAGCCTTGGTACCATGAACTTTTTGGCCTGCATCATTATGTTTGGTCGAGACTGCTATTCCAATTGTAGGCCTGGTCTCTATTCAACAGATGCCCATTGTTGTGACATCCAAAATTGCCCCTGGTCGAGAACCATCGGTCAAAGGGTATATAGGTGAGAGATGGCAGGGAAGGGGCATTGATCCAGCTTCCAGAAACATCTTCCCAAACATCATTTCCTCACTCTCAAGGGAAGATGGGATTGGTTACAAACTAGAGAGATTGCCTAGGATGTGTAGCTGAGAACTCTCCTAACAGGGTCTTTCCACTGATGTTTCTTAAAAGGGAAATTCACTCTGGAGACCCTCCACTTTGTTGTGGACCAATGGCAGCTCATACTGTCCCATCTAGTTCTTAAGTTTTGGTTCATAGCATGTTCCCCAGCCTTGGGAAGTAGTTCTGTCCAGAATGATGTGCACGGTGTAGCCATGTTCCTTGGGTGTGTGCGTGTGCAGCACACACACAAAGCTTTCGGGAACTGATCCGTTCTTTTCTACCTCGTGGGTCCCAGGGATCAGATTGTCAGGCTTGGCAGTATTGGCATCCAGCACCTTTACTGAATGAGCCGCCCAGCAGCTTAGAAGCATCAAGAGAGAAGTATTTTAATTTGTTGGGGTTCATGTGATCAATGCACAGGACACAGTTAGATGACTGAACAGGACATCTCTGATGGAGCCTCCATGGTACTATTATGACTAGACTACAAGGCAATGGTCAATATCTGGGGTGTATCCCCACCCCCATATTTACCTGAGTGTGTGTGTGGGGTCTTGTTTAAGTACCTTCTGTTTGTAGTATGCCTTCTTTGTATAAGCATAGCAGACCACCCCACCCCACCAGCCACTGTCTACAGCATCATTTGTTTTTTTATGCAGTCAATGGCCTGGAGGCCAAGGAGCGACCCAAGATGTACAAGGGATCTCTGTAAAGGAGAGTAAATGCAGTCAATACTGCATTTACTTAATAGACGCCCCAGGGATGCCTAGTGTTGTGGTGTGGAGAGGATGGCTGGTTACAGACCTACACACAGGTAGAATTAAAACCCCAAACTAGCTTAGTATTACTAATAATGAGCCTGGGACACAGCTTTCCAACTGTGACTTCTTGAAGGTCCAGCCTCGTTCCAAAGCAAGGAGCTGGTGTCCATCAGATAAAGGGCAGTGTGGGTGCAAATCTCTTATTCTGCGGGGATTTCCTAAGTGCCTCACTTGTGCCAGGTACTGTGTGCTAACAACACACTGCCAGTACAATGGCATCTTCACCACCAATTCTTGGGGGTGTGGGAGTTGTGCCCCTCACCAAAGAGATATTTAGAAGCAGGTTTGGTGAGACACATCCTACAATGCATAGGACATTCCGGGGGCTTAAGGTTGGGAAAGCTGGGTCTGCTTGTGAGTAAAAGATACTGTCTCAGGCAGCCTTAGACAAAAACAAGACGGGAGGAGAGGAGAAAGGGAAGGAGAAAAGAAACAAAGTAGGCAACAAACAAACAAACAAACAAAAAGCAGACTTGATTAGAACTCAGCTCACAAGACCCTGCTGTGGGAGCTGCATTGACCTTGGCAAAGTCTGAGCTGATAGCTGTGGAGATGAGCTTGGGAGGGGGTAAGGGGTGGGTGGTGAAGCATCTCTCTGCTGGCCATGCCTAGTCACACTGGCCTCCACATCCTGCTCAAGAGGCTGAGGCAGGAAGGTTATCAGTGCAAACCCTGCCTGGGCTGTGGTGATCTCAAGGCCAGCTGGAGTAAGGTAGTAAGTATACCTGTACCTCAAAATTAAAAGAAAAATGTAAAGGGGTCAGGGATGTAGCCCAGCAGCTGCTTAGCATGCTTGAGGTGCTAGGTTCAACTATAAAAGTAGAAAATTAAAATAATAGGGGTGTGTCCTAGCAGGGGAAAAGGAGACTGGGTCAGGATGTCATTGAACATCTAGAGCACACAGACGAGAGAATATGACAAGGTGAACTCTCGGGCCTCCCAGGACAGGGACAACAGGTGAGGTGGAGAGAATGGAGCCTCAAGAGGTCTCTGGATAGGGAAGAGGGGATGTGGAAAGCTCCTTCTGGACGTAGGGGCACATCCGCAGGAAATGCTCCAGGGTTCTCCCTTGGCTGACAACAGCCCTGGTACCAGCATCCAGCTGATGTTCCAGGCCCTTCTGTGAAAGACGCAGTATTTGCATATAGCCTATGCCCGTGCCCCATGGACTTTGGGTCACTTACAATACCTAATACAAAGTCAGCCCTTGTTATGTAATGTTTCTAACAACAGGAAAATGTTTGCACGTGTTTAGGACAGACAGAATCTTTTTCTCGAATATTCTCCATCCTAGCTTGGTTGAATCTATGGGTGCGGTAAACTTAGCTGGGACCACAGGATGTACCACGTTTCAGGCTGGGAGGGGAAGGTTTCTCCCTCTGCTGAGAGGGATGGCTTCCTCTCAGTGTGGTTGTGTGACCTGGGGTGAGTGTCAGCCTGAAGACCCTGTTTTGTCACCTGAAAATGGAGGTCACAATAGGACCTGCTGCTCATGGGGCATTATGAGGACTGGCTGAGCCCAGTTTTGGTCTAGTGTGAGTGGTCAGTAAATATTCCCCATTAGCCTTTGAGAGTTAAAAGAAGAGATAAGGGTTGTGGCCCCAGCCAAGCACCTGGCTGGTGGCTGTCCCTTTAAAACGTTTCTCATTCCTTTACTTTGGAAGAGGCCAGATTTATAGACTACAAAGGGGTAGGTAGAGAGATGAGGTGAGTCTCCCTCCCATTGGTCCTCCAGCCACTGCTGATGGTGGCTTATGGTTACTAATCTGGGTCAGGGTTCAAGTGGGTGGCAGAGTGCCTGGGCAAGAGACCACACTGCCTGGAGAAAGTCAATAGTATTATGTCAAGGGCCTGAAGGTTCCTCAAGGGCTACCGGGTTTGAAAAGAGGTAAATCCTCAGGAAATCAGGAAAAGTAGGGCCTTACAATGATCTTTCTCCACAATTGTCCCCATTTTCTAGAATGATCCTGGTGTCAGAGAGAAAGATGAGAACCCATCAAGTGCTCCCCCTGCCCCTGCTCCTGCTGATTGCCTCGGTGGCTTCAGAGAACGCCAGCACATCCCGGGGCTGTGGGTTGGACCTTCTTCCTCAGTACGTGTCCCTGTGCGACCTGGACGCCATCTGGGGCATCGTGGTGGAGGCAGTGGCCGGGGCGGGGGCCCTGATCACACTGCTCCTGATGCTCATCCTCTTGGTGAGACTGCCCTTCATCAAGGACAAGGAAAAGAGGAGGCCTGTGTGCCTCCACTTCCTATTCCTGCTGGGGACCCTGGGCCTCTTTGGTCTGACGTTTGCCTTCATCATCCGGATGGACGAGACAATCTGCTCCATCCGACGCTTCCTCTGGGGTGTCCTCTTCGCGCTCTGCTTTTCCTGCCTGTTAAGCCAGGCATGGCGGGTGCGGAGGCTGGTGCGCCAGGGCACAAGCCCAGCCGGCTGGCAGCTGGTGAGCCTGGCACTGTGCCTGATGCTGGTGCAGGTCATCATTGCCACCGAGTGGCTGGTGCTGACCGTGCTGCGTGACACGAAGCCAGCCTGCGCCTATGAGCCCATGGATTTTGTGATGGCACTCATCTATGACATGGTGCTGCTGGTCATCACCCTGGCACAGTCCCTCTTCACACTATGTGGCAAGTTCAGGCGGTGGAAAGTGAATGGAGTCTTCATCCTCATCACTACTTTCCTCTCTGTGCTCATCTGGGTGATCTGGATGACCATGTACCTCTTCGGCAACTCCATCATTAAGCAGGGGGATGCCTGGAGCGACCCCACCTTGGCCATTACACTGGCAACCAGTGGCTGGGTTTTTGTCGTCTTCCATGCCATTCCAGAGATCCACTGCATCCTTCTCCCACCCTTGCAAGAGAACCCACCCAACTACTTTGATACTTCACAGCCCAGGATGCGGGAGACGGCATTTGAGGAGGACATGCATCTGCCTCGGGCCTACATGGAGAACAAGGCCTTCTCAATGGATGAACACAGTGCAGGTAAAATGTCCAAAGCTGGGCCTGCTCCCAGACCCAGTAACAGACTCAGCAACACTGAATGGCCCCTGTGCTAACACTGGCTCCTCATCCTTTTCCTCATGCTGGTTGCCAACTGAATTGCTATAAAAATCCAAGGAGTGGGCGGGGCTGGAGAGACGGCTCAGTTGGTGTTGTCAGGGTGGGCAAGAGCATTGGAGCTCACTCGTTAGAGCCCAGAGAAAAGCCAGGTGTGGTGGCATGGCTTACTGTACTCCCAGTGTTGTGCAGGTGGAGGCAGGCCGACCTCAAGGCAAGTAGGCCTGATCTGTGAGCCCTAGATCCTAGTGTCCAAAAACAAGGATGGTTTCTAAGCAACAATACCTGAAGTTGACCTCCTGCCTACATATACACATGCACACACAATTTACCACCACCACAACAATCATCCAGTTTCTTGGCTTTTAAAAGTTGTGGCAAGCTCTGTGATAGAGTATTTTCCCTACATGCACAGGCCCTGGGTCTATCCCCAGTAATACCCCCGCCCCCTGCATAAAAAAACCAAAACAAAACAAAAAATGTGCATCTACTAAGTCCAACAATGCTGAGTCTGCCTTCCTGCATGGCTGCTATTCTTTTGGATTTCACTTGAGTCAGTGGGTACTGGGAGGCCAGGCCTCTTGCCTCCCCACACACTTTTGGATGCCCTTATCTAGGAATACATTTTCTGTTTGCCACACTCTCTACCACTCCCTGCTGATTCCCCAATATTAGTTCCCTTGTTCTCTGTAGGCATTTGAGTTTGCAGCCTATGCTGTGTAGTAGATGGTTATAGGCCATGACAGTGCACTTGCCCTCCTCCACCCTAGTCATCAGCAGTGTTCAGATTGGACCCCAAAGTCAAATGCCTGGGGTTCAAACCCTGCCTCTCCCCCACTTCCTGCTGTGCAACTTTCTGTAGAGTGCATGACCTCTCTGAGCCTCAGTTTTTCCAATTTGTAAAATGAAAGTAATGGGAGGGCATACTGTGTATAGGTGTTACAGAAAGCAGCACAATGGGAGCCAGATCCTGGTGGTTGTGAGCATGGAGCATGTGGGCCTTGGCTGGGGTCTCTTAAAAGTGGAGTCTGGCCAGGCATTGGTGACACGCCTTTAATCCCAGCCCTCAGGAGGCAAACTCAGTCTGCAGACTGTGTGAGGCCAACCTGGTCTACAGAATGAGTTCCAGGGCAGCCAGGGCTACACAGAGAAACCATGTCTTGAAGAATGAAAAAAATGGAGTCTGAGATACTCAGGGATAAGGGTTTACTTTAGTGGTGGCCCCCGAAAGGAGGAGCACAGAGGCAGGCTGCCAAAATAGTTGCATTGATAGGTTTGTCTCAGTCCTGCAGAGGCCCTCTGAGAATGTTTGCAGTATGGACCCCAGAACTGGCTCACCAGGACAGAAGGCGTGGCACCCTTCCACTCTTAACTTCTCTCTTCCTTCACCATCATCCCCATTACTTGGCTAATTTTCACAAGCTCCTCTGGGATCAGACAGAGAAAGCAAGTGTGGTGGCAACTTGGGTGACATCTGGGTGACCAAGACTACCTGTTTCTGCTCAGGGGTGAGGTCACAGTAAGATGGAGGGGGAGGTGGTCACCAGCACCCCAAAGACCCTGCTGTTGATGCTACACAGATGCCCCCTAGGACATTGCTTCAAGGAAGCTGGCTGGGTCCCACACCGACTTTAAATAAATGACCTTCCTCATTTTTCCAAAGATACCTCAGGGCCCATCAGTGATATTGAATTCCATTCCTGGTGAGGCACTGGTCACATGTTAAGCACTAACGCTCAGGTCACCAGTCTAAGCACTAACGCTGTACCGGCATTATTCTGTCTCCAACCTGCACTATCTCCTCAGTTCCCAGTGTTACCCTGTGAAGTCAGACCCCTTGTACCTCCTTCATGATGAATAGGTGTAAGCTGAGACTCAAAAGAATGGCGTTTCCTGAGGACATACTGTAACTGGAGTTTCCTTTCCAGCCTGGTCCTGCAGCTGATTTGCCCCAAATAAACATACAAAGACTTACATTAACTATAAAACTGTTGGTCAATGACTAGGGCTTCTTATTGGCTAGCTCTGTCTTAATTATTAACCCATTTCTATAAATCTATGTATTTCCATGTGGTCTTGGCTTACCGGAGAATGCCCAGACCTGTTACTCCTCTGGTGGCTACATGACATCTCCTCAAGGCATCTACCTCTCTGCCTCTCTCCCCAGCGTCTTCCTTATCTCTTAGCCTGCCTATCTTACTGCTTCTACTAGCCAAACAGTGTTTAATTCATCAACCAATAAGAGAAACATACATAGAAGGACATCCTCCATCAACGTACAGCTGGAGCATGGCCCATGACAGACTGAAATTTAGCAACATTTCTCCTTAGCAACATCTCCCCAGTTGTCAGGGACAAGTGTGAGCTGTGCTCAGGATCTGGTCCCTTTACACAGCCTTGCAAGGCTAAATGTGGAAGACCAGGGTGCAGCCTACCTCTCCCTTGTAGGCAGGGAAGCGTATTGAGCCCTCACTTCATACAGAGCCACCCATATCCTTGTCATACCTTTCTCTGCACCCTTGACCCCTGGTCAGACTCATATGTAGGAGGGCACCAGCAGCCCCACTCAGGGCAGATGGGAAAGTCCCAGTGTGGCTGTAATCCAAGCTGCTCTTTTCTTACATAAAGTCCAGGCCAGATGCCTGTGTCTGTGGAGATGTTGGGAGGGATTCAGTATCAGTCCAGCTGAGGGACAGGGGAAGGTAGGGTCATGCTAGAGGTCACCTTTGGAAACCCAGAGGCCTCTTCAAGGGGCTCTGGTGACAAAGGAGGGACCTGGCTAGTCCTGGCAGGCTGGCAGCACCACCTGTTCTTGCCAGACTGTCCTGGAGGGACCTCTCTGAAGCCCTGGACCTCCTTGGTCCTTGGAAGTAGAGAGAACAAACGGAAGTGATTGCATACTATGTGTTTCCTGTCTGATTCTAAAACTTCCTGAGACCCCTGGGGCAGGGATGACTAAGAACCAGTGGTTGAATGGAATGTTCGATTTCCTCGTAGTAAAACTGGAAGATCAGAAACACCCGAGCAGTAGCGTTTTAATAGTAACAATAGTCAGGTGTGACAGCACATCCCTGTTTTCCCACAACTCAAAGAGGGGAGGCAAGAGGACTGTGAGTTCAAAGCTAGCCTGGGATACACAACAAGACACATAACTCCCAACAAAACAAACAAAACCACAAATAGTAACCAAAACAAAACCAAAAAAACATACACCAAGTGCCATTCTGAGCATTTTATTGGCTACTCTAATTCATACAATACTGTGAAATCTGCTTGGAAACCAATGTGTGAAGAGGCTCAGTGCTACCCTATCTCCAAAACAAAAATGAAGCAGAGCCTCACTAAGGCAGGGTGGTTCTTCACCTGTCTACCCATTAGAATCACTAGGGCTACTAAAGAAAAACAACTGCTCTGCCCTTACCCCAGGACCACCCCCCATCAAGTCTGAGTCTGGGGTCTGTACAATTTTTAAGCTCTCCAAGTGATCCTAAGGTGTCACTAGGTGGAAAGCCCAGGTCCAAGAGCCAGCTTGGCATGTGCTTTAAGTCCATGAAATGGAGGCCTTTCTGGAGTCAATTGATGAAGATTCCCATACCCTGGGAATGTTGTGGAATTTTCCATCAGGCACTGGCATTTATTTTCTGGTCCCCCTCTGGCTGTTCTGCCCGCCTCGGGCTCCCTGTGATAAACAGTGCTGCAGTAAGCACTCTTATCCATTCATCTTTCTGCTTTTTGGTTCACTAGCTCCTTGCAAAAGATGTCCTTGATAGGAATTAAATAATCTGCATCATTAAATCTTGCCACTCCATGCCAGATGGTACCCCAGAAAGGCAGGCTGAGTGTGCACCCTTTTGTTGCATTGCAAGTCCCTCCCTAAATCTTCAGCAACCTTGGGTGTTGTCAGACTTTTTTTTTTTAAAAGACAAGATGTTCTTGTTTGCTTGCTCATAATGCTGAAGATGGACCCTGGAGCCTGGTACATGCTGGGTCAATGAGCTCCATCCCTAGAAACCCTTTTTACCTCCTGCTCCTCCCCTCCCTTTTTTTTAGGCATCTTTCGGACTATCAAAAATATAGATCCACCAAAATCACTTAAGACCAGGCAGGGCATTCCTCGGACAAAGCTCACACAGAGCAGATCCTGGCTGGGCTGGCCTTTATTCTAGAAACGCTTGCTTTTCTGGCCAAGGACCATCTGGACACACTCCTTTGCCACAGTAGGAGCAGCTGTTGGCACCTTTCATGTCGACTTCAGCCAGGTGGTATTTTAGGAACCCATGAGGGGCTTTATCCTTGGAGTGGCCAGTGCCTGGGAGAGCCACAGTGACCAATCCTCCTATACTGGGAACTTCTGGCCAGCCTCCTGGGCTCTCCTTTCTTGACTGTTGGTTCTCTCCCCACCCCTGCAAAAGGTGTCATGAGATGGAAGGCATGTTCTCCAGGCTGTCCTGTGGCTCTGGAAGCTGCAGTAGTCTTGTCTTCAACTATTCTTTCCATCAGTGGGACCCATACATAGATACACTTAGTGGAGTGTGCTCATTAGTACCACTAAGGCATGAGGTAAGTGCTAAGAGTCTCAAATACTCCTGGAGATGTCACACCTCAGATCACATCTTAAAAAGTGCTAACAAGGCATACAAAACAGACACCTTTGAAAGGAACATGTGTTCCCTTTTGTTAGGGATCCTGGGCTCTAAGGTCTTATTGAAGCCAATGGCTACTTAGACATTTTGTTTACTGCTGGAGAACCTGAGTGGAGCTTGAGGGAAAATACAGCTAACTTGGCCTCACTTGCAGGACCTACACCAGAAAAAGCTGGCATTTGACCAATGAATTTACGCCTCCAGTAGTTCCCACTCATGAATAACACTGCCTGTCCTTCACCTCTGCTGTGAGTTGGACAGTGTCAGCTCTGATAGTAGTCAAAGGCTTCTGAAATTGGTTACTAGCAATTTAAAAAAAAATAGAATTTGAATGCTAAAATATTCAAACAAGTAAGTAAAAATCCCAAATGCCCAAGGTAGCAGGCTTCAGGAGGGCTAGATTGAAAAGGGAAAAAAAAAACTTAAGTAGTGACTAAACTCAACTCCTCCCCATCTCTTGATGGAGGCATCATGGTCCCCAGTAGCTCTGGCCTTATCCAGAATCCCAGGGGAAAAAGAATTCTTTCCAGAAGGCTTGAGAAAATCCCAGAGTTATTTCTGATTGGCTCTGAATGTCCTTCCCTGAACCAGTGTGTTCTCAAAGATGCAATTCCATGATTGGTCAGGCCTGTCGCAAGCTGGACCCTGGAACCCATTCTGAGAGATCTAGAATGCCAAAGGTGTGTTCATGAAACTACTGATAGCTTGCACAGGGAGGGACCTAGGGACCATGGGTATGGAGAGTGGAGTTTGGTTTCTCTGAAGAAGACAGGTTGAAGTGGTGCTCTCCACCTGGACTGGGCTTTGCACGGCAAGGGAAGTGAAAGGGACTGACACTAGCACAAGTTCATGTTTAGCTGTCCCCACTTCCTGTGCTACTCCCCAGGCAAGGACATGCCTACAGCATAAACAATTGCACAAGACTTGGAGATGCAAGAAAGGTTTCCTGAGTCTGTCTTGAGCTCAGGTTCTTTGGTCCAATTTAAGATGAGCTATCCCTAATGTCACTTAACACAGCTTGCTTGCTTTGACATCAACCGTGATGGTTAACAGAGCATCTGGAACTGGTGTCATGGTTAAGAGCAGCCTGGCTCTACCAGGCTTCCAGTGCAGGCTCTGCAGGCTGTATGACCCTGGCCATGGTACTTAACCCTTATCTGTTGTAAAGGAAATCCTAGCATCTGCTGTGCTATGAAAACTGGCCCTCTGTATGTCACTTCTCACAGCATCTGGCTCTAAGGTACTTTGATTCCTGCCCCAAATAGATTGCAAAGCTCCCAAGCTTTCCTCAGGGAAGACTTTAAAGTAAAGCCCTTTTTTGTTTTTCTTTTCTGTGTATGTATTTGCTTGTTTGTTTGTTTGTTTGATTGTTTTTTGGGACAGGGTTTCTCTGTAGCTTTGGAGCCTGTCCTGGAATTCACTTGTAGACCAGGCCGGCCTCAAAATTCACAAAGATCCGCCTGCCTCTGCCTCCCTAGTCCTGGGATTAAAGGCATGTGCCACCGCCCCCCCCCCCCCCAGTAAAGCCTTTCTTTAGCCAAGCAATGTGAGTACTTTCAGTGAAACTGCAGGTGTTTTCTTACAGTTAAAATTTCTGTCCTCTTGTTGGGGTGCTGAGGATGGAGCCTAAGGCTTCAGGGATGCTAGGCAAGTGCTGCTCCCTGCTCCACTTAAGCCAAAGACCATATTTTCATTAGAATGAGTCATTTAGTAAGTCTTGACAAATGCACTGTGACCTGTATCCACCTTGTAGTATCACACAGCTGGTCTCACTGTCCTGAAATGTCCCTCTTGCCCTTCTATCTGTTCCTCTCTATGTGGCCCCTGACCACCACAAGCAGCCTTCCCTTTCCAGCTTGTCATTGGCAAGGTGTGAAACGCCCTCACAGGCTGGCTCCTTTCATTCAGAAGCACAAATCTGAGGTTCTTCGTGGCTTTTCAAGTTGATTTTTCTCTATTTAAAAAAGGAGGAAGCTTAATTTCTTAGAAATGCAACAACCTGGGGCTGGAGAAATGACATAGATGATAAAATGCTTGCTATGCAAGCATGAAAATGTGGGCTTTATCTCTAGAACCAGTGTGTGGAGCTTACTTAATCCCAGAGCAGCGGAGGTGGAGAGAGGTGGATCCCTGGGACTCCCTGGCCGGCCAACCTAAGCAGTGAGACACTGCCTCAAATGACACAGTGTTGGCTGGAGCGCAGTTAAAGAGAGTGGATGCTCTTCTAGAGGATCTGAGTCCACTTACCAGTACCCACATCAGGCAGCTCACAACCTCCAACACCCTCTTTGGCCTCTGAGGATACCTGCTCAAACATGTGGACACGCGAGCACACACACACACACACACACACACACACACACACACACACACACACACACACAGTACACTAACTAGCTGGATGTGGGCCCCGGCACTTGGCATGTGGCATTGGAGGATCAGGAGTTCAAGACCATTCTTGGCTTCAGAATGAGCACCTAAGGCCAGCCTGGGCTACCATAGCGCTGTCTTAAAAATAACAGTAATTCATAAACATCCTGCACCTACTTCAGGGTTAGAGTACTAACTCTTTTTGCCACTATTGTTTCGGATCTTTGGTTCCTATTTGGGGTCATTTCAGGATCATTTTCCACTGATGGCAACCGCTGTCCTATGTGTTTTTAGCAGTCCCCAGCTCTGCAGCATCCAGAAACAGGGACCGCTTTTGACTGGTATGGTGTGTAAGACCTGCACATGTGCAAAAGAAATCTGATAGCCCAGAGGTCACTGCCACTCAGCCTGGCTTTAGCTGTTTGGGGAGAGCAGTACTCCACAAAGTTTCCAAGCCTCCTGAGGCTGGAGAACAAAGCCCCTTTGTGACTTTTGTTCTGCATCAGGCTTGTGACAAAGGGGAGGAGCCACTGTGGTGGGTGGATAGAGGTGCCCAGAGGGGAGGAGCTGGCTGTTGCAGAAAAACAAAATTCTCTTCCTCCCCACCTTTCTCCCTCTCCCTTCCTTTCCCCTCTGTTTCTCCCTCCCTCCTTCTCCCCCCCATCTCCCCCACCCCCCACCCCCCACCCCCCACCCCTGTTCTCTCTGGTGTTGTCATCTTGGAAACCCCTTTCTCAGCTCTTAGATCAGCAGCAAGCTTTTCCAATGGAAGCTTGGGGAAAAGATCCGGTGACAGCATGGGAAAGAAGCCCAGCGGCCTGGGAAGCCGACCCAACGCACCATTCAGAAGCAATGTGTATCAGCCGACCGAGATGGCTGTCGTACTCAATGGCGGGACCGTAAGTATCAAAATATGATGTCTGGGCAGGAAGCCTGAGAGTGTCCAATGTGGGGCAGCTTCAGCTGGGTATACCTGGAGGCTACTTCTCTGGGCTGCCCACTGCAGCTCCATGCATGCACGCCTTCCATCTGTGTATGGCCCCCTCTACCATCTTTCTTCACAAAACGAAAACCCACCCACACTCAGAAAGCCATCTGCAGGTGCCGACCCATTGCTTGAGGCTCTTTACCTGGTGGATGTTCTTTCCTAAACACAGTGTCCCACCCCTCTCCCAGAAAAGCTTCCTGTCCGGATGTTCCCATCTTTGCTGTCATCCACCCTAGCTTAAGCCCCTTGGGCCCTGCTCCATCCAGTACCCCCAGCTGGGTACCAGGTCCCCCTCACGCCATCTCCCTAAGAAACATCCTAGGAAATTGAATTGTTTTCCTCAAATACCAGAGAGCTGTACTTATCTGTCGCCAAACAGACCTGCAGCAGAAAGTGTCACCTTTTGCTTTTTGCCTCTGTTGGAATGACTGTTTCATTCCAGCAAAACCCAAAGAGGCATTCATCCCCATGTCTGCTTCTCAGACATAGCTCTGTGCTTCTCAGAAACAGTGCATGGGCGAGTTCACATGTGCACATTTGATTTCCATTCTTTATTCTGTGCCAACTCCATAATTCAACCTGAGCTTTTCTTTCTTCCTTTCTTTTTTAATAGACCATCAGGAATGGTCTTTGATCCCTAGAGGGAGAGAATTTGGGTTTTTCTGGCCTGTGAAGGTTCTGCTAGGCTCTGGTTCCCTTTGCTTTGAACAGGCTGTAAGGAAAAAAGAAACACAGATTTGTGTTCTTAAATCCCCCTACTACCTCCTGGACTATTTCTTTGTCCTGGGGCCAAGAAAAGCTTCACTTTACTGGGACCACTGGTCCCCAGAGGGGCCAGCCCATGTTCTGTAATCAGCACAGCCTGTCCATCACTCTGAAGTCCTCCTGGTTCCTTCAAGGCCAGTGCAGAGACGGCAATAGAGGTCTTACCAGGTGGCTGCTGTAGGGTCTTGGGTGAAGCTTAACAAAAGGATCCTTGTGTACTATGCCCAAGTTAAGTCCCTCCTCACTCCTTAAAGCACTGAGTGTCTGAGTGAGGAGTATGTCCCTGAGGGTGGGTGACATGAAACTCTGGTACATTTCTGGGGTGACTCCATCCCCAGCCCCCCTCCACCCGACAGGTAAAAGCAAGGGAGATTGATGCATTGGTTTCTAACCTTGACTTTGCAGAGTTCTCAGTACTGTCCTTATGTTATTCCAGATCCCAACTGCTCCGCCATCTCACACAGGAAGACACCATTGGTGAAAGACCTTAAGCTCCAGAGAATAAGAATCTCTCTTACCGATTTTATTCCCTGGCTGTGTCTTTCTTGAGGGTGAAATCCATAACCATGGCTGAGACAGGCCACCTGGAAGCCAGGAAATCTGGGAATTCCCACCAAGGGGATTTCATGTAAATGTGACATACGGATGAACTGGAAAGCTAACTGTGACCGCCCTCCCCTATTCTGCCACACACACACACACACAAACATGGAATCGTCCTGCAAACTAAATCAGAGCTAACTGCCAATAGTCTTAGGCTCACTCAGAGAAGCGTGGCTGGGAAACTGTTTTATCCAGGGGGGCAGAACAGAAAAGAATTCACAGCTGGTGTGCCAGGCTGATATTGGCTTATATGAAGGGTTGGAGCCAGCCTGTCACCCCCTCCCCGGATGCTGGTCCCCAGGGAGGTCTTTTGGAGATAACTATGCCCTTGAGGTTAACTCACGGACCCTTTTCCCTGGCTTGTTTGCCTGGTGGCCTAGGCAGATCAGGGGACTTTAGGAGGTTGTGGCTGTGATTCCAAAGTAAGGCCCAACCGGGCAGTCAGGGAGCTGTGTACCAGTGGGAGTGGAGGAACCATAGAAAGTGCCAAAGAGCAGAAGGTACCCTGGACCTTGAAGTGACCATCATGTGTAGACAGTGCCACTGTTCCATCTGCGGGCCTCTTGTTCTGCCAAGCACCCCACCCCCGTTACAGAGTGATACAAGTATTCCTTCTTCTCGTGCTGCACTTGCCCTTCCCTGATTTCATTCCCATGTTCATTTCAGAAGCTCCGATAGGCTCAGGGCAGTCAGGCTGAAAGGCAGGCACCATAGCAGCTCTTTCACCGTGTCCTATGACTGGGCTTCCCAGGGGTGACTCTAGGGTGGAGAGATGACATCCTCATGTCCAGCAGTCAGTGACTTCTGGGTATTTTCCCTTGATGTGGCTACAAGTCCAGGATAGAATGAGTTCCATGAAGGTTTCTTGCTGCTTTCGGAGGGTTTGGAGAACATTTTAATCTTGGTTTTCCGATGGTTCTATGAAAGTGGCCCTCTTCACAGCCGTCATTTGTCATGGCTTCCATCTGTCCTGAGCAAGTCATTCCTTTGTCGCTCAGCATCTCCAGCATCCCTGCCATCAAAAGCCCTGTGTTCTCTGCACTGTTTGGCCAGGATAATCTCTAGCAACCTTCCCATGCTAAGAGTTTGAACCTGACCATATGGACTGTACAAACAAGGGTGGGGCCTCTGCATACACTCTAATCACTACATTGCTTTTTCTATGAAAACTACCCATAAGCCTTTAACCTTTAATGGAAGCAAAATTTAAAAGGTTAGTATTTGGGGGTGGCGGTGGGGACTGACCTCTTCTTAAGCAAGTACATCTGAGCTGAGTGTTTTAATAAATCTGATTTTTCTCAAGACCCCAGTCTCTGCTGTATCCCCTCCCTGCCCTATCCTGTCTTTCCAGAGCCTTAGGGAGATGAGGCCAATCTGGCTAGTGCTTGGCTTTCCCAAAAGTTTTCCTTACAGCTAATGTATCATCACCACGCATGGGAAGCAGAAAGCATGGCACCCAAAGGCCTCCCCTCCCCAGACTTCTGGGGTGCCCCACCCCATTCAGAGCATGTGCTTGCTTCCACAGAATTTGAGTCAGTCCTTCATGCTTAAGGACCATCATGTGGTGGGCTGAGAGCTTAGAAGCTTGAGGAGGGGTTGGAGGGCAAGAAAGCCAGGGCTGCGTGTGGCTGGGGCTCTTGCATGTACTACCCAGCCTTCTGCAAAGAGATCTCCGAGCACCTCGGGCCAGTCCGGTGACAAACATCAGCGCTCCGCATTCTTGTGCCAGGAAGTGGCTGCCCACCCCCGCTCTCTGGAGTCCTTTGGAGCTTTCTGATGTCACCAGTGACTTGGTCTGCAAAATCCCCCCTTGCAGATGGGAGAAGCTGACATGATTGATGGTTTTCTCTCTAAGCCCTTTGTTGTCCGAGTATCAGGTGAGCACCGTGCAAATGGCTGTGCAGAAAGCAGTGTTTCTACACTATAAAACCAGAACCATTCTGAGCCACAGGAAACCTCACTTAGTGAGGCCTTTCAGTTTTGCTTTGTTTTGTTTTGTTTTGTTTTGTTTTGTTTTGTTTTCCATCCTGATAGGTGATTGCGCTTCTGGGCTTTGTTTTATATTGGCTAATCTAAGGTTCAGGGTGGGCTCAGTGTTCTTAGACAGGGGTGGAGGTGGGAGCAAAGGAAGAAGGACAACATCTGCTATTTTTCTAATGAGTTCAAGTTCACCTGAAGAGGACCACGAGGCAACTCCACCCAGAGACTGCAGCCAGCTTCTAACGGAACGAAACTGAAGTACAGAATGCCATGGAACCTGTTTCAGAGTTAGTAGGGGAGATGGTCTACAAAGTCCTCTGTGAGCAGCACCAAGCTGTAAGCACAACCTAGCATGCCCAGGTAGTGCCACCATTTTGGGACTATGACAGCTCCTCTGTCCCCACCTAAGTGAAAACTCTACAGTGTTCTGAGGTCTTTTGCCGAAGTGGTGCGACAATGGCAGTGGGGATAGGCTCTGATGTGTCAGCTGTTTACAAGGTTAAGATCTGGTTGTTGTTTACCCTACCCTCACGCAGATGAGGTCAAGGCCAGCAAACAAGTGTGCTGACAGGATGAGAGGGATTGTCTTTAGGGTTTGCCAAATTGAAAAGTAGAAGGGAACTTGCCAAATTGGAAAGTACAAGGGAGCACTGGTATTTACACACCCAAGGGTGTAAACTATGTGAGTTGATGAGAGCCCCAGCAGGTGCTTTTTATTCATGAAGAACTATGCTCATTTTTGATAGATAATATATATTTATTAAATGTATTAATGTGTGTTTTATAATGTACCCTCACTCTATCCCCCACCCTGGCTGACTTGCATACTTATAAACAAAATTGTTTGGAAAATTTCAAGACAATCAGTATGTACATATAAATATCACAGATTGCAAAGGTTGTTGAGCATGGGCAGATAGGTTTTATTTTCAAAATGCTGTTCTTAACAAGAAAATAAAGGCTTTACTATTTACCTAAGATTCGTGGTAGCTTGTTAAACAGAGGCTTCCAGTTGTGTCTGGGACCTTCTGAATGATAGAATCCTGGTGGGCAGGATTAATGTAATGATGCTGCTATAACACTTGGGGGCTTTGACAATAGAAATCCTAGGCGATGACTGTCTCTTCTTTAGCTGGAAACACAACTCAGTTCTCAGGCCTAGCCTCATTTAAGTCAATGACAAAACCAAGACAGAACTATCACAGAGATTTGAGATAAATCAAAAGACGGATCTTGGCAGAAGTGGGGAAGGGACACCATCACTGGGTGTTTCAACTGCGGTGGCTCAGAAGGGTACGCCTAACATGGTGGGGAAGTGGATCAGAAGGTAGCATTTGGGGTAAGGATGGAAGCTAAGGGACGCTTTCCTAAACTGCACTTAAGCTTTTCTGCAGCAAACCTGGCCTATGTGCAAAGGGCTCTGTATCTGCCATACTAAGGCTTCTTAAAGAAATTCTAATAGGGAATCTGTAGTTGGGCGTGGAGTAACTGATGTCAGTTAAGGAGGTGGCACTGAGGCAGCAGACACTTCCTCGTCCTCCATTTTGCATTTCACTGCAGAGAGAGGAGAGAAAGAGTCAGGGTCAGTTTACACACCCAGACAGACCTGCCACGTGTGAACAGGGTCATTTACAACAATCTCCACTGAGCCTGCCATGGTTCTGGCCCCTCTGGGAGGAACATAGCCCATTGTGTTCCACGATTTCACCTGAAGACTTGAAGCCAGCACCCCTCCAATTCATGGCAGTTTTAGAGTTCAGAAAAAAGGTTGGTGGGGTGCACTGTGGGTTAGAGTCCTGAAGGAAGTTTTACTAAAGATGATAACAGACTCAGCCCAATCCATTACCTCACACCATTTCATTGAAGGGGAGTTAGCTGGACCCAGAATATAGCACCCTGTGTAGGAGAAATTAATCCCAAGAGGTAAGAGGCTGTCCTCAAATAAGTATGGATACCCAGCCCCAGGATGGGGGAAATTCTTTTGGAAAGAAAACTCTTAAAAATGTATTATTACATAATGTAGTTTTGTGGTGCTGGGATGGAGCCCAGGGCTGCATGCGCGCGCATGTGCACCTAAGGGTGCACATGTGTATATGTGCCTTGGAGGCCAGAGGACAACCTCAGCTGTCATCTTCAGATGCCACCACCTTGCTTTTTAAGACAGGTTCTCTCATTGTCCTGGAACTCGTGGGGAAGGCAAATCGGGCTGTTGGAAACCCCCACGGACCCTCTGGAACTACAAGAACAATCCAACTGTGCCCTACAGTTTATTACATGGGCTCTGGGGATCGAACCCAGGTCCTCATAACAGCACTGTAAGCAATTTACCAATGAACTATCTCCCCTTCTGACCTTCAGTTGTTAAATATCTTTGCCTCTAGTTGCTTCCCTCCTGTTTTAATGCCTGAAAGATTATTCTTGAGTGAACCAGGAGCCAGGGTTTGGACTGGACTATATATAGCACAGAGGTGTCAACCTTAGGACATAAACCACCAGACATGAGCATAAGGTGAGGGCTGCAGTGGTCACCACGATGGATCATTTCTCAATGGCAGCAGTGTGAATGCTTTTCTAGAGCTCAGGGTCATTCTGAGATCAGCCCAGCCCTGGAGCTCCTCCATGGGAACTTGCTGGGACAGGTGCCAGGGCAGGTTCTGTTAGATCATCCTAGCCTTCTGGTCCATCTTGGCTAAGCAGAAATTTTCCCATGTGCCAAGACTAAAAGGTAACCTATATTCGAGGGTCCCAAGAATGTTTTCCTCTATTTCAGTCCCTGTGATCTGGGTTTTCCAACTATTAATAATAAATTATACTAGTGGGCATGCCTAAACCTGAAAATCTGAAATCTAGAATAAGCCCCAAACCAACACTTTCCAAACACCAATCTAGTGCCACAGATGGAAAATTTCATACCCTTAACTCTGTGAACTGCACAGAATTATTAAAATTTCATAAAATCATGTTCATACTATGTAAGTGAATATGAAACCTAAATCTAGCCTTTAGATGAGTCCTAGCCCAATATTTCAAATGCAAGCATTCTAAAATCTGAATCAGGTGTGTCTGTCTTCTCTCTCTCTCTCTCTCTCTCTCTCTCTCTTTTCTCTCTCTCTTCTTTGAGACAGGATCTTACTATGTAACCTTGGCTAACCTGAAACTTGCCATGTAGTCCAAGTTAGCTTTCAAATCAGAGACCTGCCTGCCTCTGCTTCTCAATGGCTGGGATTAAAGGTGTGTGCCACCACAAGGGATTCTCAACCTGTAGTAACACTAGCCCAGAATATCTTTAAATATTGGGAGCCTGTAAGAAAAAAAAAAAAAAGGAAGTGAGAAAGAAAGAAAGAAAGAAAGAAAGAAAGAAAGAAAGAAAGAAGAAAGAGAGAAAGAAAGAAAGGAAAGAAAGATGGAGCCAGTGAGATGGTTCAGTGGGTAAAGAAGGCATTTGTTTCCAAGCCTGATTGATAAACTTTGCTCTGCACCCAGACCCACAGGGTGGAAGGCCAGAACCAACTCCTGAAAATTGTTCTCCAAACTTCACACATCCTGTGCACACACATACACGGAAACACAGTTAAATAATTTAAAGTGTTATTACCTGCACAGATGTACCTCTTTTGTTAGCTGTACAGGAAGTTGCATAAAGATGCTACATGCATTTTGGATTCTAGAATCCATTAACAATGATATTTATCCTTCAAAGCCAGGGATGCTCTACATTTTTCTCAGTAACCCCTGTACTCCCATATTCTCTGGCCTGTGAAAGCCTGGAATATACAAATCATGACTGATTGAGTACTAGGAAGGGTCTGCATCTGGAGCATCTGCCAGGTTTAGTATCCATTTCAAGCCACCAACTTGGTGACAATAGAGGTGGGAAGAGAAGCAGTAATCCCACAGCAGGACTGCACTGCACTGGACCTCCTTTGGAATTCATAAGGCGAACTTGAGCAGCATCAAGTGGAACTTCAGACCTGTGGGATGAGTCTCAAGCACGATCAAGGGATGTCCAGTGGAGATTGCTGTTAGAATCACAAATCCAAGGCCTACGATGGTTGGTTTTAATTGTCAACTTGCTGCAATCTACACACTGGGAAAGAAATTCCAATGAGGATTGTCTAGATTAGGTTGGACTTTGAACATCCCTTTGAGGGCTAATTAGGTTGATTAAAGTAGGAAGACACCCTGAGTGTGGACAATTTCATGAGCTAGGCCCTGGACTGAGTGAAGAATGAGCTGGCTCAGCATGCATGCTCTCTGCTCTTAACATGTGACCAGCCTTTTCGGGCTCCTGCCAATGTGACTTCCCTGCAACAGTGGATTGTGACCTGGGACTGTGAGCTGAAATAACTCCTGCCCTAAGTTGCTTTTGTTGGGTACTTCATCATAGTAATAGGAAACCAAGCTATGGTAAGGTCCCAATCCAGATACATAGAGGAGCCCAGGGACCTGCATTTGAACAAGCTCCCCAAGTGACTGATGGATGTCAGTTACAGGTATTAGACCCACAGCCAACATTTTCTATGCCCTGACTCCATACAAGAACCATATGGTCATTTCTCAAAAATTATTAGTGTCTGGGCCTTGCCCCAGAAAACGTGTTGTCATTGGTCTGGGACTCAGGTATTCGTATTCATTAGTGTGCTATTAATGTTCAATTAGAGATGAAAACTGACTATGGTTGTAATCACTTTAAAGAATCATGACTATAAGACCCTCACAGTCTAGAATTTCCCTCAGCTTGATGCATCGTGGTGCTCCTGTGAGTCCCCAAATTAAACTGATCTGCAACTTTCAGTCAAGCACTGGAGGATGTTAGTAGGGGGTGGGGGGGAGTCCTGGCCTCTGGGAAGGATTCCCGGCCCTGGGGTTTCCTTAAACTTCTCTCTGTCACACACCAATAATTTCTTTTTACCCCTACACTTTGGCCTTGCGGGGGCGGGGGAGAATCACTTTTTGCAAGGCATCACACAGACACTTTGAGGCCTGAGGGGACAGGACTGAGCTATAGATATTTTTTCAAAAAAGTCAGCCGAGTGACATTGTCTAGAGTTGAAGGGGTGAAAGTAAAGTAGATTGTGGCCTCACAGTAGAGTCATCTGGGGAGTTTGGACCATTCCCATTCCTGACCCTGCCTATAGACATAGCTATCTCTTCTAGATAGGCAAGCTTACTGGGAAAGTGTGTTAGCAAAGTGAAGCTCATGATAAATACAGATGAAACCATATCTGTGAACCGTGTTGAAGGTCCTGCATCCATGAATCAATGGGTGAGAATTAAACTGCTCATGGCATGGGGCTGGGAAGATGTCTCAGTGGTTAGAGCACTTGTTCAACAAGTGTAATGACCAAAGGACCAGAATTTGGATCCCCTGCACCCACATGAAAACCAGGTAGGCTTGGTAGCAGACAGCAGCAATGCAGGTTTGACTAGGCTGGACCTCCGGGTTCAGTGAAAGACCCTCCTCAATTAAAGTACAGAGTGATCAAGCCCCCACATGCACATACACACACCCACATGCACACACATACACATGTGTGTATGTATGTGTGTGTGTGTATGTGTGTGTGTGTATGCAAAAAACAGGCAGCAGAAAACAGGAAATGACTGTCAGCACATAGGAGAACACTGCTCTCTCTGAGCAGTGAGTGATTCTACAGCAGCAAACATGAATGAACCACATTATTCTAATGATACTGCAGGATAGTTGTGTGGTAGGGAGGAAACACTGTAAGAGTACCAAAAGAATCAGTCATGTGATTTCACTATCCAAGGAAGAAACTCAAAGATGTTGACTTTGAGCCAGACATGCTGATGTATACCTCTAATCCCATCACTCAGGAGGTGGAAGTGGGAAGATCACAAGTTCAAGGCTCTCCCTAGCTACACAGCAAAATTTTGCCTCAAATAAAAGGAAGGAAGGAAGAGTGTTGACAGTACCCAACTCTGGTTGATGGCAACAGGATGTTCACTCTATATTTCATGCATTATATCACCACCCATCTCTAGAAGTAAAAAGAAACAATGACAGTACATGGTCTATTTGAACTCACATAAATGACTGGAAAAGTACATTACTGGTTGCTTGAGCTAATTCTCACCTGTCATACTTCAATGAGGAGATAATACTTAAAATCTTAACCACTACATAAGCCTACTGGGGATACCCAGTCCCCCACCTGAGAAGCCCTAAGTGCTGCTGGGGTACAGGAGTGTGGCCTCGGCTGAGGATGTCCACTGAAGTCCATGTTTTACCTTATGTATCTTTTGAGCAAAGATTACTTTGCTAAAATTACACAGAATTCTTGGATGCAGTGGCACACACCTCCATCTCAGCTACTGGGGAAGGTAAGGTGGGGCAACTGCTTAAGACCCAACACTGTAAGACACCAACTCAACCAGTCAATCAATGTGTATTGGAAGTGGTCTTAGTCCTTAGGTGTTTGCAGAATACAGCCCTGTAAAGGTGTATGCTCTGCAAAAGGAGTCTGGTGGGGGGGATGGGAATGAGGGAGGGAAGAACTTAGCAGAGCTTCTGCAAGGACCCACTTTCCACTGTAGAGATGTCAATAGGCAGACGCCTCAGTGCCCCTGTGTTGTCCTTGTCCCCCTCGGCAAGCTGGTGTCCAGCCAACTCCGGAAGGGCCAGGAGGAATGGAAAATCCCAAAGAGATGTGCCAGCCCTTCTTCAGCTCCTATTAGTAGCACTGTGACAAGAGAGCCTTGCATACCAATGAGGTTCCATCCATTTCTTGGGTTCCCCCATCCTTTCCAATTCCAGGGCTGCAGTTGAGAACCCGAGCCATAGCCCAGAGAAAATTCACAGCCAGCAGCTTGGGATGGAGAGCAGGAGGCCTCAGGTTCCAAGGAGGAGGCGTGGAAACCTCGGGACACACCCATTCACAGTGTTCACTAAATGATTAGAGGTATGCATCACCAGGAGCAGGATACAGATTCCAGGGATCCACCCAGACTTTCAAATGGATCTCCAGAGGCTGAACCTGGGAATTAGCTCCCACTAATTCCTTTGTGAGCCCCCTTGGATCTGGCAAATCTGGGAAAGGACCATTGTCAGTCACAGACTATTGAGTCAACTGTGGGGTCAGGTGTGAACAGTGCCTTTGTAATGTGTCTACTTGGGGTTAAACCCTTGGCATTAGTGATTCAGCCTTAGGGCAAAGCCCTCAAGGAGCTTGTGATCTATGGGGCTGGGCAGAAAAATATTCAGGAAATTCAAGTCCCCAGTGCTCACACATCAGTAAGAAGCTGTTTCTGTGAGCGTTCCTCCACAAGCAGCAACAGTCCCCAAGAGGGCTAGGGCCCGAGGTCACAGAAGGGACAGGGCCACTCTCTCCACTCAGCAAATTTTATCAGAAGGTTAACAATGTTTATTTGATATTTTTAAAGAATTAAAATAAAACAAAAAGCAGAATCTTTTATAGTCTAGGCTGGCCTGGAATTCGGTTAGTATTTGAGGATGGCCTTGAACTTCTGATCCTTCTGCCTCAACCTACTGAGAGCTAGGATCGAAGGTGTGCACCACCACATCCAGTTTGTTTGGTTCTGAGGATTGAACCTAGGGCTTCATGCTGGCTGGGCAAGTGCTCCTGATCCCTATCCCCAGTGCTTTGTTTGTTTGTTTGTTTGTTTGTTTGTTTGTTTGTTTTTAACTTGCTTTTTATTTATTTTTTGTTTCTTTCACATCATGCATCTTGATCCCATTCATTTCCCCATCCTTTCATATGGGTCTTCTGCCCTTGTAACCACCTCCCCTGCAAAAATAAAATAAAATTTAAGAGGAAAAAAAAAAACAAAAGGAAAAAAATCCATCTCGTCATGGAAGCTGTAGTGTGACACAGTGAGTCACACTATATCCATATCCACACCTTTTATCCATATATCTTTACATTGCAAAGAGTGTGGTTTGAAGTCTCATTTCTGCTATGCTATTGATGTTGGGTCCTCACTCCTCTTGGTTATCCTGCTGTTGCCCTGAGTCATGGAAATCTTGCAGCTTTTGGATCTGCAGGACAGGCCCCTTCATGTGCTCCAGCAAATCATAGATGGGGTGGATGTTGGGGTGGACCAAGTCATAACCCTGGGTAGTTCAGGATTGAGCTCCCCAGCATTTCCCTGGCTAGTTTACCCTTAGAGTGATGAGCAAGGGGCGGGGCCAGTTCTGGTTTCAGGCCCTCAGGGTTGGCTTTCCCACACCTACACCTGCGGAGTCAGCTCTACTGTGTTGGCCAGGAGAGGTAGAGGGGCTGCTCTGCCAAGGGCTGCTCTCCCACCCACCTCGGGTATAGAGGGGATTGGGGCATCTCCTCCTGCCCATGTTGGCATAGGCAGATGAGGAGGGCCAGATCTCTCATGCTCACATTCTCTGGGTCAGCTCATCCATGCTACTGTCAACAGGGTCAGCTTTGCTATGCTGACAGATGAGATGCAGGGCCTGCTTTCCCAAGTGTTGCAGCTGGCCCAGTGTTCATTCTTATAAGCCCATCTGCCAGGTAAATAAAAGAAATAAACATTTCTATGGTTCGTATTGAAGTCTTGACATGTATTAAGTCAAAGTGAGGTTAAAGGCTCTTCTCTGATTTTACAGCCAGAGAAACTGAGGATACAGACAAATTAGGTGATTTGTATAATGAGGTCATACTAAGGGAGATCTGGCCTCTATATTTGAATCCTTAACCCCAAAAGGATCAAAGTCTTACACATTTCCCACTAGGGTAGCAAAGAGTCCTGTAATAAAAGGTGCAATTCCCATATGCTGGAGCAAAAGCATTAGGGCATGTAAAATCACAGATAGCCCAAGAGCAGTCTGAACATCCTGCAAATAGGAAATAATTCCTGCAATGGTCAATCTCAGTTGTCAACTTAAACCTAGAATCACCTGGGGCAGGCACCCTCTGGGCATACTTGTGGGAAAGTGTCTTATTTATGTTAAGTGTGAAGTTATCCCACTGTGGATAACACCATTCCTGGATAGGGAACCCTGGACTATGTATAAAAAGGAGAAAGCGCCGGGGCAGTGGTGAGGCCTGACTTTAATCCCAGTGCTTGGGAGGCAGAGACACGCAGGTCTCAAGTGAGTTCAAGGCCAACCTGGTCTACAAAGTGAATTCCAGGACAGCTAGGACTGATACACAGAGAAGCCCTGTCTGGGAGGAGGAGGGAGCAGCTGCATAGCAGCACTCGTCCCATTTCTCTGCATTTCTAGGCCTCCCACCCGCTTCAGGTTCCTGCCACGCTGACTTCTGTGCCACGGTGCACTATGCACTTGAGCTGTGAGCCAGAATGCACCCTTCCTGCCTTCAGGTGCTGTGGTCAGGACATTTTATTACAGAAACAGAAAAAGAGAAGACAGCTGGGCATCTGGTCACTGACAAATGAAGCCATTGAAAATGTAATGATGCAAGATTCATGAGAAGGATGCCACAGAGGAAACACGGTGGGCACATTTCATGCCAGTGCTGATGGCGAGGCCAATTTGAAATTGCTGGATGCCAAGTTAACATCTCAGAGGGGACAAGAGTGACACAAAAACGCCATCCTGCTAGTGTCAGAAGCCATTCATGATGACTCCTCTAGAGGGAAGGAGAAGGGGCATAGAAACTAGATTCCCCACCACCACCATTTTTCTAAATATAAAAAGCCATGGTCTCTTTTTAGAATGAGTGGCTCCTACTTTGCATTCATTCTTGGTGAAGCCTCTATGGTCTACCCCTTTCGTGTGCCTGCCTTGTACAAAATCACAGTCATTATCTACAAAATTACAGCCATGGCCTCTGCTCAGTCATCACTTGGGCTCTCAGCTATGTTTTAAAAAAGAAAAAGAGAACTTAAAGATGAAAAGAAAGGAGCACAAGTGAATTTTTATTCTTAATGTTCTACAACATGCACTCTGTGGGTTGCTATTCAAGTGCATAAGTAGTATTTTCCTTTTATTTTTTTCTTTCTTTTTTTGTTTTTGATTTTTGTTTTTTGTTTGTTTGTTTGTTTGTTTTTGGTTTTTTGAGACAGGGTTTCCCTGTATAGCTTTGGAGTCTGTCCTAGAACTAGCTCTTATAGCACAGGCTGGTCTTAAACTCACAGAGATCCGCCTGCCTCTGCCTCCTGAGTGCTGGGACTAAAGGTATGCACCACCACTGCCTGGCTTATTTCTTTATTCATGTGTGGTGTATGTATAAGTTCGTGTGGGTGTGTGTATATGTACTTATGTGATTGTGCAGGTGTGGGCTCATGTATGAGGAGGTCAAGTGTCAATATTCTGTGTCTTCCTCGATTGCTCACTACCTCAGTTTTTGAGACAGGACTCACTGATTCAGCTAGACTGGCTGACCAGCAAGCCACTGGGATCCTCTTGTCTCCACCTCTCCAGTGCTGGGTTTATAGGCTCCCACTGCCCTGCCTGAATTTATGTGAGTGCCATAGATCCAAACTCAGGTTTTTACATCAAGCACTTCCCTGAATGAGGTTTCTAAAGGAGCCTTATGAAGATGTATCAGACAAGCTGGTATTAAAAGTGCATGTCTCTAATCTTAGTATTTGGTACTTAGTACTTAGAACTTTCAACATGTGCACAGTAAGCTGGGGTGGCAAAAGCAAGTAACTGTTCTGGAATGTTCTCCCCAAACTCATGTTTTGTCACAGGTTGTCTCTGAATCCCTTCCATGTACAAGTGCTTGTACTATAAAGACTGTTCTGTCAAATTGACACCCCTAGCTCAGCAATTCTATAGGTGCTAATGAAAATCTACAGCCAGAAGACATCCAACAGCAGGCAAAGTACCAGCATTTCCTACAAGGGCCCCAAGAGAATACAACCCAAGTGCCCATCAATTGATGGCTATATGAATTGAGATACTCAGTAGAACACGTCACAGCAATAAAGAGTCTTCTAATGCTCCGAGAATGATAAAGTTGAACCTCCCAAACATAAGGTTCAGCAGAAAAAAAATCATAGAAGGGGTTTTTTTGCTGTGTTTTTGAGTAACAGAGAATTTGAGACTAAGCAAATTCTTCTGTGGATATTGCAGTCAGAAGAGAGGTTTTGTAGTGGGGAGAGGGGCCTGAGGGAGCCTGTTTAGGGTGCTCAACATGTTTTCCATCTTAACCAGGTGGTAGTTATGTGGTATAGACATATGCAGGGGCTCAGTGCATAGAATGTGATGACTGATACACCCTGCTGTAAATTACTTCACCCACAAAAAAGAGAAGCCATAGGTCTTAGAAGCCAAACCCCAATGCCAGAGGTTGTACACAACCCTAGGAGTCTGAGACTCCCAAAACAACACAGTCTATTACCAACACTCTTGATTGCCCACCAGAACTAAATGCCAAGATCCTATTGGTGAAGACAGCACACACACTTTGGCTACAGGACACCTTGAAATCAAGCTGGAACTGAGCTGGAAGTGTCATGCCTGCTGACTAGCATGCCCAGTGCCATGAAAGTTGTTGGGAAGAAAAATTATCAGTAATCTAACTCAAGTTTAGGAACTCACATTGTATAATACTTGTCAGCCAAGATGTGTCCACAGGCACAATAGTGACATCACATGTCTGGTATTATAAGCCTGGGCAAAATCCTATGGCTAAGGAGGGTACAGGCCCTATAGGGAAATCTACCACTGATGCTTTGCTAATGTATGTATAAAATGCTTCCTTCATATTTACATTTGTGCCCACAAGTATGCTGCAACTTGAAGTCAGAGAAGCCTCTTTCAGTAGTGGGTGAAGGTCCAAGCAAAGTCCAGTAACTCATCAAACTGCTGAGAATAAAGACATGTACAGTGCCCAGGCCTAAATGGGACATCTACGTAACCTGTTCTCAGGCCAGGAAACACACCTTGGGACAGGGGGTGGGAAGACTGTGAGAGGACCCTACACATGCCATCAGCGACTCAGGGTGGAGCAGGAAATGTGCATTATGAAGCGATGGACACTGCCTAGAACTCTCTGCCTGTCTGTCTGTTCATGTTGTCCTCACAAGCGCTCTGAGAGATGGCTGTGTTGACTGGAAGATGGAGGCCAAGGGAGGGTTCAGTGGGTTGCCCAAAGTCACAGAGCTGTGTGAATGGACAGGCAAGATTCTCACCTGCCTCTCTCTGGGTATACGCAATCCGGGAGGCTTCCTGGTGTGATGGCATAAACCAACACTGGGGAGGCTATGACAGGAAGACCATGCGTTTAAGAGGAGTGTAGGCCATAAGGCAAGACCCATGCAGTAAAATAAAACAAAATAAAGAAAAAAGATGCAATCTAAGCCATCATCTTCCTTAGTGTTGGAATCAAGGCCAGATTAGAAACATAGAAGAGAGCATAAAATTATTACCCAGATTTATGTTTTGTTTCACTAGACTCGTTTTTCTTCTCTTAGCATGTACTGTCTGTACAAATAGCAGGTTGACTCCTGACATTTCCATGCTCGTGTATGGCATGCTTTGCTCATCCACTCTCTGCCTTCTCTCCTCTTCTTCCCTGGATCCCCTCTTTTTCCCAAATAGCTTACTTTCTATGAGAAATTATTTTTCCATTGTAAAAGCAACACAAAGTTTCAGAAAATTTGAAGAATACAGGGGAAAAAAATGGAAAAAAGAAAAAGAAAGAAAGCAAATCCCATGCTCTCTTGTCCCCACACCAGGAAATCAGGGAGCTGTCCTTTCCATGGAGAAATAACTACTAGCTTTTTGCGTAAATGTCAGTGGCCCGGTAGATTTACCTCCTTCTCCTGACAGTGCCAGATGTCAGGCTGTGTTATTTTTAGGAGAGTTGAGTCAACCTAGAAGCCACAAAGCAATTGGGGGGGGGGTCACTGACAAGCTCCAGGGTGGAGTAATTGCAGCTTTCTGATGCTGACTTATAAACAATGCACCCAGAGCTAACTCACAGCTCTGTCTCCTTGGAGGCAGCATTCCACATAGGCACATTGGGTGTGGGTTAGCAAGGCTGGCTTCACTGAGACAGAACCCTGGGGAGGATCTTGTGTCCTGGAATGGGCAGTGCTGGGATCGAACCCAGGACCTCATTGCAACTAGGCAAGCTTTCTACCAACTGAGCTACAGTCTCAGCCCCAAAGCCTTGCTTTCATAGGAGATGAAAAACCAGGGCCTTACGAGGTAAGAGAAGACAAAATCAGAGCCATTGTAGAGTCCCCCAAGGAGGACTTAATGGCTAAGCACGCCAGAGGAAGGGAGGTCTGGCTGGGAATCCCACTGTCCATCACCCAAACAAGTCTCCCAAGACACAGATGCCCTGCTCCCTCATCCATAATGGGAATATGCTACAGTTAGGTAAGTGTTACCCCTAAACCCTGGTAACAAAGGCTTGAGCCCCAGCCTGGGAGGGTAGTTCAACCCTCAGGAGGTGCGGTTCAGTAAAAGAAAGCTCATGGGGGCATGTTCTTGAGGAGATATTGCCACCCTGCTCCATTTTTTCTTTCTCTTTTTCATCCAGCCAAGCTTGTTCTACCACATGATCCCTACCATGACACTTTGCTTCACCATAGGCCCAAAGCCACAGGAACTACTGACCCCAGGCAGAAACCTCTGAAGTTATGAACCAGCATAAACCTTTTCTCTTTGTAAGTTGATTATCTCAGGTATTTTGTTATAGCCACAGGATGATAAATTTAACTAATACAGGTTGATTTTTTTAAAAAAAATTTCTCAGTAGAGTACAAAGATTGAAATATGATGGCACCTACTACACAGAATGTGGTGAATATTCAATAAAGCATTTCTGGATTGCATGAAGAATTCACTTGACATAAGAGAGCTGGAAAATGTGGCACTTAAAACCAATATTTCAACATATTTTCTTTCGATTCTTAGGCAAGCTTCGGTTTATGTGTCATTCATGTGGATTTATGTCTCTACTTGTTAATACTTTCCTTCTACATCTCAGTGTACAAAGAAAACTCCATTTTGCAATTAGTTAAACCATATGAAGACTAGAATTTCACTGCCTACGACACTATATCCTCTGAGAGTTGGTGTCTTCCAGAACTTAGCGAGTCATGGGCATGAATGAACACAAGTGAGCCCCATCAGCCATGGCCTAGGGCTTTTTATTTAGCCCTGCATTCTCAGCTGCCAGAGCCAAGAATGAACCTTTAGAAACATTCTAGGCATCCCGAGAGAGTTTACAGTGTACCAGTTTATCCACAGCCTGGCAGAAGCTATGCATACACTGCCTTACGACAAGTGGAAGTAAATACTGCTTCCGTTTAACCATTTCCATGAGCACAACAAGGCAATAAACAGTCTTTTCCACCTACACTCAGGGATTTGGATGCAGCATTTGTTTGTTCTTTTTCTTTTGAGTCAGAGATTCATTCATCCCAGGCTCGCTATGTGGTCGAGGATGACCTTGAACTTCTGGTCTTCCTGCCTCTATCTCCCTTGTGCTGGGACTACAGGCATGTGCCATCATGCCTGATTCTGCGTGGTACTGGGGATGGAGTCTAGGCAAGCACCCTATCTACTGTGCTACACCTCCAGCTTCCACTTACTCAGGAACCAGACTCTGTAGACATCAGAAGGGAATAGGATTAACACTCTGAGGTCTCAAATACTGAGTTCCTTCTAAGGGACCTTCCGTACCCTGGAAGGAAAACATGAATATCTTCATTCACTAATGGGAGAAACCCATTTATCTTCACATAATCTCACATCCTTAGAGAGGATGTCTTATCTCTCCTGTATCTCAATACTTCATCCAGTGAGTTGCTATCAAGTCATCTGTATTAGTTACTTTTCCTGATGCTCTGACAAAATATCCAGCCCAAAGCCATTTAAGGAAGTATGGGTTGATTTTGGCTCATAGATCTGGGCTACTATCCATCATGGAGGCTGGACCTTGGGAACACAGCTGGCTTGCTTCCTCCCTTGGATACACTCCAAGCTTAGAGACTGGCTCTTCCCCTCATTTTATGATGAAATTTGGGGCAAGGAAAGCATGAATTGTTTACGCTGAGTTTACAGTAGTTAGAGACAAGAGATGTCAGAAAATGCAAGTGGGACAAGTTTGGGGACAGACCATCCAGTCAGGAGAAGTGCTTGTGCTTCTGGACTGTTTAAGACTCATAGTCTGGGAAGTTTATTCATAAACAGGAGATGGAGGTACCTGAGAGTCATCCTCCTTGGATTCTAGGTCAGAGTTCTACTGCTGCTATTTTGAAGTTCAGAGGGTGGAGTGGGCCTCTGTTGGCTTTGGCCAATGAACACTCACTGGCCACTTTTCTTTATCTCTTCCTGTCTCCATCCTCCATCCTTTGTAACTAAACTTAGGACACCTCATACTTCTCTTTAATCAATGAAAATAACAGGAACTCTTAGCACTACTAATTACTGATTATTTAGTTCTGCTGTGATGCGGGGCCATTAACCCTCCAAACAGCTCTATGATAACCTCTGTTTTCCAGATGACAAAGCAGGCTCAGGAAGACCAGTGACTTTCCTCTTTAGAGAATTATTTTACTCATTTATTTGCTTTTGAGATAGGTTCTCTCTACGTAGCACTGGCTGTCCTGGAACCCATACTGCAGACAGGGCTGGCCTTGAACTCACAGAGAGTTGCCCTCCAAGTGCTGGGATTAAAGGTGTGCACCATGTGACACCTCGTATACTTTAATGGAAGTCAGAGGACCACTTGGAGTTGGTCTCTCCTTCCACCATGTGAGTCCTAGAGATAGGATGCAGGGTCATCAGGCTCAGTGCCTTTACCTGCAGAGGCATCTATCAAGATTAGTGACTTCCCTAAAGTATAAGAGTGAGGTCTGACTCCCTGGGTTATTTTTTTAACTGTTTCATTGATGTTAGGGATATTGTGTCAAAATCTGAATTAGAAGAGTTATATTGTCAGCATGGGAAAATGTCTTCAATAGCTTTGCAAAGGAAATTAAACTCCTCTAAGGTCATTTCTGGGAGAGTCTCCCAAGATGCTGACCCAAATTGCACTCACGGGTTGGGGAATGGAGCAAGGACATGGCTAAAATGTAGAGATTCAGAAACATCAGTAGGGAAGCAATCAGATCATGGAGCCAAGCCCACGTTAAAAAGTTTGTCATCAGGGGGCAAAATAAAGACAAAACAGGAATGTGTGCAAATACCTGCCTTGTAAGAAATACAATCCCATGGCTATAACATCAAAGACAGAGACATATTATTACAAAAACTGACAGGAGGCATGGCAGCTAGAAACCCACGGGGTCCCCAATGCCAAAACAATCTCAGGGGAGGATTGGGGGTATTGCTCGGTGGTAGAATGTGCTTTAGCATGTGTGAGACCCTAGGTTCAATCCCCAGTATCAAAATTAAATAAATAAATAAAGTAGAAGCACTCCCACTTGCCAATTCTAAAACTTGGGTGGTGCTGCCTGAGGATGGATAGACATTGTGATGGGTTAGCTTGACCAACAACTCCACTTGGCGGAGAAATCTCTAGACTAGTGAAGCACTGTATGTGCTTTTAGGGACCAACTATTGGGTAAGACCAGCTCTGGATGTAGTGGCACCATTCTTTATGGAAGAAAGGATGCCGGCTAGTGCTATTTTCTCTCTCCATCCTTCTCTCTCTGCTTCTTGGCCACCTTGGTGTGAGCTGAACACTTCCCACAACAATGGCCTGAAACCTTGGAAATCATGAGCCAGAAGAAACTCTTACCCTTTAAACTACTTTCTTCATGTCTCTATCAAAGCAATAGGAAAAAAAAACAAAAAACAAAAAAAAAAAACCCTAGCACAGACATGTAAGTCGATGAACTCAAACTGAGTGACCCACATAAGCCCTTCTAGCAATGGTTAGATGACTTTCAACAAGAATGCTAAGATATTCAATAGGGAAGAAGGAGTTTCTTGAGTAAATGTTTCGAGGCAAATA
Source organism: Cricetiscus sungorus (assembly GCA_030556225.1). NCBI lineage: Eukaryota > Metazoa > Chordata > Mammalia > Rodentia > Cricetidae > Cricetiscus > Cricetiscus sungorus. The sequence continues at coordinate 79,174,592 of JANBXA010000007.1, read as the reverse complement.
GCCACATGCACAAGAATGAAGCTGTACCCTTACCATATGCGAACATGAAAAGTAAGTCAAGCCAGGTGTGGTTGACTTGCTTTGATCCCAACACTTGGGAGGCTAAGGCAGCCTGGGCTGTGTACACAGTGAGCACCAGGCCATACTGGGCCATGGACTAAAACTCTAATTCAGAATAAATAAAATAAAATTATTAGGCCAGCATGGTGGTGCACACTAGCAACCTCTGCATTTAGAAAGTAAAGGCAGGAAGATCAGGAATTCAAGGTCATCCTCAGCTACAAGGTGAATTTGAAGCCAGTCTGAGACCTTATGTCTAAACAAACAAACAACAGATAGGCAAATAATAATATATAATAAGATAATTAACTCAAAATAAGTAAAAGTCTTAAACAAACATGTTAAAATCTTAAACCCTTAGGGGAAAAAAACAGCAAAGTTTAGTGAGTTTGAGTTAGGCTGGTTAGAGACTATAACGCTAAAGGTTCAGGCCAAACATGAAAAGACTGTGGGATAGAGAACGTTTGTGCCTTGCAGTACCATCAAAAACAAGAAGAGATCAAGTGTGGTTGCTATGTGCAATCCAGCACTCAGGAGGGAGAGGCAGGAAGGCAGCAGAAAGTTCAAGGCCAACCTGGTGTACATAGTGAGGTACAGTCTAGCCAGGGCCATGTAATGAGGCCATCTCAAACAAACAAACAAACAACTATTATAAAAAGCAAGGGGCAATGGAGAAAAGACATCCCACAGAAATGACATCATGTATTTGATGGGACTTGAATGCAAAATACACACACAAAAGAACTTCCACTAATTAATACAAACAACCCAATTTAAAGGGACAAGAGTTTTGTACTGACATTTCTCCTGAGAAGATACACTATGACCGACACACTCAGAAAAAATCCTCAATAGCATTAGTCATCACGAAAACACAAATCAAACCACATTTGACCTCACTACAATGACTGTAATCTAACAGATAATACTGAGTGACAGTCATGTTCACATATTATCGTCTTTCCTCATGGGTGGTGGGACTGTGACCTGCCTCAGTCACATGGGAGAGCAACCTGGGGGTTCCTCAGGTGGGGACACTAACGTTAGCACATGGCCCAGCAATGCCAATCCTAAATAAATGCCCAAGAGAAGTGAAAAACACACGCCTATATGCAAACTTGAAAAATGAATGCCCACAGCAGCATTATTCATAACAGTAAACAAACATAAAACCCCAAATGTTTGCACGTCATAATAGTTAAACTCTTTCATCTACTTGATGAAACCCAGAATCCCCTGGAAGGTGGACCCCTGAGCGTACATGTGTGGTGTTGCCTCTTTTAGGTTAACAGATAAGAAGACCCGCCCACTGTGGGTGGTCCCATTCCCTGGACCCTGGTCTGCACAGAAAGGAGAAAATGAGCTTAGGACAAGCAAACATTGTTCTCTGCTTCCTTGCTGGCCAGACACACAATGAGACCTGGTCCCTCCAGCTCCTGCTGTCCTGATCCCCCTCCTTCATGATAGACAGACTGTATCCTGGAACTGTGGGTCACAATAAACCTGTTCTGTAAGCTGCTCTGGTCAGGGTATCTTATCATAGCAACAGGAAAAGATGCTTAAACAAGGGTATTACCTCATCCAAGTCTCTCTAAAATGGGGTGTGCATATAATTTCCATTTTTCAGAGGAGAAAACCAAAGCTCAGAGAGACTAAGCAGCTTGTTTACAGTCACACAGTCAGTAAGAATCTATGGGGGCATTAAATCAAGTCTTCTGAGTTTCCCCTGTTTTATAGCTGGGCTTATAGTTAAAAGCCATACAATCCAGGTGTGTCTCAAGGATATACCACTGCACAGTGTCCAGCCTCACCTCCAGTGCAGGTCTTGAGGCTGCTGTGCTTCTGCCATTATCAGCCACTCTTGCTGATAAATCTCTGAATATTGTGAAGGAGAATGCGGCTGAATTCAATGTCTGTGGCAACAACAGAACAGATGGCATGGTCCCTGAGTGTAAACTGAGGCCTCCTGCTCCCACAAAGCCCCATCAAGTTTTCCTGCACAGGTGACAGGAGAGCGAGTGGAGCTTAAGATCTTTGGTATTTTTGTTTCTTCCCTTCTCGTGATGAACCTCACTTCTCTGGTGAGTGGGTGGGTGTTAAAATAGAGGGAAAGGAACTGGTCTGTGCTTTGTAATGTCCAGCCTCCTTAGCTCTATGCCTTTAAATGCATCCAAGCTCGGACTAATGAGAGTCAGATCTAAAACTGGCAGACACTCTGGTTGTTTGGATTCTAAGTTTAGACTGTAAGGGTGAATACCGTGAGTCAACAAGCTCACAGAGGGGAAGGTGGGGCCAGTTGGCAGGTGGCATCGTGGTTTTTAAGGACAATAGGCACAAAGAATCATGTGCTTTGTACCCTCAGAGATGGAATCAGAGGCTGGATGCTGACAGATGCTATAGGAAACACCATCAGTTCTCCATAAGTGACAGCCACATAATGCATCAACAGGAGGGGGAGAGGGAGGGCTCTGGAGTCGCCTCTTTGCAGTGTGGCCTTGGGTACACTGTTTAGCCTCTCTGTGGCTCAGTTTGCCTTATCCACAGATGTGATCAGCCGTACCTACTTTAGAGGAGCATGTGAAGATGAAGCAGCTGAATTGTTGGGAGTGCTGTGCTTGCTTCAGGACAAGTGAGGGGGACCCTTGTCACCACTACAGAAACTGTGGATCTCAAAGGGGGAGATCAATACCTGGAATTACATTATAGAAAACAAGAATAAGAGCACCTCACTAAGGGTCAATAGATTCAAAATATAAGGGGCGGGAACTAAAGTTAGCACATGGCCCAGCAATGCCAATCCTAAATAAATGCCTGAGAAGTGAAAAAACGCATGTCTATATGCAATCTTGGAAATGAATGCTCACAGTAGCATTATTCCTAATAGAAAAAAAAAAAACCATTAAAACCCTAATGTTTACATGCCTTTATGCTTGAACTCTTTCGTCTACTTGATGAAATCCAGAGTCACCTGGAAGGTGAACCCCTGAGCGCATATATGTGGGGTTGGTTGTCAACAGATGAGGTCAACAGGTAGGTAATTGTCAAATAACTTAAGGGAGGAAAAGAAGTAAAAGGAGCAGACCTGGGGATGTGGCACTGTAGTAGAGTGCTTCAATCTGCCATGGACAAAAGGAGAAGGGAGGGGAAGAGAAGAGGGTGGGGAGGGGAGAGAAGAGGAAGAGAAGGGAGAAACAGGAACCAGCTCATTCTTGCTATCAGCAACATTACAGTCTAATGTGGCTCCATAGACAACGACAGAATAAACAACTAAAATCTTGGGTAACTTCAAGGATTCAACAGGTAAAAATTAGTATCAGTGACCAAGTTAAATACACCACACACTGAAAGGGAGTTTACAAAGGAATGAACACACTTCTATCTAAAACCTAGCAGATGGTCAATATAAAACCCAGTGACAGAGGGCCTGGCAATCCAGGGTCAGCTTCCCATGCCCTTCATTGTGGCCAAGGTCAAAGGCAGCCACATGTTTCTTTATTTCCGGGACTACGAGCAAGACACAGCCCCAACTCCAACAGACATGTTATAAGACAAGTTTGGGAGTAGGTGGGACAAGCCAAACAGATGGATGAGCGAGTCGGGGCAGCCATGGGGACTTTCTGAATTGGTACAGGACTCAGGGATTGGCGGAGGTGAGGAAGCAGTTGCACACGTAGCTGTGCATAGCAGGAGGCCCTCCCAAGTCATCCTGCTGGCCACACAGAACTCTGGCCCTTCATTTCTACTTTGCTGCATCAGTGTTGCTGAGATGGGATTCATATGCTATACAAGGCATTCACTTAAAGCAGCCAACTCAATGGCTTTAGCGAATTCACAGAATTATACAATCATGCACACTATTACTTTTCCAACATTTTGTTCCCCAGAGACAAGCCCTGGCCAAGCATGGTGATGCAAGCTTGTGACCCCTGAACTTGGAAGGCTGCAACAGGAGAAATGAGAATTTAAGGCAGGTCTGGACTACATATCAGTGTAGTCCTGTCAGTGGAAGGAAAGGAAAAAGAAAGGGAGGGAGGAAGAGGGAAAGGAAAAGCAAAATAATAATAATAATAATAAATAATAAATAAAAGGAAACCCACATATGATGGCATATGCCTGCAGTCCCAATACTTCCTTGGAGGATGTGGGGGGATCCTTGTCTACAGGGAGAGTTCCAGGTCAGCCTTGGCTATAAGAGGCCTTATCTAATAGTAGCAAGGGAAGGAAGGTACCACCACCCCCAATCCTCCCACTCTTCCCAGCCCTAAGACAACTACTAAAGGCCTTTGTCCATGCATGTTCTGCCTGTTCAGGACATTCCACATCCACACCATGGGCAACAGGGGCCTCCTGCATCCAGTTCTTGCAGATAGGAGAATGTTTTCAAGGTTCATTTGTCTTTGGCTCCTTCTCAGGGTGCTGCTGTCACATCCTCACTGGCCCTGATGGGTACACTCTCAAAGAGCATCAAGTCCATCCCCTCCCTCAAGCCCTCCTGCCTTTGGTCTGAAGGGCAAGAAAGCTGTTCACCTCATGGAGAAACTGGCCTAGGTAGCACATTCTATCTCTTCAGCTACTGTCACAGGCATGACCCAGGCAAATGATTTAACCTCTGACACAGTTTCCTCCCTTGTAAGTTTTGGGAACAATATGTGTAAAGTGTCTGGAGCATAGCAGGCACTCGGAAAACTCAAGCTTTTGTGCAGACCAGGGGCCTTCACAGCCATCCAATGTGTAGCAGCTAAGGGTCTATGTATGTTGTCCTGCAAGCTGAGCCATGGCCAGACAAGAGTGATTTATCCTTACCCTCCTATTAGCTCTGGATTTCTTTTAAGAAGAGTCACCTCTGGGTGTGGCAGACTCAAATGTGGGGACTGAAAGGTCCATGTTATAAAACATATGCTTCCAATCTTCACAAGTAGGTGATGTTCTCCTCAAAATTCTCCTTTAGTTTGTCTATTCCCTTTCTGTGACCTCAGTCTCTGTGGTGCTAGGGGTGGCACATGGAGCCTGGAGCTAAGCAAGGGCTCCAGCACTGAACCACATTTCCAGTTACCCCCAACCTTCTTAAACAGGCCAGGACTCAACCCACCCTCCTTCCCTCCTTCAACCTCTAAGCTTCCAGAGTTTTCTCTGTCCCTCAACTACCCTACCACAGTCTCCCTAATTTAGCCAACTTTAGCACATGATACCCTTCGAACCTGAGACTCAAGTCCTATACTCAACAGCAACGCTTTGTAAGTGTTGGGGCTGTGTCGGTATGACATATCTGCTGGGAGGCAAGCACCCAGAGAATCCCCTGTTTTGTTGGTACAAACATTTTCTGATTCGTGCCTTCCAAGGGCTAGCTGGTGCACTGCTGAGTTGGACCAGAAACTCAGATCCTCTGCATTTTTAATCCAAATGAAATGTCATCGCTGGAAAGGCCTCACAAAGGAAGGACTCAGATCCACAGCTATTACTGGGATCCCATAGCTAATCCATAGTATTTGGGCTTTGCTGATGTGGTCACAACACATTCTCTGGTAAGAAAAACCCACATCATCACATTTTCTGGCCTGTAGCTTGATGCAGCCTTACACTTCTTCCCTGGGAGGGTCTCATTTGTAGAACTGAGAACCACAGCTGTAGGTAAATAGGTAAATTGCCTGGGAAGATGGAGGCAGAAGGCTCTGGAGTTCAAGGTCATCCTCAGTGAATCTGAGGTCAGTCTGGGTTAAATGAGATCCAGGTTCAAAACCATAAAAAACAAACAAACAAAGCAAAGCAAAACAACACATCAACAGTAAAAAAATATACACAATGTTCTGCTGACTTTTAAAATATCACTAAACCCTAGATGTTGTGGTTTAATAAGGATTAGGAGAAACAAATAGGCCGAATAGATGTTTATTCAGGGAGAAATAACTTACAACATAGACAGATGAACACCAGCAGGTTCCTGGTCCCAAGGATGCCTCTGGATGCTCTCCTGTCCCCTGCAAGAGAGCTCTGGGGGCCCCCTCCTCAGACTTAGTTCCCCCAGGTAAAGTCGGTCTGCCCTGGTCCCCACCCCCAATGGGCGTGGTCAGTGCCACAGGTGCAGACAAAGTGAATACCTCACTACACCTAGATACCATTTATCTACTATCCTCTCTGTACAGTCATCTATCTGTCCGACACTATACAAGCTATCCTATTTGATCACCACAAGGGCCTTCTGTGAAAAGTCCTAATGGTCTCCATGTCACACAGGAAAACTATGTCTCAGGTGTAAGAGTCACTTGCTTGTGACTCCATTGACAGTAGTAAGAGGCAGAACTCTGGCTCTGGGAGAAACCCAAATGTGTTTAACTGCAGCACATTTTCAGCAGATGTTGGACACTTGGTTTAACAATATAACAGCCTCCTTTCATTGACTGCTTAATGTGAGGTACATAATGTTCTGGATTAATAATCATGCAGCCCCTTTAGGGTGGAGGGTAAAGGGTGGTTGTTAGTATTACCATTGCCATTTCCTTGCTATACAAAGAGAGTCAAGGCTGCCAGCTGGAAAATGGGAGACCTAGTCCATCAGGTTATATTAGTTACTGTTCCCACTGCTGTCACAAAGGACTTGACAAAAGCAACCTAAAGAAGGAAGGGTTTCACAGCTACAGTCCATCGTGACAGGGAAGTCACAGAGGAGGAAGCCTGAGACACCAGAGAGAAGGAATGCTGCTGCTCAGCTGGTGCTGTCCCTTTCATTCACTCCAGGACCCCGCCCATGTGATGACATCATCTACAGTAAGGATGGGCCCTCCCTCCAAAAAATTCCTCTCAGAAATGCCTAGAGTTTGTTTCCATGGTGATTGTAAAAACCCCATCAAAGTACTCATCTGTATCAACCATCATGAGTCTTCCTCGACTTCTGTACTCCTAAGTACCAAAAAGAAGAAGGCTTAACATGGCGGGTGTGTGTGTGTGTGTGTGTGTGTGTGTGTGTGTGTGTGTGTGTGTGTGTGTGAAGACTCAAAGGAGGTTGGGAGAATACATTTGCATAAACAAATTTAGGACATTAAATTTCAGGACCAAACCATTAAAAAAAGAAATCCTCTCTGACTGAACTCTTTGATCCCAAGAGAACAGCATGGGCCTGCAAGCATTTCAAGAGAAGGCATGTCCCAGCCTGGCAGATTTCACAAATTTTAAAGGAAAAGAATATATGTGTGAAAGGTGACGTCATCCTAACAGCCTCACACTCTGGTGAGTCTTAAAAATAAAACAGATGGAAGGAAGACATGAAGTCATTAGATGTCTCCTAATCAAATTCTTATTTCTTTGGTGGGTTAAAATACAGAACGAATTAACATTTGAGAAGACTAAGGAGAGAAAAAAAATAAATAAGATTAAACTGAAATAACAGCTTAGATTTATAGACATATTTCTTAATAAAGAGCCATAGAATTATCAAAACAATGACCTCATTTAGATCGTGCCTCAATTACAACTGAGGCAAGATCATTCTTATTTTACAAGTAGGAGAAATGAAGCACCAAGATGACATCACCCGCCCAAAGTCCCACAGTGGGTTGATGGCTCTGACTATAAATCCACACAATGAATGATAATTCTCACGGTGGTCCTGTGTATGTGCACCCTTGTATATGAATGTGTACTACTATGTGTGTGCATGTGTGTGTAAGCATGTGCATGCATGTGTGTATGTGCTCTTGTGTTGTGCACCCCTGTATATACCTGTGTGTGTGTGTGTGTGTGTGTGTGTGTGTGTGTGTATACACTTGTGTGTGCCTGCCTACAGTGAGGATTAGTCTAGGGCCTTTCACAAGCTGTGCAAGTGTTTACTACTGAGCCATATCTCTGGCCCAACATTCTTGAAGCCATAGGGAGATCTGACTTGCAGACTTGTCATACCATGAAAAGAATTTCCCTGGCTGCTATGCCTTGCCCCAGGCTACTACGCTTTCCCTGAGGAGGCAGAGCTGCTCTAAAGGGGTCAGAATTGTAGTTTCTGAGGGTAACCATGCTCACTGGGTGCCACACAGTCCTTTTTATCAGTGAGATAAAAACCTTTCATTATGAAAGTAAATCTTGGCTTCAGGAAGGTTGCTTCCTATAAATGGGTTTAGTTGTGAGGACAGCTTCCTTTGCTGCTGTGGCTCAGAGCTGTATTTCTATTTACTGCGGGCACATGAAGAGATCATTATTGGCATTGCTTAATGTACCATGGAGGGGCTTTGTTTTCTCCTGGAAGGGAGATATATAACAGGTTGTATTTCCTCCTCTTCTCTCTAAAACCTTCCACGCTGAAGAAAAGCGCGCGCACACACAACCTTCTCTTACATAGTGGCTACCTTCTGGAAATCTAGAGTGGAGAATTGACCACAGTGTACTACTGTTCACTGAAACTGACAAGAAAGCAAATTTTAAGTGTCCCTGCCACACACATTCAAATGGAAGCTATGGATGACATTAATATGTTAGCTGCTGATACGGCAAACATCACACAACACTTCTTTTTTTCTTTTTTTCTGTCAGGCAGTGTCTCTCTACCTAGCCCTTGCTGTCCTGGAACTCACTATGGAGAGACCAGACTAGCCCTGAACTCATAGAGCCCACCTGCCTCTGCCTCCTGAGTGCTGGTTTATAGGCATACACCACTATACCTGGCACACGACATGTCTTTACATTAATCAAAGCAGTAGGCTGTGCACCTTGAATATCAATATACACTTTTTTTGTCTATTAGATAAATACATCTTCAGCAGCTAGTCTGGTGGTATTTTGCCATATGCATTCAGTGGCTTTTATTTCCACAACTTTAATTTTTTTCTAAGTCAATTGCCATGTTTGCCAAAAGTTACAGTGTATTTCTGAGACTACAAACCACTGAGATGTGAAATGAGCAGGTGGGAAACAGGAGGTAAAACACTCCCTTTGACAGACTATTACCCCCCCCCACACACACACACTTTTTCTTTTAAACATAAAGCAATAAAGTCATTTCAAGCATATTTGTTCATATATAAAAATGCATATGTCATATGAGAAAGTAACCTGGGCTTTCTCTCTCTCTCTTTCTCTCTTTTTTTCTCTCTCTCCTTCTATGTATGTGTGTGTGTGTGTGTGTGCATGTGTGGGTATGTGTGTGCAGGTGTGTGTGTGTTTGCATGTGTGTGCAATAGATTCTGGTGTTATGGAAACAATTGCTACAATTTTTGTTGTTGGTCTGACCCCTCTTAGATTTCCCAGTAAAATGTGAACATGGCAGCCTCTAAGTGAGGCCAGCACTTAGGAACAAAGCCCTGTATTAGTGCACCTTAACCTGTGGGTCATGACCTCTTTGGGGTCACATATCACCTCTCCTTGCATATCAGATACATGCATTACAATACATAACAGTAGCAAAATTACCAATTACCATTGCAAAGTACCATGAATTTTGGTTGGGAAACTATTAAAAGGCCACAGCGTTAGGAAGGTCAAGAACCACTGCTTTAGATAGAACTTTTGAGGGACTGGGGATAGGACCCAGTGGGTAAAGTGCTTGCCATGCAAACATGAGTATCTGAGTTGATCTCCCAGAACCCACATTTTAAAAGCAAGAACTGTAATTCAGCATTGGGAGATAGAGACAGGAAGATCCCTGAGGCTCCCTGGGGCTTGCTGGATAGCCAGTCCAGCCTGCTTGGCCAGTTTGGGCAAATGAGAGACCCTGTCTCCAAACTAAACCAGACTGACAAACAATATAAGATGGACAGCAGCCAAGGAACAACAGCTGGGCCTGTACTATGGCCTTGGCCCCCACACACATAGTCATGTACCTGTAAACACACAAATGAGTGGTACACACACACACACACACACACACACACACACACACACACACACACACAAAAGAGCATGTCCAGAGGCAGCTGCCTATCATCCTCATTGCTCTAGCTGAGCATGCCTACAGTGTCTATTTTTAACTTTATACCTTTGAAGTCATGTGCTTAAGCCAAGGGTACCCCCAAATATGCCCTACCTTCTTCCCTTCCTGAACTATGTCCTTAAACAGAGATGATGATTGGGAACATGCTTGCCCATAAGGTGTTTTCCCATTGGCATATGCATAGGTTTCCTGGATAAAATCTCTGTGCTTCCTTCCTTCAAAGTCACTTCCAAGGCTCTGGAAGTGACTCCTGTGCCCTCCACCTGCTGCAGGTAATCAATCTTTCTCTACCCTCTGACTTCTCAGCTGTGCTTATTTTGGCTCTGTGCTCACCACATCATGAGCCACTGGGTTTAGTGAGGAGTATTCATATATAAAGAACATATGAAACCGATCACTGATGTAACACAATTAAAAACATGCTATTATTTGAGATGGGATTTTTGACTGTGTCTCAAGGCATCTTTGAACTGCTTTGGACTGAAATTCTGAGGACACACATTTAAAAATAATCTGTGCACCTGTCCTTCTGGAGAAAGACTGGAGAACTTCACACTGTTTCTGATGGGAAGAGAATGTTGTTGGGGACAGTAGCCTCTGACTCTGTAACCTGAGAGGAACTGCACATGACCAGGAGTCTGCTGGGACAGCTGTTGTCCCTCCCTGAGACTTGCTGTCTGCAAGAGGCTGCTCACAATGTAAACACCAGAATGTATTGTGATAGGATGAGAACACCTTAGATATTTGCCTGAGGGATTTCTATACAGAGGGAAATTTTTAAAGGGAGCTCAAAACTATTGCCAACTACCATTACTTTACTGTTTTTTTTTTCTTTCAAATCTAAAGGACAGAAGCTGCCACACGGGACATCTTTGGGACATGACTACTGTGTCACCTTGGCTAGGGAAATATTGTTTTCTGACCCTCCCCAAAATGATTTGCTTAATGATACCTAAAGGAAGCAATAAGTTCTTGGTTATACAGGGTATTCCAGGCTGCACATTCGTCCTCATTCAGCCCCAAACTAGATAACTCAGTCAACACAAACCCAGACATCAAGAATTCTGATGCCCTGAAAAGGAACGAGCTACGTCATTTGTCGTGTTTAAGACCATTCCTGAGAAGTTTGGGTCTAATGATAAAATGCAGGAGAGCAGCTCACGGGGCTGGGTGCAGCCAGGTGGTAAAGTGCCTGCCTAGGATGTGTGGCTCTGGGTTCCAGCTACAGCACCATTAAGGAAAAGAGGGTAGGGAGCTTGTGTGTGTATCAACCTCTGTGGAAGCCTTAGAAGATGAGAAAGTGAAGATGCGTGGCTGCAAGCTCATCACTGTTCACACATATTCAGGTGTGTGGGAGCCAGAGGTCCATACCAGGTGTCCTTCTCAATCAGTCTCCACCTTAATTCTTGAGGCAGGGTCTCTCGCTAAACCTGGAACCCACTGGTTGGTGAGAATGGCTAGACAACAAGCCCCAGTGGGTCTTCTCTGTCAGCATCCCCAGAGCTGGGATGATGTGTGCAATGCCCCCTTACACAACTTTCATGTGAACACTGGGGATCAAATTCAGGTCCTCATGTAAGCTTGGCAAGCACTTTACCAACTGAGCCATCTCACTGGTCCCATGGGCAAGTGCTCAGACCTTTCTAGCCTCATGACTGAAATACGTAAGTGTAGACCATTGATCTTTGTGAAGCTTTGGACAACACACAAATAAGATAAACACTGTCCCACTTGGAATCCACAGTTTAAGGTCTGTCAATCAAAAGAAACAAACCCCAAGTCACTCAAAAGCGCGCGGGCGCGCGGGCACACACACACACACACACACACACACACACACACACACACACACACACACACACACCTCCACATACTATTGTGTGGGACATTCACGGGTGCCAGAACTAATCCTGAAGATCATCCAGGAGACTCTTTTAACAGCTGTATGTGGCAGGAACTTTGTCGCTGATCCCATTCTGAAAGGGGAAACTAAGGTCCAGTGAAGTCAATAAGGTACGGGTCACATGGTTGGAAGTGGTAGCTAGAGTCCTGGGGCAGCTCTGCTGTTATTACTGTCCTGCTTTCCAACTGGTCACAAACCCGGAACAATCTCTAGAACTTTTATTTTATTTAATTTTTTTCAAGGGCTATTTCAGAGTTTCACGTAAAGGGCAGTTTAGCACTGGACCACATTGGCATTTATATTATATTCGGTCATATTTACTGAGGACTCTGTGTGCAATGCAGGAGCTTCTTCGAGCCCTTGCAAGGTGACAAGGTGCAAACAGCAGGTGACTGGGACAGCAGATCCTAATCTGCTCTCCTGCTGGCACTCAGGCCACTCTATTCTTCCTGCTCTACAGCAAACCAAGCCCATCAATCAAATAGCAGCGAATCAACTCCAAAGAATACAGAACAGCTGCAATAAATAGGTGTGCTGTACTTCCTGTGACCTTTAAGCCAATTACAGCCCTGATTGAGTCCCAGTTCTGAAATGAACTGAAATGGCAGTTGGGCTAAAGCAAGGCCAGGACTGAGCCAGGAGAACAGGAGTGCTCACACGTCAAGCACTTCAACTGACTGAGCCATCATGCCAGCGCCACCTTTCATTTTTAAACTTTAACTTACTATATAGTCACAATAGGAAAAGCAGAAAAAACAATTGCCAAAAACGGGAAGGAAACAGAAATCCCATTGTGATTAATATGCTGGCGTTCATTCCAACATGTTCTTTTTCCAATACAAAAGTATACACATTATAAGGTGATTTAGAAATACAAAGTACTGGTTCACAGAAGCCGCACCATCTGCCATCTGCAAGTAGGGGAGGAGTGGAGAGGGGTGTGTACATGTGTGTGTTATCATGCCCACACATGTGGTGAGGTAGATCAGAGGTTTGAAAGCTGGAGAGCCCATTGGGTCTGGTTCAGCCCACATCTGAGGCCTGAGGACTTAGAGGACTGGAGGAGAGGCAGGAGGAGACCAGTGCTATGTACATAATACCAGCAACTAATTCAACCTTCTCACCCTTTCTCCTATTCAGGTCCCCACCACTAGAGAGGGGCAATCTGATCAGCCTACCAGTTCAAATTGATATTCAATTTCTAGAAACACTCTCATAGCTATACCCAGAAATAGCATTCACCAACTAACTGAGCAGCCCCTGACCACGCCAAACTGACACATGGAACATCCCATAACAAAAAGGAAGATGGAAATAAACGCATTGAAGTTCCGACACACAGCAGGGGTTGGGGAGGGTGATTACCTGCACACCCTGGATTAACATAGACCCCCAAATCACGGCTTGTTCTTGGGGTCTCATAGCTAGATAATAAAAGCCCTCAGATACAGGATACACAGAAGTTGTCCTCAAGGAGGGAAATGGCTATGTGAATTACATCCTGTGGACTCTGTAGTGCTGCCGAGCAGGACACACACATACACACACACACACACACACACACACACACACACACACACAGTTTCCGAAAACCTCTAGAGTTTCCCTCTAGAGCTCGGGGAAGGATCAGCCTTTTCCAGAATAAACAGGAGCTGTGGAGCCTGCCACTCACTTTTCTGCTCTTGTTTAGCCCAGAAGATCTTCACACGCTGGCGGATGTGCTTGTCCTCGCGCAGCTTCTTCTGCCACTGCCGCAGTTCCTGAATCTCAGGATCACAGCGAACCTGGAAAAGGTTACAAAGCTTAGTTAGGCCCCGTTCTCCATACTTCCACACCACCCCTGAAAACTTCTGCATGGATGTTGTAAAACTCTTTCTTGCAGCACTGGGCTCAAACTCAAGAGCCTCATGCAGGCTAGGCGAGTGCTCTACCACCGAGCTACACCCCAGCCCTAGTTTGATGCACTTTTGATTCTTAGAAAACACTCTTCTCAGTGAACTGTCTACACTCCAAAAGTTTGTTTCACTCTCAAACACAAATGAGATTGTGACGGTTTGCCATACTAATGGTATGTTGAGAATATTCTAGATTGGGGTTGTCCTATAGAAATATAATGTGTAATTTTAAGTTTTCTCCTCATTTGAAAAAAGAGTCAGATGAGAATGTTTAAGGTAATATACCTTATTTAACCTTGGTAATTAATAACATTAATACCCATCAGTATTAACTAATACTCACTTGTTGATATTAAAAATCTTGTCATTTCAACATAGCCCTTGATTATCTTCTTCCTTCTATACATATTCTATCTACTATTGAGCCAGCAAATCCTTGCTCCACCCCAACTTCTGATGAACCAGATGTGGTGGCAGTGTGGGGCAGGAACCCCAGCATTCAGGAGGTAGAGGCAAGAGGATCAGAAATTCAAGGTCATCTTCCAACCACACATGCTGGAATTTGACTCCAGCATGGGACCAAGAGACCCTGTCACTCATTCTATTTGGTAGGAATGATTGGACCTGTTCTAACAATGAGAAAAACAAGATGAACAGAGAGTAGATGGTGTTCCAGGGAAGGGTGCCTAGGGGGAGATGTGTAGTGTGGTGCAGTGCCCTGTGACCCAGTAGACTCTGAAGCATAGCCTTTCACCCCCTTCTCCATCCTGAGGCCTCCTTCCATCGCCTGCTTGCTGAAGGGACTGCTCAGCAGAAAGCTGACTCCAAGCCTAAGTGGGTAACTACATGTCAAGTTTATTCTGAGAAAGAAGTTAAAGTCGCTGAACAACAGACAAGGAACAACCACAATGTCCAAGGAAGTTTCCATGGTAACACTTACACAGCTCTTGGAATTAACTATCAAAGGTGCCGCTTTGTGGATTCCCTTTCACAATCAGCTCCATTCATTAAAATGAAGCCACAGTTTTATAATCTGGGGAATAGGTCTCTGTATTGGAATTAGTATGTGAATCTGGGGACTCCACACACTAGATGTCAAGGTCAGTGGTCTCCCAGACCGTAGCCGCACCTATCTTTCCAGGGTTTCCATGTGCCCAAGGGGCAGTGTGCTTGTTGTCTTCTAGAATCCGTAACTTTGATTGGCAGGACTATCGGAAGCTGGAGTGGGAACCTCAGGTGTAGGCATGACCCAGTGTGTGTAGGAAACAAGCAAAGGCAGCTCAGGGAGAGGTCAGGGGGACAGCACGGCATGTCTAAAGAGGAGCTGCTCCCCAACCCTGCCGATAGGGCCATCCGGTGGAGGCCACCTAGGTGTGTGTCCATCAGTTTTTTTCAAGCCTCCATCTTAAGACTTCCCATCAAGTCACTGAGCTTCCTGCTGTGGTCATAGCAATGGTTTGCTGTGGTCATGATAATGGTTATTAAAGCCACCTACACATCTTCCTCCCTGCCAGGACACACAACATAAATACTACATTTTAACCATCTGAAGTATACTTCAGTGGCTCTAAGTACATTCAGAACATTGTGCAACCACCTCCAAGCATCCAGTTCCAGAACATTCTTACCACCTTAAAAGGAAATTCTGTACACATTAATCAGTACTTTCCTATTCTCTCTCCTCCCTGCCCTGGCCACTAATCTGTTTTAGGCTCCAGAGAATCTGTGGATTTCCCTATCTGGGATATTTCACATATATGCAAGCATTTGCCCATGGACTGTTAGTGTCTGGATTCTTTCACTCACACAGAGCTTCATGGTTTGTCCCCATTTCCTTGCTGAATAGCGACGCACTGTGTAGATAAGCTACAGTATGACTTATCCGTTTGTCTCTTCATGGACACTGGGGTCATTGCCACCTTTTACTATTGTGAACAGAGTTTTGTGAAAACCTACCCACACCACATTTTTCCTTAAATATATATTCCCCTATAGTTGTTTGGCCATGACCTACATCACAAACAGAAACACTTGTTTGTCCACCCATCCAAAGGCTGCATTTGTCCACAGGGCAAATACTGCTGACAGTACCGTGTGGTCTCCTATGTCCGGCCAGACACCTTTTTCCTTTCTTCATTTTGTCCTGGGTCCCATTCACATTGGCATAGTGCAGCAGCAGCAGCCTTGCTGGTGGGTCTCTCATTGCAAGGAGAGCCTGGAGCACTAGAGAAGGCTTTTGTGAGCTGAGGAGAGCAGGCATCCACTGAATTGGGCCAATCCCACTGACTATTGTCACAGTTAGGGTAGCGCTTCAGATGGCAGGAGTTGTGCTCATCAGCAAATACCAGAGTGCAGTGTGGTATCACCACGTAGTGGTTTCTCTTCTTGTGGCTTCCCACCACTTGGCCACTTTGTGAAGTCACTATGAAGATTCTGCTTGCTCTTCCAGTGTGCACAGGAATGTGACAGATGCCATGGACTTAACTTTGGCACACAAACAAAACAAAGCAGAAATTTCTTGATGCAGATGTCAATTTTTATTTATTTGTTGTGATTTATAGTTATTTATTCTGCTTGCTAGGGATCAAACCCAGGGCTTTGAACATGCCAGGCAAGCGCTCTACCATTGAGCAGCATGCTGAGTCTGGCTATCAGTTTTTTTAATGCCCCTGAAACCATCAAATTCTTTCAATTATGTACGAGTCTGATGAAAGGCATTCAGAGAACCATGTCAGTTTATAAAGCCAGCTCTAGGCTGTGAAGAAGTCTCTGTGGGTAAAGTATTTGCCATGTAAATGTGAGGACCTGTGTTCAAATCCTCAGAACCCATGTAAGGCCTGGCACAGCAACATCTACCTATAACTCAGTACTCTTACAAGATGGGAGGCGGTGTCAGCTGTCCTTAGAAGCTGACATAGCAGAGCCTGGCACACACAGCAGCAAACGATAGAGCTCTGTTTCAAACAGGGTGGGAAGCACGAGGTGACACCAAAGGTTGTCTTCTGACCACTACATGAGCACTGTGACAAGTGCATCCACCCACCCCCACCATGTGGACAGAAATACACATTATATACATAAAACAATGGAAATGGAGGGGAGGGAGGGAAGTAAAGAGGGAAGGAGACTCTAAACCCAACAGTCTGAGACTGAATCTCAGCTCTGCACATCCTTGAGTGAGTTGCTGATGCCCTTGGAGCCTCAGTTTCCTAATCTGTAAAATGGAGTTGGCACAAAAGCAACACCTAAGTGCTAACAAAAACATGTCCACATAAGCTCTCTATGTGCTCACCATTCTTAGAATCAACTAGTAAAGAAAAGCATGGATTCATCCCTGGTGGTGAATCCTTAACTGCCTTGAATGCTCCAAAGCAGAGGAGCCAGTGAATCAATCAAAAATGTGGTCTTCTCCCAGGGGTGTACAAAGCGCTGAGCACATACATGGTTTTGTAATTTCATAACTTTGGGCTCTGGCCAGCTGGTGCAGAGGTTCTGGGGTTGTGTGAGATGGGGGATGGCAGGGAAGGAAAGCGGTGGCTGCTGGGATTCTGCCGACGCCCTTCATCATCTCTACTTCCCAACCACTCTTAGCTCACTTGTTTTCCCTGCTTCTTGGCAAAGCAGACACTCACAAAGCAACAGCTGCCATCACTTATTCCCCCTAGATTTCCTAATTGCCTTGAAGGAAAGTACTTAATCCATCACAGTCCCTGGAAGGATGCTGGAGAAGTAACAGTGATGTTCACAAGTGCCAACCCTGCAATTGGCATGAGATGTCCCCCAGTAGGTTCTTATGAAGTCTTTGCCATGGGCTGACATCTCAATTATTACACCAATGAACTTTACATTCCAAAGACCTGTTGACCTGTTTCCACATGTAGGAGGGAGGGGACATTGAGGGGAGGCATTTCCAAAACTCTTTTCCATTACCTAATAAAAGTCCCAGAGCACATAGCTAGCAAGTTCCACTTTCTCTTTGTGAGGAAGCTTGGAGAGTTCTTTTCAGATCTTTGGCAAAACCAAATCAAAGCAGAGCAGAGTCAGCTGCTTGCTCTAGAAGTCACTGGTGTTCCCTTTTGTCTTGGGAGCTTTGTGTCCAGTGGCAGGCACGGTGACTGACATCCACCTGCACTGTAGAATGCCTCAGGGTTGTTTAGTCTAGAACTCTGTTCTGGAGCAGCATTTTCAATAGTGGGTGTTGGCAACTATGTGAACAACCACTGGCTTGGCCAGTGGGTGAGAACAACACTTTAAACATCTAATGAGGGAGCGGGGAGATGTCTCACTTGGTGAAGTACCTGCACTTGGATCCCCAAAACCCACACAAAGTCAAGTGTGGTAGCACATCTGTATTTCCCAGCACTGGAAGGCGGTGGTGCTGCCCAGCAAGTCTAGACAACTAGAGAACCCTAAGTTCAATTCTAAACCTAGAAGGTGGTTGCAGGAATCAAGGCCTGGCACTTTCCTATAGGATAGAGAAGATTCTAGCTGATTCTTGACATGTATATACTGAATGGGTTAAATGGTCAGCACTATTAGATGTAATGATCTTTCGTTGTAATAAATATCCCATGTTTAAAATAATAAGATGGCAACAATAGTGGAAAAGGCTCTAAATTGACCTCTGGCATGCACATATGTACTCACATACACATGTATACACAAACACACACTACATATACATGCGCACAACAAAAATCTAATGACTAGAAAATAACACATAGACCTTTATTGTTGAGGGCATCTAAATCCCCATGTGCTTAACTTTACAGGCTATTTTATCGACCACTCGGTGGTAGGACATCTTTATTTTTGCTCAGTGTTTATGTGGGGTCTTTTCTCAACTCTTTGCTTCCAACCATGTTGGGTTATTTTGTATTTCCTAGACCTCTAGTATGGAAGCGATCTTCTCATGACCCAGCCTGGAAACCATGGGACAGGCTGTTCTATGTGTACTTATTATGGTTACTGATGTCTTTAGTTCTCTTACCTGATTTTTTTTAATTTTTCATGCTTTTATATTTACTGCTCTTTCCTGAGTTCCAGAGCATCTAGGTTCTATATTCCTGTTGTTTTTTCCACTCAGTTGGTGCTTCGCATTCTATCATTTATTTGGTTGGTTGGGTTTGGCTTGGGTTTTGTTGTTGTTGTTTGTCACAGGCTCTCACTATACAGCCAGACTGTACTCAGACTTAATATCCTCCTGCCTCAGTCTCCCAAGTGTGGGAATTACAAGTGTGCAACACTACATCGCTATAAGCCAAGTGTGGTGGCACAGACCTGCAATCCCTGTATTTGGGAGGCTGAGGCATGAGAACTCTAAGTATGGAGGCAGCCTGAGTCACATAGTAAGTTTGAGGCCAATCTGAACAACAATAGCAAAACCCTGTCTTTTTTTTTTTTTCCTGAGACATGGATTTAACTTACTGTGTACACCAGGCTTGCCTTGAACTCACATAGACCCACCTGACTGTTCCTCTAAGAGCTGGAATTAAGGTACCACTACACCCAGCTTTAAAATCCTGTCCTTTTTTTAAAGGTGCTGTAATATTAATAATAAATAAATTAAAAGTAAAACTTATCATAAAGTCCCCTCCCACATGATGCAGGCCTTGAAATGGTTTCAATTCTAATCTTGTTCTTTTATGTCACCACCTGGCATTTGGTGTGCAGCTCTTTCTCAGGGGCTAATGCCTGCTTACATCTTATTCTGTGTGGTTTTCCTGCAGCTTCTTCCTCATGGGTTTATTCCCCTCTATTTAAACTCATCTTGCAGAGTTTTTTCAGGAAGGGTGTTTGGGAAAGGCATATTTATAGCTCTTGAGTGATGGGTGAGTGGGAATGTAATTCTAGGTTCCACACTGTTTTTCCCCAAGACCAGCAGACACTACATACACTTCACTGTCTAGGGCTTTTACTATGGCTGATGAGAAGCCTATCATTGCTCTCTGGCTTTCCCTTTGCAGGGAATCTCTGCTGCAGGACAGCGTGGAGGACTGTGTGTCTTCCAAGTGTCCCATGGCTGCACAGAGAACATTTAGGATGGTCTTGTCTTTATCCAGCTCAGTCAGGATTCATGTCCTTCAGTGTCTTCTGGAAATGTGGTTTCTCCACTATTCATCCCACTGCCCACTCTGCAATTCCTACTACACTGACATTGGAGCATCTCATTTTGTCACGTCTCAGCTGCTTTTCCTCCTAGTACTTCATTCTCTCTCCCAGACCTGACTCCCATTGATGGCTCCTCTAGCCATGTCTATCTGCAAGTTAGAGATGTGATCCATGGATCAGCAACCTCTGTACTACTCAAGAGTTTGCAGATTCATGGGCTCCAGCCAAGCCTGTGAAATCAGCACATCACCAAAGATGAGCTCAGGAAGCTGAGTTTTAACAGATTCCCTGGGTGATGCTGAGGTTCCCTGAAACTTGGGGGACACTGCCTGTTTTGTTAGGTTTTTTGTTTGTTTGTTTTGTTTTTTGTTTGGTTGAATTTTTTGTGTGTTTTCTTTTAAATGTTTTTTTTTCCCACTTGTGTGTGCAGTGCTGGGGCTGGAGGCATGGCCCAAGCATGCCGGGCAAGCATCCCACCACTGAACCATCTTTGCCCATTCACTCAGTCATTTCAAGGCCATTCTGATGACTGCACTCAGTTCTTTTTCAAATCTGAATTTCCCCCTTTCTTCATACTGACTTGTTCTTCCAGCATGGCCTATATTTTGTTCTAGTAAATCTATATAATCATTGTAAACACACTTACTTCAAACATTCAAATTGCTGTACTTGAGGGCCCGAATGTTCCTGTTGGTGCTGGTGCTGAGTTCCCTCTTCTTGGGGGGGGGTTCACTTTCAGGAGTTTGTAACTTTTGAGGGTCTTATTTCCAACTCCAAGCTTATCCACACCTGAGGTCATGTCTCTAACTAGTAAACTTTGTTAGTGTGATGAATAAAATAATAAATATTGTTGGTTTTGTGGGCCTTGAAGTCTCAATCTAATGCAGCCATTACAACGAAAAAGCAGCTGCAGACACTATGCTAAATGGGTATGGCCACATGCTTGTAAAATTTTATTTTAGGCCAGATGGCATGTGCCAATAATCTCAACTACTATTGAAACTAAGGCAGGAGGATCACCAGTTCAAGGCCAGTGTGGACAGTTTAGTAAGACATTGTCTCAAAATAAAAAGGTAAAATGTGCGTGCCTGAGGCCTCAGGTCCAATCTCAACTGCTGTTAAAAAAAAAAAACACCACTTTATTTAATAAAGAATAAAACCCAAATAACAAGGCTAGCAGTGGTGGCCCATACCTTTAATCCCAGCAGATGCAGCATTAAAAGCAGTGAATCTCTGAATTTGAGACCAGTGTGGTCTACAGAGTGAGTTTCAGGATGACCAGGGTGACACAAAGAAACCCTGTCTCAAAAAACAAAATCAAAACCAAACTGGATCTGGTCCTTTGGGTGCAGTTTGCAGACCTCTCTGCCTTGACCCCTGTGGGGGCGTCAGAGCTCCAAACCCCGGCTTCCTGTGCTGCCTCTTCCAGCTCTTTCCAACGCTATTAATTTTTCTAAGGTCAGTGAATGGCATTGGTGTCACTTTGGTTTTGTAGAAACAGACCCCACCTGGGGTGCCAATGCATGCCAGTGGAGTAGAACAAGGCCTGCAGAACCCCAAGTGATTCCAAGGAGCTCCACTGGAAGAGAATGCAGGAATGAACTTAATGCTTCAAGCCCTGATGCTGACATTTGTACAGCTCAGCTCTTTCAGTTCCTACATGAGCAGCATGCTGATTATTGAACCCTTCCAGTGTGAGGCAAGTGAGACCTCTTGGGCTGTTAGCCCGTGGTCGGGAAGGCAGGATCTGGGTGACTCATGAACCAGCTGCCTTTCCTGAGGGAGTCACCGCAATGCCCGGATCTGAGAAGGCCTTCTCCCAGGAAGCCACACCTATTTTTGTACTGAAGTCCCTCTCAAGGGGAAGGAGGGAAACAACAGGTCACAGCACATACTTGAAAGAAATGGAATTTCCCCCACATCTCGCTGATGACAGTTCAGATAAAGTTCATCCAGCTTCTTTTGATAACTAAGTGTCCAGATGATTAGCGATGAATCTGATGCAAAGGCATTTATGGTATTTGATGAACTTCTCAGTGATCTACAAACTAAATTACACCATGGTGCACTGTGCCAAGGACCTGATCGCTCGCCCCACTCTGAGCTCTTCCTCTAGGCAGTGCTTAGCTAACAGTTGTGGAGCAATTGTGAACCTGTGACCTGTGAACACTATGTTAGGAGATATCTATGTACATACTACTAATTCTCAGAAGAAATCTATGAGGTATACAGTATTGCCACCGCCCCCCCTTTTTTTTCCAGAGAAAGATGAGCCTCTGGCAGGCAAATAAACTCCTAATTCCTAATTATTATAGCCCCTGAACTCACACAGCAACAGAAGCCATGGCTTCAGGGTTGTTCTAATGCAAGGTCAAGTTTGAAAACCACTGATGCCTCTGTCAGGGGCTCTCAAAGGGTATCTGAGAACCTGTTTGAAATGCAAATTCTCAGGACCCACCCAGCCCTCCTGTGTGTGAGTGTGTGTGTGTGTGTGTGTGTGTGTGTGTGTGTGTGTGTGTGTGTGTGGGAGAGGGATGTCCTGTCATCTGTGCAAAGTCCCAATGCAGGCTAAAGATGGAGAACCCCTGCAAAGCCTGGGCATGGTGATGTCAGTATATAGCCCTAGCACTTAGGAAGCTGAGGCAAGAGGACTGTGGGTTTGAGGACAGTCTGAGCTACATAATGTGACACTGTCTATAGACAGACAGACAGACAGACAGACAGACACACACACACACACACACACACACACACACACACACACAGATATCTGGGGATACAGTTTAGGAGTACACTTGCCTGGCATGCCTAAGACTCTGGGTTCCATCTCTAGTACTGGGACAAGAGAGAAAAAAAAAGAAGGGGGAGGAGGAGGAAAGCTACTGCACTGTGCCCTTTGTGAGTCACCTGGATTCTTGTCTGAAACAAACAAACAATAATAGCAAAACCTCTGTCACTCTTTTCATTAAATGATGGACTCAGGAACTGGAGGTATAACTTGGCTGAGTGCTCGTTTAGCCCAAAGCTCTGGGTTCTTGGGTTTGATCCACAGTTCCATATAAACCAGGTTTGTTGACCTATTATAATCCAGACTCAGAAGGTAGAGAGAGGCAGGAGGGTCTCAAAGCTCAAAGTCATCCTTGGCTATAGGAGACCCACTCTCGTATACATATGGGAGTCTATCCTCTGCCTTTGAATCCATGCAACCTTGTGGCTTGTTCTGACCAACAGAAGAAAACAGAAGTGCTGCTATGTAAATTCCACAATCTATGCTGTTTGCCCAAAGAGACTCAACCACAACAGTGAAACTGACCTGTGAACTTTCACTTTTAAAGGAAAGCGCTCCAGAGAGCAGAGGAGGTTGGCTACAAGGGGGGTGCCAAGCAGAATGCCCATCACCTGACCTTCTCGTCTCCCCTTGACAAGCTGCCTGGTACAGACCTATCACAAGTCCCCACTAGCTTATGCTGTGCTCTCATCATACAAGGGTATTCAGCTTTTTGACACTGGAACATGACATTGAGGTTCATAAATGTGATAAATTTCATTCACAGCTACCTAGATATACACAGCCCTTGGGCTGCCAGTTAGGCATGCCTTAAAACTGAAACATCTTTACTGTTTGCTCGTTGTTTGTTTTGAGACAAGTTCTCACTGTGTAGTAGCCTAGGCTAGACTCTTATCTCCTGATATTGCTTCCTCAGATTCCTAGGTGTTAGAATTATAGGTTTGCACTGCCACAATAAGCTAAAGATAAAAAAAAATTCATGCATTCTTTATAAAGATAAAAAGACATGTTCTTATGTAGCCTAGGCTGGCCTTGAACTCACTATGTAGCCAAGGATGGCCTTAAACTTTTGATCTTCCTGCCTCCACCTCCCAAGTGTTGGGATTACAGATATATGCCACCATATCCTTGTTTGATCTGGTTCTGGGGACTGAACCTGGGATAAACATGCATGAACCTGGGGCATCATGGATGCTGGGTAAGCACTCTCCCAACTGGACTACACCCCCAGCCCTTGAAGACATTCTTGGTAACTTTGAAGAAGGAGAGTTTTCAGTTACACTCTGCCTTTCAGATGATCTGGCAAGTCCTGACCTTATGTGTTTTTCTTGTTTACTCTCCACCTCTACCCTAGGAACTAGAATTCAGTATTGTCAGCATGTTTTGTAAATGACAAAATGAGGCTCCAGGAAGTTCAGTACTAAATCAAGGCACATGACAAAGGAAGTAGTTGGCATTAGGCTTTTGAAGCCCAAGTGTCAATGCTACCCACTGCACCGATGGCAATGACAACCCACTGCACTGATGACAATACCACCCACTGCGCTGATGACAATACTGATGACAATACCACCCACTGCACTGATGACAATACCATCCACTGCACTGATGACAATACCTCTCACTTCACTGATGACAATACCACCCACTGCACTGATGACAATACCACCCACTGCACTGATGACAATACCACCCACTGCACTGATGACAATACCACCCACTGCACTGATGACAATACCACCCACTGCACTGATGACAATACCACCCACTGCACTGATGACAATACCACCCACTGCACTGATGACAATACCACCCACTGCACTGATGACAATGACAACCCACTGCACTGATGACAATACCACCCACTGCACTGATGATAATACCTCTCACTTCACTGATGACAATACCACCCACTGAACTGATGACAATACTGATGACAATACCACCCACTGCGCTGATGACAATATCTCTCACTGCACTGATGACAATACCTCTCACTGCACTGATGACAATACCACCCACTGCGCTGATGACAATATCTCTCACTGCACTGATGACAATACCTCTCACTGCACTGATGACAATACCACCCACTGCACTGATGACAATGGCAACCCACTGCACTGATGACAATACCACCCACTGCACTGATGACAATACCACCCACTGCACTGATGACAATACCACCCACTGCACTGATGACAATACCACCCACTGCACTGATGACAATACCACCCACTGCACTGATGACAATACCACCCACTGCACTGATGACAATGACAACCCACTGCACTGATGACAATACCACCCACTGCACTGATGACAATACCACCCACTGCACTGATGACAATACCACCCACTGCACTGATGACAATACCACCCACTGCACTGATGACAATACCACCCACTGCACTGATGACAATACCACCCACTGCGCTGATGACAATACCACCCACTGCACTGATGACAATACCACCCACTGCACTGATGACAATACCACCCACTGCGCTGATGACAATACCTCTCACTTCACTGATGACAATACCACCCACTGCACTGATGACAATACCACCCACTGAACAGACGACAATGATAGCCCACTGTACTGACAATACCATCCACTGTACTAATGACAGCAAGACAGTAAGGAGTTGCTTACAGTCTGGCAAGCTGACAAGCATTTGGGGTACATATACCTGAAATCATACTTGTAGCTATATTTAAATAATTATAGGAATGGGTGAGGGAAGGGGGAGGCAGGGCCTGGCCAGGGATCTGACCCTACAGCAGCCCAAGGCCCCTATTTATAGTGCTGTGGCCTATTTCAGCCTGCTGAGTGGCCAGACACTGCCCCAAGGAGACCTGAATGGGGACCATGGCAACTAGGTGCCTTCTTTCTGGGACACCAGAGTCCTGCTGGGCATAGGCAGAAGTTTCTATCCTGAGCAAAAAGATGTTTTGAAAAATGACAGATTTTCTCAGACAGGATAAAAAAAATCCAACAGAAACCGTACTTAAGGAACACTACCAAGAAACAAGCAGAAATATATTCTTATAGGAGTGAATGCATGGGTCACAGGTTTCAACAAAGCCAAACCCTCACAACGGAAGGAGGTGGGGATGAAAGGTGTGTGTGTTGCGCGGTCATAGGATACAACTGTTGTCCCGATTCTCAGGGACAATAATTTAAGTAGTGATAGTCACAGAGCTGGCAAGCCAAAATGCAAACCTCTTTACCCAGGCTGCTCCCTCTGGTTAAGAAACAGATTTTGTGTGTGTGTGTGCAGAGGATTGACTAATGCTTTCCTCTAATCCCAATGTTTGGGAGGCAGAGAAAGGAGACTCATAAATCCAAGGCCAGTTCTGACTACACAATGAACACAGTCTCAACAAACAAAACTGCATCACTGGTGGGAGGGACTCCCGAGAGACCTTAGTGGTTGCTGGGGAGGGAGAGGGGGAGGCATTCTCTTCAGCGGTGTAGGCACTGGCAAAATGTCTATGCTCCTGTAAGCAACCCTCATGGGATCACACACGGTGGGGACTGGGGGGGGGATGGAAGGAACCCAGTTGGGACAAGGAACCAACAGGAGAGGGTGTTGGGACAGGAGGGGTGAGTGAGCAAAACTTTATATATATGTATGGAAATGTCACGATGAGACCCACTGACATATGTAACAATAAGCATGAAGCAGAAGACCACAGAGGTCACCTTTTTGAATCAGGAGGTCTGGAGTGGTGCCTGAGGCCCTGCCTTCCAATCAGTCCCAGGTGAAGATGGCACTGTCGGTAGACTATAAGCTGAATAGCAAGGTGGCAAACATCAACACATGGCTCCTCCTTTTCTCCCA
The DNA here is from genome assembly GCA_030556225.1 of Cricetiscus sungorus. Taxonomy (NCBI): domain Eukaryota; kingdom Metazoa; phylum Chordata; class Mammalia; order Rodentia; family Cricetidae; genus Cricetiscus; species Cricetiscus sungorus. Next base: position 79,148,074 of record JANBXA010000007.1, on the reverse strand, counting down.
CAGAAATAATAGTGTGCACCATTAGGTTAATATTTTTTAAATGTTTCTTTGAGACTGGATTTTTCTGTGCAGCCCTGGCTGGCCTAGAAATTACTCTGTAGACATGGCTGGCCTCAAACTCAAGAGATCCACTCAAGAGCTCCACCTGGCTCTGCCTTCTGAGTGTTGGGATTCACTGTGCCTGGCTTCCAGATTAGATTATAAGAGGTATTTCTGTGGGGCTCTAAGGGTCATACATACCTTCTATGGTACATTATGGAAAAGCTCTCTGCAGAAGTGTGCATCCTTGTGGGTGTGACTGCGGAGATGTTCAGTTGGTAAGAACCCAAGTTCCATCCCTAAAACCCACATAGGAAGTGGGCGCAGTGGCAAGTACTTATGCCCCCCAGCACTGGAGAGGCTCAGACAAATGAATCTCTGAGCTTGTAGGGCAGCCAGCCCAGCCTACATGGCAAGTTCCATGTCAGTGAGAAATTGTGCCTCAAAATGCACAGTGGATGATGCCCAGGGAGGATCACTTGGGAAGTAGGCCTCTGCACAGATGCACGTATGTGAGTGTGCACCTTACTTATACAAAACCTAGGGACAGGGGATTTGGGGGCAGCCACCATGTCTGGAGACTACTAGTCCCATCAAGAAGTCAGAAAGATCGTGTGACTCCTCTACCCAAAGCATAAAACCTCAAGTTCCAGCAGCCTGCTGAAAGCTGGCTTCAGGGGTCCAGTCTTTCAATCGTCTTCAGCCCCTCTGCCACCCATCCCCAGCTCACTCGTACCACCTACCTTGGCCTACATATACAGCTAGTACCTTCCACCTCTTGCTTTGGCCGTGGGATGTGCATCGGCCTTGAGACCCACGTCATCTTAGTCAGGATTACTAGGCACTGCAATGAGACACCATGAGCAAAGCAACTTGGGGGAAGGGGCAAAGGATTTATTTGGCTTACACCTCCATATCACTGTTCAGCATCAAAGGAAGTCAAGGCAGGAACTCAAGCAGTGCTGGGAACCTGGAGACAGAAGCCATGGAGGGATGCTGCTTACTGCCTTGCTCCTCATGGCTTACTCAGCCTGCTTTCTTACAGAACCCAGGATCACCAGCTCTGGGATGCCATCACCCACAATGGGCTGGGTCCTCCCACATCAGTCAATCACAAAGAAAATGCCCTACAGCTAAATCTTATGGAGGCATTTTCTCAACTGAGGTCTAGCTTGTATCAAGTTGACATAAAACCAGCCAGGACATGTGGTGTGTGTTTTGCTCACCCCTCTGAGAGCTTTCAAACTCTGCTATTACAAGCACATGCCCCTGGTGACCTGCTGATCGCAGGAAGCTCTAGAACAAAACTGAATAGAACATACGCATAATCTCTAGAGCCCAGTGCAGATACAGTCTTCCTGATTACCACCTGTGTGAGGAGAGACTCACATTGTAGGCTGCTGGCTTTGGGGTGATTTATTAAGTGGTATCATTTTGACGATAGCTGTAGAACTTTTTTTTTTCTTTTTTCTTTTGTCAGGATGCTAGGGATAAAACTCAGAGCCTTGAGTGTAGCAAGCATATGCACTATCACCAAGCTACACCTCAAACATCTCTACTTTGTTTCCTATGTGTGTGTATTCATGCACATGTATGTGCACCTGTATGTGTAGGCCAGAGGACCACCTCCTAAGTTTGTTTGGTTTTCTTTGAGATGGGGGGTCTCTCACTGACTTGGAACTCAATCAAGCAGGCTACAGAGGATGACCAGAGAGCCCATCCATCTGCCACCACCTTCTTTCTAGGTGCTGAGTTTACAAGTGGGGTGTCATCACACCCAGCACTTTTTTCATGAGTGTAATGGATTGAACTTAGATCCTCATGTGTACACAGTAGTCACTTTAACAACTAAGCTATTGCCCCAGCACCTTCTCCCCTTTTAGAGGCAGGCTGTAATGTGGCTGAGGATGACCTTCAAAGTGCTAGGATTGCTGGTAAGGCCCTTAACTCATAGTAAACCCCTTGCCTCACACTCAAGTGCTGGGATTACAAGTATACACCACCATATGAGGTTTATTTCTTCACACTGCTCACTACTGGTTTGTTTGCACTGACTGGCAGCCTACTGCAGGAATGCAAGCAGGGACTTTGCCTTATTTCCTAAAGCATATGAAGTGTTTGAAGCAGAACTGTCTGCCTACTAAGGATGACTATAAATGGATGAACTAGTTAACTGTAGAGTCCATTTGCTAAACTGCTGTGCTAAACCAGCTTCAATTAGCTGGAATTAGATGCAGAGTAAATAAATTCAAAGCAATTATAAAATAAAAAAACCATTGCCTTAAATAGGTAATCTAGGAGCATGCAGTCAATTGGCCAGATGAGTGTGACTCACACAAAGCTGTTTCCTACAACCCTTGAGTCAGCTGCTATCTGCCCTCACCTGGGCCCCTGCATGAGAAAGGAAGCACTGCTTTTTGTCATGTGGGTTCACCTAGCTGTGTTTCTTTCCCCAGAGGAAAGAAGAGGGAGAGAGGGCTAAAAAGCAACACAAAGGGAGGAAATACACCAGGCCCTCCCTAAAGCAGCTGCACCAGGGACACCCTCTCTAGAAGGGAAGGAAGCCTCAGAAAGCCCCAAAGCAAACCGGAAGGAAATATAAAGAAGCCAGGCCAAAAAAAAAAAAAAAATAGAAGGCAGGAGAGCTTGAATGTGGCTAGCAGCAGGCAAAACAAGTGCCTAGAATGCATAAAACCATGGGTTCGATTCCCAGCACCAGCACAAACTGAGCATGCAATCAAGAGGTGGAGGCAGGAGGATCAAGTGTTCCAGGCCAGCCTGCATTGCCTAGGAAAACCCTGATTCAGTCACCAACAAAACCCCAGGTCAGAATAGATGTGTGATAGATGTGTGCTGGTATGGAATAGTGCCTCTGGACTGAACAAAGAGGCAGGGGGTGTGTGTGGTGTTGTGATGTGGGGGATATGGTATGGGGTGTGTGTGTGTGCGCGTGTGTGTGTGGTGTTGTGGTATAGGGGATATGATGTGGTGTGTGTGTGTGTGTGTGTGTGTGTGTGTGTGTGGTGTTGTGGTGTGGGGGATATGATGTGAGGTGTGTGTGTGTGTGTGTGTGTGTGTGTGTGTTGTTGTGATGTGGGAGATATGATGTGGGGTGTGTGTGGTGTGGTGGTGGGGAAGAAGGGCATGCATATGCGATAGGCCACATGAGGAGGTAAGAGGACAATTTTGGGGACTAGCTCTCTCCTTCCACTGTAGGTTTCAGGGATCAAACTCAGGTTTGTACCATAAGTGCTTTTAACCACTGAGCTCTCTTACTTAAACAGCAGAATGACACATATGGAAGTTCACATAAACAAAGAAAGTGCATGGAAAAGATACACAGTTAACTCTGAGACACTGTTTATTGTCCAGGAATAGTGATGTTCACACCCTGCTCTATTTACTTTGTGTCTGTGCGTGTGCATACGTGCACGTGGAGACCAGTAGCCAGCATCAGGTGTCTTCCGACATCACTCTCCACACTGTTTTTGGAAACAGTGTCTCACTCAAGCTGGAGCTCATCAGTTTGAGCAGGCTGGTCAGTGAGCTCCGGGAATCCTTCTGTTCCACATCCCTAGCTTTGGGACTGCAGGGATATACGCATTCAGTGCCCGCTTCTTTACATGGGTGCCAGGGATCTGAACTCAGGTCCTTGTGCTTGCATGGCAGGCACTTTACCTACTGAGCCCTTCTCTTGCTCATCCAGACTCAAGGACAGGCCATGAGCAGCTCTGTGAGTCTCCCGAGCCTCCCTCCTCCTGCCAGGAGGGAGAATTCCAATTCAGAGGAATTAACTCCACAACCACCAATGGCCAAGAATACCTATTCTTGATATTCTCATTCTTGTCATTTTTTTCTAGGATTTTCTAGGTCCTCATTTCATCCAGAGCTTTCTATAGCCTCCAGCTCCATTCTTAATAAGGCCCTCAATGCAGGCTTGTCAATGGAAGAGTAAATAAACAAAGCCACTTGCCAGTGAATGCATGAGGCCTCCATCTCAGTGAGGTAGCAGAAAGGCCACTCTTGGGATTGCTTATGCTAAAGTGAGCATCCTGTGTCTGCACCATCAATCTTCATATTGCCAAGAAATCCCAGATACAGGCAGTCTTAACTTGAACCTATTTCCTACATGCTTTAAAATGTTCAAAACATAAATGTCAGCCACCCATGGTGGCCTGTCTATAATTCCAGTACTTGGGAGGCTAACCAGGGAGACCACACAAGTTTGAGGGCAGGTTGGACTACAGAGCAAGATTCTGTCTCAAAAACAAACAAAAAGCAGAAACAAGGGGCTGGCGAGAGGGCTCAGTGGGTGGAGACACCTGCCATCAAGCCCAATGAGTGTGATTCCTGCGACCCACATGGTGGATGGAGGGACTCAACTCCCACAAATTGTCATCTGACCTCCACATGATCACCAAGACATTCATGGTGTATGCCAACACATGTACACATGCACACACTCATAAAAGCACAAAAGTAAGTTTTTAACTTAAAAGGTTAATAAAGACAAGGGCTGGGGCTGTAGCTCTATTAGTAAAGTGTTCCCTACCATGTAGAAAGCCCTGGGCTCCATCTCCAGTGCTGTATAAAGTAGGTGTGGTAACACATGCTTATAACCCCAACATGCAGGAGGTGGAGGCCAGAAGATCACAAACCCACCATCCTTCTCGGCCACATAGAGACTTCAAGGCCAACTGGAGCTACAAAGACCCAGACTACAGATAAGTAAGTAAATAATTAACTTAAAATCCCACCTTACCGCTGTCCATAGTGCTGACAGAGTAGCTTTACTGTGCAGGACAACTTCTCTGCCCCTGAAGTGCTGGGGACTGAACCCGGCTGCTAAGCTAGGGACACTGGGTTACATCCCCAGATCGTCAGCAACAACAGAGTCTGAGACTAGAATCAGGTGCTGGTGATCCCAACACTCAGGAACGTGGAGGGTGGTGCCTTATTAAGGAAAATCAACAACCACAATAACTATAACCGATGTTATCTGGCTAACTATAAAAATACAGATACGTTATTTCAACAACTTTGTATGAGATGGCCTAAAGAAAGATTTCTGGGAATGAGTCTGGTGGTAGGGAAGGTGTGTGGTAGCCAGATTCCTTAATGCTCAGTTAGAAGTCTGAAAGAGGCAAATGAATTCACTGATGAGAAATCCATCCTAGGAGTTCAATTTTACCAGCAAGCTGAGGCCAAATTTTCTCTTCAAATCACAAAAAGGCATGGTCAGCCACTAAGGCTTCAGAGAGGTGTCCACACACCAGCCAAGGGGGACAGGTGTAACCTGATGCAAGCACCCCTACCCCCCTGTGTTTAGCATTCCTTTTGACAATCCCATGTCTGACTTTGGATGGCAGGGTCTGTGCACCTGCTGGCAGATATCAGTTGTCGGAAGGAGATTCCATCTTCCCTGAAGGACACTCACACAAACCTGGAGCTGATGTCTGGGCTCCAGCCTGCATGCGTGGGGGTTGTCATCTCAACAGCAGCCCTTTTCAGTTTCTCAAATTGCAAAGCTTGCTGAGGAGCTGGGTCACACATACCATTGACAAAATGAATCCCCCCCCCCTCACTCACACACACACACACACACACACACACACACACACACACACACACAGAGTAAATGGATTCACCCGCCCCACCCCCCAATGTCAGCTTTGCCTCTTCCCAAGTGCCATTTTTAGGAGATTAATGGGGGCAGCTGTTAAGGTCAAGGATCTTGGTGCAGGAGTGACTCCCCCAAGGAGCTCATGTTTAAGTGCCTGTGTAAATCACTGAGGAGGGCTCATAAAATGGAACAAACTCGTTTGTTATTCATTCTTGAAGAGGATTTAAGGATTCAGTTACACATTTATAAAATTCTAAGCGTGCATAGTGCCAATATAGTGCTGGAGTCCACAGCAGATGAGCCAAACAGTCAAACAGTACAAATAGTCCAACAGATACCTGTTGACTACAATGTAAAACGGGTGACGATGACAAAAAAAACAGAGTGGGTGTGATCAGAGGGTTCTGCCTCAGAAGAGGTGACTAGGAAGACACTGGAGAAAAGCATCTGCGAGCACAGAGAAGCAATGCCTGGTGCATGGCCAGTGGAAAGACTCAACAAGTGCAAAGGCCCGAGACAGGAGCCTGCTTGATGTCACAGAGGAAGGTAAAGAACTAATGACCACAAGAGCACAATACTGTATGCCCAGCCAGGAAAACATTCCTCCTGTGGACTGACCTTCCCATTTATCCTTAGGAGGCTCCAGTGAGTTTTAGAGAAAGAAAAAGCTGCCAGGCCCAGTAGCCCAGTCAGTTGCTCCACACTGAGCCAGCTTGCTCTTCCTGCTGTCCAGATGGAGCTGAGCCTTCTATAGGTGACAGGGAAGAAGCTGCAATGCTCTCTTTGGCATTCTCAGCTGTCTCTCTGTCACTGCTCAGCCTATAGCCTCAACATCCTACCTGTGTTCAGCATCAGATCCCTATCTACCAGGCTAGGGTAGTTCTTTTCCAAACAGAAAAACCTGGTTTGGGGTAGAGAGAGGTTAAATAAACCAAATGGAAATGGCTTGAACACCCAGAATGTCCTGTCATTTAGGCAGACAGAGGGTCCCATGCCTGTACATGAAATATCATTAGATATGTTTTATTAGATCTACTCTATATTTTGTCTGGGTGTGTGTGTCTGTGTGTGTGTGTGTGTGTGTGTGTGTGTGTGTGTGTGTGTGTGTGTGTGTGTGTGTGTGTATGCGTGCACGTGTGCATGTGTGTGCCCTTGGAGGCCAGGAAAGGTTTTGGAGATCCCTGGAGCTAAGTTATAGGCAGATGTGAGAGGCCTGATGTGAATGCTGGGAACTGAAATCTGGTCCTCTGCAAGAGTGCTCTTAACCACTGAGCTATTTCTCTGGTCTCTATCTATAGTACTATTATGAATTAGACATGCTCTGTGTTTATTATTTTGGTGTCTGTATACTACTCTACTGACTATTTATTTATTTATTTAATGGTTACACCATCATTGAGTATTAGCTGTACATACACCTTACTAATTCTAAGATACTACATAGCTTCAGGAAGAAAACCCACAGACTGTGGATCAAAGGGTCACTTCTAGATCACACACAGATGCCTCTCCTCTGCCTCAGTTGGTCTCCAGCTATTGAGGGAAGGGAGAGCCATAAACCTAGGGTTAGGAGCTGCCAAAGCCAGTGGGGTTAAGGAGAGAATAGTGGAACAAACAGTCACTCAACTTGGACACTCAATGTCCAAGCTTCACAAAGCCTCAGAGGCAGCAATCTGTGGGCCTAAATGATAACCTCTGACAGTCATGGAGTGTACAACCTACACACTGAGCAAGAGCCCACTCTTCCTATTTTCTTCAGCTTGGTGTCCTTGGATGTCCACTGCCCCCAGGCATGCCTCAGGCTCCCTCCCTATCTCTGCCTTCCTTACTCCACTATTTAGCACAGAGGCACGTGGCACTCTGATTATGTCCTTGATAATACATTTTTTGAAAGTCTATCTTCGCTGAAGGGCTTCGTGACAACATGGATAAGGAACTCCTTAGAAGCTCACCTCTGACCTACAAATTCTTCTTCTAGAATTTCTCCTATGTTAAGTGGCCAGGAAAGGTTACAAACACAGCTGCCCACAGGTGTCACAACACTGACTGCAATCATGGAAATCTTGAAGTAAGCTCAACATCTCAAATAGGAAAATGGTTTGAAAGAGAAGTTACAACTGAAGAGGTGATTTTCTCCGTGTGAAGTGCCTGTGCCAGTCCACGTGTTAAGGCTTCATGCTGGTGAATGCTGAGTTGTTGTCAGTGACTCAGAAGTGTGTTTACTTTGTCTGAATTTTTTTCACTCTTTTCCAAAATAATGTGTATTCTTCTGTTCACATGAAATATTACTTTTGGGTTTAGTTTGGATGTTTTTGTTTGTTTATTTGTTTGTTTGTTTGTTTGTTTGTTTTTAGGTAGGGTCTCTCTTTACAACCCAGGCTGGTCTTGCTTGAACTTGTGGTCCTCCTAGCTCTGCCTCTACCTGCTGGGATTAGGGGTGTGCACCACCATGTCTGGCTTGCAATATTATTTTTAGGCAACACAGGCCAGTCAAACCCGACTTTAAAATGTTGGAAGTTGTGTGTGTGTGTGTGTGTGTGTGTGTGTGTGTGTGTGTGTGTGTGTGTGTGTGTGTGTTTAAGTGAGTAGACCTGAGGTTTATGTCAGGGGTTTCCTCAACAACACTCTATCTTCATTTTGTGGAAACAGGGTTTCTCAGTGACACTGAATCTCATCCATTAAGCTAGACTGAGTGGCCAATGAGCTTCAGAGCTCCGCCTGTCTCCACCCCAGCCATGACTGAGATTATAGGCACAATGCCTAGTTTCCTACATGGATTCCATGTATATGAACCTAGGACCTCAGTTTGTATGGCAAGCACTTTTACAACTGCCCCAACCCTCATATGTTTCTTTTATGATAATTGCAAAATAAGTTTTGATTAAAAAAATAAAATCCAACTCCCTCTGTTTGCAGAGACCCCTATCTCTGAGATCTGTATGTGAGCAACAGCATTCAAGTTCAGATGAATGTTTTCCCACTGATCCACCATGTCACAACAAGTCCCAATCATCCTCAATGTCACAATCACAGATGGCCCTTACCAGATAGGCTCTCCAGAAGGACTGGATGCTGATTGCAGCTTCTTCTTCTGTCAGTAGCAGGGAGAGGGGGATTGGTGGCCGAGGGCTGAAAAGCAATAAAATGGTCATAGGCCTGTGAGAATCCATCCTTCATCTTGGCAATGCCTTTGACAACATAATAGTCTTCCTGATTAAGAGCCTCATCCATCCCCATTCTTAGAGGGCAAAATGTCATTTTTGATGGAAGAGGATATGCTTGAGTTAGCATTTCCTGTTAAGACCTGAAATTTTTCAAAATTCTTTCTCTCTCTCTCTCTCTCACTCTCCTCTCTCTCTCTCTCTCTCTCTCTCTCTCTCTGTGTGTGTGTGTGTGTGTGTGTGTGTGTGTGTGTGTGTGCGTGTGTGCGTGTGTGTGTGGCGCGCGCGCGCATGCGTGGGGGGGATGGTGGCAGGGGTAGTATGGTCCAATATATCTTTTGAAACAGGATTTTCAATTGAACTTGGAGCTCCTTGATCCTTGATCCTTGGATCAGCTGCCCAGGAGACACCAGGTACTGTCTCATGTTTGCCACCCACATCTAGCTCTGGGAGTTACCCACTACCACACTTGGCTTTTTATGTGGGTCCTAGGGATCTGAACTTGGGTCCTCAAGTGTTCACAGCAAGCACTGTACCAGCTGAGCCACTTCTCCAGGTCCAATCAGTGTGTGCTCTTAAATCAGGGCTAGCCCATTCTTCCTTTCAAGGACTCAGTTTACATGTTGGTCTTGAAGATGTAACATACATGTCAGCAACACAAGACTACACAGACATAGCATAAGAAACAGAACACCAGCCTTTTGGGTGACATTGTCATTTAAGCACCACATGTACCAGCTTGGTAGCTTACACACACAATCCAACCATTTAAGAGGTGAAATGGGAAGATCATAAGTTCAAGTCAACCTTGTCTACATATCAATGTTGATGCTATGTGAGACCTCTCAAAACAAAAACTGAAAGTAGTGGCAGGGGGTGGGGGGTACTGAGCAATGAGCACCAGCCAGCCTAGCATGCACAAGGCCTTTGGTTCAACCTCTAGGACAGAAAAGAAAAAGAAAGAAAAGAAGGGAGGGGGAGGGGGAGGCAAAGAGAACCTTGATATGGTATGTTTGGGTAATAAATGCTTTTAGACTATTCTAAAATAGAAGAAATCAAATCCAGGAAGACAGTGTGGTTACTGAGACCCTGTCTAGGTATAGTGTCACAGCAGGCTCTGGCTAACTGGCTGGCTGGATGTCCTCCAATGATGAAACAAACATTTCTGTGGAGATAATCAGCCCCTGCAAACACAGCTTTGTGAGAACCTTTCCCTAATGTTCACTTTCCACTTTTAGTCCCATCAGACAGGCTTTTGTTTGTTTGCTGCTTCTGTTTTTGCCTCTTCTTGCCTAATAGCTGCTCTTCTGGTTGCAATGCTCTGCCCCCAGAGTGCCCTGCTGTTCATACGCAGTGTCTGGCTCATCCATTCTTCAATCGTCCATATGCTAGAAATCAGTGGTGTGTCACTACCGCATCACATCCCTGGAGTGACTGCCCCTCACTAGTTAAAATGCCTTCCAGAACCCTTGGCATTTCTAAGGAGACCTTGGTACAGCAGCAGTGAACTTAGGGAATAATAACACTCTAACAGGCCAACACCAGCTGATATTGACTGAGTGTCTTCTGGCCCCATACTAACCAGGCCTGTTTCCAAGTTCCAGCTGATGGGGCCTTTCAGCTCCTCTGAAAGAGTGCCTCCAAAGCCCTAGGGGACCAGGACTTCTGTGCAGGCTTCTTTCTTCTTAAGGACACCCAGCAGAGGAGATGCAGGGCCCTACATCCAAGCCTGTGATCTGCTTACTCATCCCTACGCCATGGTATGGGGCCACATCTGCCCTAAGATGAGGACACTTTTCCTTCATTAGTTCCAATGTGCCTGAGAGCTCATCAGAGCCAGACACTGTTAGACCTCTTCAGATTTCCACTCAAATATTATTTAAAACATCCTTTGATTAGGAAAAAAAGAGCTACTTTTTTTCCTTGCTCTTGGCCCAATATAAAAAAAAAATCTGTGTGCTTATCTGATGGCAGCCCAAATCTGCATGCCAGAAAGCTACAGGTACATACACAGCCTGGTCTCATGCTTGCTCCTCTTGGTATTGGCACTTGGGAAAACACAGGCATGCAACAGGCACTCAAAGGCTGTGGAGGAAGGACTTTTTTTGGCCCATGGTTTCAGAGGGATTTCAGTTCCTCGTGGTGGGGACTGTATAGTGAAGTTATTGGCCATGTGAACATGTAGTGGAGAGCCGTCATATCTAAGATGACGAGGAAACAGAAAACTAGAATGAAACCTGGGCTAAGTATGACTTTCCAAGTCCCTCCCCTGATTAGTTACTTTCACTAGTCAGCCCTACCTCCTAAAAGTTCCAGAGCCTTCCAAATAGCACCACAAGAATGGCATCCAATATCTGTAAGATGAACCTGGGGGTACATTCCAGATTGAGACCCCAACAGCCTGTCTTTGTGCTAAGTGCTGTGCTGCACATGGCTTCATAGAGTCTTTACAACAGAAATGGGCTGGTGCGACCCAGTGTTTAGGGCTGAAAAGGCTGAGAGGCATGAGGAGGGGGGTATGACAAAGGGAACTCATTCAAGGTCACTGACTGCTGCCTACTGAGAATGCAAGCTGTCCAGAAACAGGGAGTGACCAAAGATGGGAAGAGACAACTAGAAGATCACTAACATGGACGTAGGAGTCTAGCACCTGATGGATGATAAAGAGAAGAAAGCAAGGCCACTTGCCTAGGCATTTTTTTAAAGGAGGAAAGCCATAATCACAGAACATACTCTCCCCTGACCTTACAGTGACAATGTAGCAGACTGTCATCTGTCCCAATCTCCTCTGCAAAGATCCATGTCAGGACGCTTTAACAAAGCAGAGTCTGCGGCTGGCATCTGAGGGGAGGTTTGGTGGTACCCTTCTTTGCAGTGGCAATCATTCCTGCTGTAGGTGTGCTTCTCAGTTCTGGTGTAGCCAATGCCAAAGCAACAGTGTACCTGCTGGGGGCCAGGCCAGTCCAACAAAAGGCTTTGTCCAGTAATGAGCCACTACGCATCTCAATGACATGTGCAAAAGACAAAATGAGATGTCTAATAGGCCCGGGAAGCAGTAACATGAGGCCACCTTTAGTGATGCCCCTGGCTTTCATGGTTAAATAATACAGTGCTGTCTCATTCCCAAACAAGAGTGCATGCAAGAGAGTTGGCATGTGTCAGGCTCAATGAAAAGGATCTGCTCTTGCAGAGAAGCGCCTGGGAATTATTTGCTTCAGTGGGCCAGCCTGAAGGGACAGATGCCATTCCAGGTCCTTCCCTGTCTTGGAATCAGTGCAGCTGGCCTCGGGTCAGATACAAATAAAGGGGCAAGCCTCATCACCAGGACACGAGGGGCAAGAGAGATTAATGTGTCAATCACAGGAGGAAGCTGCTGCGGAGAGGCCCCTCCTGGCTGAAGCTGGACATCCCCAGGGCAGGCATTATATTGCTAAGTGTCTCCAAGGCGACTTGCCTTGCTAGCAACGAGTGTCAGCAGGACTGCCTCCTTTTCCTCTTAACTGGGAAGTAAATGTATCTGCACCCTAAGAATCGGTGCTGTAGTCTTGAGAGGTGCAGAAAACAGTTTTCCAGATTCTGTGTGAAGTGTAGATTTCAAAATGTATTCACATGCTTTTCCTGGTTTGGACTGCAAAGTAAAAGATTTGTGGGTGGACAGAGAAGACATAGCATGCTTACAAACTGGGCAGTGAGAACAGTGCCAGAGAACTGGCTCAGTGGTTGAGTACTTGCTATGCAATCACGAGAGCGGAGCGAGAGCGAGAGCGAGAGCGAGAGAGAGAGAGAGAGAGAGAGAGAGAGAGAGAGAGAGAGAGAGAGAGAGAGAGAGAGAGAGAGAGAGTGTGTACAAATCCTGGTGCCCACGTATCAAGCCCATGATCCCAAGCCAATCTCTGAGAGATCTGATACCCGTGCCCCCACACACATGCATACACTCACAGACACAAACAGGTACACACTAAAAAGATCTGGGAAGGTAGTCCTCATCCATTTCTCTATGCAGTTGTATGAATTAGTCAGGTAGAAAGAAAGAAAACTTGCCCAGGATTGAACATTCCATTTTAGATTAACGTTATCCTCCTTTCATTAGGTAAAAGATGACTGTTCTCTCGGAACATAGAAGCAGGAATGATCCAGATAGAAATCTATTTCCAAAGATGGCACAGACCGAGCTTGCATCCATCATCATAACATCTCTTAGTGGCCTAGGATTGGGAGCTATCCAGCTACTGTATCTGGCAAGGGATGTGGCCCTCAACCTTAACTGCCTTACTCTCTTATACCCTATGTCGGGCACTTTCTGGGGCAAGGGGTGCACTGTGTGCTGGTGTGTGTAAAAGGCAGAGGCTGACATCGGCTATCTGCCTCAATTACACTTCCTCTTATGTTTTGAGGCACCGGCAGCCCTTTGATGCAGCCTGGCTGGCAGGCCAGTGAGCAGTGAGAAGATCCGTCCCCACCTCCACAGCACTGGGACCACAGGAGTGTACAACCACACCCAGCCCTTTTCCTGGATACTAGAGATCTGAACTCAAGACCTCAGGCTTGCACAGCAAGCCTTTTACAGCCATCTCTCCAGCACACCTCACAGTCTTGACTTAGGAATGCCAGCCACTGGCAGAAGTCCAATAGACCCCAGACACATGGCTGACTACCACTTCAGATGGGATCTCAAAGGATCCTGTAAGTCCCAGGGTTCTGTGACAATGATGAATTTCTCCAGAGATCCAGGCAGAACTTCTGAGTGGAGCCTTCCAGCACTTTTAGAAATCATGGTTAGTGGGCTGTGATTGGGCTTTTCACCCCCTCACCAACTTCCACCCAGGAAATCAACAAGCAGTAATTACCCAGTCAGTTGAGTCACTGCCCTGGTTACCTCATACCGAAGCTGTGAGCCCAGATAAGGGCCTACTGAACAGCCCACAGCAGGGCCATATGCTCCCCCTGTGGGTGAGAGAAGTGGGAAAGCTCCTAAAGACCAAGACTGAGGGACTTTTTTTTTCATAAAATATACCCCAATTCTGATGTTATTTAGCTCATTTGTTATTTAGCACACTAGTCATGTGCCTTTTCTAATGGGACTTTGGGGAAACTTAACAACTGGCCTCCCACTCAATCTCCCAGGTCAGGGTGTGTGTGGGGGTGTCCAGCTCATCCCTTCCAACCCTTTCCAAACCATCATTAGATTATTGGTGTTGTGAAGTATTGAACCACAGCCTTATGCATGTTAAAGATGCTTTACCACTGAGCTACAATCCAACTCAGATCCTTGCTTTTCTTTTTAAAATGCTTTGGACTCCCTTATACTCTGTCATTTCTGATTCTTATCCAGAATATTGTTTTTTAAAAACTAAGATGCAATAGAAAGGATTACAGCAGACCAATTATATTAAAAGAGAAATACCAAAACATTAGAAAGAAAAGCTGGTGATATTGTGATACACACGCTTCTAAATTAAGCACCTGTAGCTTATACCTAATATAGTGGGTCAGCTACTTCAACTTGAAAAGAGCCACAGGGTAAACAGCATTTAGCCATTACTACACGTCTGTAATGTGACAGGAAGCTATCAGTGGCTGTGATACCTGTGACCAAGTCAACTATAAGTGCTACAGACGCAGCTGGAGCTCCTGCCAGACTCATAATTAGAAAAGCTAGAATTACAGAAAGTCAGGAGCTAGCATCCCCTCATCTGCATTCGAGGTCCCTGAGGTGGGGGAAGAGGGGAAGGGTGAGTTTTACATCCACCAAGAGACTGGAGACTAAGAACTTAAATGTAAACAGGGTGAAGTGCAGCAGTAAAGCAAACAAGCAAGCAAGAAAGACCATTTAAAAAGGAGAATGAGGTCTGGGGAGACAGTTCAATGTAAGTCACTTGTTGTACATGCAGGAAGACTTTACACTGTGCCCATGTAGATCTAGGCACAGTGGCAAAGACCTTTAATCCCAGTGTCCCACAGCAAGACAGACGAGAATCCCTTGAAACATCCAGGCCAGCAAGCACGGCAAACACAGTGACAAAAAACAAAGAGATCCTGTCTTAACCAAGATGTGAAGTGAGGACCAGTAATTTAGGTTGTCTCCATAGCACATATGGTCTCACATTCACACACAAACATGTACGCACACATATATGCACACATCATATTCGTAACAATCACATGCACATACCAAAGTCAGAATGAACAAGAAATTACAGAATTTGACTAAAAAGTTATTAAAGGGGTCTTCCCAGGTAGAAGAGGAATTCAGTAATATAGGTCTGTCACATGACTTCCTAGAGCTAGTGGGAGAATCAACAGGCCAAAAAAGAATTCCATTTGTTGAGCTGCATTTGGGGTTATTTACAGGAGTATGGATGACTCAAGGGCAGTTACCCCACCAGAAACTCCCACCCAGCCTGAATGACTCAGGAAGAACTGTATGTACTGTTGAAAAATCCCATTGTTTTCATCTTACATGTAACAGTGAGGAGGGATCTCAGAAGAACTTCATGAGCCCTGCTGGTCTCCACCTCCACAAGGCCATGTTAATAGCCCCACCTCCTGAGAGCTCCCCAGTGGCTTCAAATGGGTATCCCAGATACTGATTTAAGATAGCAATAGTACATCAAACCCAGAGGGGATTTGCACACCAAGGCCTCCATGCAGATGTCACTACCACATGATCCATCTCTATCTTCCCCAGGTTGTGACAACTCCTAATGTAGGTAATTGAGAAAGAAGCATGACTTGTTGGGACCCAGCTACTTCCAACAGCATCTGATGCATGGGCATTCTTGAGAGGGTCCTCGACCAGCAGTATCCATGCTAACTCTGTGTAGTGTCAGAATTAAATTGTAGGATACCTAGTTGCCATGTGCAGAGACCTGTAGAATTGTTAGCATAGAAAACCATATGCCCTGTGTCAGAAATCCTGTGAATAGACATCATTTAACCCTTTGGTGGCTAACTCTGGTTCAGACCTGGATTGTTCCCTAGAGCTCCATGTGGTACGGCTTTGGTCCCCAGCATGAGACTGTTGGAAGATGTAGAACCATAAGAGAAAAGGCCTGTGGAAGGTCTTCAGATCAAAGAGGGAAGGTGTCCTTAAAGGGCACCTAAAAGAGCCTCTCTCTTTTGCTTCCTAGCCATGAGAAGAGTAGGGGTTTTGTTTATATTTTGTAAGTTAGTGTCAAAATAAGTTTCATTATGACATGTTCTTCTTATACATATTACTATTCAAATTTGCCGCTTCCTCCCTCTCTTACCCATCACTGGTCCTCTTCCTCTGCAGAGTCCCTTTTCTGCTTTCACAGCGCTTTGGCTTAAATGTGAGATGCTTCCTATAGGCTCACATGTTTGAACATCTGGTCCCCAGGTGGTGAGACCATCTGAGAAAGCTGTGGACTCTTTAAGAGATAGCATCTCACTGAATTTAGAGCCAGGTCCTGCTTTCTGTTCACCTCTCTGCTTTCTGAGTGTGGCCTCAATGGGACCAGCCAGTTTTTTGCTCCTGCAGGCAGCCATGTTCCGTGGTGTGCACAAGTTTCCTCGGAGATAAAAATCCTCCATTAAGGACAGTTCATTAAGATACAGAATATTCTGAGGTGTGTGTGTGTGTGTGTGTGTGTGTGTGTGTGTGTGTGTGTGTGTGTGTGTGTGTGTGATATTCCATCCTACATGAAAACTCCTTAAGCTCAGAAAGTGAACTACTCAGTGGCTTCAGAAAGTCCCTGATACTGTCTGGATATACTAGGACCCTCCCTCCCCAAGGCTGTATGAACAGTAAGGACTACTGAGAGAGACTCTCAGACCAAGTGAGGAGCACAGAAGAGGCTCAGACTCAGCAAGCTGCCTGGAAGAAGCAGAGACCAATCAAGCTCCCTGAAAGACTACTTGAGCTGCCTGAAGACATCCTCTAACCCAATGAGCTGCCTGAAGGCATCCTCTAACCCAATGAGCTGCCTGAAGGCATCCTCTAACCCAATGAGCTGCCTGAAAGCTCTGCAGTGTGCTCTAGGTTTCCAGCTTTTGTGAACTGTCGCCCATGCTGCATTGGGTTTGGTGGTAACAGCTGTCTTTGAGTTATTTCTGCTCCTGTAAGAAGCTCCTCACCCATACTCCTGTGAATAACCCCAATAGACTCTTTGGCTCACCTACTTGGACTTTGGTGGTATCTTTATTTTCATCTGTCATCAGTTGTTTATGGTGAGTAGATGTCTGTTCATGTCACCCCAGGAATAGTGTCACAAAATATCCCATCATGATAGACTGTATCCCTCTGGAATTATAACAACCCCTTTTCCTTTAAGATGGCTTTTGTCATGATATTTTATCACAGAAACAAGAGAAGAATCTAAGGCCCATGTCATGTGTGTCCATGTGAGGTCTATGCATAGATATTTAAGACTAGATTCCACATATAAGAGAAGCTATGGGATATTCTGTCTTTGAGATGAGTGGTTTTGCTCAGTTACACATTCCTGCCATGAAACACTGCTTAACTAGAGGCCCAAAGTAACAGAACCAAACAGTCATGGGCTGGAAATTGCACTGTTAAACAAACTAAACTTTTTCCCTTTTACAAGCTGATTAGTGTGCACATTCGTTACAGTCATGGAAATCTTACCAACGTTGTGCCCCCAAGATCTCTGCAGTGAATCCCCAGTCCCTGGGATACATGTTCCCATTATGGCACAAGGAACTGCAGATGTAATGAGCTGAAGACCTTGACCAGAGATGATCCAGGACTACCTAGAAGACTCAATTCTATAACTACCTAGGAAAGGAAGGCAGGGGAGGTACTGGACTAGAAGTAAGAGATATGAGACAGTAGCAAAGGGTTAGCCTGTAGAAGCTAGAAAATGGAGACAAGAATTCTTCCTGCAGCCCCAGAATGCACTAGCCATTCCAACACTTCAACTCTAGCCTACTAAAGCTTATTTTGGACCTGGATCCTCCAAAACCATAAAAGAAGTGTGTGCGATTTTACCTTCTGAGTTTGTAACTGTATGAAGCAGCCAGCAACAATTACCATATCACTCCTAAATGGCAGCAACAACATGGACATGGACAGATGTGTCTGCCATGATGGCTTGTACAGACAAGCTCCTCAAGCTACAGGAAAAGAAAAGAAAATGGTGCCATGTACCCTAGAAACAAGGCCACCTGTATGTCAACCCTCTGGTGACAGGAAGCCACTCTGAAGATTTAAACATCTCAGCATGCCCCAAATCCCTGAAGCAGCTTCTTTTCCTGTATCCCTCTGAGAATAAATAAAACAGCAAGGAGAAAAGATGACAGACTGTCCCCCTAAGATTCTGGCCTTGGTGATGACTGAAACAGAAATATACTATTCTGTAAAACAAAATTAATTGAAAAGCTTTTTGTTTCCCCATCAAGAAGGCACAGCAGCAAAATTTCTGCCCAACCACCATGTAGCTATGAGCATTAGAAACAAAGGTGTGCCGCTTCCTTGGCTACTTTGAAAGCCTGGGTGTTCTCAGTCCCACTGTTAACTGCATTGCAAAGAGGCAGTCATGCCTCTGGGGCTTGTCCTCAGATGCCACAGAAACAATCCTGTTTTCACCTCAGTTTGTGGTCACAGGACACCTTTCATCATCCAACTGCGGTGGGATTTCTTCCTTTTATTTATTTTGTCCAAGGATAGAATTTGGCTGAAAACACACTTTACCCAAAGCCACCTTTTCTTTTCTAACACAATCGTGGCTTCATTGAAGGCCTCAGTTTCAACAATGTCTTTCAGGAACCTTCTCCCCTGAGACATGAGACCAGAAGGGCAGCGGACCTTTTTGTTCCTAGCTCAATTCATTATTTCTTTTTTGCTAATGACTCTGATTGAATCTCAGGATAATACTTCTTGGCTGAAGTGAAAAGCAAGATCGATATGTTTCCTGTCCTGAAGATGTTAGCAAATAATTCCATTGCCTCTGGTGGCGGTCCCTGCTCTGTACTATGCACCTTTCAGCTCCTCCCTGAGGCAGGTGCCACTTCCTGCTGACACTGATGTTGAGCCTGGCCACGTAACTTGCCTTAGCAAATGGGATGTGAATTGCAACAGTGTTGGCCATGCATGGTTTAGCCATCTTCATTCTTCCTTCTCTATGAGGCCAAGGAAGGGGACTGCTCCTCCATCTTAAGTCTTAGAATAAAATGAGATCTAGAGCCCAAGATGACAAGCACACAGCATGAAAAGAGTGTAGGGCACTGAGATGAGGGGCTGTTTGTTACTGCAGCAGAACCTAGAGAAAGCTGCCTCCTACTACAGAGTACTGGAGGGTATGTGGCAATGTCATGAAAGAGAACATTTTCATCAGGGTGCTTTCATTTGCAAGTACCAGAAATTGAACTCAAACTGACTGGACTAAAGAAATGTGGGAAAGGAGATATTTACCTGCTGACTTACCTCCAAAAGAATGGAGTTGGCTTAGGCATGGCCAGAAAACAAACAAACAAACAAGATCTCAGACTCTTACCATCTCTCAGGCCTTCTTTTTATTAGGCACAATTTTATTTTCTGATTGTTTTCAGCAACTCAAGAATTGTTACTCAGCAATCCAAAGCTAGGCCTAGGGATGTAGCTTATTGGTAGAGCACTTATCTAATATACCCAAGGTCCTGAGTTTGATCCCTAGAGCTGAAAAAAAGCAAAAGCAAATATCTAAATCTAGTGGAAAGGAAACTCCATCCTATTGCTGCTTAAAAAGTCTTGAGATTATCTCATACCACACCAGCTTAGGTAGCAATCATCATGGGTGAGATCCCTGTTCTGTTTGGACAGCTTTATCCCACCCTCAGCTGAGGGCTCTAGCTCACTAGAGTATGTGGACTGAGAGACATGAGAAGTGCTTAGAAGCAGAAAAATCAATGCAGAAAAGCTTTATGTTTTACTATAGCTAATGTTTTGTTGTAACTATGGAAAAGCCTTAAGTATCCACCAGAAGTGAGAAGTTAGAGCAAAAAGAAAAGGAATAAATGCCACCTCTTCCATTTTTTGCCATCTTCTTTTGAGACAAGGTTTCAAACTTGCCATGTAGCTGTGTAGCTAATGAGTAACCAAGGACTCTGAATTTCTGACCCTTCTGTCTCCACCTCTGGAGTGCTGAGATGGCAGGCACACCATACCCAGTTTATGAAGTGCTGGAGATTGAATCCAAGCTCTACCACTCTACTGAGTCTCAGCCTCAGAATTGTTCTGCATTCTTAAAGTAACACTTAGAAGAAAACTCAAAGTCATCCATGTTGGAATGAAGCATCATTCTGAAAGACTGTTTAGGTCTAGAGCAATATAATTCCATGACGATCTTTAACTTGAAGCATTTACTTTCACTGCATAATTTATTTCATAAAGATGCATATTTTGTACATGATGAATTCTAGTTAGAATTTTATGAGCTAAAGAGTATTTTTAAAGATTGTCAATGTCCTAGGCTATAAAAAAATATTAAAACAAAATTAAGCTTGGGGAGAGTAGTTACAAAAGACTAGACAGAAGACAGAATCTGCTAAATCGAGGGCAGGGAGAAAGGGTGATGGCTGACCCTGGTGGGAGGAGGATTGTTTACAGGACAATCACTAGTAGCTGCCTGTGACAAATGCCTCCAATCCAGCTATGTTCTCACATGACAATGGCATTGTGCTGTAGGCTTCTGGACTTTGACATTAAAAAAAGACCCAGGTTCCCATAGAAGACGGCTCCCAGGCTGATAGACCCGGCTTACTAGAGGCAGTAAGCTGCAGCAGATATATTTAGCATTATATCTCACATAGGGGTTGCTTGCTAAAGTCAGAAAAGAAAGAAAATTCTCATTAAGTAAAATAAAGACCCACTTCAAATCCCTTAAATCACCCATATGCATGTATTACATCCCTCACGAGGCCAGTTTTCTCCCAATCTCAATGCTGATCCTGTTAAGGTCTGGTTGACAGGTAAGACAGCACTGTGGTGAATTGTGCTCTTAATGGGGCTGACTGGAGGCAGGCTGCCTGGGTTCAAGTCCCGTTTCTGCTGTCAACTTACCACCCTGAGCACAACTCTGTCACCCTGTACCTCAGTTCCTTTTCTGAAATGTGGCTCTTGCTGGGACAGCGAGTGTTCCCCAGCAACCATGAGCCCACCTGCATAGCCCAGACCAGCCTCTCCAGTAGTTTGGGCGGGGCTCTGTGAGGAGGGGTGGAAAAGACTAAAAACCTGTAAGCAGAGAAGGTTAAGTATGGGGTGGGGCATCTCCTCCATTCTTTACTCCCAGTGTGCTCTGATCTTGCTACAGTTTCTAAGAGTGTGGCCAACCTGCATCAGGTTACATGAGTGGGGAAGAGGGCACAGTGATCACTGTATTTCTCCAAGACTCACTTCCTTCATCGTCAACTCCCCAGTCTTAGCATTTATATCCAAGAGCTGTGGGGATTAAAAGGGATCATATTCAAGAAAGCATTTAGCAAAGTGACTGCTCAATTAGACCAGTTATTATCACCTACAGGCCGGTGACCTCTGATGCAGAGTGACTTCTACTCAACAGAGAATTCGAATCTGACTGTACTCTAAGATTACTCAGGAAGCTAGATCGGTGCCTGCTTCTCATTCCAGAATTCAGGAAGCCAAGGCAGGAGGATTGAAAGTTTGAGGCCAGCCTAGGATACAGTAGGATTCTGTCTCAAAAAACAGAACCACAACAAGTAAACTACACAGAGGAAGCTTCTGGAAACAAAATGAAAATAAAGTTATGCTCAGGCCAGCCTGAAAGTTTGGGTTTAGCAGGTCTTGAGAGAAATAAAGCTCTATAGACAATTTAACAATTCTTGCTGTTCAGTTTTGAGGACAAGGTCTCACTATATAGTCCTGATTGACCTGGAACTCGCTCTGTAGGCCAGGCTGGCCTCAAACCCGCTTGCCTTCGCCTCCTAAATGCTGGGATTAAAGGCGCATTTCATCATGCCTGGCTTGCATTAGATGTTATATTTTGGTTGTGAGCCTAGCCTTTAATGGCTGAGCCATTTCTCTAGCCCTGGGTTACAGATGATTTTTAAATGCAGCCTGGGTAGAAAAACCACAGGATTAGATCAGAGGTTCTCAGCTGGGGTAATCTGCCTTACCCCCAGCTTTGAGACATTCATCTGTCGGCAGATATTCCGCAATGTTCAAACTGTAGGGGTGGAGTACCACTGGCGTCTAGTAGGGAAAGGGCACCAATGCTGCCCACATTGCACAGCACAGCACAGCACAGCACAGCACAGCACAGCACAGCACAGCACAGCACAGCACAGCACAGCTCCCCACATTGCCAAAGTCCAAAAACCTGGGACAAGGGTTGTTTCCCAGCTCCTGTCCTCATGTGCCTAAAGGACCCTGGCTCCTGCCTGCTTCGATGGCTCATCCAGATCCAGGGTACCCTGGAAGAACTTGTCCCCTAAATTCTCAAATCTAAGTCTGAACTCAACCCAGCTGGGCTGGCTCCAGGCCCGGGAAGGGTCTCCTGCCTCAAGACTTCCCTTCAGTGTGTTGTTATTGCCTGAATCACAATACTACACAAACTACAACTGCTTATAAACATGCCTCTCTGCTCTGGGGCTTCAGCCCTAGTTTGTTCATTTCTGGTTTCCTTAGCACCAAACCCTCTGAGTTATAGTGGGGAGGTGTTCCACAGGTTTCATTATGTTGTGTGAACTAGATTTCATTTTTACCGGCTCCTGGGCATCTCCTGGAAAGATAATGGAAACACAGAAAACAAATGCCAGGGGAAGCCAGAACACTGTGCAACAATGGCTGCTACTTCTCAGTGTGTTTCTATGAGCTACCAAAGAATCCCAGACAGTAACTAGGAATTTACAAGGATTCTGTATTTTTGGTTTTAGGTTTATTGTATGTGAACAGGTATTTTGCTGCATGTTAAGTCTGTGTACTATATGTGAGCTTGATGCCTCCAGAGGTCAGAAATGGGTCCCATGGAATTGGAATTACAAATGTTTGTTCACTGCCTGGTGGGTGCTTGGAATGGAACCTGGGTCCTTTGCAAGAACAACAGGTGCTCTTACACACTGAGCCACCTCTCAGCACCATGCAGCTCTAGATGACCTGGGATTCACTGTATAGATGAGGCTGAACTCAAATTCACAGGGACTGAGCTTGAGTTGGAGACCTGTGGGAGGGACTGCAGCTCTGCAGCTTATTATCTAGCATGTGCAAGGGCCTTGGGCTCAAGCCTTACTAGCAGAGAGATGGACGGACACAGAAGCAAGAAGGAAAAGTTACTCGTGTTAAGAGCTTCTTTTCTGTGTTATTTCTGAAGTGTTTCTGGGATGAAACCAGTGTTGACAGAGCGAGCTTAGTCTGTGCTACAAATAACCAGACAAAAGTCCCAAGCATAACTGACCTGGAGTCCTAGATGCAGCACATGAGTGAATTCCCTTACAACAAAGAAAGCCATCATGTACATAACCTTGAGATTAGGATTGGGTGGGTGAGATGGCTCAGTGACTAGTGCTGTGTAAGCATAAGGACCAGAGTTGGGCTCCCCAGAATCCACATGAATGCTGAGCGAGAGTGGTGGCTGACTGCCTGCTCTTCAATGCTCAGAAGGCAGACACAGAGGATCCCAGGGCAAGTTGGCTGCCCAGACAGACCACATCAGCAAGCTTCAAGAACAAGGTGAATGGTGATCAGCGAGGACTCCAATGTTGGCCTCAGTTTCTACATGTTGGCCCACACACATGCAAACATCCATACACGCATGCATGCATACCAAATACACATACATGTAAGAGGAAAAAAAAAGTATTAGGAGTTAACTATTCACACTTACTGGTGCTTGAGCCATTCCTCTACAAATGGAATGGAGAAGAATTCTGTGAATGGTTCCCCTGCCCTCTTTGGATTCTGGCTTTGATTGACAAGAAAAAGGACAAGAATTAAGTCAGCGGTTTTCCTTCTATCGCAAATTAATACAATCAAATCCTTGGGGCCATTGAATAGTTTTGACAGGAACAACTTACTTATATAGCCACTCAGTCAGGAAATCACAGGCGATGAATTTGGTTCTCTTCCTCTAAAGGGAGAAGATAAAATTAAATTATATCCTTACTTTACCCACATGTCTATGTAGCACAAAGAGAGAAGTTAATTGGTTAGGCCCATTTTAATATGCATAGCTCCATTATGAGGTTTATGCCAACAAACAGTACGTGGGCAATATAAAGCAACCTGAAGACATTTCTCTAGTCAACCTTGGAGAAAGCATTTTCTGACAGCAGGGACTAATGAAAGGCTGTGAGTACACCTAGTAGGTGCTTATTACATGTTTCCTTGCTCTGTGACTTCAGAGGCTGATTCTGAAAAAAAAAATAGATGTATTTGTTTTATATGTATGAGTATCTTTCCTGCATGTATATGCATGTACACCACATTCCTGGTGCCATCAGAGGTCAAATGAAGACGTCAGATCCCTGCAACTAGGGTTATGGATGGTTGTGAGCCATATTGGCACTGGGTACTGAACCCAGGTCTCTGCATGATCAGCAAGTGCTCTTAACCACTGAACCATCTCTCCATCCCTGAAGAGGCTAATTTTATGGCTCATAAGTTCTAGGAACTGGTTTTATTCTAAACTACAACTTGCTTGGAGCCATGTGTGACTTAGAGAGGACAAACAAGGTACACTCCAAAAGATGTAACCTTGGGTGATCTTTGTGCAAACATCATAGACTAGGGCAGCACCAACAGCACTAGGAGATGTGACCTCATTTTGTGGGTTAGCTATTGGGCCATGGGCTGAAGCACGGGGCACATGGTACATTGGCTCTCGGCTGAAGCACGTGGCATATGGCACACTGGCTACTGACTAAAGCACTGGGCGCATGGCACACTGGATACTGCCTGAAACTCTAGGCACATGGCACATTGTGTTTATTGAGTCCCTCAATCTACTCAAGTAAGTCCACAGCTGGACTTCAGATCTGGGTGCTACTTTCAAACTGGAGGGGAAAACACAAAAGTAAAAATTTAAGGAGCCAAAAAGTAGATGCCACGTACTTGGGGCCACTGTTCCTGTTATCTGTAGTTAGTAGCCATATTGTACCCCATCTCTGAGCAAAAGCCTTATTGCTTCCACATAGCTGTCAATTAGACCAAAAACTATTTCCTGGGATTTGAGGAGAAAGGGACAAACAACTACAGGTCACAGTTCTTTTTTATGAGACAGAAATGGATATAGCCAAGAGATGTCTATGGACATTCCATTTTCCTGGTTTCTCCTGCCTGCTGTCCTCTGAAGTTCCCTTCTACTTCTGGCCTAGAAGTGGAACAGTCCCCAGTCCTGAGACAAAAACCCACACTCTCAGCCTGGCATGGCGATGCAGCCTTAGGAAATGGGGCAGCCAGATCAGAGCTGGAAGCTACCCTCAGCTACATGGTGAGTCTGCGCTCAGCCTTGGAAATAGGAAACCTTGCCTCAAACAAACAAACCAAAATTCACACACTACAGGCAATGGGAGAGGAGTTAGGATTGTGCCAGCATGGGCCTGCATTATCCCTGTGTGAGGCAACATAAATGTCACTGGATTCATTGCTGCTCTTCTTAACATTACATGCAGCAAATATAGCCCTAGCTAGGAAGTCACAAAGAGAAAACATTCTAGGGTATTGGGTCAAGCTGTGCGGAGGGTACAGCACTAGGCATCCTGTCTCCTGTTTCTCCCTTCTTGTGGTTGAAATAGAACCATCAACTCCTGTCGGAGAACTGTTAAGGGAACTGGGAAATGGAGGGTCCCTTCTGGCTTGTGGTGCAGCAATTTCCTCTGAATTGAGATGCTCCATCCTTTAGACATGTTCCTTAGGACTCAGGGAGCAGGGCTAGTGAGATGGTTCATTGGGCAAGGGTGTTTGCAGCCAAACCTAATTATCTGGGTTTGATACACAGAATTCACATGCTGGAACGGGAGTAGTGACTCCCACAGTTGTCCTCTGACTCCACGCATAGGACGTGGGAAGCCTCGGGAGCCCACGGGTACACAGGGTTCCTCCTATCAGACAAGCAGTAACAAGTGCTGGGAAGGAGACTCCTGTAGCACAGGTACCTGTGAATGGTGCAGGAGGTTCCAGGGATGAGACATGTGAGCTGTGACCCATGCCACAGTGTAAACTCACCAATTCACCAAGCTACACCTAGGTAGAATGACTTATTTGGTTTGTCATTGGTGTTCAATCTGGAGTAAATGGTCATTTACTCGGGTCTCCCCGGGAAAAGTCAGAGAACCCCTTTTGACAGAGACTAAGAACCAACTCAATCCAGAGGTGATGACAGCCAAGTTAGTAGCCCTCCCAAGAAAGCAAAGTATTCTGAAAATTTTCTGTCCCTCTAGTTACCCTACCATACTCCACCCACCCTACCCCACCCTGCTCTGTGAAGCTGGGAGCTAACTCATGTCAACTACCATCCCTTATCAACCACCAGGGGGCTAGCCAACAGGAGGGATCGGCAGGAGATGTGGAGGGAGAGGAGGGAAGGGGTTGGATTGTACATTTCCCAAGATTCCTCTGCTAGTATCTAACACTCCCCACCCCCCACCCCACCTCACCCCACCCCTACCCCATACCTCAGACTATGACCTTATTTAGAAATAGAGCTGGTGCAGATGGAATTAGTTAATCTTAAACAGCCCCATCCAGAGAAGACAACCCAGGGATCCATTAGCAGGACATTGTCAGGAAGACTGCAGAGGCAGACTCCTGGTTACACTGGACTAGACCCTGGCTCTGCTACAGAACTCAAGCTCCTGCGACCTGCCCTCCCCCTCTTCCCCATTGGTAGTGTGCTCAGGATGGAACGCAGAGCTCACTTTCTTATGCTAGGCACACTGAGTTACATACCCTGTCAGAGTTTCCTTTTTTGTCTCCAAGTTGTCTGTGCTGAGTTGATTACTGTTTACATTTCAACCGTTTTAACTACTATTTTTCCGTTCTCCCATCACTTGCATCCTAAGGTGCCCCAGGAAGCCTTTTCCATGTAGGAAAGGCTGTCCTTCAGTTTCCTGATGAACCCCCATCTCAGCATGTCAGAAAGTAACAAGCCACAGATTACCAGGTCTGGGGAGCAGGATGCACATCTCTCTTTCTACCCCAGGCTTCATCAAGTGCCTTGTGTGGAGCAGGTTTACTCAATCCACGAGGGTTGAGTAAATGAATGAAGAAATGCAGGAACAGTTCCAGCGGTCAAAGCAAGAAAAATTCAGGTACAAGGATATGGGTGTTTCAAACGAAGAATTATAATTCTGAATACATCTCATTCGCTTCCCACAATTTCTTTCTATTCTCTTTTTGAGACAGAGTCCCAAACTACCTATGTAGCAAACATTAAATAACCTTAAACTTTGGATGCCTATTCTCTGCCTCCTAAGTGCTGGGGTCCCAGACATAAACTGCCATGCCTGGTTTGTATAGTGCTAGGGACCAAACCCAGGGCCTCGAGCATACCAGGCAAGCACTCAACCAACAGAGCTACTCCCCAGCTCACTACAATATTTTCTTAGGAAAACTTTCCATCTGATTTGGTTTTATAATCCTACAGAAAGCTGACAGCATTTCTGTGAAACTGATGGTCACTAAAAAGCAAAGTGCTGCTTAGGGTTTTTAAAGGAAGCTTTATCATGGCTGTTAGTAAAAGAAACCTAGTGGTGCCCGGATTGCTGGAGATTATTTGTCGTCTTTTACCTCGAAGCCAACAGCTTTTATAAAGAAAGTGAAACACTGCTGGCCAAGGGGATAAAATGAAAAGTGCTAAATCTTAGAAAGGGCTTGTTTGCTTGACATATAATATGCTCTCTCTCTCTCTCTCTCTCTCTCTCTCTCTCTCTCTCTCTCTCTCTCTCTCTCTCTCCCTCCCTCCCTCTCTCTCTCTCTCTCTCTCTCTCTCTCTCTCTCTCTCTCTGTGTGTGTGTGTGTGTGTGTGTGTGTGTGTGTGTGTGTTTCATGTTTTGCTTTCTAAAAGGTTGTTCATGAAAGGGAGGACTCCCTTCAAAAGCTACCTTAAAAGAAGAAAATGCTGGCTACAACAATGCAAATATGCAGCCAAGCATGAATTACAGTCTCATGGCTTAAACAATGGAGCAACTATAAGACAGTAGTCTCCATCTTCCCACACACCATGCTTGCCCACTTGGCATTTATCACACCCGTTAGTGGTAAAGTTACTATGTAGAGAACGCAGCCTTGCTCACTCTGTTAAACAGACTTTGACATAGCCGTATAGAGCTAATGCATAGATTTATTCACTTTTGATGCAAAGGAATAAAGTGTGAGAGATGATATTTTCCCTTGGTTCTGGGCAGGCGTGGACGTGCCCTGAATACCCAGACATGTAGAACAGTGGAGTATTGTTCAGCTGTTGTTTAATTTAAAAATTATCTGCTGGGGAGCTGAAAGGGAGAAGGGAAGGCAACTGAAAGGCTGTGGTGAGTGAAGAGATAAGAGAGGAAGTAATAGAAAAAGAAAAGCACAAGACTGAAGACGCTTGGGCTGCCAGGCCCATAGGACGTGGGCAGATACAATGAATCTTTGACTATTAAAAGGCACAAGTGTGCATATTTGTACAAGCAGAACAAATGGGCAACCACAAAGTTAAAACATTATTTTTGTTGTTGTTTGTTTTTGAGACTGTGCAGTTAGCTCTTTCTAGGCCCCAAATCCTAAAAACAGAACAAAACCCAACAACTATAGATATAGTTGACAGGGGTGGGGTGGGGTGGGGGGGTGGTATTAGATGCCAGGCATCAGAAGTTGGGAGAAGGAAGCAGAAGATCAGGAGTTCAAGGTCATGCTTGGCTGCACATAGGGTTGGAGGCCAGCCTGGGACAGACACTTGAGACCCTTTCTCAAAAGCAAACAAACAAAAATGTAAAGTTGGAAAGACATGTAAAGTTGAAAGGGAAAAGAACAAATGACAAGGGACAAGGCATATGTCATCACAAGTCTGTAATTTATTTTGAGATGAGTCCAAAGCAGCACACTGGACAGAGGGAAGAAATGATGGGATACTGGATAGATACACTATGAAGCCAATAAAACAAAACATGTATCTGTAACAGAGGCATGCTAGGTATGTGGATTTGAAAAAATATGGTCATAAGAAAATGGAAGGTGAAATAGTGGGTTTTTTTTTTTTTTTTTTTTTTTTTTTTTGGTTTTTGGAGACAGGATTTCTCTGTGGTTTTGGAGCCTACCCTGGAACTAGCTCTTGTAGACCAGGCTCGTCTCAACTCACAGAGATGCGCCTGCCTCTGTCTCCCAAATGAGGAATATTGTTTTAAAAAAAAATGAATTGCAAAGAGAAAAAATGCATATTTAACATGAGAACAATCCATAGAGTAATCTATACCAATTATGCTGAGCACACACACACAGATGATAGACTAAAGACCTGAAAGCTGGGAAGAGAAACTACTAACATTTGAAAACAACAAAATCTGAATAAATTGGGCGTACATAATTCTACCCCCACAGCCAAGAGGTCACAGCTGGCTTAGTAGTGCACAACTGTAATCCCAACACTCAGGAGGCTCAGGAGGCTAAGGCATGAGGATTGTCTGTTGGAGACCAGCCTGGGCCCTATAATAATGTCCTGTCTTTTTAAAAAATGTTCAGCAACATAAAATGAATAAAGAAAATTATATGTCATTGTACAGACATACAATGCGGAATTGTTTTCAGCTGTAAGGAAAAATGAAATATGCCATTTGCAGGAAAATGGTTATAATAGGAAATAATCATATTAGGCAATTTTAGTCTACCTTTAAGACAAGTATCATATTTCTTCATTTGTGGGTCCTAGGTTTTATATAGGTATTTGATAAATGTACAGATGACATGGAAGTAGAAAAGAATCAGTATAGGGGACAAATGGGACTACTGGGAGGAAGGAGTAAGCATGGGGAAGGTAGCAGGGATATGGGGGTATATGTCCAAGAAAGACAAATATCTCATGATTTTATATGTGGAATTCAGGTTGAACACACATGCATGACATTAAAGCAGAAGTAAGAATATTTGAGAAGAGGAAAGGGGCCAGCAGGAGGCTGGGCGAGGCAAGAGGGGAAGATAAGAGAGGTAGGATATGGCCTAAGCATTATATGAACATGCCATAATGAAACATCATTTTATCAATGAATAAACACTGATAAAACAACATTTTTCTCTAAAGACATCATTGAGGCTCTCCAATCAAGCTGTGCTGGGAGATCTCCCATGGGCTTCTCACATCTTAAAAAAACATTATTTTCTATGTAAGTCATTTTAAATGTTTTGTTTTGTTTTGTTTTTGTCATTTTTTTCTGGAAAAGCTCTCAAAGCCAGTAACTCCAGGAAATATAGAATCTTAGTTTTGCATAAATAACACCCAGTTATTATACATTAACATACAATTGAAACAGAGTCATGTAATTCTGTACTGGTCTTTATTACTAAGGATATAAACATGCAACTTTTATTAAAAATCGGTTACAGTAAAGCACCAACATAATGGTAAGTGCCCAAAATATTTTCAGGGGTGTGCTGATGGGAAGAATTCCCAAGCGAAGTTTATAAAGCAGCCATTAAGCCAGCTCTGTTTATTGTAGCTGCTCAATTACATTCTAATTAAGTTCTGATCTCTCCTGCTCCAATTAAGATAATCAGAGGCACAGCTAGATGTCAAGGGACCACTTCAGAACATCAGGCCAACTGTCATGTCTCATCTTTTCAGGTATTTACATGTCCCTTGCTTGATCGCTTTCGGAGGAATACAAGCCCCTCTTTGGAACACTGAAGGGCTCTTGTAAACTATCACCCACTAGTTGATTTCCTGCCTTAAAACCATTTGTTTCCTTTTCCAACTCAGACAGACCCTGAGCAGGGAAGGCAACACTAACAATATGAGATCAGGAGGGCTAAGGTGAACACAGATTGTGTAAGAGAGAGGCAGGACTCATTTCCATTGAACGTCCCTAATCAGGATCCAAACTCTGCAAACCTGGCGGCATGGTCTTGTCTCGAGTGCACTCCAGAGTCTGGAGTGTGCCCTTCAAGGCCTCTCTGCAACATCAAAACATGGGCATAAAGCAGCATTGGCAGGAGCTCCCATGATACACCTGTGTAGATCCATCTCCACATGCCTGTCCCAAACCAAATTTACTCTTTTCCCACCCCCACTCTGGCTTCTCATGTGCTGGCATTTGCCTTCTTTCCATCGAGGCCCCTAATGAAAAGAGTGATGGTTCACACTCACATATCCTTCTTCAGTCCTTCCAGTGGCCCTGGGGAGACGGGGACTAAAGCATCACCCTCTCCATCCAAGGCTTGTGCAGTTGATGGAATCTTCCCAGAACCCCAGGGCTGGAAAAAGCAGGAGAGGAGACACAAGGCTGGTTGCCTGACTCCATCAGGGTACCAGCACAGCCTCAGACAGCCTCTTCCTCAGATACTGGACTCACTCCTAGCCTTCCATTCCAGGACTGTGCTGCCTAGTTTTATATGGACTTGACACAAGCTAGAGTTATCTGAAATGAGGGAAAAACAAATGCCTTCCTAAGATTGGCCTGTAGGTAAGTATGTGGGGTATTGTCTCAATTAATGCTGACTGTGGGGTGGGCCCATCCCCACCCTATTGAGGGCGCTGCTATCTCTGGGCAGTGGTTTCTCGGTTCTGTAAGAAAGCAGACTGAGCAAGTCATGAGGAACAAGCCAGTGAGCAGCACCCTCCATGGCCTTTGCTTCAGTCCCTGCCTCCCAGTTCTTGCTTTAAGTTCCTGCCCGACTTCCCTGGATGATGGACAAGCAGCAAGTTTGTCCTTCCTCTCCAAGTTGCTTTTGGTCATGGTGTTTTAACACAAAATAGAAACCCTAAGACTAGGACCAACTAACTTCCTTTTTTCAAGTCAGCTTTGTCATTTTATCATCACAATTCCATACATATGCCAAATATTGAGCTGACACTAAATTTAAATACATTTTCTTACTGAATTCTCACGCATACATTCTTGTATAAAGCAACTGGGATCATCTGCACTTTAAGAGGAAGAAACTACGGCTTAGGAAGACTGAGGTTACAACGATTTCAGGTCTACCTCTCACAGAGCAGCTGTGGCCACAGCAACATGAAAGGTTACAGCTGGACAGCAAGCACATTTGTAACCCATCACTCCAGAGCACAGAGACAGGAAGAGTACGTCTAGGGCAGCCTGGGCTGCAGACTCTGTCTGAATCTGATCCAGTGGATCCCATTGTCACCTCCTCCCCCTTTTCCCCTGGAGCTTCCACTATTCAGACAAGTTTTCAAGAGAAGAGTGAGTCTGGGGAAAGCAGAGGTCTCAAGGGTGAATCTGTTGTTTTGATAAATGGTCCTGCTGACAAACTACCTTCTAAATAGTTATGTCCTATCATAGATCAGTGCTGCTTTTAACTCTGGCCAGAGAAACTTCTTTCTGTAGTGGACAACAATTGTTAAGTGTGCTAACTCTTAAGTGACTGAGCTCTTGGCTATGGCTGAGCCATCTACATCAACCTCCCAGACCCAAGGCTCGGGGAACATTGAGGAAAAGTGGGCAGAAAGAATGTAAGAGTGACAGATGGGGGAGAAAGCTGCGAGATGTTGATTTCTGGACACAACATGCCTATTGTGCTAACAGCAGTGGTGACTGGCACAAGATCATGACAGTGTAAATCCCAGCATGGGTGGGGAAGGGCCCTGAGGCACCACTTCTAAGGAGGGATGACTGGCATCCAGAGCTGCTGGAAGGAGGAGGGTCTCTCCTTTGGGGATATGGCCACCCGTGGCTCATGCACTGGTGGCTCATGCTGATGGCCACAGGTGCTTGTGGGCAGCACTAAGTGTAGTCGGGATGTTATCAGTGACACCAACGCACACAAAAAAGAAGGAATAAGATACAGTGAGGTGGGGTGAGGCCCTAGGGGGCATTGGAAGGAGACAGTGTTGGGTGGTATGATCAAAATATATTGTAAAACTATATGACACTTCCAAAAAACAAATAAAAAATATTTTAAAAGAAGGCTTGGATACTTCCAGGTTTTTGTTTTGTTTGTTATATTTGATCGCACGCTGTCATTCTAGCCATCCCTCATCCCTGAAAGGTGTCTTCATAGTGCATTTCCAGCCTCTGAGATCATCATTATTCTTAACAGTTATGACCTAAGTCAGTGCTTCTTAGCTTTCCTAATGCTGCAACCCTCTAATACAGTCCCTCATGTTATGGTGACCCCAAGCATAAAACTATTTCACTGCTACTTCATAACTGTAATTTTGCTATTGGTACTAATTGTAATGTAAATAGCTGATATGTGACTTCGGTAAAAGGGTCATTTGACCCCAGAGGGGTCACAACCCACAAGTTGAGAACCACTACTGTCAGTTTTACTTAAATATATCACTTTTTAAAGGGGACTATTGATTGAGAATCCCTTTTTCCAAAATGCTTGGGACCAGAACTGCTTTGAGTTTCATAATTTGGGGAATCTGTGAAAATCTTGGGGATGGAGCCAAGCCTAAATACAAAAGAATTAATTTATGTTTCCTACATGCCTTATACACATTTTTTAAAAAAAGTTTTACATGTCAGTTTCATGGTATATGTCTTAGTCAGGGTTTCTACTGCAGTGATGAAACACCATGACCAAATACAACTTGGGGAGGAGAGGGTTTATTTGGCTAATATTTCCACATCATAGTTCACCACTGAAGGAAGTCAGGGCAGAAACCTGGAGGCAGGAGCTGATGCAGAGGCCATGGAGAAGTACTATTTACTGGCTTGATCCCCATGGCTTGCTCAGCCTGATTTCTTATAGAACTCAGAACCACCAGCCCCGGGATGTCACCACCCACCATGGGCTGGGCCCTTCCCATCAATCACTAATTTTTAAAATGCCCTACAAGCTTGCCTGTAGTCTGATACTATGGAGATATTTTCCCAATTGAGGCTTCCTCCTCTCAGATGACTTTAGCTTGTGTCAAGTTGACGTAAAACCATCCTGCACAATATAGAACGTCCCCCTGTGGCATCATGTTGGTGCTCAGTTTCATATATAGGGGCTGGGGATGGAGCTTGGTTGACACAGTGCTTGCCTGGCATGCAGGAGGCCTTGAGCTTGATGCCCAATGTTGTATAAAACTAGAAATGGTGGCTCATGCCCATAATCTCAGAACCAGGGAGATGGAGGCAGGAGGAGCAGATGTCTAAGGCCAACCTGTGCAAGAGATTCTGAGAAGAAAGAAGTTACACATTGTGGAGTATTACATTAGAAATGCTCCGTCTGGGGGTTTAGAGTGACAGGAGACCTTCCTTGTCTGTCTATCCTATCTAGAAAGCAGTATGTAGTGGCACATGTCTGCCTTCAATGGATTTGTTTTCTTAATTATATCTTAAGCAAGATGTCATCTACCATTCATTCAGGGAAACCTACAGACAATAAGAAGAGCCATGAGGAAGTAACATTACCCTTCCAGATTTTCTGTTTTCCAAATAGTTAATGTATGTTTAGTATTTGGGAGTTTTTTAAAATTACTTTTTATTATTTTATGTGGCCGGATGACTTTCTGTATGTATGTCTGTGCTTCACACATGTACCTGGTACCTGTGAAGGGTGTTGCATCTCCTGGATCTAGAGTTCCAGATGGTTGTTTAATGAGATGAGGGCTTGACTGCTCCAAAGTCTGGTTAAGGAGAAGGAATTTATTGTAGATATGAGGGAGAGAACAGCCAGAGGCATCTGAAGAGTCCAGGCTGAACCAGGTCATGAGGAGAGAGGAGGAGGAAGGGGAGAGTGAGAGAGGAGAGAGAGAAGAGAGGACAAGTGGAAGACCCAAGAAAGCACGTGGCTGACATGTCAGGGTTATATAGGAAATGAGAAGCTGGGGAAAGGCAAGCAAAGCCCCTGGGCTGGAGATGTTTGCATAGGAGGAATGGTGAGAAGAGGTAGCACAGGTACTGAGTGAGCATGGAAGTCTGCATGCACTTTGGTATGCTAACAGGCACCACAGTTGGCCATTTGTCCCAGGTTTCTGACAAATAGGATCTGACAGTTATGAGCCAGCAAGTGGGTGCTGGGAACAGAACCAATGTCCTCTGGAAGAGCTGCCAAAGCTCTTAGTCACCCTTAATCACTGAGCCATCTCTACAGCTCCTGAGCATTTTCATGTTCTTTTCAAACATTTTACATCTGTGTGTGTGTGTGTGTGTGTGTGTGTGTGTGTGTGTGTGTGTGTGTGTAGAGAGAGAGAGAGAGAGAGAGCTGAACAGAGACATACAAATGAACACATGAACACAGGCAAGACTAAAGAACCTTCCAGCCAAGTCCAGCCCCATTGCTCCTGATTCATAGAATAAATGATGGGCTAAATAAACAGCCATAATTTTAAGCCACTAATGGAAGCGATTTTTGTAATGGAAAGTTAACTGATGCTGTTTGTGTTTAACAACTGAAACACAACTTGTGGTGCAATGATGATATCCTCACCTGGCAGTTGGTCAAGACTGCCACCTCAGCCATCTGGCAGAAAGCCATGGTCCTGCAGATAAAGCTCCAAGCCAGAGGGGGAGAGTCATACCACAAAGCCACTGCCCTTCATTTGCAAGAGAACCCTAGGGTCACCCTTGGAACAGGGCCGTGGACTTTGTCTTTAAAGCCTTGTTCTCAAAGCTGGACTTTGATTTTTAGAAACAAAGACAACTCCCAGCCAAGTCTGGAGAATGAAGTGATCAATGCTCCTTTGTTAAGACAGGAACAAGAAAAAGAACACTACTATAGAGTTAGAATAAGATTTTTCATGCACGGCTCACAAACTGGGTCTGACAGCAGTTCGAAAAGTCGTCATGGAAACTGTTTCTTCTTTGAAAAATTAAAATCATTAACAAATTTTAAATTTGGTATATAGAAATGATACATATTTATAGGTTATCTCGTGGTGCGATGGTATCTATCTGCTCATATTCAGTACACAATGTCCAAATTAAGTTAAACATCTCTCTCTGCTCACACGGCTCACTTCCTTGCATTGCATAATGGGACATATTTCTTGTACTGGTGGCCTTGTTACCTTGATGAACGTCGGCTCTGGTGCCAGAATCCCAGGTTTAGACGCTGGCTCTTCCTCTTAACAGTCTCGTGAATTGTGCATCTCTCTGAACCTCACTTACTTCCGTCACAAAGTAGGAAAGACAGAGCTATCCAGTCTCAGAGCTACACTGACAATAGTGCAAGGCTGGGGTGGGGCTCATGGGTAGCACCTTTGCTTCCTGTGCAGGAGGCCCTGACCTCAATGCCCAGCACCACATAAAACTGAGCACAGTGGTGCATAGTGGGAATCCCAGAACGAGGGAGGTGGAGACAGGAGGATCAGAAGCTCAAGAAGCTCAAGGTCATCCTTGGCTACATACCCAGTTCCAGGCTAGCCTGAGCTACATGAGACCCAGACTCAAAGCACCACTATCACCAAAACAAGATAGCAATATAAAGCAGTGTGGTGGTCTTAATGATATGTCCCCCATATCTCCAGTATTTGAATGCTTGGTCCCGGTTTGAGGCAGCTTAAGGGTGTGGCCTTACTTGAGGAAGTGTGTCATTGAGGGCTAATTTTAAAAGCTTAAAGACTTGGTGCCGAGTTGAATTGTTTTTTGTTTTTTGTCTTTCTATTTCCTGCTTGTGGTTTGAGATGTGAGGTTTCTGCTTCCAGCTCCAGCCACCATGTTTACTACCTACTATCCCCACAATTATGGATTCTAACCCTCTGAAACTGTAAGTCCAAAATAAACTCTTTCTTCTATAAGCTGCCTTGGCCATGGTATTTTATCACAGCAACAGATAGGTAACTGATATAATCAGTCCCTGGCACACAGGAAGCACTCACAGTGACTTGTGGGTAAGCTGGCCTCCTGACACTGACTCAGATGGTAGTTGATAGATTATTACAAAACAGCCCTACTTTTGGTCATTATTCACTTAGGTGCTAAGTCCCCAAATATGAATTTGGGTTTGGCTGTTGGGACCCATTTGATTGTCATGATTATTTTTGGTTTGTGGGGAGTTTCTCATCTTTCTACATGAGGAAGGACCATTTCTCCATCATCTGCTTAGGAAATTATCTTCTGCACTGAGTTGCTGAAGTTCAACAGCAGCGGAACTGACTGGCATCTTGGCTTAGCCAAGGATTGCCTCTGACCTTGTAAATGCAAATAAGATATTCCTTTTTTCCAGAGTGCAGTTTCCACACTTTCAACTGCTAAGAACATCAGCTACACCTCCAGGCTATTCTCTAGAACTAACAGAATCTCGCACATGAACACAGAGGAAGGCTGACCCTGAATAAAGGTGGTACTCGTGTTTGAGAGAGAGCTTGAGTGTTCTTGCACAAAAGGTAATTACATGCTGCCTCTAAGGGTCTCCGTTCCCACCAAATTCAGCTGTTGAAATCCAAGCCCCCAAGGCGGTGCCATCAAGAGGTGAAGGCCTTTAGAAAGTGATTAGGTCATATGAGTACAGCCTGTGGGGAGAACTGAAGCTGCTTTTCCTAAAAAGCATGGTCTCCTCACTTGGCCCACAAAGTAACTGAATACAGGATGTAAGCCTGACACCTCTGCCTTCATTCTGTGTCTGTCTCCTTTACTTTGGTTGAAGGCAGAGACAAATCACTGCCCCTAATTTTAACTCCAGTCACTGAAGAGTTCTTTCCTCATACAGTAATTATCCACAATGGTGAGGCCACACTGAGGAGCAGAAATGATGGAGGGCTGAGGGTAAGATGGATCTCTATGTAGAACCAAAATGGAGCTAAGATCAACAAGAGCCCACCCTAATCAGATCTACGTAATTGAGCATGCCCCAGTCCTCTGTCCCAGATCTTTCTCTACTTAAGCTTAAAAGCTCATGTCAGTATCCCAAATACAGACTTGGGTCCCTGCACCTCTTTTAACTGCTTCTCTTGCCAATGTGGCCATATTAAATATATCTCCTGTCTCTACAATCTCTGTCTCTTTAGTTGGCACAGGTTGCTGAGCCTAGCTTTGTGGGAGGGGGTTGTGACAGCCCAGGCTTTTGGTCCTAGAAACTCTAGTCATGGGATTAACACCTTCATAAAAAGAGGTCCCATGCTAGGACAACACATGAGACAGACTGGAGGCACCCTCAGATGGGCTTGGAGAGTGGAGGCGAGAGTGTAGTTCAAGGACATCCTCAGCTACGTATTAAGTTAGAGGCCAACCTGAGCAGCAAGAGGTCATGTCTTGAAAAATATAAAAGGTGTGTGTGTCAGAGGAGGTGGCTGTACTATCGATGAATCAGGAAGTAGGCACTCCCTGAAGCAGGATCAAGATAAGAAAATGCTGGATATAATGGCACACCCCTTTAATCCCAGTACTTGGGAGACAGAGGCAGACAGATCTCTGAAATCAGAGCTATTCTGGTCTACATTGTGAATTCCAGAAAGAAGGAGGAGGAGGAAGACAATGACAATGACATAGAAAGGGAAAGAAATCCTGAAGCCCCTCACCCCTGCTAGCTGAGAACACGACATTTTGCAAATAATGTTACAAACCCATGGCTGTACCAAAATAATACTTGACAACCAACTCCAAGAAGGAAAGATTTATTGTATCATGAGCTTAAGGGTTT
Source organism: Cricetiscus sungorus (assembly GCA_030556225.1). Lineage (NCBI taxonomy): Eukaryota > Metazoa > Chordata > Mammalia > Rodentia > Cricetidae > Cricetiscus > Cricetiscus sungorus. The sequence goes on along the minus strand of JANBXA010000007.1, from coordinate 79,109,610 downwards.
TGGCCCATGCACTGTGGCAAAGTATGGCAGAAGCTGGCACAAAAGGGCTGCTTGCCTCATGACAGTTGAGAGCAAAGAGAGAGGAAGATCACACACAATGGCCTAACTTCCATTTGTATCACACACACACACACACACACACACACTCCCTCTCCTCTGCTACTAAAGTTTCCACCACTTCTCAGTAGTGCCACAGGGTGGGACTTAAGCCCCAAACCCTAACAATCTCCATCATTTACCCACATCAAAAAATAGTTAAGCCAAGCATTTGCAGCTCCTGATCAGAAATAGTTCAGAAATTGCCATTTACAGGGCCTGGGAGAAGTGTCAGTCAGTTACATAAACTGCTTGGTACTCAAGCATGAAGACCCAAGTTAAGATCCCTAAAAACCCTGTAAGGAAGGAACTGTCTGTATCTGTAGATGAGAGATAGTAACAGGAGAATCCCCAGACACTTGTCAGCCAGATGTCTTGGCTTATACAGTGGCAGACATGAAACCTTGTCTCCAAGAGGTATAAAGTAAAGATTGACACCTAAGGTTGTCTGCCAACCTCTGTGTACGTGCTATGGTACACACGTGTCTGCACTCACAAACACGAACATGCACATTCGGCATACACATAAACACATGCAAAGATTTTTAAAAAGAAGAAATTACCTCTGTGTGTAATAGTTACAGGAGATTAACAAAAGACTACCAGCCTCCATAACATGCTTCTGACAGTTAACTCCAATCTTCAAAACAGGCCCTGACTCTGAGAAAACAATATTCATCCACTTACCCATTCATCCATTCACCCAGCCACCCAGCCACCCAGCCACCCAAAAAACATTTTGCTACTTTGGAACCACATTATGAAGCAAAATAGAAAAAAAGTAAACCAAGCATAAATCACCATACGGCAGCACTTTAAGAGCAAACTAGAAGTCAGCGATTATTCTTGAGCCATATCAAGATAAAATGTCAAGGGTTCCAGTAAGCCATGAATAACTCCACTGTTTAAGAGCCATTTGGATGCGAGTTTGGTGGCTGGTGACAGATAGAAAAGCCCCAGTTGTGTGAGCTTTGTTTGGTGGCTTCTCGTTGCTCAGTTGAAGCATCTATGCCCAGTGACAGGACGAGAGGAACAGCTGGGTGGGGAAAGGGCAAAGCAGAATAGCAGGCGTTCCACTTGGAGGTGACAAATGTGGATGTAGAAATAATTGCATTTTTAAACCTTCAAAAATAGTCCAACCAAAGGTCACACAACCAGGGCAGGGAGGAATGGAGAGAGATTTAATTAAGAAGTCCTAAGTCAGGAAAGGAAAAAGTGAACATCCTACCTGCCTTGGATATACGTAGCATTCAAAGACCTGAACATCTTGGGAGAAAGACAAGAAGCTAACATTCCTTGGTACCCATGAGAATTACTAAATAAATATTATTAAATATTTGCATATTTCCTCCCAGCAACAGGAGATGCTACGTTATCTCTAGTAGTTAAAGCTCATTCTTTTTTTTGTTTTGTTTTTTTAATTATTATTTTTATTTTACATGTCGATCCCAGTTCCCTCTCCCTCTCTCCCTCCCTCCCTCCCTGCTACCTTCTTCCCCTCTTCCCCTCCCCCCCTTTCACATGCACCCTGACCACCCTCCCCTCCCTCCACCCCAATTCCACTTGTAGGGCAATGCCATCCAGGTGGGGTCATGTAAATCTGTCAAGTCATTTGAAGTAGGGACTAGGACTTCTCTCCTGTCTCTAGGTTAAGGGAGTATCCCTCCGTGGGGGATGTGTCCGCAAGGTCCTTTTGTGTACCAGGAATATATCCTGGTTCCACTGTCTGAGGTCCCTTGGACTGCTCAGTCCTTCTAGCTGAGACCCATATTCAGAGGGTCTGAGTCAGTCCCATGCTGGATTCCCAGCTATCAGTCTGGGGGCCCGTTAGCTCCTCCTTATTCAGGTCAGCTGTCTCTATGTGTTTCTGTAACCTGGTTTTGTCATCTCCCTCTGCATCTGGATTCTAGTTTGACTCAGTGTTTAGTTACGGGTGTTTGCTTCTGTTTCCAATAGGTACTAGATGGAGGCTCCATGATGGTGGATAAGTTGACTTATTTTTATTTACGTGTATGTATGCATCTGTCTGTCACATGTGTACAGGTACCCAGAGAGGCCAGAAGAGGGCAACAGATCCCCTGGAGCTGCAGTCACAGGCAGTTGTAAGCTCCATGACATAGGTGCTGGGAACTGAACTAAGTGTTCCTAACTGCTGCACCACCTCTCCATTCCCCCAAACTCAGATTATTCAAGGCCATGCTGCAAATACATGTACATGGTCTAATGGGATCCTGGGTTTGCCTTTGACACTGATCAGTTCTTTTTTATTTACTTCATTTTACATTCCAACCAGAGTTCTACCTCCCCCCACCTGCCACACCTCACCTTCCCCCACCAGCTCACCCCCAGTCCACTGTTCCTCATGGTAAGGGTTCCCATGAGGAGTCAACATAGTCGGGCACAATAGGTTGGGGCAGGGCCAGACTCCTCTCCCACACATTAAGGCTGAGCATGGCATCCCACCATAGTGAATGGGCTCTAATAAGATAGCTCGTGTACCAGGTTTGTATCATGGTCCCACTGCCAGGGGCCTCTCAGCTAGTCCAAACTTCACAACTGTCTCCCACATATGGAGGGCCTAGTTTGGTCCTCTGGAATCTTCATAGCAGTCAGTCTAGAGTCCATGTGCTTCCACGAGCTTGGGTCAGCTGTATCTGTAGATTTCTCCATCATGATCTTGACCTCCCTTGCTCATATGTTCCCTCCTCTCTCTCTTCAACTGGATTCCCAGAGCTCGGCCTGGTTCTTGGTTGTAGATCTCTGTGTCTGGTTCCATCAATTACTGGATGACAGCTCTATGACGACAGATGGGTATACACCAATCTGATTACAGGGGTAGGCAAGTTCTAGGAGTCAGCTGGGGTCCTCCTTGTGGATACTTGGGAGTTACCCTGGAAGTAGGTTTCTCCCTAAGCTCATAGTGGCTCTCTCTATTAAGATACCTCTTTCATTGCTCTGCCACTGCCTTCCTCCCCACCTCAACCATTTGTTCCCCTGCTCTCCTCTCCCCTCCACTCTCCATTACCACCACCCCTGTCCCCAGTTTACCCAGTAGATCTCATCTAATTTCGCTTCCCAGGGCAATCCATGTGTCCCTGTTAGGGTCCTCTTTGTTACCTAGCTTCTCTGGAGCTGCTGGTTGTAGTCTGATTATCCTTTGCTTTACATCTAATACCCACTTACACTGTGTTTGTCTTTTTGAGTCTGGGTTAACTCACTAAGGATGGTTTTCTCTAGTTCCATTCATTTACCTGCAGATTTCACGAGATCATCATTTTTGTTTGTTTTTTGTTTTTTTTCAGCTGTGTAGTACTCCATTGTATAAATGCACCACATTTTCTATCCATTCTTCAGTTGAGGGGCACCTAGGTTGTTTCCAGATTTTGGCTATTATGAATAATGCTGCTATGAACATTGTTGAGCAAGTGTCCTTGTGGTATGACTGAGCATCAGTTCTTAGAGATGAAAACTCTTAAGGGTCCACATTTTCCGTGATCTGTCATTCTGATACATATATATTACTACTGTATCCAAATCCTGTGCAACATGCAATGGCTGACTTGTTTTGTTTTGTTTTGTTTTTGGTCTTGAGATAGTTATGTAGCCTAGGCTGACTTAGAACTCTCAGTGTCATCATTCTGTTTCCCCTTCCTTCCCCTATATCCCTCCCCCACCAGCCTCCTAGTGTGGGATGCTGGTACTGAGGTCTGATGTTTAGACTGTTTTCATTTACTCAGCCACAGCTCATCTGCTGCATGTCAAAAATGAAATACAAGCTGGCACAAGCCTGCCTCATTAATCTAACACACACAGAAATACCTTGGATTCTTTGAAAGCAGTTCATCACCGCCTGGGGCTGGAAACTGGTTTTTTGTCCCTTTGTTTCAAGATTATTTATGAAACATTGGGTATGCAACCTTTTATGTGAAATCTTAATTACAGCCCTTTTAGATGATTTCATACCCTCTGAAGGGTGTAAATTAGAAGAAGAAGAAGACGAGCAGAGTAAACGAAAGGACACACTGTGGTGAACACAGCTGCCCTAGGTCTCAAAAGGAATCCAGCATCCATTCCGCTCTCACTGTTCCTCTCCAGTCAATCATGTGAGAAATATCAGATCCACAGGAGAGAGGTAAGAAGAACCTCTCCTTCACTCTTCACCCACCACAGGCTAGTGGCTTTCAGGACGCAGCCAGGTCCTAAGAGAACAGATATTCTGTGTCCACAGTACCTGGGCCCCATGATCACTTGAGTTCACTGTCATGCATATAACCTTGTGTATGTGCATCTGTCTGTGCCTCTGTGTGTGGTATATGCTAGGCTTTGAACTCTTACTCACTGAGCCATGTCGCCAACCTGACCCGAAGACATTCTGTATAAGTTTGCAAAGACTCCACTGTGACCACATCATGGTTTCATCATGGCCTATCCTGCGTTCAACCTAATAAAAGGCTGCAGCACACTGAATTTATTCCATCCAGCAGCAACATAAGAAAAGGGGCAGAACCAGGGAGATGGCTCAGTGGGTGAAATGTATGCCGTATAAGCACAAGAACCTGAGTGCAGATCCCCAGGACCCACATGAAAGCTGGACGCGGTGGTGCATGTGTGTAACCCTCCTCACTAGAGGCTAGGTGGCCAACCAGTCTAGGTCAGAAGGTAAGAACAGTTCACTGAGAGAAACTCCCCAAAAAATAAGGTGGAGGGCAATAACGAGGGATATCTGAAGTAGACCTCTGGCTTCCACACAAGGACACTCAGACGAGTGTGTCTCACATGTGCAATCACACACACACACACACACACAGAGAGAGAGAGAGAGAGAGAGAGAGAGAGAGAGAGAGAGAGAGAGAGAGAGAGAGAGGAAGGCAGAACTGTTGAAAAGTGACTGAAAGGTCCTCTGGTTTTTCATTCAGTGACAAGAACTAAAGGGACAGGACACGTCCCAGGAATAATGCTGGGCCCAGAGAAGGCTCTCCTCTCCAGTCACTCCAGCCTCATTCCCACTCCACCCAGCTGCACCTGGCATCTTTTAACACTACCCAGAGAGGGGAGGGTAGATCCTTGTGTAGAACACAAGTAGTGAGTGGAAGCCATTGAGCTCGTGAGCAGGAGGTGAGAATTTGAAGCAGCTTAGCCTTCATAACCTAAGGCCCAGCAAACAGCAGTGAGAGAAAGTAGCAGCATTTCCAGGGTCTGTGCTGGGCGTGGACTTAAATTCTGTGTACCAGGAGGGACAAGAGCCCAGAAGGGATCACCTAAGGTGTCCCCTGTCACTCACTAGCTGGGTGATCCCAGGTAAAAATGAACTTCCCTGAGTTTTCAGACCTTCCTCCAAGAGAGTTGGAGGTGGGGAAAAGAGGGTCCAGTCTAGAAAGTTCTTCTCAGGGTGGCATGGGGTAATAAATGGCAAGCACTTAGTGCTGATGGCTGCAAACAACAAATCGAGATGATGACAGCTCCTCTCACTTTCCTCCACCACCCTTTAAATTTTATCTGTCTGAGGTGCATGTGTGCATGTCTGCATGTGTATAGAGGCTGGAGGAGAGCTTCGGCTGTCATTTCTCCTCAGGTGCCTTCCACCTTGTATTTCTGAGACAGTATCTCTCGCTGGGACTTGGGGCTTACTATTTGGCTAGGCAGGCGAGACCATTCCAGGGATCACCCTGTCTCTGCCTCCCCTGCACTGATAATCACCAGTAAATGCCAGCACACTGGATTTTTACAAAAGAGCTGGGGATTGAATTCAGGTCCTCGTGCTCACACAGTAAGCATTTTATTGGCTGAGCTACTTCCCCAGCTCCTCAATTTCCAATGGCTACTAAGACAGCAGGGAAGATGGAGGGAGCAGAGTCTCCTCTACTGTAACACTGGAATTGCTGCCAATCATCTCTTTGGCCTTTTCAGTTTACAGTACCAGCAAAGCTACATGTGAATGGAAACACTGTGTTCACCGCGGCCTAGCTGGGCGTGGAGCAGTAAGGTAGGGGAAGCATGGCAGCACCTCAGTACGAATGCACCAGGCCCATGTGGCAAAACCAGTAATTTCCTACAGAGCAGTGTGAAGACCAGTCATGCCTTATGTGGGTTGAAGAGATGATGCTCCTCTGTGCCCCAGGACCACAGACAGCAACTGATCTGCACTGTCAAGGAGGAGAAGGAGACCCAGTGCTGGGCCTGAGCCTCGCTGAGCAGCCATGCAAGCTGAGCACCAGAGTAGAACTGCTCAGGATCTAGCAGGTGCTTGATGAAGACAGAGAACCTTCTAGAGATCAATGAGGTAATTACTTGGCAGGTATAAACCAGACCCTATTTCCTTTTCCCATGAAGTTATCAATAACAAAAACCTGCTTGAAAAATCATTGTAGAGCTGGTTCTCCCATCCCCATCCCTCTTTGGCCTAGGACCAAGTGCTGAGTCACATCAGGGACCAGAAACAAGAGGGAGGTCACATGAGAGAAGCACTTGCTGTACAGGACACTACATTGACACAGAGTTAACATGTACTGAGGCCTCTGCAGGTTCTGGAGCCTGGACTTGTTTCATTTTGGTAAGAAACAGTGCTTGGCAGCAGCACTGTCACTGACCTCCTTTCCCGAGCATGGAAACTGCAGTCAGTGACTCTGAAGATGAGAGCCACGGGCCCACATAGAGGTTAACGTAGAGTCTATGAGATAATCGGTCCCAAGCAGACATCATGCTTTTATTCCCCTTTGGTGCTGGGGATTTGAACCAGGGCCTTGTACATGCTAGAGAAGAGCTTCACTGCTGATCTATACCCTCAGCCCCTTTCTAAATTTCCCAAGTTGCCAAGGCCAGTCTTCAACTTGTCCTAAGAAACTGAGACAGCAGGTGTATGGCATGACATCTGCCAAAGACAGACTTCAAAATAATATAACTTTGACTCCAGTCTTGCTCCTCAACAAGGTCTGATTTACTAACTGCTAATTACTGTTAGGGAATCAGGCTGTGCCATTTGCTGGCCCCTGAGCTTTCTCCTGCTACTGAGTAAAACTCAGGAACAGATGTCTTGCTCCCTTGCCTGTCCAGAACTTCTCTCTAGGGAATAAATCCAACAGAATGGCCTTCCAAAAGCAAGACGGGCACTGGTCAAGGACACAGTAACAACTGTGCATCTTTGATGTCCAACAGTGCTCCCTCACTGAGAACCAACCCTGTGTTTACCATGCGCTAGGGGCTCGGTAGAACATTACTAAGCATTGAGAAGTACAAAACTAAGATAGGGACTCTGTCCTCAGAACACTTAAAATAGTTGGGAAGGCAGGCATGTATAAAATTAAATATATGTGGGTTAAGAATGTCTTAATTGAGGCTGTCTGAATTTACCATAAATGAGGAACAGATGAGAGCTCTGAAATCTGAGAGCTAGGATCGGTTGCCTCTCCTTTGCGACTCCAGGGAGCTGGAAGGCTGGGAGAGGTGTCCTGCAGCTGAGTCTGGAAAACAAGCAGCACTTAAGTATGCAGAGGAGAGGAGCACAAGGGGTGGTTTCTAAAACAAGGAGGAGCAAGTGCACAGAGGCCCTCAAGTGGCGAGGCTGGTACAGGGGCATCTGTTTAGCTGCTGGTACCTGGGAAGAAAAGCCAGAGAAGGAAGAAAGGAAGTAGGGCTAGAGAGGGCCTTCAAAGGCAGGCTAGGGGCTCTTGGCTTCATTGTATGGGTTTGTCATTGTCACATGGCATGGTAGCCCAACTGTTCGAGGTAGTCCCCATGGTGGTGCTATTGGGAGAGCTCGGATCACTGGGGTGTATCATCAAAAGTTCCAGTCCCTTCACTCTCTATGAGTGGTTTCACTCTGCCCTCTGCTGCCACCATGGTATGATTCCTGGCACAAAGCAACAGTGACTATGTCATGGGGGAACTTCCAACACTGGGAGCCAAATACAAGCATCTTCTCTTTATCAGTTGATTTTCTCAGGGATTTCACTATAGTAACAGAAAGCTGACTAACACAGTATGCTGTCCCAATTCCTACCAATAGAGTAGAGAATATTTCTCAGTTTGTAGAGTGCAGCCTAGCATGCAGAAAACCCTGGCTTTGATTCCCAGTGATGCTTAAAATCAGACACAGCAACACACATTTGTAGTTCACAGGAGGCAAAGGCAGGAGGATCAGAAGTTCAAGGTAATTCTTTACCATCTTGCGGTGCTGTGGACCACTGTCCTCTGAGCATTGCGGCCAGTTCCATCTGCATGAGAGCAGCGGAAACTACCTACAGGAGAGTCTCAAGGTCAGGCTTGTTGTTTCTTCATGGGAGGGGCTGAGGAGAGGACCCTCACCTGAAGTTCTAGGTACTCCCAAGCTGCAGGTGCTAAAATATATAGAGTGTAGAGGGTTAACTGAATGGGAGACACCATCTATACAGATGTGGAGAGGTTGCCATCCATGTTGGGGTGACAGCTGGCAGTGATTTTATTGCTTTGGGGTCACCCATGCTCCTGTTGTAACTTCTTACCCACACTCTGTAAGTAAGCCCAATAAACATTGGTTGGCCAAGTTGGACTCTGGTGAAATAATTACATTGGTTGGTCACTAGTGCCCTATCTGGGGTGAGTAGAATGTTTGTGTTGCCCTAGGGAAAGTTCACAAACCAAAGGGGGAAATCCAGTTTTCTTTTCTTTTTTTTTTCATTTAGCTGTTAAATAATTTTAATTATTTCTCCTTTTGCTTTGATCATACTTGATGACTCATTTGAACATGAGTCCTCCTAAATGAAAACAATAGAAAAACTAATCAAGAAAACTAATCATCCTCCTTCTTATCTGTAGAACATATATACAGATCCAGCATTAAAAATACTTGATAGACAATCTAAACATCCAGGACTTCTTCCTGAGGACAGGAGTGAGGATATGCTGATGGGGCAAATGTATACTAAGGGTGAAAACCCATTAAAAAAGAAACAACAAAGATAGATCATGGGCTTTCTGGAAAAACTGAAGTTAATGTTGTTCTTGTGAGAGCCACTACCTAGGATTACCACACTACACAGTGGTCCCCACTAATTTGAAAAGTACTGTTCTATATGAATAAACATATGTTTAGAAAACAGTTTGAGAACATGTTCATTTAGCAAGACAACACCATTAACCCATTAACACACACACACACACACACACACACACACACACACACACACACACACACACACAGGTCCTGTGACTTCCCAAGCCCAAGATCTGGGAACTGGTTTACAGTACTAGCATGAATTCCCACCTTGGAAACTGGACTCACATTCAATCAAAAACTGATTGGTTAGGTATACCCTTAATCATTGGGCCACTTTTACACCAGTGTGTGGTTTTGGGGTCTTAGTTGAATAGCATGTGGCAAATGCCTAATTTTCAAAACTATGTGGGAAATAGCCCCCAAATCATCCTGTGAGAGGCAGAGAAGAGGAGCCCTAATGGGCTACAGCAGAGTCAGTGGATGGGCTTAAGTAAGAGCAGCACAGTAGTGCTGAGCACGCACACCTCTCCCACAGTACTTAGCATGGAAGCTGGAGGCAGCGGCATAGCATCTTGGTACCAGCTGGGGAGTCAGGTAGGAGGACATGGAGTTCAAGATAAGGACTTTGAGGATGAACCTGGGGTGCATAAGATCCTGTTTTAAAAAAAATCAAACTAAACCAACCAATCAAAAAGTTAGGAAAAAAAAAGGAGAAAGGAGAAAGGAGAGGCCAGAGGAGCAAGACCAATCCAGAGACAAGAAGCAAGCACAGTGAGTGTACTGTTAAATTTAACTGTCAACTTGACACAACCTAGAGTCACTTCAGATTAGCTTAATGAGGAATTATCTAGACCAAATCGGCCAGTGGGTGTGTCTGTGGGAGACTGCCTTGACTATTAATTGATATAAGAAGACCCAGCCCATTGTGGGCACCACCATTCCCTAAGCAGGGGCTCCTCAACAGTATAAGAAAGGAGAATGCTAGCAGGAAGCAACAGACCCTGTGTGCATTGATTTCTCTCTGCTGTGGGTATGAAATGACTCCAAGTTCCTAGGACTATGGCTTCTCAGCTGTGATGAGTTGGATCTGAACTATAAGTCAAATAAGCCCCCCCATGTTGCACGTCATCGGGGTATTGCCACAGCTACAGAAATGAAAGTAGAACACACAGTGTTAAACAGCATTGACAACAAATGGGAATAGAACCACAAGACCTGCTTGATGCCAAATTGCCCCAAAGAATGGTGGGCAGGAAGGCTAGGTAGCAGATAACCTCTCAGGGACCCAGGTGGCCAGAGATGGCAGTACATGTACCTTTCTTTATGTAGTACTAGAGGTTGTGGCTTGGTGGGAGGCAGGAGGCAAATAGCCCAAACTCAGGCTTCCCTTGCAAAGGGGTCGTTTTTGAGAACAGTCACTCAATGATACCAAGCACACGGGCTGCCATCAGACTGAAATGAACGAGCAAGAACTTAAAAATACAGACATTCCACCAAACCACTGACCTCAAAACACTTTTCTCTCTTTGCTTGGTGAAGCAGATTGGCCATTCCAGGGAGCAGAACTGGAAAGATGAACATTTCCAGATAATCTCTGGGGGAACCTGAAACAAGAATATTCCCACTGAAAATCCCAAGACCTAGGTTCATCTGAAAAAGACATTTACTGCCTAACAGAGAGAGAAGGAGGGAGGGAGGAAAATATATTCCATCTGGGCTGGGGCTATAGCATCTCAGTTGACCAAGTGCTTGCCTAGCATGCAGGAAGTCCTGGCTTTAATCTCCAGTACCCAATACACTGGCTGCACACTGGCTTCGGTGCAGGTTGTAGTCATAGCACTCAAGAAGTAGAGGCAGGAGTATCAAAAGTTCCAGGCAAGCGTCGGCTACACAGAAAGTTCAAGGCAAGACTGGGAGGCCCTGTCTGAAAAACAGCAAAACAAACAAACAAACAAAAATGCCCTCTATGGGCTGGAGAGATGGCTCAGAGGTTAAAGGCATTGGCTGATGCTCTTCCAGAGGTCCTGAGTTCAATTCCCAGCAACTTCATGGCAGCACACAACCATCTATAATGAGATCTGGTACCCTCTTCTGGCATGTGGGCAAATGTGAAGACAGAACACTGTATACATAATAAATAAATCTTTAAAAAAAAAAAGTGCCATCTATTCAATAGCATGATCTTACTTGTCACTGTGTGATTCAGGTTGCTGAGTGACACTGAGTTACTAAGAAACTAAACTTGGCCCTGTGAGCCTCTGAACTCTAACATGGGGGATTCAGGCCTACCTGAGTCAAGTTCTCACCTGCTTAAAGCACCTAAGCAGTCACAGCACAGAGGCCAGTGTCTGCAGGAGCAGTGGGGTGTGAGGTATGATGGGAAATGGGGCTAGAGAGCTGGGATAGGGGAGTACCACAGACAGGGCCTGACAGCCACAATAGGGCACCAGTGCCTGACCGGGGCTCAGAGCAGAATGCACAAAATGAACAAGGAGAAAGAGCATAGGAGAGCCTCATGAGCTGAGGCTCAAAAGGACCAGCAGGCTGGACCTGGAGGCCTGACAACAGGACACTTTCTTCTCTACTCTGTGCATCTGTTTACCCTTTCTGTTTCTAGCTTAGTATTTAGTAGAGAATCACAGTGCTTGCTACCTTTTTTTCTGCTGAATGCTAACCTTTCAAAGATGTCAGAGATCCAGCAATATTCCTCTTATAAATGAGGACTATGGAGAGAGGAAGGGAGGGAGGTAGCTTAGCTCAGGTCCTGAGTTTAACCCCCAGCACCAGTGTGAACAAAGCCAGGTGTGGTGGTGTGGGCTTGTGATCCCAGTGCTGGGGAGGGGGATTCTTGGGGCTTACTGGCCAGCCATCTTGGCCTTTTGGGGAGCTCCAGGACAGGACTGTCTCAAAAGACAAAACAAAATGAAGAGCTACAATGTAGATACTGCCTTGTCTGACCACTCTCACCATACCCTGTGAGTGTGAATATTACACCCCAAACTATAGATGATGTAGGCTCTCCTTCTTACTTACAGGTCTTGGGCTCTACTGTTTCTGCCTTCTTGGGAGGACAAGGCTCAGGAGGCAACACCGGAAATGGGTGCACTGGGAGGTAGTGCTCCATGTTGAAGCCATGAGGAACCAGTTCCTCCAACGGTGTGACCTACAGGCAGTGGAGTAGGGCAGTGAGATCCAAAACAACCTTGATAATTGGATGATTTTCTTTACTTTTAATTTTAAAATTCAACTTATTTATGGGGGCATGGATGCATGCATGCCACGGCACATATGTGGAGGTCAGAGGACAATCTGGAAGTTGGTTCTCTCCTTCTGCCCTTGAGTCCTAGGAACTGAATTCAGGTTATCAGGCTTAGCAGCAAGCACCTTTACCCATAGGGCCATCTCACCAGCCCTGGTATTATTATCATCATCATCATCATTATTATTATTATTATTACTATCAGTTTTATTGGCTTTTTCAAGACAGGGTTTCTTTGTGTAGCCCTGGCTGTCCTAGAACTCGATTTGTAGACCAAGGTAGTCTTGAACTCAGAAATCAGCTTGCCTCTGCCTCCTAAGTGCTAGGAATAAAGGCATGTGCCACAATGCCTGATATATATATATATATATGTATATATATATACATATATATATATATATGTATATATATATATATATATGTATATATATACATATATATATATATATTCTTATAAGGGAATGAACTTCTATGTCAGATAGACAAGTTGGGGGACATTCTGAATAAAAGTGTTCACTTCCCTACCCTCCTGATATGCTTTTAAATAAGTAAAGAGGTTTCAGATTTAGCTCAATGGTTCTAAGTTCTGGGGGATGGGAAGACAAAATTAAATGACAGTGAAATTGGATATCTTAGTGGGGAAATGGGACAGGAAGGCCATCTATGGTTGAGACATTGGCCAACAAACTGAAAAGAAGCAGAAGGCTGGGGAGTGGTTACAGTTCTTGTCCTGCAGAGTTCAGAACCCATGTAAATGCCAGATGGGTGTGGCAACCCTTCCCCCCAGCTCTGGTCTCTAAGGTACAGGGAAGATCCCAAAGAAATCAGCCTGGGTTTGATTGAGACACTCTTCTCAATGAATCAGGTGCAAATGTGATAGGATGACAATACCTGATGCCAACCTTAGATCACCATATACATGTGTACCCCTAATATGTGTCCACACACATACGACTCTTCAAATACACATGTACACCATACACATATGAAAGTGGGAAAAATAAACAGGGATTAAGCCAGTTTAGATGATCAAGGGAGGAAGTAGGGGAAGCCTTAGGAGGAAACAGCCCTCGAGGACACAAGCCCTTCTTCCCAGTAGAATTCCAAGGGGTGTGGCATTCAGAACTGCTGGGCATTACAACAGTAATGAGAAAGGCAATGCCACCCAGAGGGCCCAGTCAACAAGGCTGCTACCCACATTTTCCCCTGGGCTGTTATCCCCTCTTGACATCCAAGGAGCTTCCTTTGCACCAGCATTGGGCTCCCCATCCTCCCCAGAGGTTCTTCTGCAAACAGATAAAGCAAAGCCAGAGAAGGAGAACTCCCATGGCACACTGTACTGGCACCCCAAAACCCACTTCTGATTCAGAGGTCTACTGCCCAACACAGAAATACTGACTCTGTTCCTGGCTGCCCCGAAGAAGTCTTCCAGAGGTAACCATTCCCATGAGCACCTAGGCCATGCTTTTCTATTCATAGAAAAGATCCCACCATAGGGAATGGGTTCCAAAAAGCCAGTTCATGCACCCGGGGTAAGTCCTGGTCCCACTGCCAGAGTCCTCCCCAACAGATTAAGCCACATAACTGTCACCACATTCCCTATGGTGGAGTACCTTACTCAGCCTTGATAGAGTAGGGAGGGGCTTGGTCCTGCCAGACTTTGTTGACTCCCAAAGGGGAGGACTTACTCCCTCTGAGGAGTGGATAGGGAGTGGGATGGGGGAATGTGGGGGGGCAGAAAAGGGGAAGGGAGGAAGAACTGGTGTTGATATGTAAAATGAAAAAAAAATTAAAAAGAATGTATGAGCAGCACAAACTGTACTTGATGGGAAAAGAATACAAGTTTGGGTGGGTAGGGAATGAGATGGGATGTATCTGGAAGGAGTGGAGGGAAGGTACAAAAATGATCAAAATCAATGTATAAAATTCTCAAAGAACCAATAAAAACAGAGATAATTTTATTGAGAGAGAGAGAGAGAAAGAGAGAGAGAGAGAGAAGAGAGAGAGAGAGAGAGAGAGAGAGAGAGAGAGAGAGAGAGAGAGAGAGAGAGAGAGAGAGAGATCCAGAAAGCCAAGCCATGCGCACAGCAGTACAGGAAAGCAAGCATACCAGCTTGAAGGCTACTTTCAGATGCCAAGTTCAAAAACGAAGGCAGACTGAGATCTCTGATAAAGCTCTCTGGGTGTGTCTGTAAAGGTGGTGATCTGGCCATCAGAGACTGAGCTAGGGAAGGTTCACCCTCACTGTAGACAGGCACCATCCAAGGCAGGTGGTAGACAAGTGGAAGGAAGTGAATTCTCTCCTAGACCCACATGCCTTTATTTTGCAAGTGGCTAAGATGTTGGACTCCTTGTTACAGTGTTCTGACCCTGGAACTTGCACCTGCAGCCCCCTAGGTCTTGCACCTTTGAACTTGGACTAAGAGATACACTATCAGTTTCCGGGTGTCTGCGGCTTTCAGCCTTGGAGTAAGCAACCCTACTGCCCTTCAGGTTCTCCACCTGCCCTGCTGTGAGACTGTGCAATGCAGTGGTTTGAAAGAAAATGGCCCCCAAAGAGAGTGGCACTATTAGGGGGTGTGGCTTTGTTGGAGGAAGTGTATCACTGTGGGGGCGGGCTTTGAGGTCTCCTTTCCTTAAGTTTTCCTCAGCGTGACAGACAGTCGACTTTCTGTTGCCTGCAAGAGTTAGCACTCTCAGCTCTAATGCTAGTCCACCCGCAGGCTGCCATGCTTCCCTTCTTGATCATAATGGACTGGAACTCTGAAACTATATGTGGGCCACCCTCAATTAATTTTTTTGTGTTTTTTTAAATAAAAGTTGCTGTGGTCATGGTGTCTCTTCACAGCCATGGTAAACCCTAACTAAGACACACGGCTTTAGTAATGTGTGTGAGATGATTCACTAATGAGCCTCCTGTCATCTACCTACCTATCTACCATCAATCAACTATATATAATCTATCATCTATCACCCATTTATCTGTACCATCAATTAACTATCTATAATCTACCTATCACCTATTTATATCATGAATCAACTATCTATAATTTATCTGTTTATCTATCATCTATCTACCTACCTATCCATCTATCCAATCATCTCCTATTGGTTCTGATGCTCTGTATAACCCTAAGGTACTTGGCTATATAGAAAAATACTTTTAGGCTCTCATTTAAGATTGCACACAACTAAAGCTCTTTACACAGATCAAGAAAATCAACAGTATAAAAACCAGAGATCGAAAACTATAGCCATGGCTGGGCATGGTGGTACACACCTGTAAACCCACCCCATACCTGGGAGGCAGAGTAAGGAAGATAACCACAAAACCATGACTCGAAAGAAAGAAAGAAAGAAAGAAAGAGAAAGAAAGAAAGAAAGAAAGAAAGAAAGAAAGAAAGAAAGAAAGAAAGAAAGAAAGAGGAAGAAAGGAAAGAAGGAAGGAGAGGGAGGGAGGGAGGGAAGGAGGGAGGGAGAGAGGGAGGGAGGGAGGGAGGGAAGAAGATAGAACACCACAAGACTGTGTCTCTAAATAAATAAGTAAAGCAAGCAAGAGCCAGATATGGTGGTACACACTTAGCACCCCAGCACTGAGGCAGGAGAATCAAGAGTTTAAGGTCATCTGAACTACATGGGCAGCCTGGTCATATTTATATAGTGAGAGCCTATCGAACAAACAAAACTAAAACCAATAGAAAAACTATCCTTAGAAAAAATAATTCAGGAAAAAAATGAGAATTAGTGTCTGCAGAGAAATTTGTGTAAGAATTGCACCCACAAAGTAAGAACAGGATGTTAGCAAAAAGGAACAGTCACAGAACAAGAAAGAGTTTTAAATACAAGAATCTGACAGAGGCTACTGCAGTAATGAAAATTGCTCAACATCTACAGAATTCAATTTTGGTTCATCCCTGTGACCTTGCTCAAGTCCCTTTACCTCTTGAGTCTTAAAAAAAAAAATTAAGGCTGTCAAATGTAGGCAATTCCAAGGTATATTTCCAAGGGTTGCTGGTCTTCTCTCAGCACACAGAGAAACCTGCTCTATCCACAGCTGTCACTACATAGATCCATTGTAAGCATCTTTTACAGTGTGAGATAGCCACAAAGAAATGTGAGCTGTCCCATTTAGTAGAATCTATAGCTAAGGTTCAAAGTGCATACATGATGGTTTTAAAGCCACTCTGCCAGTGGCCATGTCAGAGAAGCAGCAGACTGCAACTGAAGTTCAAGGTAACTCTCTGATGGATGGATCTCGGACAGGCAAGTTTTGCTGTGCTGTCTTTCTCTGGTATGTGGCATGGTGTGAATGGGTGTGGGGAAATCCCCACTTCCTATAATGTAGTGTGTTTATCTCATGGTAACATCCCATTCCGCTGAGCATTTTTACATGTGGATTATTATGAAGATAATAAACTGTACTGTCTAATTGATTAGCTTATACAGAATTTTGATGAATAAAAATAAATACAAGGAAATGATACAGTCAGGGCCTATGAGTTTCACCTAAGGAGCTACTTAGACCATAGCTCAAGTTAATAATTAAGGAAAACAATTGAGTTAGTCCCCAGGAACTAGGATGGCTCGAATTCTCTGAATGCTGAAAGATGCAATCACAGGTTTTGGTGTGCATCATTAGCTGAAACAAAGCTTTAAAATAACTTCAGGTAAGGTCAGATGTTTTGATAATAGCTTTGAGATGAAAACCCTAGAAAACAAAGTAAAGTTCACAAGGACACATAGCTGAGATAAAAAATACAAAGCAGACCAATTGTTACTAGCTGACATACTTTTCTTGCTAGGGTTTGTGATGATCAAAGGTAACAATTAATTCCTTTTAGCCATTTCTGCCTTCAATCTTCTGATATGAAAAAAAAAGGCTATTGATGAGTGGATGAGTGGGTATGCACCCTAAAGGTTTAAAGTAGAGTTGACTGATTCTTTTTCATATAAAAAATTTAGGTTTGTGATTCCTCTAATATTCCTTATAAGATTACCTTTCAAGATAAATAATAAAGTAATTGGTCCTTTCTTTGTAACTGCAAAAATGCAGCCTCACTAAGA
Organism: Cricetiscus sungorus; assembly: GCA_030556225.1. NCBI lineage: Eukaryota > Metazoa > Chordata > Mammalia > Rodentia > Cricetidae > Cricetiscus > Cricetiscus sungorus. The sequence continues at coordinate 79,092,220 of JANBXA010000007.1, read as the reverse complement.
AGAATGTCTTGCTTGCCTACATGGTTAATCTGTAACAAGCTGCTTGGGTACGAGTGCAGATGGGTTCTTGGGATAATTTGTTTTTCACCTGTAATATGTGATCATGTTTAATCATGTTAAGGAATATGGAAAACAAACACATTGTAAATCCTACATTTCCTGAAAAACTTTGTTGGGGTATATTAGCTGTAGAAAAGGCATATACAGTAGAAACACACACACACACACACACACACACACACAAAGAAGAATAGAGAATAAAGAAGGAAACCATCAAGAAAAGGTGTAAGTGTCTTTTTCTCTAACCACTCAGACAGAAAAGTCTAGTCCACACACTGATGGTTGGATTCCTTTTAAGCCCTGCACTGCTAGAGGCTAGCCCCCAGGCATCGGTAGTACTCCCTTCTCAGAAGAACCATACTGCAAGTTCTAGCTCCAGTGTCTCCCTTCTCCCCCTCCCAAGCCAGGGTGTGCCCCTGGGGGTTATTGATGCTGCTCTCGATAAGGCCTGGGCACTACTCACCGAGCTCACTGTAACAGCAGCTTCTTGTTTCACTTTATATCCTTCTGGAAGGGTAGGCAGCTCAGCTTCATACTCTAAAGGGAGGGAGAAAGTGTTCAAATCCACACTTCATTGACATTTGTGATGCAAATAGAACATTCTTAAACTTTATTTCAGTTGGTAGTTTACATAAATGAAACAAAACTGCTCATTGCAGGTTATTGGTTTTGACTTATTTATTCAAATAAATCAGTACTGGAATGGAACTCTGGGTTCTTTGGGGTAAGTGGTCACCTGCTGAGCTATACCCCCAGCCCCAGTAGGTTGATTTCTTTAAGGCATCTTATTCAAAATAAGTCAGATGTTTGGTCCCTTGCATGAAAGTTAAGGCTTTATGTTATGGTCCAAAACTCTTTCCAAAACACTACAACTTTAGATTTAGGACAAAGCAGAATAAGACAATGATAAAGACAATGCCAATAGCATATGTGGTAATTTGAATGAGAATGCTCCCATCTTAGTAAGGGTTTCTATTGCAGCCACAAAACACCATGACCAAAAAGCAAGTTGGGGAAGAAAAGGTTCATCTGACTTATGCTTCCATATCACTATTCATCATCAAAGGAAGTCAGAACAGGAACTCAAACAGGGCAGGAACTGCTGAAGAAACTATGGGGGGGGGGCTGCTGCTTACTGGCTTGCTCTCCATTCCTTGTTCAACCTGCTTTCTTATAGAACCCAGGACCACCAGCCCAGAGAAGGCACAACCCACAATGGGCTGGGCCACCCCATCGATAACTAATTAGTAAAATGCCTTACAGATGGATCTTATGGAGGCATTTTCTCAATGGAGGCTCCCTCCTCTCTGATGACTCTAGCTTGTGTCAACTTGACATAAGACCAGCCAACTGACCTCTTGTCAACTTGACACACAAACACATCATTTCCTTTCCTTTTTTATTCATCCCCAAGATATCACATTAAAAACATAAATAGTTGGGTGGTGGTGGTGGCACATGCCTTAAGCCCAACACTTGGAAGGAAGAGGCAGGAAGATGTCAGTGAGTTTGAGGCCAGCCTGGTCTACAAAGTGAGTTCCAGGACAGCTAAGACTGTTACATAGGGAAACCCTGTTTTGAAAACAAACAACCCCCACACACACACAACAAAAAAAAAAACCATAAATATGTAAATTGCTGAGCAATGTTGGTGAACACCTTTAATCCCAGCACTATAAAAAAAAAAAAAAAGGCAGAGGCAGCAGATCTCTATGAGTTCAAGGACAGTCTGGTCTACAGAGCTAAATCCAGGAAAGCTAGGGCTGTTACACAGAGAAAACCCTATGTCAAAAAACCAAAACCAAACTAAACCAAACCAAACAAACAAAACAAAAACTAAAAAAGCAAAAAACAAAACCTTCAAAAGTCCTACAGTCTTTATAAATTCAAATACATTAAAACTTCTTTTCCTTTAAAATATCTAATCTCTCTAAAAATCCAAAATCCCTTTAAATTTCTGTCTTTCAGTTATGGGCTCCTGTAAAATTCAAAATTAAACTAAATATTTTCTTTGAGAGGTAAAAACCAGGATGCAATCAAACTCCAACAGTGTAAGTAACTCAATGGCCAATCATCTGGGCTTCCTCCGAAGAGCTTCAGTCACATCTCCAGCTCTGCCCCCTGCAGCACACACAGCTAGCTGTCTTCTAGGCTTCTGCTGGCTCCACTCCACTGCTGCTTCTCTGGACAGTCATCCCATGGTACCGGCATCTCCAAAACACTGGGGTCTTCTGCTGCAACCGGGCTGCACTTTCACCAGTAGCCTCTCTTAATGGTGCCAAACTTCAACTTCTTTGCACAACACTTTAGTCCTGGGCTTCCAACTGCCACTGAGGCTGCACCTTCACTAATGTCCTCTCCTTGCCTCTCATAGCTTCTGCTGCTCTCCACGACCCCTTCATGTCTTCAAAATCAGTAGTATCTGGGTGACTTTTACACTACCAAATTTGGTTGCACCAGTGTGAGATATAGCCTTGGTCATCTCTAGAACATAGCTTGTGTATGCTGAATCTCGGGAAACACTTCCCAGAAGGGTTCACCTCAGTGATGCCGGTCTCTTCTTAATCACTGCCAATTTCTTAGTTCCAGCAGACCATCACTGAGTTTCCCAGCAAAGCAAAGATTTTGCTTTGGTAGTTCTGGTATCGTGTTAATCACAGCTGACTTCTCAGCCCCAGCTAATCAGAATGACAGACTTTTAAATCAAACCAGCAAATGGTACTCTTCTAACTTCACTCTGACACTTCACAGGCCTCCATCCTCTCTACACTGCTCTCAATGCTCAACATTCTTCTAGCCCAAAGTTCCAAAGTCCTTCCACAACCCTCCCCCAAAACTTGATCAGATATGTCACAGAAATACCCCACAATCCTGGTACCAACTTGTCTTAGGGTTTCTATTGCTGCGATGAAACACCATGACCAAAATTCAAGATGAAGAGAAAAGGATTAATTTAGCTTACATTTCTGTTTTGCTGTCCATTATTAAAGGAAGTCAAGACAGGAACTCAAACAGGATAGGAACCTAGAGGCAGGAGTTGATGCAGAGGCCATGGATTGTTCAGCCTGCTTTCTTATAGAACTCAGGACAACCTGCCCAGGGATGGACTGGGTTATCCCCCATCAATAACTAATAAAATGCCTTATAGCTGGATCTTTTTTTCCTGAGACAGGGTTTCTCGGTGGCTTTGGAGGCTGTCCTGGAACTAGCTCTTGTATACTAGGCTAGTCTTGAACTCAGAGATCCGCCTGCATCTGTCTCCCAAGTACTGGGATTAAAGGCGTGTGCCACCACCGCCTTCCTTTATAGCTGGATCTTATGATTCCGTTTTCTCAAATGAGGTTTTCTCCTTCCAGATAAGTTTAGCTTGTGTGTCAAGTTGACAGAAGACTAGCCAACACACCTCCATAGGCTCGTATGTTTGAATGCTTGGTCCACAATTAGTAAAAGTTTTGAAAAGGATTAGGCAAGTAATTCCACAGTCTCCCTTTCTTCCCTCTGTCCTGAAACTGCTGAGATGGTGTAAATTTTGTTTATTTAGGTTTAAAATACACATGCATACCTTTGTCAAGTTGCAAAATATGTACTTATTGAAAGACACTTTCAAGTAATTCAGAGGTTTTACAAAGAAGTCACATCTAATACCATAAACAGATCAACAAAATATTTAAATAAATTAATTACATATGTGTAATTGTATCTGTAAGTATTGCAGCTCTGAAGGGAAAGGTATCCTCACTGTAGGAAACCAAGCTATACCTGTAAGTGTTACAGCTCTGAAAAGAAAGGTATCCTGACCATCAAAAGCCAGGCTATTCCTATAGCTTAGAAGGGAAAGATACCTTGGATGTTGGAAGCCAAGCAACATCCTATATCTCTGTTCTGGTGGAGGATGGTTCACCCATAGGTGTCGCAGTTATGCTCCTCTCCAAGAGAGCTGTCCCTTCTCTGCTCCACTCTGCTAAGGTGGTTTCCCTACAGAAATGTGGCAGCTCTGCTCTTGCTCTGGCAAAAGGTGTTACTTCTCTGCCCGGCTCCACTCTGGCAAAGGAAGGTCTCACCCAAACCTCATTTAAGGGATTTATTGGGAGGGAGGAATCCAGGAAAGTGACTGCCTCTGCCAGGATGGAAAAATGCAGCTCCCAACTGAACAGGTACAGAACTTATATAGGACTTCTTGGGGGCAGAGTTTTCCCAGGTGAAGATTTTCAGAGTGGGAATTGGTTGGATTTTAATCCCTGAGTTTGGACAAGCTCAGAGACTGGCTGGATTTGTGTTCAGGGATTGGTTTTGATTTTTTTGTGGGTCTTCTTCCTCCTCCTCCTCTTCCTTCTTCTATTTTAGTTTTTAATTTTACATATCAATCTCCCTCCCTCCCCTCATCCTGCTTCCCCCACCCAACCCCTATCCTCTCCTCAGAGAGGGTATGGCCTCACCACTATGAGGCTTGATCAAGTGTCATCATGTGCCCCCCCCCTCCATGTCTAGGTTGAGCAAGGTATCTCCAAAAAGCCAGTTCATATACTAGGGATAGATCCTGGACCCACTCAAGTGGCTTCATAAACTGCTCAATCCACCCACTCACTGTCACCTGCTTTCAGGGGGTCTAGCTCAGTCCTATGCAGGTTCTGCTGCTGTCAGTCCAGAGTTGGTGAACTCTCACTAGCTCAAGTCAGTTGTTTGTGTGGGTTTCCCCGTTATGGTCTTAGGGGTTGGATGATTTTTATGCTGAGTTGTTCTGAGACAGAATGTGTTTCTTTGGTTCTGATTTCAGGGCCAAAGTGTATTTCTTTCACTGGTTCTTTTTAACCTTTTGGCTCTGGCTTCAGGGTCAGGATGGACCTTTTATCCTACAGCATGTACACATATACTTATATCTGTCTTTATAATGCACATTGTTTTTCCCTTGTTTGAATATATATGTATACACACATTATATAAATTATGTATGTATATATATACACATATATGTATATATATATAATCTGTGTGTGTGAAAAAGAGGGAGGGAGGGAGAGAGAGAGAGAGAGAGAGAGAGAGAGAGAGAGAGAGAGAGAGAGAGAGAGAGAATATGCCAGTACACATGCCACAGATGCATGCAAAGAGGTGAAAGGACAACTTTTAAGTGTCAGTCTTCATCTTGGGTCAGGGTCTCTCTCTCTCTCTCTCTCTCTCTCTCTCTCTCTCTCTCTGTCTCTGTCTCTGTCTCTCTCTCCCTCTCTCTTCCCCTCCTCTTCTCCCCCCACCCCCACACCAGGCTCACTGGCTGTGAGCATCCAGGGGTTCTTTGTCTATGCCTCCATCCCCTGCAGCAATGTCATAGTTACAGAAGTTGCCATGCACAGCGACATGTGGGTAGAGACTTGGGTTCTGGTCTTCCTGCTTGTGTTGAACTGCTTTCTTTACCCACTGATTGATGGCTTTTGAGCCTTGTATTTTAATTTTGTAAGTTTATGATTCTTTTATTATTTTATGTTTACTTGTGTCTGTGTGCATGTGTGTGTATTGTGTACCAAGCACGCATGTGGAGGTCAAAGGGCACTTATGGGAGTTGGTTCTCTCCTTCCAACAACTGGGTACCAGGCATTGAACACAGGTTATCAATCTTGGCAACAAGTGCCTTAACTCACCAACCCATCTCACAGATCCCAAATTAAACTCCAAAGCTAGCACAAAGCAATGGGGTTCATTGTGGCATCTTTCTATATGTACATGTGTCATCACATCTTGTTTTCTTTCATGTCCCTCCCCCTGGAACTACCTTTTCTAACAGTCTGTAAGTTTGGTGAGGGTTTGTGACTGGGTTTGTTTATGTAACAGCCCCCAAATAATAACTGCTGAACAAATGATGGATAGACAACACAGCAAGTTCCCTTTGAACTCATTCATTAAATCACACCTACTGGTATAGAGTATTTTTGTGCCAGGAGCCATCCTGGGTATTGACCATTGGGCCATCCCACAGTAGTATAGATGCTATGCCACATTTATTTAGCAAGTAAACTCGCCCTGGATATCTGATTTGTTTCCAGTATTCCCTTATTAAAAACACTGCAACATGAATATTAATGTCATTAGTTCTTAAATGTGGAATTGTCCTGTCCAAAAAGAAAAAAAATGCAAATTTCCATACAGAGAGTTTCCAACAGGGCTGGAGAGATGGTTCAGGAGTGAAAACTGGAGTGTGAACTCCCAGAAATGATGTAAAAGCTAGGTGTTTATGGTGGCCTGCCTGTAGTCTCAGATCCAGGACGTAGAGACTTGGAATCTGTGGAGGGAGTTAGCTAGTGAGTTAGCTAGAAGAAAAGGGGAACCCCAGGTTCAGCTGGAGCTCCTGCCTCGATATATAGAGAATGAGCAAAGAAGAGGAAGCCACTTGATGTCAACTTTGGCCAATAAAGGCAAGCACATATATATGCATGTACACCACCCCCAATCCTTACATATATATGTGCACCCATATACATAAGAGCACACATACATACACACATACACATGCATACCATTCACACATATAAAATGGTTACAACAATATATGTCTAACAGTGAAACTGCCCCCTAATTATTATCTTTATAGCTATAGATTAGGGCAGCTCTCAGCCCTAACCCCTGCCCCAAGTAGGTGACAATTAATACAAAGACTCACAATTAGCCAACCATCTGAGAATAAGAAACTGTGAAGTTCTAGGTCCTTAGTGGAACAACTATATCACACCCATTCCAAAGGTGAGGGGCCTAAGACAGACTTTAAGGGTCTGAGGTAGTGAAGAACTACTAATAATATTTTCTGGACAAGACAGAGACATTGCACACATGAACCTACAGTGGATGTGACTGTGTATACAAGACCTGCATAAGATCAATCCAGCCAAAATTTGAGCAAGGATTGGGGAAAGGACTCACAAAGTCCCACCCCTAACTAAGCAGCTATTGGCAACTGATGGATGGCTATTGAGGGAGGAAGAGTCAGTTTTCTTTAGAGTGGTCCCTGGCGGGTGGCCCATGTTTTAATGGATGGGTCCCTCTATCCACACACACACACACTGGTAATACCAAGTGGACTCGGTGGATTTAAAACCACAATATATGCTGTTGGAAGGGGAAAGTGGTTGGGAGAGAAACAGGAGATGTGGGAGAGGAGAAAGGGTGTGATCAAAACATTATATTCATGTATGAAAATCTCAATAAAATGTAAAAATTGATATATTTGAGAATCATCAGTTTCACCATGTGGGTCAATCTGTGTAGATTGCAGACTGGTGTTAGTACACAGAAAGTCACAAGAGAATTTAAGTAATGTGAAGAAGCTGAAGTTGGGACTGGAGATCTAGCTCAATGGTTAAAAGCACTGGCTGTTCTTGCAGAGGTTCTGGGTTCAGTTCCCAGCACCCACATAGCAGCTCACAACTGTCTGTAATTCCATTGCAGGGAATCTGGCACCCTCTTCTGGCCTCCAAAGGCACTAGAGACTCAACAGGCAACATACAAACACATAAACACACACACACACATACACACACACACACACACACATACACACACACACACACACACACACACACACAGCAAACACACATACACATTCAGGCAAGACACTAACATGTAATAAAATAAATCTTTAAAAAAACATTCTTCATAAGTATGCATACATGAGTATGTACAGGTGTGTGTGTGTAGTCCAGAGGTCAGTGTCAGCAACTCATCAGTTGCTTCTTATCTATTGAGACAGAGTCTCTTTCTAAACCTGGAGTGTACTAAATCTGCTATATTTTCTGGCCTTGGAGATTCGGGGATCCTCCTGTATCCATCTTCCCATCATAGCAGCTAGGGAATCAAACCCAAATCGAGGTCCTCGTCCTTGCATTATAAAGACTCTATTAAGCAATTCCCCCAGTCCCAGGAATGCTTTATTTTTATTACTGTATACAGTGACCTGAGTGCATGTATGCCCACATGCCAGAAGAGAGCACCAGATCTCATTACAGAGGGTTGCGAGCCACCATGTGGTTGCTAGGAATTGAACTCAAAAAAGGCTTCTGGAAGAGCAGTCAGTGCTCTTAACCCCTGAACCATTTCTCCACCCCCCCCCAGGAATGTTTTCATTTGTTGTTATTATTTTGTTGTTTTCTGAAACAGGGTCTCACTGTGTGGGCCTGACTGGCCTGGAACTCACTTTGCAGACCAGGTTGATGCTGAACACATAGTGCTCCAACTCTCTCTGCCTACTAAGTGCTGGGATTATAGGTGTGTGCCACCATCCCCAATACCCCATGAATTCTTTAAACAAATGAGATGGTTTACCCACAGTTTGATCCATTCTTTTGGTTCTTTCTTTCATGCTGGATATCAAACCTGTATGAATCTGAGGCAAGTACTCTGCCACCAAGCTACTCTCAAGTCTATTTTTAAGGCTTTTGGCACTTAGGAAAATTGTTCTCCAACCTGTGCTGTAAGCACTTAAGGGAATCAGGTGTGCTGTTTATAGAGTCTATAATCTCTCCATTATCAAAGAGTTTAACTGGAATTCATCGATCAGGGGAATTTAATGATATGTGTGTGCTAAATGAACCTTAATCTAAGAACCAATGGGACTGCGAGTGGATGTGTGCTGACATGCATGGCTGTGTTGAGGACACCAGAGTCTCAGACCCATGGAACAAATGACAAAACCTTCTCCCCAAGGGTGAATATCAGGGGGGAATGGCAAAGCCTTCCCTTCTGGTCTGTGTGGATGTTGATGTATGCAGAAATTGTCCACCATATTATTCTCCCAATAGATGTTTACAGCCTGAAGACACCCCACAGAGAGTGCTCTTACTGAGATAAGCTAAACCTGTCTCCTTGATCCAGCTATAAACCATAAACCCTACCTACTTGTTTATTTGTAATAACCTCTCTTCCTTGTTCAACATTATATAACAAACATGCTACGCCTCTGAGGTGCTAAGGTTTCTGCAGCAGAGAGTGCACACCGTCAGATCTTTGTCTTTTCTCCATTTCCTCACTGCTCCAGTCCAGTCCAAGTCCTTGGAGACCATGGATAAACACTGCAGGTGTTCATTGTATACAACATTCAAGGGATGGTGAATGAATTTAGGGAAGGGAATTGAGGCAGTCAAGATATACTGAGTAAAAGAGGTGACCTTCCAAAATGGAAATTAGCTGCTGGTGTGTATAAGCAGCAAGAGTCATGCCTGACCCAGTAACAAAGACAGGTTCCAGCAGCAGTAGATACATGTGACTGCAGCAGGAGAACAACTCCTTGGGGAAGCAGGGTGGAAGCTACTCTGTTCTGGGTTGGAAAGACAGTGGGAATGGGAATGGTGAAAAGGGGTCGTGTGTTTCTTTGAGAAGCCTGGCAGAGGGGGACAAACAAGAGCTGGAAGAGGAAATGGACTCAAATTAGGGCTTCCTTTGTGATTACAGACCACAGTACATGAAGAGATAAGCTAGCAGAGATGTGAAAGATAGGGCCATGGAGAGGAGGGAGTGATAGATCCCAGGAATAACAAGATGGGTGGTACCAAAGCCCAGAGAGCACTAAGCCATGAGTGGTAGGGTATGCATTTCTGTTTATGTTTGGGGGAGTGGTCTTTGTTTTGAAACAGGATTTGACTACATAGCCCCAGCTGGCCCAGGACTCACTCTATAGACCAGGATGGCCTGAGACTCAGAGATCTTCTGCATCTACTTTCCAAGTGTTGAGATTAAAGGCGTGTGTTGGTATAAACAAATTGGATTTCCTGCTCACTCCCAACTGCAGGCATCTTCTCAGTAAATGTGTCCAGTTCTAAGTGGTAGGACCATTTATTTGGGTTAAAACTTAGACCAGTGGATGTGGGAGGTGGGAGAACATACTGATGAACACTGATGAGTCAGTGCCCAGAGCAGGTTGGTGTCATTTTCTCTGGCTGGTTCAGCTGCTTTGTTGGAGGAAGAAGCATTCATCCAGGGCTGACCCATGCTGGGATCTGACCAGTGGGATGAAGGACTTTCTAATAACATCAAGGGCTGCTGAGCTTAAGAGTGATTAATTGATGAATCAAGGACAGCAAGAGAATACTGACAGCAGTAATCACAATGGTGCTAAAATAGGAAATAAAGAGCTTCAAACGCTGAGGCTCACTGTTGCTCAAAACCATTAACATCACAAACTACTCTCTGATTTAATTAGAAGCATTGAAAGGAAGGAAGCTTATTTATAACAACACAATCTTGAGAATACAAAGGCTTTCGTTGTTGCTGGAAAGATGAGGAAGAACATTGATGGACATTTACAAACAGATTACTGGATAGGCAGGCAGGCAGGCAGGCAAGTGCACACATAGTAACAGTAGAGCCCGCCCAGAAGGAGAAAGGGCTTAAGTTAGATACTGACTGAAGTTGTACCTTATTTTCATGAAACTCAGCTCCTGCCAGGTTCACTGGCTGTAATGTTTAATGGATTCATGCTAAATAGAATGTAATAACTAACTTCAGGGATAAGATTACCAGAAGTACTATATCCTCCCTCTCCCCCCCACACACACCTTTTTCTTGGCTCTTTAAAAGAGACTTTGTAGCTTAGGCTGGCCTCAAATGCTGGATCTTCCAGTTTCAGCCCCTTGAGTGCTAGGATTACAGATGTGCACCACTATACCCAGCTCCATGCTTCCCCTAAGAAGTTGAATATGTTTGATATGTTCTTATTATACAAAACTACATTATTTATATGTGTAAGAATTAAGTTTAGTCATTCTTCCAGTTAGCTTCAGCTGTCAAGCTGACACAGACCAGAGTCATCTGAGGGAGTCTCAACTGGGGGACTGTTTCAAACACACTGTGGGCATTTTTTTGATTGTTCACTGATGTGGGCAATATGAGCACTGGGCAGATGACCCTGGTTTACATAAGGAAAGCTGGCTTAGCCACAGCCAGGGGAGCAGCCAGTATCATTTTCCAGTCTCTTCTTCAGGTTCCTGCTTTGAGTTCCTGTCTTGGCTTCCTTCAACTGTGGACCAGAAGTTGTATGCTGAAATAAACCCTTTCTTCCTCAAATTGCCTTTGGTCAGTGTTTTTATCACAGCACAAGAAAAATTAACTAGGACAGTAATCTAGGTTGAAATCATGGTGGCCATAGATAGAACCTATCATCACCACCTCATTACTCAACAGCTGTTACTTTGTGTCATCAATTCACTTGCTTTTCAGAGAGCACTGAAACCTTTTGTCCCTGATTTTACCCAGACATGACAGCCCCAAAGAAACCGATTCCACAACAGAAGGCAAAGCAATTTTCTTTATCAATATTTAAAATCATGTATTGATTATTTCAAAATCCAGGGCATCTTCTCATATATTCTTATTCGGGCCCCCACTACAGCCCTGCAAGGTAGAAATTATCTCCCCCATACAGAACCTCCCCAACACTACTTGTGATACTGTCAAATTGACAGGGTCTAGAATCACTTAGGGAACCTCCTAGATTAGATTGAGGTGGAAAGATCCACTCTGAATTTGGGCAGCACCAATCCTGTGGGCTGGGATCCTAGACTGAATAAAATACAGAAAGCGAGTTGAGCCCCAGCAGTCATCTCTCTGTTTCCTGGTTGTAGAGGCAATGGGACTGGCTGCCATGAGCTCCTATGGCAATGATGGACTACGTAGGCACTGCAGCTTGAATGGAAAGACATCTTGGCAGTCAGGAGCCAAGGAAAAGTCACTATAAGCGGAGCAGCTTACAGCTCTGCTCCAGGGAAAGGTTTCCCCAATGTAACAACTCTGCCCTGGCAGAGGGTTTCCCCAGAGAAGTTGTTATAGCTCTGCTCAGGCCCAGTGAAGAGTTACTGCAGGCAAACTTTTCTCTTCCACCAGCTGCTCTTATAACTTAAATTAACCCATTTCTATCAATTTATGTGCTGCTGCCTTATTACATACTTTCACTTGCTTGCTTTGTATCTCATGGCATCTCCTGGCTGCATCATTCTCTCTGCCCGGAAAACCCTGCCTAGCCACCCGCCAATCAGCCCCTCACCACCCCCCCCCAGACAGAATTCAAGCCCTAATGGGGTTAACTAGATGTTTTAGTGGGTACTAATTCTGATCCCACAACTCTCTTTTTCCTCTCTATTCTTCATTCCTTCCAACTCATCTCTCTTCCCTTTATATACTAGTAAATTCACTGTTTCCAGTCAATAAATGTTTACTGACCTGGAACTATTCCTTGCAGCAGCTGTAGATGTCTATTTAAATGTATTTAAATGAAGTAAAATAAGAAAACTGGTTCTTCAATTCTGCCAAACACATTTAAAACCGCCGAGTATTGAAGGTTGTATTAGTACTGTGTTGGACTGTCAATGTAACAAGAATGAAAATCTTCCAGTAGTTGGGAGTCTAAGGCAGGAGTATTTTGAGCTGGAGGCCAGCCTGCAGTACAAATCGAGAAAAGGGAGAAGGCAAGAAGGGACTGGGAAAGAGTGAGAATGATTAGGAAAGAATCTGTGTCTTTGACTTTGAGATCTGCAAGCTTTGGAAAGATGGAAAACTAACACTCTTCCAGTAACCAAGGCCTGTGCCTACGTGGTTCAGTCTCCCAACATCACGACGTACAGACCATTGTTATGCCCACTAGACGACTAACACAGGGCCCCACGACCAAGGTACGTGGGCTACAAAGGAACAAGTGAGCTTGCCTGTGTTTGTGGGAGTTCAGAAAGTCTTGGGGCAAGAAGATATCAAAACCCATTTGTCTACACCAAAGTACCCCAAATGGGCCACTGTCTCCCTACACAGTAATTACCTGGACCAGTCTACAGAGCCCATTTGCTGCTTCCCATCGGAAGCTCTGCGGGTGGTCCGGTCTCCACCCCAAAGCTCCACGCCACGCAACTCCCTGACTCGGCTTCCTCCTGCAAGCCTGTTGCCTGTGGTCGCACCGGAATCCAGACAGCCGCCAGCCTGCTTCTTCGCGTGTGGGCCCGAGACTATGTCGCTCGCGCGCGTCACCCGCCTGGCGCACAGAGGTTCGGAACGCGCATCCCCGCGGGTCCCGCCCGCGTCCCGCCTGGCCCAGCCAGTGGTGGCCGCCTACCCTCGCAGATCTGTTCCCATAGGTTCCTCCCCAGCGGCTCGGCGACCTGCGCGGGCAACACGAGCCTTTCTAAGGACCCGGGCGACACGGCGGGCACGGGCATCCGCGTAGCGACCGACAAATCCGCGGAACATCCCGCCTCCTCGCGCTGAACGCTGCGGTTGGACACTTGTCTGGACACCGCCATGCACGCGGTTTCCACAGCAACCGTGGGCAGCGTGAGGCCACGACCCGGAAGAAGACAGCTCTCCCGGGGGCGGGCCAAAAGCGCAAAAATGACTTCCGGGTCGCGGCTGCGCGGGTGCTCACGTGGGGAGGCTTGGCCTGCGGGTGGACCAGGTGAGTGTGGGTGGCGCGGGCGGGCTCTGGAGTGGGGCCTGCGTGGTGAGGGTGAGGAGGAACAAAGATAAGTCACCCCCAAAGCTGCCCGCAGCCCTCGGTTTCTCTTTAAGTCGGGAGCCTGCGGTTGGTGAGGACAGCACACTCCTCTGTTTTCGAATCCGTGTTTTGCCGCTTGCTGACTTTGAGACCTGGAGATAACGTCTCCGAGGCCTTTGAAGTTTTGGGATCACACCAGCTCTGCCTGAGGGCTACCGCGGGAATTTCAAAGTGCTTTAAGACTGGGCGTATTTGCCCACGTCTATAATTCTAGCACGCTGGTTGCTGAGGCAGGAAGAACACGAGTTGCAAACTAGCCCGGTGGTGTAGCCAAGCTTTGCCTAAAAAAACAAAGCGCTTTTGAAGAAAGTATGTGTTTCTAGGTGATGCAGTGTAGGTTCGTTTCCACATCTGACGAGACTGGAAACTTGTACAGTTAACAGGGCTGGGAAGGAAAATGTTACAGGGTGCTGAGTGGCAGAGCCGAAAAGTGGGTTAAGCTGACTCCTGGAACTTTTTTTATTCCAATCACCTCTCTTGAACACTACCCCCAATGCTGTAGCATCCTGGTCTTACTTGACACCACCCTCTAGGGACTTGCATCTTCCTCTCTTGTATGAGTCCCCATCCTCAGTCCTAAAAATCGTTATGTCTTGAGGCCCAGTCTGTTCCCTGCTTAATTACCATCCCTGTAGTCCTGTCATCCATGTTGGCCAGGTAAAGGCCACACCTTTACCTCAGACCTGTACATACACACCTGTTCTGTGGGTGTATCAAGGCATCTGTCCAAGGCAGCTGCCCAGTCACCCTCCACTTTTGTCTAAAGCGTTGACACGACCATCCTTCTATGGCTCAAGCTAGAAAATCATGTTCACTTTCTTGACGACTGGACACAGTGCGATGGTTAGTTGTATGTCAACTTGACACGAGTCATTTGAGAAGAGGAACTCATAGTCGAGAAAATGGTTCACTAAGATTGGTCTATAGGCAAGTCTTTGGAGATTTTTTTTTTTTTTTTTTTTTTTTGATTAATGATTGATGTGGGAGGGCCCAGCCCACTGGGTAATGCCACACCTGGGAGGTGGTCTTGAGTTGCCTGAGAAAGCAGGCAGAGTTAGCCATGAGGATCAAACCAGTAAGCAGAATTGCCCCATGGCATCTGATACACTTCTGGCCTTTGTTTCCTGCCCTGACTTCCCCATTAAGTGTAAGATGAAAGAAATCCTCTCCATAAGTTGCTGTCAGTCCTGTGTTTTATCACAGCAGTAGAAGCCTAATAGACAAGCTTGTGTGACCTTTCTAATCCTGAATTTAGCAAACTGTCTTGCTACTTTTGGTCCTTGCTGTGGGGACAGAGAGTTGAGCTAGCTTCCCATGTACCCCTAGCTGGCCTGGCACTCAGTATGTAGACCAAGCTGGCTTCTAACTTGTGATTCCTCCCACCCCCCCACACCCTCCCCACCCCCCGGCTCTGCCCATACCTTCCCAAACTTTCCAAGCTTAGGATTACATACATACTTGCCATCATGTGTGGCCTGCACTTCCTCTTATCATCTGTGTCTTCCTGTTATGTGTCTTTCCCCCATCTACCTGCCTTTTGATGACTGGTGATTATATCATTAGTAGTCCTGTAGTAAGTATTAACAACCTGCTACGGGCCAGGCACGGAGCAGCTCCAGGATACATCAGGCAATAGGGCAGACTGGGATGAAAGCACAGGTTTAGCTATTATTAGCAGAAATGTCCATGTAACCCTAGAGCAAGGTGTGAATGGGCTTGAACTGTAGCTCAGGCTTGGCCTAGATCTTTGAAATGCGAGGAATGGCCTGAGTCCTGTGTGAACCCTGTGCGCTCAAAGCCAAGTGCTGCAGGATGGAGTTGCTCCTGGACTCCTCTAATTTCCACCTCCCCCCCTTAGAAGTCTCTGGTGTTTTGTCTCTAGAGTTTCCCTAGTCCAGGAAGTAATAAGAACCATTGGTGACTAGTGAAATCCATTTATTGAGACCTCCAGCTGTTTGTCATAAGTACTTCTGTTTTCCTGAGGAAACCTAGGTAATCAAGGTTTCTAGGTGTTATTGTCACTCATTAATTCTTAGCAGTCACTTTAAAATTGAAAACAGTGAAACAGGCTTGTGGACTGAGGCAGTCTGCAGTACCTTCTGGTTCGGCCTTTGTTTGGTGGTAAAACTGAGGTCCAGAGAAGCCAGTGGTATAAGGCAAGAAAGAGAATGCCAGTGTTTCCATTTGACCCAAGTGTTTGGAGTCCTGACTGACTGAGGCTTGTCTCACTGTGCCACATCATGGTAAAAGTTGTTGGGGGGTCGGGGGGATTCATTCCTGCTTAGCATGGTAGTGCTATTTAGATGAGACAGAAGAAGGGGTTGACTTAACTATGCCTCTTTATTGGATCTGTTGGAAGTCAGCAAGGAGGGCTGCTTGGAATTTCTCCTTGCAACATCTGGTAAAAGGGAAGCCCCTGGGACTGGCCAATAGCTTGATCACAGTTGCCTCCTGCAGTGCTGGCTTGGGTAGGCGCTTGGTAAATACCTGTTGAGTTTAGGCCTGTGGGTTTCAGAAAAATATGGACAAGGTCTCAGTAGTGCTCAAAGCCTTTTAAAGCCTTTTCTGTAGGTTCTCCAGTACCTCTTCAAGGATGGATCTGTTTTTTTCCACCCAGAAAAGACAACTGACAATCAGAGGTTAGGTGATGAAGAGTCAAGTTGAGCGAGTAGTTGGGTTTGAATGAAGGGTCATTTGGATTTATACTTCCTGCCATTTGAATGTCTTTCCTCTTGTTCCCAATGAATAAGGACTGTTTCCCCCATCCCCTTGAATGTTAAACTGTCCACTTCAGGACCACACTGGGACTGGGTAAAATGATAAATTGCATTATTCCTGTTTTTTGTCCTCAGGAATGGTTGCTAACACTCAAGGAGACCTGATCCCACGGCCCTCAGAGAAGAAGAAAAAGAAGAAGAAGAAAAAGAAGGTGGTGACTGCAGAGGTCACAGAACCAGAGACTCAGTACTCACTCCTAAATAGTGACGATTATTTTGTCAATGTTTCTCCTCCAAGGGTCATATCCCCCTCTAATAATGTGGGTGACAGACATGTCCCTGAGATGTCACCAGGCAAGAGAAAAAAGAAAAAAAAGTCCCCTAGTGCTCACTTGGAGAAGTACCTGCAGCCTCAGGCTGCACAGACAGGACAGAAAAATTCCCCCAGCCCTAGAAGGCAGGTCCTTGACCAGTCAGCAGAATGCTTCAGTGGAGAGAAGAAAAAGAAGAGGAGAAAGTCCCTACCACAGGCAACCTCCCAAGCCTCACATCTGAAGACCTCCCCAGACCCCAAACACGCTGAGGAGGTAAGCAAAGCCGGTAAGAAGTCCAAAAAACACCAGAAGGAAAAAAAGGTTCTGGTCGTGGAAGCCTTTCCTCCCCAGGACTCTTGGTTCTGTGAGGCTGGGGATGCTCTGTGCCCATGCTCAGGGAGGATGGAGGCTGAAGAGCAGGCAGCCTTGGGGCAGAAAAGGAAGCAGGGGAGCTCCCGAGAGCACAGCATGAAGAAGAAGAAAAAGAAGACCCACCAAGAGGGAGACATTCTCCCAGTCCACTCCAAGCTCTCCATGGAGCACAGCCTGAAGAAAGGAAGTAAGAAGTCAATCAAAAGTGAAGCTTTGGAGTACATCCCAATAGAGAGCCCAAAGGCTCCTGGAAAAAAGAAAGTGAAAACCAAGACAAAGGTAGAACAGCCAGATGGTGAAGGGCTGGTTGTGAAAAGGAAGAAAAAGAAGAGGAAAGAGAGTGGGGTAAAGGAAAACCCCTGGCAGGAGGATGAAGAGGTAGGTTTACTTGGAGCTTGAGGGTGGGGTTGCCATACAAGTGCCTATATGCACAGGCACTTGTGCATTTAGCTGACGGAACCCCAGCATTGTTGCTGTGTGTGTGTGTGTGTGTGTGTGTGTGTGTGTGTGTGTGTGTGCTGTCTGTCTGTCTGTCTGTTAGTCTGTTAATTAATGTGTGCTACAAAAGGATAGGAGTTACCTGTTTTCAAGTATAAACTGGGCACTTGTGCATTATCTGACAGAACCCCAGCATTTCTGGGTTACTGTGGGTGTGTTAACTATGTACTAGAAAATGGTAGGAATTGTCTCTTTTTTAGTAAACAGGGTCCAAGAGCTCCTGAAGCATCACCAATAGTATGGGGGTCCTTTACCATCCATAAATGGGGATCATTTTTTTACATGAATATCTTATGGTTTATGTCCTTTCACTTGCTGGCTACCTCCAAAGCCTGATAGTTTGAGATAGCTACAGGCTATAGAGATTACATAGTGTTCCTGGTGCTCTGAGCTCTGGACTTCACCCACAAGTCTGGAGGGGAAACTATCCTGCTTCCTCCAACTCACAGACAAGGACAATATGAGGCTGAAGGGAATTTGTCTGAGGTCACCCAGCTGGGACCAGATAGATTTGGGGCTCATACCCAGCCAGTGTTGCTTCTGGTTCAGGAGATGCCATTGTGTCCTTTCCCAAAAGCCAGTGTCTCAGCAGCCCAACAAATGACAGTCTTCAATGGGAGTAAGCCCTGGCTTCTCCAGCTCTGCCAGCCATTGCCCTGTGGCCCTCTCTCCTATAAGTGATGATAGGCATTTACTGAGGAGTACCTTGGGAGATAGGGCCATCAACAAGACATTGTTGGCCTGCATCTGCTTTCCCAGATGGGGTTCAGATGATGGGGATAGCTCCATGTTGGGGCCTACAGAGTGCTTCTGGCTACTGGCATTCTCCCAGCTTTGTCCTCATGCAGTAGGTTCTGTTTGACCACACATGGCTCTTCTGTAGAAATCCGAAGACAGTTTGAGGAAGCCTGTTCTCTCCATTATGTTGAGTCCTGGGTAAACTTAAGTCAATCAGGCATACTGCCAAGCTGACCCTACTACTCCTCTTTATTCAGAAACTCAGAGCTAGGGAGATAGTTTAATGGGTAAGAGTGCTTGCTCCATAAACATTAGGACCTGAGCTCAAATCCCCAATAGTCACCTGAAATCTGTATATGGCATTATGTGTCTGTGACCTCAGCACTAGTGGGGAGGAAGGTTCTAAGAACTACCTAGCTTCTGGTCCTTTCAGAGACCTTCATCTCAAGGCAATGAAGAAGAAAGTTACAGAAGAAGACCCTAATTGCTTCCAACTGTGTGCACGCATGTGCATGCAACACACAAAATTCAGAATGAGAGGAACCTAGAGGTTTAAAGCTAGTTCCAGTTAATTTTAGGACCACTTTCCCCAAGGAGACCAGGGGAAGGTATCCCCTCTGCCTCACATCTTCCAGACAGCCCACACAGCTTCCTGAGTCCCACCGGCCAGGCCAAGAATAATGGTGTAAGGAGGGGTAAGGAAAGCCTCCCTTCCCCAGGCATTTCATATACACATGCATTACACTTCGGCTGAGCACAGCATTCTAAAAAAAGAATGCAAAAGCTGTTGGCAGTTTTCATTCATGGTGGACCAAGGACTGCCCCTGGTCTGACTTGCAGTTAGAGGGTACCCTGAGGAGCTGGATAGAAATGGTTGGGGAGACCCGTCCTGGGCCATCAGCAAACCAGGGTAACTCAGTTGCATACCAGCCATTGAATCAGGAGACCTGGATTGGAGTTAGCTCTGTCACTGAGCTGCAGAGTGACCTGGTTGTAAGTTCCTTTAACTTGCTGAGCCTCAGCTTCTTCATCTGTCATCAGGCTAGGGAGATGCATGAAAGGGAAAGTGAGCAAGGCTTTGTTGACTGAGGTTCTGTCTGGGTGGCAGAAGCTAGTGCTGCTGTGCTTTCCCATTTTTCCTAGATCATATGACTTTACTCAGTGGGCTGCTGGGACTGGGGCAATCCTGTCTTACCTGACTTAACACCCGCCTGCCTTCCCTGCAGGAGTCGGATACAGACCTGGAGGTGGTACTGGAAAAGAAAGGCAATATGGATGAGGCTTGCATAGATCAGGTATGGCCCAGTCTGTCCCATGCCTTCCCTTACCTCTTGTCACTCTTAGGAACCTTCAGTACCCATCAGGCTACAAGTTCCTGGACTCAGAGGGACTAGGGTCTCCCAAGGCCTCTTGGCCAATTCCACAGCACCTCTGGCTGCTGTGATTATTTCTGAGGGTCCTGACAGGCTCTCCCATGTAGCCCATTGCAGGGTGTCAGAAAGATGGGATCCTGTGACCCTGTGGCTAGAGTAGGTACATGTGCCCAGCCACACCCATGGGATGTCTCCACTAATGAGGAGCTTGAGGGAGAGAGGGAGGGAGGGAGGGATCTTAGAGACTAGTTTCCATTCTGTCATGCGCAGATTCCTATGTGAGATTTAGATTTTGTGGAGATGGGATGTTTTTACATTTCTTGACCTTAGGGCACGGCAGGACTTAGGAATTGTGAGGTCCTGGTATTAGTTCATGGTTCACTGGCTGCCGGCCCCTCTCTTCTGTAAATCAGCATGGGTCTTTACAGGCACCTGTAGAGACCAAGGGGAGGGTGTTTTGGAAGGGGTCACAAATCCAGATAGATGGCAGGTGGTCCCCATGGTGCCTGCTGAGACAGCACTGTAACATATTGGATAATCCTGCCTCACAGGTCCTCATCTTCACTTAGGAGAGAAAGGAAGGTGGAGGCTTTATTTAGAAGTAGGTAAGGCCTGAGGAGGACCACCCAGAAGAGATAGTGATGTGCCAAACCTGCTGTAATGCAGTGGGTGTGGGGGAGCTACACTTAGAGGACAGTGATGCATGCTGTGGCTCAGCGAAGAACCAGAGGAGTGATGCTGCTGGAGCCTCTCTCCAGGCCAGGCCTGGACCTCTGGCCTCCAGGCAGTTTCTAACCTCCCTGCGGGCCAGGAATGCTATAGAGGCCCAGGAGAGCATGCAGAGGGGCCGACCATGTCCTAGGTCCTGTCTTGGCTGCACTGTGTGCTGCTGGGGTGCTGGCCTAGCCCAGGAGTGCCCATTGCACTGTGCGCTGCTGAGAGACCCTGAGCTGGCCTAGCCCGGGAATGCCCAGTGTTCTGCTACAAAGCTTCTGCTTCTTCCATAACCACAAGCTTCTAGAGTTTTTCAGCTTCTGCTGATAAATAATCCATTGATCAGAAAGGTTAGGTCAGTTTTACAAGGCTGCACAGTGGGTTAGCGTTGCTGGGATTCCACCTTGTGTCTGCCTTATTTATAGAAAGCATTAACACTCTGGGTCTCATTACCCTCTTCATTTGTCCTTGCATAGGTGAGGCGGAAGGCCTTGCAAGAAGAGATTGACCGTGAGTCAGGCAAGACAGAGGCTTCAGAACCCAAGAAGTGGACGGTGGGTTTGCTGTGGTGGGCTTGACATCCAGAATCTAAGGTGGACACGCACAGAATTGGTCTGAGCTGACTTGACTTCCTCTAAAGAAGTGCTGGTCCCCTGCTAGGAAGCTGGAGATACGCCATCTAGACTTCATTGTGGATGATGGGATGACCTATAGACAAATAACAAGGGGCTCTTTGTAGCTATGAGAAGTGCCCCTAGAGGGTTGCTTGGAGCGTGCAGGAAGTGTGAAAGGCCTCTTTGACTCTAGACCTGTAAGTCTTTTTCAAGTCCTAAGACTTGGAAAATGTTCAGACCTTTCCTGAGAAAATAGGCCAGGTGGGAGATATGAGAGCCATGGATTTGGCCACATAGGTTGTTGGGCCTGGCCATAGCACCACCTTTCTGCTCTCAGCCAGCTGCCTAACCTCAGCCTTCAGCTGGCATCCACCCTGTGCTCGCACTGTGCTGGGTGTGGAGATACACAGGACCCTCATCATCTTTGTCTGTCTGGTACAGTGGTTCTCAACCTATGGATCACGGACACCCCCCCCCACAGGGGGGGGGGTCAAATGATCCTTTCACAGGAGTCACCTTTGGAAAACATATTACAGCTCATAACAGTAGCAAAATTACAGTTATGCAGTAACGAAAATAATTTTGTGGGTGGGGGTCATAACATGAGGAACTTTGTTAAAGGGTCGTAGCATTAGGAAGGTTGAAAACCACTGGTCTAGAGCCTGGAGGGATTGAGTGTAGGGGGTGATACGCTGTACTAGGTGATTAGAAGTGAGGCTTCTCAGGGCAGGTGACACTTATCCTAAGACCCTGAGTGTGGTGGTACCAGTCCTTAGCATGCAGGGCAGTGGCAAGTGCAGGGCCCAAAAGTGAGAATGGACTCAGACTGGTGACAGGGTAGCAGGAACTACAGCGTCGACTCTAGGACCACAGGGACATTTCTACTGGGCAGTGACCTAAGGGAGCCCTGTAGAATGTAGGTATAGGAAGAGGACTAGGAGGTAGAATAGAAAACTTTTATAGAGTTTAGGAGGCCTGGCTGTGAACTTGGTACTGGAGTGAATTTGGAGGGTTGGGGGAAGGAAAAGGCCATCCTTGGGGAGGGAGGTCCAGTCTGCTTACTCTGTCCTTAGCCTCCTGCTTAACAGACAAATAGCATTGATTTGGATAGAAGGCCTGAGGCCAGTTACTGACTGCTACTCTCTAGTGTCTTCTCCTTGGAGAACCTCAGCTTCCATTCCTATGAAATGGGGCTCCTCTTACGGCCCCGGGGTGGGGGTGGGGTTGTTTAGATAGGGTTTCGAGTAGCCTCTCATACTCACTGTGTAGGCAAGTATGAATTGCTTAAACTAATCCTCCTGCCTGTACCTCCCAAGTCTGTGATTACATGTATGCATACTAGACCTGGTTTATACATTGCCAGAGATAGAACCCAGGGCTTTGTGCATACTAGGTAAGCACTTTACCAACTGAGCCACATCTCCAGCCCTGGAGTTTTATTAGGTATCTTCTTTCTCTCTCACCTTTTAAGCTGAGCAGAGCTGATTGGACATCAGGTTGAATAAGTAGACCAAGAGACACGGTCACATCATTCAACCAGTGCTCTGGGCACCATCCTTTAGTAATCTGGCTGCCAGTGCTTGGGTCCTGAGGCCAGCTGGGGGTACTCTGGATGTCCTTGCAACCTAGGAAGCCACACTTATGTGGGTCACATGAGGCTGAGAGAATGTCAACAGATGTGGTGACATCTGTTGTGATTGTTCCCCCAACATCAACCTAGAAATGAGTGCTAGGCTGGCATTTGGCTCCCAGGCCATGTGGAGGTCAGTAGTCAAGTGGTGAGAAGTGGACTAAGATATGCTGGGGCTTTGGCATATGGTCTGACTCACTTCTTTCCAATGCTGTGTGAGGGTGTTAGCCCATTTGAGGTTTAGGGAGAGTAGTTGTCAGCCGTAGAGGTGGGGCTCCATCCCAAGCTGCATAATTTCTGCATCACAGTCTTGGGGTTTCTGTCCTTCTTACAGACCTTACAGAGGTGGAGTGGGTCTTGGAGACTGCTCATATTTTCTAGCACAAGGGGCATCCATATACTGGTGAGAAGTGCAGCACTTCTGGTTCCTGACCCTAGTCCTGTTGTCAGGAGTACCTGGCTTATGTGTGCTGTGTTGTGAGGCAGCTTTGCTATGTTGAGGCTGATGGGAGGGAGATGTGTGCTCTGTGCTGCAGGAAGGTGAGGAAAAGGGTGAGGAAGGTAGCTTGGTGCTTAAAGCACTTGCCACTCAAGCAAGCATGAGGATCTAAGTTTGAATCCCCATGAAAGCTAGACACACAGCACAAGTGTCTGTGATCCCAGCACTCCTGTGAGGTGCTGGGAGTCTGTTCTATGACAGATCTATGGAGGTACAGCTAAACTTCTACTTACCCCATATAGGAACTGATGTCACACCAAAGAAATGATACCATCAAAGTCAAACTTGCTGAGTAAATTAGTTTATTAGGATTACAGGCTATATAGGAGGATCTCTGGAAGCTCGGCCATCCAAGCATGTGCAACAGAAAAATCAATGGAGATCTTGTCTCAAATAAGGTGGAAAACAAGGACCAACCCCTGAGGTTGTCCTCTGACCTCCACACATGTGAACATACATCGTATATGAACACACACGCAAAACACAAGTTGGACTACAGAAAGGTTAAAATGTGTTACAAAGTCAGGAGAGATGTGCTTGTGTTTTGAGGTATGGTGTGTGATGTATGAAGTGAGGTGAAGTTTCTTGATGTCACCATGTGTTGAGAGAAAGTAAAGCTTGAACTAACTTCGTGTGCAGTGATACACTTCTTAGAAGTCAATGGTGGGCTCTCAGGGTGGTCATTGTCATTCACTGGGAGTCCTCTTGACTCCCAATGTCATTCCCGTGAAGCTTTAGGGCTCATTAGGATGGATGAAACAGTCCATTGCTTAGCTGAGGGTGAGGGAAGCATTTATCTTCAAAGGCAATGACAACATTTTACTCTCTACTTAGGGAACCCAATTTGGCCAGTGGGACACTGCTGGCTTTGAAAACGAAGAACAGAAGCTAAAATTTCTGAAGCTTATGGGTGGCTTTAAACATCTGTCCCCATCATTCAGCCGTCCTCCCAGCATGACTAACAGGTCCAACATGGCCCTGGACAAGAAGTCTTCAGACATGCTCCAGCAGAACCTGCAGCAGGACTATGACCGAGCCATGAGCTGGAAGTACAGTCGTGGGGCTGGCCTGGGCTTCTCCTCTGAGACACGCAACAAGGTCTTTTACATTGATCGGAACGCCTCCAAGTCTATCA
The DNA here is from genome assembly GCA_030556225.1 of Cricetiscus sungorus. Taxonomy (NCBI): domain Eukaryota; kingdom Metazoa; phylum Chordata; class Mammalia; order Rodentia; family Cricetidae; genus Cricetiscus; species Cricetiscus sungorus. Next base: position 79,068,049 of record JANBXA010000007.1, on the reverse strand, counting down.
AGTTGCAAGATTAAACTTTATTGCCTCAGTCCTCAAACTGCATTTCTTGGTCAGTTTTGCATCTGCCAAATTGGCTTGAATCAGGCACCTGCAGATACTGAGGACCACTCATGAACAAGTGGGTGAAAGCTGCTTGTGTGTCAGGAGCCAGTATCTGTCTAAAACCTCCTATTTTCTGTATTAAACTTTCCACCTCTTTGGGTGAAAGTATTTTAAGTAATAGTAGCTAGCAGTTGTTGACTTGTGTGAGGCCCTGACTAGAGTGTTTTCTTTGTATTGATGTATTTAAACCTAATTATGGAATAGGTGCTACTCTCATCTCCATCTTATGGATGCTGCAACTTAAGTTCAGGGATAAAGTAATAAATCTCCCAGGGTCACTTTGCATTAAGTGCCATCAAGAGTACATCACCCTGCATCACTTGATCAGTGAATGGAGAAAGCAAGTGTTGTGCTGTGCCTTCCATAAGGACCAAGTGTGTTTCCTTTCCTCCTCATCCGGAGGCAGGTGAGGTGCACCAGGCAGATGTGGTCGAGCTTCTCTTCTGTGGGAGATACACCTCTGCGCTGCCTGCTTCCCAGCTGTCATCCACCTGAGTGCTATGCTCGCATTTGATGTTTCTGTGCATTGACTGATTCTCAAGCAAGGCATTTTGGACAGCAGGTAATCCTGCATATGGATCCATGTGAGATTCTCAGCAGTGAGTTCACAAAGGAGACACCTTGGACAACTTGTGTGAAGTCAGATATAAGGAGGAATGGAGAATAAGGTGCTTCATCTGCAGGCACCATCCCCACCCTGAACTACACAGCAAGCTCCAAATTCAGAGTATCTGCATGACATGACTTTCTCTTCTACCAACCTTTGGCAGTCTGGCATCAAGGTTCACAAAGGACATTTTCCTGTCACTTGGCTTGGCACCTCACCCAGACATCTCATTGCAAGCCTGGTCTCCCAAGGGTAGAAACACGAGTCAGGGAGTTAGGGATTGAAGGGATTGATGCTGCACTCATCCAGGACATTTATCCTTCCGGCTCCATCCTCAGCATTTGTTTAACTGAACTGGTGGGAAGATGGCAGAAGCAATGCCAGGCTGCAAATGCCCCAGCTTCCCAGAGTTGGGAGAAAACCCTTTTCACTGCCAAAGAAACTTCCAGCAGCCTCGTAGAGAACATTTTATGCCTTATTCAGTTTTGTGTGTTTGGTCCTATGTCGGTCCCTTTGGTAAGGGAGGTGTTCCTCAGGCCAGCCAGGGAGAGGGTGAGGTAGTCCATGCTGCCATATAGCCAGCAGTGGTGAGACTGCCTGAGCAACTGCGTCTAACCCTGTTCCGACCTGTAGGCATAGACCATGCCACACCCTACAGGTATGTCTGCTAGCAAAAACCTGTTTAAGCCTCTTCCCTTCAGATTCACCCGAAGATACAAAACAGAGCCACCTTCATTCTCAGAGGGCAGAATTCTGAATTTAAGCCAACCTGTAGACCAGTGTTTCTTAACCTGTGGGTCATGATATCTACGTGGAAGAGGATAGATGGCTGTCATCTCATGCCATGTACACCTTGGTAACTGACATCCAAGAGTGAGGGCCAGATCTTTTTCTTATCTGTGACATGTCTCAGTGCTGAAGGACTTGAATTTGAAGCTTGGTGTCTCAGCACTGGCTTAGGCACTCCATCTATAAGTAGAATTGGAGTCTGTGAGCAAAGAAGGCTGTAGGGCCGCCTCAGAATCCAGCCTTGTCTCTTCTGCTCACAGGTGTGGACACTAAATGGCTGTGCTTCTGTTAACTAGGCTTCTGTCCTCTGGTGGTGGTTTGAGCCACCCTACCCTACTCTCTCCTTGTGGATGTGGGAGGTCAGTGACCCAACACTGACCTTGCACTTGGCTGTTTCTCAGGCATTTCTCACCACTTGTTGGTGCTATATAGCAATATCCTTGTCCATAGTCACCCACATGTCATGGTTCCTACCACTTTGTTCTGAGCTGATTTCTGTACAGTCCACTTGAGTCCATGAGGCCCTGCTGTGAGACTCCCTTTCCACACCATGACTGACCTGTCAAAAGTATCCCAAGTAGCCACTGTTGTCCCCTAAAGGAAGGTCAGACTCAGCTCTGCAAGCTTTGTGCTACTCAGGTTGTAGCAGACAGAACACACCCCATACCCTTGTCAGAAGGGAATTAAGGATGCTAGTCAGATGAATTTGAAATAAGATCCTGGGTCCTCACAAAATCCCTTAACTGGAAGGTGGCAGAAGAGTTAATGTGGAAGAGACTTGGAAGCCATGGGCAGCCAGTTGAGAAGGAAAAGGCCCAGAGGGACCAGTGAATTGTAACCAACCATTGTCAGATGGCAAAAACCACAAGAAGCCATTATGCATGTAATTTGTTAAAGTAGCAAGAACCAGGAACTAAGGACATGAAGTGTCCCTGTTACTCATTTCCTAAAAGTCTCATTATATGTCCTTCCTAATAGGAGCAGATGCCATTCCATCTAGATGGGTTTTCAGAGACCGGCCTGCCAGTAACAGGCGAGGGAAGCTGCTCCAGTGTACACTTTTGCCCAGGTTGGCAACAGGATTCAGAGGCCCTGTGGTGTGTGTACCTAATACAAGGCTAAGCTGAGGTTAACACGGGAGCATTGGGAATTGTCTGGGCCAATGTTGGGAGCTGATGCTGTCCAATATGGGCAGCCTTGAGGATGATAAACAAGTGCTTTCTGGGTGCTGGTTTTTGTTCACAGCAGAAGAGGCTTTCAGAATCTATATTTTTATTTTTGTTTTGTCTTTGAGACTGGCTCATTTACCCCAGACTGGTCTCAAACATGTAACTGAGGGCCTTGAACTTTTGATCCTCCTGTCTCTACCTCCTGAGTACTGGGATTACAGGCCTGTACCACCACACTCGGTTTATGAGAGCCTTGTGGATGCCAGGCAAGCATCCCACCACTTGAGCCACGTTCTCAGCCTCATCTCTTATTTGATTGATTGATTGTTGTTGTTTTTTTTTTAAGACAATTTTTTCAATTCCTTGAGGTGGTGGGAACTGTCATCCAATTGGTCTCAAATGTACATCAAAAATTCTGGTTTCATAGAGTAAGCACATGAGTTTATATATAAACGATTTTTAATTTCTACTTTCTGAGGTTAGTCTCTGTATAGAGTTTCAGAGTAATGATTAATAAAATCCATGCCTAAAGCACACATAATTTTGAGTGTATGTTATTTTGCCCAGACTAGCTCCAAGCAATCTTGCCTCAGCCTCCCAAGTAGCTGGGACTTGAAGTGTGTGCCAACAGGGCAGGCAGGCTAGCCTGGAGCACAGCTTGGATTCATTTTCACAGGCTGTAGGTTCTAGGTTGTGAATCAGCAGCAGTCAGTGCTACTGACCAATGACAGTGAAGTACAGCCCAAAGCCACCAGCCATCAAGGGCAGTTATACATTCACTGGCCATAATGTGGGTCTACACATGCTCCAGGAGAAGCCAGAAGTCATCAGCTAGCACCTGGAGCACAGTTGGGTTGGTCAGGACATTTGTTCAATTACAGGAAAGGCACTGTAGAGTATCCATAGCCAGGCTGGCCTCAAACTCATGGCACCCTCCACCTCTCTCTGAAGTGCTGGGAATACAGGTGGATACCCATGCCTGACTAGTTAGAAGACATTTCTACTGAGGCTACAGGGTGCCCCAAATGTGATCTCACTTTCTTCTGTATTCTAACGTCCAATTGTGCTACTTGTAGTCAGAAAGGAGTCAACTGGCAATCTGACATTTATTAGTTCTTCAAGGTGTTTTGTAGAACACTGTCTCTAACATAAAGGTAGTATGTACAACTGGGGGCTGCTTTCAGAAGTTGAAATGTCCTCCAGAAAAAGAGGGATTTTTCTTTGGGCCACCAGCTCAAAAGTAACAACATGGAGACTTATTTATGAAAGTTTGGCCTGAGCTTAGGCTTTCCCCAACTAGCTCTTATAACTTAAATTTACCCATTTATATTAATCTCTGTACTGCCCATCCTTCCTCCGTGCTTGGTTGGTGATTCCACCTTTCTTCTTCCCAGAGCCCTTTCTGTCCCCAGAAGCCCCACCTAACCTCTTCCTGCCTTGGCCATTCGGCTCTTTATTACACCATCACAGTGATACATCGTCATACAGTATACAAACATCCCACACTGCTCTTATGCAAACAAGCACTAAGACACTGCTATATGAAGAACGAGATTGGGTTTTAATGCTGTCAATTGCCCCTCTGCTGTCAGAACAGTCAGAAGGCAAAAGCTTTAAATCAACCTGTATAAAAGGAAAAGTTAAAAACTAAATTCCAGGAGGAGTTAATGGCAGCCAAGCAGGTCTTCGGGACAGTGGCACTGGAGCTCCAGGGCAAGTACTCAGGTCCTGGTTTGCAGAGGGAGCCTCAAGGCCAGCTCTGTCAGGTGACTCATACCAGGTTGCTTGCTGTGCTTCTTGATGTAGTCCAGAGTCTTCACCTAGGAAACAGCTCCATGTTGAATTTGGTTTCATGGCTCTGACCTGGGGGCTGAAGCCTCTTCTGAACTGACTCTAAGTGAGCTTACCCTGTCTAGCTGAAAACGGGGTGTCTCCTGAGGGATGATGGAAGAGCAAAATGTAAAGATTGTAACTTACTCCTAAAATCAGACTCTGATCTGGGGACAGCTCAGTTGGCAGAGTGCTTACATGCACAAAGTCCTGGGTTTGCTCCCCAGCACCACAAAAACTAGGTAGAGGGAAGACAAGAGGTTCACAAGTTCAAGGTCCTCTTTGGCTATATAGCAAGTTTAAGGATAGTCTGAGCTACCTAACACTTTGTCTCAGAGGAAGAGAATCAGACTTGGCTTTGGCTAGAAGTAGGTGACATTTCCAAGCAAGTACTTTTTACTGAAAGGAAGTGACTGGAGATGCTGTCTAGTACTAGGGAGTCACCTGAAAGAATTTTGGGGTCTGGCACCCATCTCAGGGATGATAGAGCAGCATGCGGTGCTGCTGATGCTGAGTCAAGGTCAGTGCTGCTCTGGCTGGCAAGGGCCCTGATGCTTACCATGGTCCTTGTGTCTGCACAGCCGTGCCTCTGTGCTAGGTGCCACAGGTTGACTGAGAGTTGGTTCAGCTTGTTGTTACGAAGGTCCCCATGGGCTAGGATGCTATTGAAGAAGGAGAGGCCCAGCAAGCTCTGTCGCTTCAGGGCCTGGAAGAGAGAAAGGAGGATATGACCTTGCCCTGGCACATTGGATGGGCTCAGTGTAGATGCCTTTGGTAGTAGAGTGGTCATGGGTCCAAATTCCATCTTTGCCATGTGTTTGCTGAGCCCACCCAACACCTGTAAAATAAGTAAGATCCACAACACACATGGAGTGAATGAGGGCAGAGGCACCATAAGCTCTGAGCTTCATACAGGCTGTCAATGGTTAGAAGAGACCCAACAGTCACTAGGTTTTGACAGGTGAACCCTGACAACAATGAGAAGGCTGTGCTTCAAGCGCAAGTCAGGCTGGGAGGCTTCCACATGGCTCTTAGCTGTGGCTCTGGCTTCTGAAAGCTGTGGTTACTATTGCTGATCCTAACAGACTGAGCAGAATTAGGGCCCAGAAGCACCTACTGCAAGGCATGGTGTACCTGCCTAATTCCAGCTGTAGGAAGTTGGAGGCCAGACTGAGGTATGAGATCCTGTCTCCAAAGAGGAAAGGAAGGAAGGAAGGAAGGAAGGAAGGAAGGAAGGAAGGAAGGAAGGAAGGAAGGAAGGAAGGAAGGAAGGAAGGAAGGAAGGAAGGACAGAAGGGAGGGAGGGAGGGGGAGAGAGGAGGAGGAGGAGGAAGAGAAGGAAGAAGAAGAAGGAGAAGGAGGAGAAGGAGAAGGAGAAGGAGAAACCTCCTAACCCTGTAACACCAAGCCTTTCAGGAATCTTGCTTTGTTGGATGATCTGTGAGACACCTCACCAAAGACATTTAAACATGTGACCAGCTTTGAACGGCAGAGACAGTGGATAAAATAATAGTGCAGTGACAGCTCAGGTGAAACAATGGACACAGAAAACCACATCTACAGGTGGGCGCACCTGCTGTTTCAGGATGCCCATGGAATCACTGGATGCTGGTCATTGCCATGTAGAGCTCTGAGGTCCCAGGGCCTTTGCTACAAAAGCCCGGCAGCCCTACCAAGCAGTGCAGGTCATGTGTGCCTGCTTTACCCCATGGCAGCTAAAGGGTACTGCATACTCAGCGTATGCTAGCACCTTTGCTCTGCACTTCCCATCTCTGTGGCAAGCACATTCACAACCTATGCTGGATACACAGTCTTCTAGAACTTTTCCAATATTCCATCCTCTGGTTACTTGTACATTAATGTGTACTGCTGAAAAGTGATACTGCAGATGGAAATGAGGTGTCTGGGTAGGCCTAATCTAGTGATAGAGCCTTCAAAGGCAGAGTCAGAGACAAGCAGGGAAAGATGATAAAGAAAGGCCAACAAGGCTGAGCTGAGGACACATTAGTAAAGGGCTTTATGTGAGTACAAAGACCTCAGTTGGGTCCCCAGCACCCATATAAAAACGTATGTGGTGGCACACACTTGTGATTCCAGCAAAGAGACAGGAGGATCCCTGGGTCAGCCAGCTTAACAGTACTGACAAGCCCCAGGCTAAAGAAGATACCCAACCTCAAAACCTATGTGGACAGCTCCTGAAGAATACCCAATAGCTGGGCATGGTGGCGTAGGCCTTTGATCCCAGCACTCAGGACCAGACAGGCAGAAGCAGGTGGGATCTCTGTGGGTTCAAGGCCAGCCTGGTCTACAAAAGGAGTTTCAGGATAGCTAGGGCTACACAGAGAAACCCTGCCCCCCCCAAAAAAATAAGAAAAAACAAAAAACACCCAGATTTGACCTCTGGCCTCCATATGCATATGTACACACATGCACCCACATGAGCATGCATATACATGCACATATAGAGAGGGAAGTAAGACAAGGCAGAAAGGGAGGTCAGGCAAATTTAAAGCACAAGAACTTGACCCTCTTTACTTTCAAGACACAAGAAGGGAGCCAATGCACAGGGAAAGAGGCAGCTTCCAGAGCCACCTTGTTTGGTCAACAGCCAACAAGAAAATGGCCACAGACTACACGTATACGGATGCAGGTTCTTTCCAGTACCCCCCAGTAGGAGTCAAATCAGTTAAGACCTTGGCTTTGGCCTCATGGAATAGACACTGGCCCAGCCAGCACTGACTTCGGACCCTCCCACATGACCCAACCATATGGTTGCATCTGAAGACACAGGGAAAGGTGGCCATTGGTTGACATGGCAGTTGAGTGCAGGCACAACTGCTCTGCAGACAGGCTACCTAAGCTCAGCAGTAGGCTCAAAAGAACAGCATGAGTTCAGGCTGCCCAACTCCAGAACTCATACTCATAATGCCTATAGCCTGTTCCATGCTCTGAGTGGCACCATGATGAGGAGAAAGCAGCCGAGCCACTTGAGAAATGTGGTAGAGGGGCAGGTCTCGCCGTGTGCCTCGGCACATGGAAAACAGGCATCACCGTAGGAAGGGCCTGGCACCTAGGTGCGACTTGCTGACTGCTCAGCTGTGACCAGCTGCTCTGGTCTCATCAAGCCAAGTCCAGGCTGCTTCACTTTGACCTCTGGTGTCTGGGGCAGCAGGATACTTGCTTTCAGCTTCCTTTGAGAATTAAGCTTAGAAAATTCAACTTCAAATATGAGAGTCTCTGAGAGAAGTCTTTCAACTGCATTTCACTGATGAGAATGAGGGTTTTAAGCAGTCATACTGCACAGTCTAATTGGCTCTTCTGCCCTCATAGAATCCCCCAATAACACTTTACTCTAAAACACCCAGTTTGGGTTTTCAAGCCACAGCCTATTACAAATGGCATCATTTGAAATGTGTCAGGGATGTGAAGGCACAGTGGCAGTCAGCAAAGACAGAATGGCAACTGTGTTTAAGGGAGGTCAGTGGCTCACGCCCCCTAGGCTCCCTACAGGTTTTTAATGGGGGGGGGAGACAGTTCTTTTCCTGTGAGAACTGTCATTTCCAGGAAGCTCGAGGGGCCTGGCACACGTCCCAGACCCCCACACCCACACAATTTCTCCTAGCTCATGATTAAAGCAGAACCCAATCCTTCATGTGACTTTACAGGACAGTTCTGGAACCAGGGTGGTTCCCAGCATGAGGGCATGGGACAAACGGGAACACTTATAAGTCACCTGTGAGCCTGGCAGCAGTAGGCTGAAAAACTGAAAGGTCAGCCACACTCAATGTCAGCTCACCATGTGGTCCACCTGTATCTTCCCTCCCTCCATATTCTCTTTCTTTTATAGAATGTTTTTCTTTATCTACATGAGTATTTTGCTTACATGTTTATATGTACACTAGAAAGTATTGGATCCCTGGAAATGGGTGGTTGTGAGTAACCACGTGGGTGCTGGGGACCAAACCCAGGCCTTTTACAAGAGGAGCAACAAGTACTCTCTGCCAAGCCATCTCTCCGGCCTTTTTCTTCTTCTTCTTCTTCTTCTTCTTCTTCTTCTTCTTCTTCTTCTTTTCTTTTCTGGCTGTCCCAGAACTCACTATGTACAGCAGACTGGCCTTGAACTCACAGAGATCTATCTGCCTCCCAAGTGCTAGGATTAATGGCATGTGTCACCATGCCCAGCAAGCTTCTATTTCTTTTAGACACAGCCTCAGATAGCTTAGGCTGACTTCAAATTCTCAAAAGATGACCTTGAACTCTTCATCTTCTTGTTTCACCCCCACCCCCAAATACTGGGATCACAGGTGTCCACGCCACACTGTTTTATGCTATGAGGATTAAACCCAGGGCTAGGCACTCTGAAAACTGAGCTGTATCTCTAGGCCAATATTTGAGATGGGGTCTTGATACATAACCAATGATCATACTGTTTTAGCTTCTGAATGATAGATTACAAGTATTATTTATTTCTTATTGATAGAGCATATTTGGGGGGCAGGGACTTACAAGTTGAGAGCAGACTTGTGGGTACCAGAGGCTGGCATGAGCTGAAATTTGGGTATTGGGGAAGCACCGTGCAAGCACAAAAAGTCAAGGCCAAGCCTGGGAACCATGATTCAGCCAGATTTGTTTGCTTTCCACAATGGAGCACTGTGGAAGTGCCCTGTGGTGCTCCCGCCCTGCAGTGATGCCTCCAGGGCATGTGGCAGCTGGTGAGGGCAGGTACCCACCTCGTCCTTGGCCAGGGTTTTCAGGTGCTCCAGGATCTGAGCCATCACCACCTCACATAGCTTGCTGTTCTCAGCCAGGAACTTGGAGTCTCCCCCGTACAGGCTGTCATTGGAGTCAACTGGTTGAACAAACAAGAGCAGCGTGTCACATGGGACTGGCAGATGGCAGGAAGGCCTGGCAGGGAGTATGGGAATGGCCAAGGTGACCCACTGGCTGTAGGATTCACTAACAAAACACCTAGCCTGGGGCCAAGTCTGGGCCTGAGGCCAGCACTGTGAAAGTCATCCCCACCCCCACCCCACCCCCCCTCACTGGCCACACCTGGAGGGGACAACAATAATCACAGTGACCCTCTCCAGCTGCCAGGCACTGTAGCAAGCACTCTCTGTGTTATGTAAAGGCCCACATAACAAGCACAAGAAAGAATTGGCATGCACATCTTCAATGAGTGGGGAAACTGAGACTAAGACACAGGTCTAGCTAGGATGTTAAACTGGGTAGTCTGATTCCAAAGCCCACATTCTTACCCACTGCACCTGGCTGCCAGCCCCAGGACTCTTAAAACCAACAAGCTAGCTTTATAGTTCTAGAAGGTTTTAGCTATACTACCAGGAAAGACAAGTATTCAACAATCTTATCCAAATGTGAACCCTGCGTGCTACAGTAATGACTGATATTCCTAACAGTGTCAACAGTGGTATGAATGCCTTGAGACCAATTAGCCTCCTAATTAAAGCCTGCTCTACAAGATGGAACCCATGGCTGCTATCACATTCCACAGTCCATTTATCCCAAGGCTTTTATGCCTGACAGTGTCTCCTTCCTCTCTAAGACATCATCTCACTCTATAGTTCAAGCTGGCCTGGAAATCACTCTGTAACCCAGTCTGGCCTCTGACTCATGGCAATCCTGCTTCAGCCTCCCAAGTGCTGGGACTACAGGTATGAGCCACCATGTCCAGCTTTTTAACACTGCTTAGCCACCTCCTATGACATCTACTGCCTAGAGAAAGATCAGTTCCACCAAGGATGGCTTACTATGGCTTCCTCTTCCTTCCCTCCTTCAAAGAGCCTAGCTCCTGCTGAGTAGAGAAGACATCATGTAGTCTGTTGTGATCAAGTCTGGATTTTCACTTAATTGATAAACTTAGGCAATCTGCTTATCAGAGGACAGGTCTGGGCTTTGCCTGTGATAACTGACCTCATCCCACTCCCTGCACAAGGGCCCAGAACAGTTCAGTTGTGTCCACTGTGAACACATGGGCTGTTTGTTTTTGATTCTGCAGGGCTGAGGGTGGAACCCAAGGCTTCCAGCATGGCAGGTGGAGCTCCAACACTAAGCTGCACTCTGTTATACCTCTCTCTCCTTTCTCTCTCTTCTCTTCCCTCCCCCCCCCCAGTACATATGTGCACGTGTTTGCAGGCCAGGAATCAATCTCAAATGTAACTTCTCAGGAGCTGTTTACCATTTTGTTTTTTGGGTTTTTTTGTTTGTTTGTTTGTTTTTGTTTTTGTTTTTTTTTAAGATCAGGTCTCTTAATGGCTTGGAACTCACAAGTCACTCATAGTCACTCATTAGTCCAGGCTGGCTGGCCAGTAAGCCTTAGGGTCACCTGTCTTTTATCCCTCGAGGTCCTCATGCTTGAGTGGCAAGTGCTTCACCAACTGAACCATCTCCAGTTCTGCTCTTTTGTTTACTAGCACCAGCCTTCCCAAACTAAGAAAACAGTTTCTGCCTTTCAGAGCTCATTCCTTCCCTGTGTGCTTACACAGTCTTCTATCCCCATTCTCTCAACTAATCCTTTAGCTTCTTCCATCCCAATACCCAATACCTATGTCCTCATGGCTGGGTACAGTGTCATTAGGCCAAGTGCCTAGGTGACATGAAAAAAGGAAAAAGGGAAATAAGTTGTATCTGATAAGTCAGGTGATCACGCCCAGCCCTCATAGGGCACAGAGCAGTAATATAGACCTGGTTAGAGAGGATGCTAATAAGCTCCCAGTTTATTTGTTGGGATGGCAGTTGTGCTTCCTAGTACCCTTATGTTACCATCTCTAAGCAACAACTGGGAAGGATCTCATCTCACCCACAGTTCAGAGGAGACAATATCCACAGGAAACACAGAAGGGCCTCCAATTTGATCCTGTTGTACAAATGAACAAAAGGCAAAAGGGTCCACTTACAGATGAAGGGGTGGTGGTGGTATGGAGGGTCACCATCTCTCAGTGACTACACAGAAACAGTGTCTATAGGAATAGGAAGGTGTTCAAGAGACACTTTCAAAGACCAAGAAAACCATGCACTGGAACTCTAAGAAATGACCCTTTATGGGCTCCTATGATTGTGAGGCCAGTCTGGTCTATCTACATAGTGATTTCTAGGCCAGCCAGAGCTATATAGTGAGATGTGCCTAACAAGAAGCCCCCGTTGGAAGCGAGAAGATGGCCCAATCAGTAAAGTACTACTCATGCAAGGATGAAACTCACATTGGATCCCCACATGAAAAAGATAGGTGGATCCCTAGAGCTCACTCCAGCCAGCCAGAGGCTCAGAAGAATTGAATGAAACCCATGACAGTGGATACCGGCTGCTCTCCCCACAGACTCAACAACTGCACAGTGTGCCACTGTGTGCCATGACAGTGGTGCCTGCCGCTCCTCACACACACTTGCCAACCCATAAACCATGGCCACCATGTGCATCCTCCACAGGCTCCCTCTCTACACACGAAAACTCCTGTTTTCTCTGAACCACTTGAAGCAGGTACAGACATTAAGAACCCATAGAACAACCATCCCTCCTGCTCCCCAGCTCCTTTGACCACAGGCAGCCTCTAAGCTGACTTTGACCCACTTTTGGGGTGATGGTAAACACTAGCTCAGTGGTGGGTGATGTAGGTTACAAGGGTTGGTCCTGGGGTTCCTTGGCTGTTGTGATTTTTATTTGTTTATTATTACTGTGTGGATAAGTGTGAAGACACATGCAACAGAGCATATGTTGAGGTCAGAAGACAACCTTGATGTGGGTTTGAGGGATTGAATTCAGGTTGCTGGACTTCTGTGGCAAGAGCTTTCACCAGCTGAGCCATCTTGCCAGCCCCTCTTTTGTTTTTAAGGTGTTTGTGTATGTGGGAGCACAGAAGCCAGAGGACAACCTCAGGCATTGTCCTCAAGAATGCCATCCATCTCCCTTGAGACAGGATCTCTTAGTGGCCCAGAGCTGAACAATTAGGCTAGACAGAACTGGTTAGAGAGGCCCAGAGGTCCTGTTCTTTCTGCTCCCTAGTGCTGGGAGTAATGTACCATCTTGCCTACCTTTTTATGTGACCTCTGGAGATGGAACTCAGGTCCTTTACTGCCTGAGCCTTCTCCCCAGCCTGGTCCTAGGATCTCATGGTGGCTCTGTCTACTGAGTTGCAAGGATAGCAGGTACTCTTATAAGAAACAAAATGAAAAGAGAGAAAGAGAGAGAGAGAGAGAGAGAGAGAGAGAGAGAGAGAGAGAGAGAGAGAGAGAGAAGAAAAGAGCCAGGTGGTGGTGGTGCATGCCTTTAATCCCAGCACTCAGGAGACAGAGGCAGAGGCAGGTGGATCTCTGTGAGTTCGAAACCAGCCTGGTCTACAAGAGCTAGTTCCAGGACAGCCTCCAAAATCACATAGAAATCCTGTCTCGAAAAACAAAAAAAAAAAAAAGAAGAAGAAGAAGAAGAAAAAAAAAAAAAGAAAGAAAGAAATATTTGCCATCACCTGTTTTTAAAAAACTGTGCTGTGCTGTGCTGTGCTGGTGAAGTGATTTCTCACTAGAATAGTTGTTGGTATCAATCCCCAACTGAAGCTCTGGGTTTGGGCTTATTCTCACTCTGATTAGCCCAACAATGGAACAAAAGGAAGGGGACATATCAGGTGGCTATCAACTGTGTAACACACACACACACACACACACACACACACACACACAGATGTATCATGTTAAGAACAGTGACCTTTGTAGTGCTCTGAATGAGAATAAGCCACATAGGCTCACATATTTGAATGTTTGGTCCCCAGTTGGTGGACTGTTTAGGAAGGGTTAGGGGTGTGGCCTTGCTGGAGGGAGGTGTGTCACTGGGAATAGGCTCTGAGGTTTCAAAAGCCCATGCAAAGGTATGCGCTCTCTCTCTCTCTCTCTCTCTCTCTCTCTCTCTCTCTCTCTCTCTCTCTCTCTCTCTCTCTCTTTTTCTTTCTTCCTCATGTCCTTGTGGATCAGAATATAAGCTCTTAGCTACTAGTCCAGAGCCATGCCTGTCTGTCTCACCATGATGGTCACAGACTTAACCAAACCCTCAATTAAGTCTTTCCTTTTATAAGTCACCTTGCTCATGGCATCCCTTTACATCAATAACAGCTGGGCATCCTTTGAGCACAGCAGCCACTACTTCACCACATCTGCAGGGCCTACTTGCCAAAAATTGGGCCTGTGGACCGCTGATGTTCCAGCAGGGAAGGAGGGAGTTATGAGGGCCAACACTGTATCTTCACTGAGATTCTAGTTGCATGCATTTCTATCCTAATTCCATGTGGCTTTGGGACCGCAGGAGGTGAGAGAGTACCCAGGCTAGAGAGCACTAACTGAAGGGAACTTCATCTGTGTAGCTGTGGGGAACCTCACTTGTTCAGCATGGCTGCTGTGTGTCCCCCATGCTCTGTGAGTAAACACAGTAAGTTCATTCGTTCCCCAGGGTGAACTCCAGAGAAATCATACTCTGGTTAGTTGTTGGGGCTTATAAGGAGAAGGGAGATGTATACTTCTCCCAGGGAAATAATTTTTACCACAGAAGCTACTGAATGAGGTCAGCTCTGCACTAGGTTCTGAGGACCCAGTCGGGGACAAGGCTGACTTGGCTCACCCACACTAACAAGCAAGGCCATAGCAGTAGTGAGCACTTGGATGGGACAGTGCCAGGTCATGGGATCCTAAATATGGGGTTTCTTGGTTTAAGATGGGTTTTTTTATGTAGCCCAGGCTGGGCCTCAAACACTTAATGCAGCTGAGGATGATCTACTTCCAATCCTCCTGCCTGTCTGGGATCAGGTGAGATTATGCAATCAATTTAAGGCTCTGTGGGTTTAATTAACTAGAAAACATAAAGAAAGGGAGTTGGAAGGGACACAGGGAGGCTGCTCTAAAACCAATATTACCAAGAAAAAACAGATTGTAGCAAGTAGGAGAACAAGACTGCCCCCTTTCTCTCAGCATCAGAACTGTGGGGGCTTGCAACCTCCTGAACAAAACCCCATGCCATGGCCCCATGCTTGGACTGAGGTGAGGACAGCCTGTGGTGACACTCACCTTCTGTGTATTCAACTTCTGATCCAGGATGCTTCTGCAATCCCAGCACATGTTCAAAATGACTTCAGATATTTTACACACACACACACACACACACACACACACAGAGAGGGAGAGAGAGAGGGGGGGAAGAGATATGCAGATGGCTGGCTGATGGCTGATGGTTTGGAGCTTGCCTATCACATATAAGGCCCTGGGTTTCATTCCCAGCACCAAACAAACTGATCCTACAAATCACCAGACCTCTTCCTGGGGAGTATAAGCTGAGGGTGGGAAGTGGCTCCAGAATACAGACTCTTGGGCTAAGTGTAGCTAGGCTGACAGAGAGCTTGCCTAGCATGTGTGAAATCTGGACATGGCAGAGTGTCTATAATCCTAGCAACTGCAGGGCTGTGGAGGGCTTGCTGAGACTGGCAAATCAGCCAAATTAGCTAGATAGGGAAGCTCCAGATTATGTGAGACCCTGTCTCAAACAAATAAGGTGAAGAATGATTAAGAAAGACACCAGAGCCAAGTTCGTCCTCCAGGGACATACACACAAATATGTGCACACAACCCATGTGCACACGAACACTAAGAAGAGACGGTGAAACCGTCCCTTTGCTGTCCATGAAATGGGAGCAAGAGGATGTCTGGCTGGGATGCTGCTACCTTTGTCTATGTGGTAAAGATAGGTGTCCTGGCTCATGGCAGACAGCAGGTGCAGGACAGAGGTGTAGATTCGGATTTTGTCATCACTATTGTCCTCCCAGGTGTAGTCCTGGATCACGTTGAGAAGTTCTCGAACCAAAAATAGGACTCCATGTTCTGGATGATCCTGGTGGAAAAAAAAACATGACAGCTAAATCCAGATAAGAACAGAACAGTTAAAGCACCCACTAATCCAATGCGTTCCATAAGCAACTGCTGAGGTTAAAATGCCTGCTGCTGTGTCCCTAGGCAAACAGCACGTTTGTGCGCGCGCGCGCACACACACACACACACACACACACACACAGAGAGAGAGAGAGAGAGAGAGAGAGAGACAGAGACAGAGACAGAGACAGAGACAGAGACAGAGAAGACACAGCTCACTGATCCACTGATCACACATTTCAGGTTGGGGGCATGAGCAACAGCCTCCCTTTTGGATCCAAAGAATGACTGGCAATCACCTGTCAGCTCGATGGCTTGTGTTTCCATGGTTACTCCTTTATTTCCCATGTACAATGGTGGAAGCAAGTTACATTTGTCTTATTACAAAAGGAAAATTGTGGTTCTCAGCAGATGATATGGCAGAAGCCACTTCAGTGACTTTAAATAGAGCCCTGCTCCCAAGGGTCCTCACCAACAGCAAGGACTGATCTGGATTCCTTCTTTGAGAGGGAAAACCCAAGAGACCACTCAAGCTTAGAGCAAAGTGTGTTTCTCAGACACTACACAGAATCTTTCCAAAAAGGGGTTGCAATGAGAAAAGGTAGGTGGTTTCTATTCCCTTCCCAAAGTGGCTCTCCTGCTGATATTGCCCAGAGTCCTTACTTGCAGGAAATAAATGCCAAGCTGGCTCCACAAACCCTTACACACAATCTCTGCTCACAGGGTCCAGCCACACCTCTCCTACACACAGTATTGGGTCCTAGCAGAACACACTTAAACAGGTTAAGAGAAGAAGGAGCCAAGGATGATTTTATTTGCACAGCTGGGGCCAGCATGAGGCCAGGCACCAGGGCCTGGTGACAGCAGGATGCTGTTATTATCCCAGGCTGAAAAAACAGGTACAGGTAGGGGCACTGTTGGAACCCAAAGACCTGCAGCTGGAAGCTGCCCACCACAAGATACGGGCTTACATGGAGGGGCAAGGCCACTAACAAAGCAAGGCTAAGGATCAACCATGAGGTGACAGGCACTGAGCATGGGTGTCCTCATCAAAGCCAGTCTGCAGGCTGTTGGCTAGATTAGAAGGGTTGGAAGTTGGAATAATCTCCAGAGCCTATACACCCTCCCTGGCACCAATGAGTGTGTAAAATAACTGACACTCACACCTGAACAGCAAAAAATGCTCCCTGCACCAGTCCCAATCCATTATCAGTTACATGGAGGCAGCTATGCCAGTCAACAAGAACATGCTTTTCCATGGTTAGGAAGCCACTCTCCCTTAAAATTCTCCCTCCCTCCCTCCCTCCTTCCTTCCCTCCCTCCCTCCCTCCCTCCCTCCCTCCCTCCCCCCCCCTCTCTGTGTGTACACACACATGCTTGAGAGTACACAGGTAGCTATGCATGTAAATGGATGGTTGTGAACATGGTACATGTGCACACGGAAGCCTTTTTCAGTCACTCTCTATGTTCTGTTTTGAGACAGGCTCTCTTACTGAACCTAGAGCTCACCAATTAGCTACACTGAGTGGCCAGGAAGCCCCAGGGATCTTCCATCTCCATTCTTCCAATACCAGGATCACAAGCCAGCCACATCTGGCTTTTCATGTGGAGGCCGG
The DNA here is from genome assembly GCA_030556225.1 of Cricetiscus sungorus. NCBI lineage: Eukaryota > Metazoa > Chordata > Mammalia > Rodentia > Cricetidae > Cricetiscus > Cricetiscus sungorus. Next base: position 79,051,023 of record JANBXA010000007.1, on the reverse strand, counting down.
GGACCAGCACCTAGGTCCACATGCTTGGCCAGCACTTTACTCAATGAGTCATTGTCCCAGCTCTAGGTATAACTCAGACTGACTTCAAACTCATCTTCCTGCCTATGCCTCTTCAGCATTTACTACCACAATTGGCTGAATTTTGGGAATGGTTCACACACGGGTGTGCCCAAGTGTGAACATGTGCCCCGCCCTGTCATATGGAGTGGGGACCCCACATGAATCATGCTGAATCACCTTTTGTTTTGTTTTGTTTTGTTTTTGGATACTTTCCATTTGTCAGGCACTGAGGAAGCTACAAAACTGGTCCTGAAAGTAGCTGCAGTGCTTTCAACCCACCAGCACTGGCCCCATCTCACCCACAGGAGTAGACCACAGAGGGCGAGCTGCTTCAGCTTATACTACCAGCACAGGGTTGGGGAAGGGTATAGGGAGGACCCAAGATTAGAGTCCTCGCAATCTGTCTCCTGTTAGCTCCCCCTCTTTGGACAAACTGGATATCTCCATGTGGCAGGAGGAAGATGTGCATGGAGTGGCTATTTAGAGCACAGGCATGAGGCTTCAAATCCTGCAGCTGAGGAGAGAGGTCCAGCTAGCAGTGGCCTGCTCTATGATAAATGTGCTTGTAGTGACACTGCCTAAGGTGAGGATTTGGACAGAGAAGCCTGAGATGTGTAAAAGCCATTCATATCTGTGGGAACCATTCCTACTGTTTCAGCAAGAAAGAGGATGCATGATGCTCAAACATCCAAACAATGTGAGCTGTGCATGTCTGCACCACCCAGGAGAGGCTGCCTGCTAGTCAGTCCCAGCTGGCAGCTCACCGCTGCCTTCCTCTGCTTGCAGCTGTTTCTAACTAGGCTATTTTGTTCGGCTACATGGATACTAAAATACATTTTTTTAATTTAAGGATCTGCCCTGGGAATAGACCACAGTCTGAATGTTCCAGCAACTTCATTTCAACACTAATGTCCCCACTCTGTGGGAAACCAATGAACAAATTATCAGAGAAGTGGGGGCGTAAGCAATGGGATTCAGGGAATGGCTCATGGTAAGCACTGCGGTGGGCTGCTTATAACCAGAGGGGGGGGCAGGTCATGCCCCTGGTGCACTTTCTGTGTTTCAGTGACTATGTTTTGTGTTTGTTTGTTTGTTTGTTTTGTTTTGTTTTTAATATTTGAGGATAGTTTAAGGGCTGGAGCCAGGTACAGGTGGATTATTTTCCCTTTTGAGATAGTGTTGTCTGGCCTTGAACTGGCTATCTAGCTTTCTGGTCCTCCTGACTCTACTTCCCGAGTGCTGGAATTACATGCATGTATTACTGCATCAGCTTCTATGTGATACTGGGGACAGACCCTGGAGAGTTATGCATGCTAGACAGGTCAGCACTGTGCCAACAATTGTTTTTTATCCCAGACCAGTATCCTTTCAAGGAGCACAATGGTTTCAATTTGTGTTTAATATATAAACTAGTAATTTTGTTGTTTTGATTTTGTGTGTGGCATATGTATTTTGTGTATACACAAATGTGTACTAATGCACATAGGTGTGGGGACCAGCAGTCAGCATCAAGTGTCTTCCTTGGCCATTCTCCACCTTGCTTTTTTTCAAATAGGGTCTTTCACTAAACTGGGATCTCATCAAGTTGGTCAGACTGGCTGGCCACTGAGCTCCAGAACCTGCCTATCTCTTCAGTCTCCCACCCCTTGAGGTGGGAATTCATGGGTTTAAGTTCACTATAAAGCAGAGGATGACTTGGAAACGATCCTCCTGCTTTGACTTCCCACACATAATAGGCATGTATACCTAGTTTATGCAGTGCAGGTGACTGAACCCAGGACTTCATGAATGCTAAACAAGCGCTCTGCAAACTTAACTAAAACCCCGGCTCACCTCTGGTCTTTAATTATTTCTCCTCCTCCTCTTTCTTCTTCCTCCACCTCATGTCTGTGTATCTGTACATGTTACATGGCATATGAGGGTGTGCAGGTGTGCACGTTTGTGCTTGGGCTTTCGGGGTCCAGAGCAGGATGAATGTCTTTTTATATTACTGTCAGACTTATACTGCCTTGAGAATGGGTCTTTCAAAGCTGCCTGTTTGGACTAGGCTGGTGGGCCAGACAGCCTGTCTCCATTCCCCAGTCTGGGGTTACAGGCATGCACAGCCATGCCTGCTTTTTTACACGGGTGCTGGGAAATCAAGCTTAGGTCCTCATGCTCACTGAGAAAGGGCTATTATCCACTGAGCCACCTCCCCAGCCCATGCATTTTTAGGAGAAGAAAGAGGTGCTGGGTTGAGATGGTACTCCAGTGGAAGGATCCCCAGTGTTCTTGGCTAGGCTCCCTCCTAGATGGGGCAACTCAATGCCAATGAGGTGGTTTCTGTGAGGGGGCCAGAAGAAGGTGAGTCCTTCCTTTCATTGACCCAAAACATGGTATGACACTGTCCCATTGAAGTCCCTGCTCTCAGGGACTTTATCACACTTCCGGGGAGAAAAAATACTTGAGAGGTGTATGTTTAAATGAACAGTAAGGGCTGGGTACAACAGAGCCAAACACCACTGGGCTGGGAACAGAGCAGGAAAGAAGGGCCCTGGGATGAGAAGGTGAGACAGAAGAGAGACTGATCCCCAGCACACCCAAGGCTGTAAGTGCAGGTGCCAATGTCTCCTCACTTCCCAGACAGCTTTTGCACAGCCTCATGAGTCCCAGTGGCTCTCTTCCAGTCCCCCTGGTGTGCATGGCACCCCCATCCTACCTTTAGGCCTTTGCTCACACTGTGCTCTCTGCCATGAAGCCCTCTCCTCCTCCTCTCCTAGCACCAAGTGCTCATTTCCCATCTAATCTCAGCTGAAAACCTACCTTCTTGGGTGTGGCTTCTTTAATCACCCCGGAACTCATTCTGGCCTTTGCTTTTCATGTGGAACCTCCCACCATATCCACAAAGCCAACCAGCAGTGACCTGAAGTCCTCCTTGGTGATCTCTTTGTCCCCACAATGTCTAAAACCATAAAAGGACCCAACCCCCACAAAAGAGGCACGCAGATGTCCCTACAGTGCCTGGTGCTTCTTACAGATGGAGTTGGTTGTGTTTAACATTAAGCCTGACTCCCTTTGTAGGGGACATTTCCTCAATTCCCAGATTAGCAGATACTTATAGGCCAGGATGACAGACAGGAAAGGGCAAAGCAGAATGTGGGCAACTTGCTATCTCTGTAGCTGCTTTTAAGGAGGAAAAGGCAAGAAGCATATCTCCCCAGTGCAAGCCTCAGTGATCAGGGCCAGAGAACAAGATCCTAACATTCTGGTTCCTATAAATCACAACACAAAATTGGGGCTCTGAAACCACAACACTGAACTTGATGTGTCAATTCCACTTTATCCTACCAAAAGTTGCTAAATGAGACTGTCTGTTCCACTACATGAAGAAAGCTTCTACAGACAGTAGTGAGGCATAGGGAATAGCTTAGCAACTTGGGACTCCACTTGGCTGGGGCCATATACACACTCCTCTCCTAACAATGCACTTAACAACCGGTGGCAACTTAGGATACCCCCTCGACAATCTGCACATACATCTCTCTTCAAATAATGAAATAAACCAATCTCTTCTCCCCTGTAAATCATCAGAAATTCCCCTTTTATGAACAGTTTCTATGCCAATATAGAGAGTAGAGGGCCAATCAAGCCCAAACCTGCCTGGCTGCATGCAAAGTAAGACAAACTCTGTCCCCTACATGAACTTTGAGGAAAAATCTTATATTTACTCCCTTTTGTCTATGCCTATCAAGTATGCATGACTAAAATATGATGCATTCTGGGAAGGGACATGCACATGAGCAAAAACTTACATAATCCAAGCCTATCAATCAAGACAGAGAGCCACCAACTCTATACCCCTGAACAACCGAACTCCTTCTCTTGAGTCCCATATAATACTGGGGCCCCTGAGTGCCCTCAGTCATTAGCTTGCTGTAGCTACCACATGATCTACCAGTACTGTCTGGGTATCTGTCCAGGTTCTGGAGGGGATACTAGCATACCTGTGTCTATGGCGGCACTACTATAATGGCCAAGGTGTGGGAACTACCTACTGTTTCACAGATGAATGCTTAGAAAAAGAGTCTCTGCACATGGTAGAAGACTGGCGAGCCTTCAACAGTAAAGTCTGTAGTATGTGACAAAATGGAAGAAGCTTGGGAACTCATGCTAAGTGAAACAGACCAGTCACAAGTACAAACACTGCCCTAGTCCAGTTAGAGAAATCTAAAACCATCTAATTAATGGCTCCAGGGGTAAATGGCTGTTGCAAAGGGTGGAGAATGGAGAGGTAGAGATCAACAAGTGTAAATTTTCAGTTAAGCAAACAAAACACTCCCAAGATCTGCTGGACACCATTTTACATAAGGTCAGCCTGTTTAGGAGTGGAGCTTATGTTACAGTGAAATAAAATTCTAAATCAATACATGCCACCCTGACTCTTCTCCCAAACCTGAGACATGAAAGGGAACCAATCTCAACAAGGTAAACAAGAGAGGGGGTTGTTTTCATGCAAAATCCAATTATGGCTCTGTGGCTCAGGTGTGGCTCACCTGATCACCTCGTGGCCATGGCTGCACAAATGGAACTTCGATGCTCATCTGAAGAGCCAATCATCCATCCAAAAGGCCCTCTTAATCTTCAGAGGCTAGATTCCAGTCACACCAGAAACCACACAAGTACCTAACCCTAAACATACTTTTTCTTACACATACATACCTACGGCAAAGTTTAATTTAGACACAGTAGTTTCTTTAGTTCCTTTCCTGTTGCTGTGATAGAAATTCCCCAACAAGAGTAACTTAAGGGAGAGCGGGATTTTGGCTACAAGTCCAGCACATCACTGTGGGGAAGTCAAGGCAGCAGGAAAGTGAAGCAGCTGTTCACTAACATCCACAGGCAGAAGCAGAGAGCAGTGAATCAATGCATGCTGGTGCTCAGGCCATGCTCTCCATTCTTACAAGTCCAGGATGCCCTGCTATGTACAGAGGCAGTGCTGCAAAATGGCTGGATCTTCCCACCTCGATTAAGGAAATTAAGATAATTCCCCAGACATGTGTACAGGTCAACCTGATCTAGATGATCCCTTCTAGATGATTCTAGATTGTGTCTCTTGATGAGTAATCTAACCAGCACAGTAAGAGATGAACAATAACTAATTGTAAATTAGAATAAATTTAACAGCACACTATCAAAAGATGAGATGCTTTTCTTTTCTAACTCAGTTCAAAACTTCTACCCTTTCACAGATAAGACCCACTCAAGGGCTTCTCTTTGGCAGATTCAAACCACAGCATCAATATTCCTGTGCTCTGGGCACTGAAGCAAAAGCAATGCCATCACGGACTGGCAAGCAACCCCAGCCCGATACAGCAGGTACCACATACAGGGTGGATCCACTGTACAAAGGAAGATTCACATCCCAGGTGGGGTGACATCTTACCACACTGTGCAGAATGGCACACAGTTGAAAATGGATGAGTTTCTGGAGCTTTCTATTTAATATTTGTAGATAGAGGTTGGAGACTGGCAAGTGAAAACAGAACATGAAATAACAGGTTTGAGGTATGTCAGTACTGATGCTACCTCTCCTGAGGAAAGCATATGACAGACTCCCTTAGCACACATCATGTGTGAAGGACCCTGGGGGAGACAAATCCCTGTTCTGTTATCAACTATTTCCACAGCTCCAGACACAGACTTTTTCATTCTAAGTGTCTGTAAGTGAAATAGATTCATTAATTCCTACTTTACAGGGTTCAGGGGGGATTCTCAGAGGCTATGTAAGTGATAATGAAGGGCTTTGGCATGGGACCAAATAACTGTATGTTCCTGGGGTCAAAAGTGGGAGATAGTTCATTCAGTAAGGTGCTTGTTATGCAAGCAGGAGGCCCTGAGTTACATCACCTAACACCCACTGGAAAGCCCTCTATATGCATACCCCCCAATTGCAGTTAGTCTTCATTGCATGATTGATCATTATTAGATCCCACCAAAGTGCAGTCTTTGACACCAGGAAAAGCAACAAAGTCCTACTCAAAGCAAAAGATGCTCTCTTCTTGATGCCTGTGTTCCAGGCTGGCGTCTGGAATGAGTTTTCAAATGTGTCTACGGATGCCCAGGGGAACTGGGAAGGTACACACAGGTCTCCAGCTGTAGCTACCTGAACAGGTTATGGAATACCAGCCTGAATGCAGAAGGTTATTCTTCAAGGAGAACCACAAGCCTGTGTTTGCTTTAACAGTGGGCCAATTTTTTTAATGGAAAATTCACTCCACATGCTTCCCATCATCCCATGGCTGCAGGCTGGATTCTGGCCTCTGGTCCTCAGCTTGTAACCCCAGGGAAGGGGCTCTGGTCCACAATATGTTTCATGGCTATGATTTCATTCAACCCACACAAGCAGTTCAGTAAGTTGGGCATTTCAGTCACATATCTGAAAGATGATAGGTGAGACAGAGTAGCCTTGGACTCACAGAGATCCATCTATCTCTTAAACCTGGAGTCCTAGGATTAAAGGCATGTACTTCCTAGATGTCTGCTGGGATTAAAGGTGTGTGCCTGGCTTCTAAGGCTTGTGGCTGACTTCGCTTTCTGAATCCTCAGTCAAGCTTTACTAAATCATAAACAATATATCACTACAAAGGATTAAAAAAAACCCATCTTTTATGCCCCAGAGCTATGCGGTCACTGGGTCAGGACTGAACCCAAGTTTGTGAATCTGAGAAGGCTTTTGGAGAGACTCCAGCCACTTTCAGCACATGTTCAAGGAGTAACACACTCCCAATTAACCACCAAGCAACAGGCAACACCAACTGCCTCACTGGAAAACTTGGGTTTCTCCTCTGGTCTTCTTCCATGACAAATGACCAGGTCATACAGAGAGGAAGGCACTGACCAAAGGGCCCTGGGACCAAGCATCCAGGGAAGGGACTCCAGGAGACCCTATAGCTCTGCCATTTGACCCTCCATTCCTCACAGGGACACTGCCTTTCACTAGAGGACAACAAAAGCCCCACCCAGAGCAGGTCTGTGGCTGGGCCTCTGGATTCCCCACTGAGAACTTGGACTCTGAACAAAGAGAGCCCACTGCTGAGTCATTTTTTGTTTTCTCAGCTTGATAGAGATACATAATCCACACAGGGAACAATACACCCATTCAGGACACACAATTCAAAGACTGTTCATGTATCCAGAATTGTGTGACTGTCACCACAATCGACTAAAGAATATTTCATCACACTCTGCCCCCCCCCCCATGAAACCTGGAACCCAACAAATGCTGAGTCACTGACATAGACCAAACTTGGCAAGACATTTCTCCAGGTCTGGTCCTGGGAATGCTCCCTTCTGAACCACTCAGGGTCGTGACCTCCAAAGGGCAATTTCAGCCTCCTGGGAGATGCTCCACTGGTGAACTCTAGGGATGTGCATTTAACAGGGCAGCCGTGATGCACAGTCATCTTGGGAGTATATTGTTTTGCTATTTGGTTTGCAGTTTTTGTTTTGTTTTTTCAGAGGTTTTGCGATAGGTGTCACCTGACACTCAAAATCTCCCTCTCAGGCTTCTCAGTGCTGAGAGTACAGGGGGATGCCACCACACCAGCTGGCCAGTCCTGATTTGTGCCCCCTCCCAATGGCAGCCAGGCAAAGCCTATGAAATCCTGGGCTGTTATTTATAAATCAGTAAACAAGATAGCCAAGGCTTCAAGGGAACTTAATCACACTGGTGAGGTTGTATCAATGCGTTCCCAGCTTTGGTGAAAACCTATGGGCTCTTTGTGGGGAGCTACCATGGTGCTTTGTAAGGAAGGGAGACTATCAGCAGCCTGAACTATCTTTCAGAAGCAAGGTGGGTTACTGTGTTCTCCTCTGGGAGGCCTTTAGTGAGGCAGGCATGCTGCATGTCTGTAAGCCCAGCACTGTGGTGGTGGTGGGGGGGCAGGACTGCAGTAGAAGGATTCTCAGAGAAAACAAACAAATAAACAAACAAAAACAAAGGATTGACGACAAGCTATGAGATGAGAAGAAATGGGAAGGGAAAGGGAAAAGGTGAGGGGGCAGTGTTGGGAGAACAAAGATAAGAAAAAACAAGGGCTTTGCATCTGAGCTATAATCATATAATACCTGTCCATGACTTGGAGACAAGCCCCAGCTACTGCCATGGCCACTGAGGCTCTCTGCACACAGTTCACAATCAGGTGAAAGGTAAATGCACTAGATACTTGGGAAAACAGAGATGTCATTTTGTTTTCTTCATCCAAACTCATGTCAGGAAGCAGGTGGGCGCCAAGTGAAAGAGCGGGGCTGCGAAGCTCAGCTCTGAGACACCGCCAGGAATTCCTACCACAGGACCCTCCAAAGGCCCCCAGTTCCTTCAAGCCCAACAATGAAAGCTCGTCTCTCCAAGCCTCAAGGAGCACAGTCTCTACTGTTTACTATTTCAAGGAACACTACCACTCAAGAGCTTCACTATGTAGATATACACCGTGCCCTCACTCAATCCTCACCATAACATGGGGAGCTGGCACAAGGACTACTCTCAGTGTATGGATAGGACACACACATAGGACCTGCTAGACCTGCAGAACCAGGATGAGGAAGAGCTGGCTCCCATTCTCACCATCATGGTCCAAGGCCACTGAGCCCTTGCCTTGGCAGTGCAGAGTACAGTGTATTGAATGTTGGTGCCCCCTCCCCACAGACACACAAGCTAAAGCCCCGACCCCAATTAGATGTTGCAGTGGTTAAGTCTGGTTGTCAACTTGATTCAACTTAAATCAACTAAAAGACACATCTAGTTGTGAATGAAGAGATGGCTCAGCAGTTAAGAACGCTAGCTGCTTCTTCAGCGGACCCCATATGGTGGTTCATAACTATCTACAACTCTAGTTCCAGGGGATTTAATATCTTCTCCTGGCCTCTGTGGGCACCAGGTATACATGTGGTACACAGATACATGCTGGTAAACATTCACATAAATAAAATAAAATACTTTCAAAAAGACATGCTTGGTCTGTAAGGGCATTTCCTGGGAAGATTAAGAGAGGAAGAGCCTCCAGGTGGACAGCACTAGATAGTGCTTCTTTTGCCTTTCTGCCTTCAATTCTGCCGTGAGTGCATCTACCCTGCTGCTGCCATCCTTCCATGACATCAGAACTCGGCTTTCTCAGCCTCCCAGTGTAGGCTCTTGAAGAATCTTTGAGGTCTTTAGTGCCAGACTGGGGACATCTGAGGAATCCAGTTTTTGGGGCCGAGCAGCTACTAGGTCCTCAGCCTCTGCAGGGTACCCATATGTGCAAGCCATCTAATAAACCCCTCTTGTAGTACATATCCATTCTTTTTGTTCTGTTCCTCTAGAGAACCCTGCCCAATATACATGGGACCTGAAAGAAGTAATGATTACGCCCCAGAAGACCAACTGCACAAAGAGCCAGACAGCAACCCTGGCTCTCATCATGTCTCAGGAAGAGGGCTGTCTGCGCTTCAAACAGGACCCTTGGCAGAGCCAAGCTGGCCCCTGACCTCAGACTCTCAGCCTCAGACCAGTGAGAAACACCCATCTGCTACTGAAAGGTCTCAGCTTCAAGCACTCTGTCCCAGCAGCCCATAGTGACAATGACAGAGCCAGGCAACAGAGCCTCACACTTTCAGGCCTCAGGATACTAAGGCAGGGTGAATAATGACCACCTGTGCTCCTGGGAAACATACCGGCACAATCAATAACGTGGAGAAGAAATTGCACAGGAACTCCTGGAGGAAGGGCTCCGATGGCCGAAGCTTCCCATCAATGCTTATCATCTTTGGGACTTCTGGAATGAGGCCAATGGCAGCTTTGAAAAAAGCATCAGCTGCAAGAGAAAATCAGAGGATGAATGCTATGAAAAGTTCAAGGCTGGGCTCTTCTTTAGACTGGCCGAGGGTCAGTCTGAGAGCTGCATGGAAGTCAGACAACCTTGAGGGTTCAGTTTAGCCAGTGAGTTCAGCTGAAGGTTCTTCAAACCACCATGGATGAGGCACTGATGTTCCTATGGCAACCAGGAAAATGTGTAGCCACACAGCCTTAGATTGAAGGACTAAAACAGAGCGGAGACTTTTATAGACAGTCTAGAAAAGGGACTAAGGAAATGGTTAGATCAGTGAAGTGCTCTCTGCACAAGCACAGGGGCTTGAGTTTGGATACTCTGTACCAACAGAAAAATTGTTGCAGCAGGATATGCCTATAATCCCCACACCAGAATAATGAAAATAGGAGGATCCCTGAGGCCTAATGACCTGCCAGTGTAGCCAATCAATGAGCTCTAGATCCAGTTGATAGTCCCTATCTCAAAAAATAAGATCAAGATGGTGAAGCAAAGTACTTGACATCAACTTCCTGCCTCCACACACATGCTCGCCCCCAAGTAGGCACATATGCAGACACATGTGCATACACCCACCTGAACATGTACACAACACACACATTAGTCACCTGAGCTAGGATCTAGCCTGGTTTGATCAATGAATCCTTATGTCCACGGGTATGTATGGGAGGGTTGTCACCGGGCACACTTCAAAGACTGGAGATAAAGTGTGAAGTGAGAAAGAGCTCATTTTACTCCTGTGTAAGCAGAAGATTCTGGGGTGGCTGGCAGAGTTATTGCTCAGAGCCTGGTCTTAATTTCTTTTAGCACAAAGAAACAACCTGAGCTAGGCACTGTGGCACAAACCTATAACCCTGTGCTCAAGAGGATGAGGCAGGAGGGTAGGTGCTGTGACACAAACCTACAACCCATACTCAAGAGGGTGAGCCAAGAAGAAGACCATGAGATCTATGACAGCTTGGGCTACACAGGAATATTGTGCTAAAAAAATTAGCCAACATAAACGAGTTGTCTGAAGGAATGAATGCCTGCCGACATACACACATGTATTTGAGTACATGCATGCACACATGAGCATGAATACACACAGGCAAGCACACGCAGAGCTCTAGAAACTTCTAACCAAATAATATTTCCAGAGTATTATTTGAATTACTTGAAAAATAAAGATACTTAAAGAGATATGAAATAATCTGTAAAATAAGATGGGAGAGAGCCAAGAAAGCTGGAGCCCCGGATCCCTGGGGAAGGTGGGAAGAGGACTTCTTTGTAGACCTGCCAAAGTATTGACCATGAGAAAAAGCCTCAAGGCAAATCACTGGCCTGAGACATAAACCCTTCTACTGCTCAGCAACATCAAATGTGTTCACGGACCAGTTCATTTTCCACCAGAAAATGGCTTTCAGTGACACGCAAGAATGCTGCAGCAGGGTGTAAAACCCCGGGTTAAAGCAGTAACCCCAACTGCCTGCCTGAGGGGCCGGCTTGATGGCAGATGTTGGCTTCCAAAGAAACAAAGGCTCACAGTTAACAAGAAAATCATGTGCCTGAACTTGAGAGGGCCTGTAACTTATCTTTTTTCTTCAAGGAAATATAACATACCATGGAGAGGCTCATCATGGCTTCCTGTGAGGTGAGCTGGACTGTGGAAGCTTCCCTGCCACGCTGGCACCCACATCCCTGACTGTCTGCCTCTCTGCATCCACTACTTTAAGTTACTACGCAGTAGCAGCAGCAGCAGCTGCAGCAGCATAGGGCACTCCAGTGGGCACTAGGGACATACTGGGGGAAAGAGGGAGAGCAAGAGCTAACATCATAAAATCTGCCAAGGGATCTATGAGCTAATTAATCAGCAGTACTGCACAGGAGCCTGCTGAGATCTCTGATAAAGAATGAAGGAGCTGCTAACCTCAACCATGTTGAGGATAGAGGTCATATGGGGCTAGAAAAAAGGAAGGCATCCCACTTAACCTTCTTAAGTTTCTAAAGGCAAACTCTACTCTCCTCTAAAGAAAGGAAGATCCTTTCTTTTGTTCTGCCAGAGTGGGGTGTCTATGAAGCTTTACAGTGTATCATTTCTCCCAGTACTCCCATATTCAGACAGGCAAGCACAGGAGGGAACAGCTTAGCTTCTTGGAACTCCAATAGGTTTGGCCTATGCACAAATCAACCTCTCTTCCAATAATGCACATTAGTCTCTATCTGCCTGTACTATACATACTCACACCTCTCTCTAAGACATGTATTCAGCAGCAGCCAGCCGTAACCTCAAGCTCCCAGCTGTATCTAAACCTTACTCTAAACACTGCAGTAAGTTCCTCCTCTCCTTCAAGACTCAGGGACAGTTTTATCTTACTCTATGTATGTCCCGGTGGAAGTAGGAAGGTTGATATGGCTTCAGCTAGTTTTAAGTACATATGCAATAAAGTAAACTATGTCCTCAAAGTGAACCTTTATGGGAAATCCCATGAAATTACCAGACTATGCCTAAGCAGAACTGGGTGTACAAATGATTAAAATCAGATGCATCATGGAATATATGCAATGGAGACTGGTTCTATAACATAATCTGTCAATCAAAATAGAGAACCACCCAAACTATGTTCCTCAGCAACCAAACTCCTCCTCTTGAACCCCACAAAAGGAGGCACTAAACAATAACTTGGGTCACAGAGTATCTCACTTATGTGGCTCCCTGTTATTCTCGGCAGTATATTCCATTCCAATCTGTACTATCATTTTAGATAGACTTGTTGCTGCTTTGTAATCTGTAAGCAACTTTATTCCATTTTTTTTATTTTTATTCATGTTTTTGAAAATTCCATACAAAGCATTTTGATTATATTCACCCCTCCCTACCCACCCTGCTTTGGGTCCTCTTTAACCCATCAAATACAGTTTGGGACACCCATGAACTCTTAGATATGCGGCATTCATTGGAGAGTGATCAACCCATTAGGGGCTTCACCCTTATGGAAAACTGCATCTCCCTTATTTCCTTCTTAAATAAAATGCCAAGAATATAGAAATACCTGGCCCAGCCCCTGAAGGATCCTGATTTTATTGTACAACACTATGAAAGTGCTTAATGTCACTGCAGTATACATTTAAAGTGTAACACTTTAAATGTTTTAAGTGTAACATTAGCTCAAACACTTAAAAGTGTTTGAGCTAATGAGATGGCTCAGTGTATAAAAACACTTGCTGTGCAAGCCTGATATCCCGGGCTCCATTCCATATAAAGATGGAAGGAGAGAAAATTCTCAAGGCTTGTTATCTAACCTCCACATGTATACTATGACATGCGCGCACATGTGCACTCGCACACACATACACACTAAAAACAAGTAAAATAAAGTTGGATTTGAGGCCTGTTGCACAGAAAGGAATTTCATACTTGGTACTATAATCCTGGCCAAAAGCCCGTGGCTAGGGAGGCCATAGACCTGAGGGTAGAATCTGCTATTGTCATTTCGTTAAAAGGTTATGCTGTCAAGTTACCTTCTAAATAGTTACCTTATGCCCAAAGACTCTATTTTTCTGGTCAGAGAAGCTTTTTTGAGCAGTGGGAGAGATGCATTCACAACTGGTCAAGGGCTGAGCATTCAGCCTAAACCAGACATCTGTACTGGGCACAGGGAGCATCTTAGAAGAAAGAAGAGACAGAAAGAAGGTAACAGCCGGAGAATGGGGAAGTCTTCTGGATATGACATGGCTATCACACTAAAAACTCACAGCCACTGTGTTACCTGCACAAGACCTGCATAAGATCCTGGCATAGACGGGTAGATAGCCTCCAAGCCCCGTGCTGGACTGATAAGCTACTGGCAGTTGATGGCTGCTGGGAGAGAGGTTCCTCACCCTCAGTGGACTGCCCCACATCCATGTACATATGAATAGCACTAACTAGACTTAGCACAATACCAACACACACACACACACACAAACAAACAAACAAACAAAAGCATGAAGTTAGAAGGAGGAATCATACTGTGGGATAGAAGGGGAGTTGGAAGGGGGAAATAAGGATTTCAGATATGATTATATTTCATTGTTTATATGTATGAAATTATCAAAAATAAAGAAAAAATCAAATATATAAGAAAACCTAGTCTAATTATTTAAAATGAAGTTTTATGTTATATATACTTGACAACAAGAAAAAAGAACCAGAAATATCCCCAACATCGCTCTGCTTCCTAGCCCTCCCAGCCCTCCCAGCACAGGCAGGTGGCTGTCTCCAGCAGAAGCCCGCTGTCCCCCTGCCTGGTGACTCTGCTATACTGGAAAACCTGCTGAAAGTCATGAGCAGAATGCTCTGCAGTGGGAACTAAAACTGCTCCAAACAACGTGGAGGACCATTTATGTTTTTCTATTTATGTGTTTGTTACCAGTGGCCCAGAGAATGTGCCTATTATATCCTACTAAAGTGGCAGCAGCTTGGTCCCTTGGCTCCTGTCACTCACCCCACCCAGTTCCTATTCTAATGCAGGAACTCAGTTATTTAAGGGCTAGGCACACATGGTTCCAAGGCAAATTCTTTATCCATTCCCAGAAGGCACACCCCGTCCAGAAAATGTCTGGGAGATTTCTCCATGTCTGTTTAGTAAACAGAACTCAGAAAAAAAAAAAAAAAAAAAAAAAAGCTACAAGTGAAAACAGGTTTTCCTCAGTCAGAGTTTGAAGAATCTGTCAACATCACATTTCCTTTTTAAAAGCAAAACCCCCAAAACTGTAACATTTAAAATTTCTAACAGACGGAGTCTTCACTATGTTGACCAGACTATAACCAAACCCTTAAGCTAAAGCCATTCTCCCGTCTCAGTCTCCAAAGTAGCTGGAAATTTCAGGTGTGAGTCACTGTACCTGGTTAATGTTGATATCAAACAGCACTTTGTAGCTATTAAAAGAAGTCTCACCCAGCACCTCAGCATGGCACCTGGCTCACAGTCTTCAGGTATTTGCTGCTGCTACAATTCCTTGCCACCTATCTCATGCTTCCCTCCCCACTCCCTCCCTGGCTACATGGTGAGTTCAAGGCCAGCCTGTGATACATGAAAACTTGTCCCAGAAAACAATTATCCCAGGTCTCTGCTGTCATATGGAAGGTCTTGGGTTGGGAAAGAACTCCACTAAGCCAAGGGCATCACACTCGATGGGGACTGTGTAGGAGCCTGATCTGCACTACAGAGCGCATGTGTCAGTGAGGTCCTCTCTGAGAAGCTCCCCCAGGAAGCCAGACCTGCCCCAGGGCCCAAGGTTTCCAGACAAGCCTATTGCAATGATCTCAAGACTGCAGGAAGGTTTCCCATGATGCTCCAGGGCTTCTTCTGGCTTGAGTGGGTAATGCAGTGGCCTTGCTGGAATGTCTGCCTGAGGAGTCCACTTTCTGTTCTGTACCCATCTCCTAAATCTGCCTGGCTGAAAACAGGATGCCATGTTCTAAGAGAAGGGACAAGTCTCAGAGCACTTCAAGATGCTCAGAATTAAGACTGTAGACAAGCTCACTGTAGGACAAGGGCAACGATGTGGAAAGGATCTGAATGTTTTTCAATAAAAGGAACATTTGGGGAGGTACTGAAGGAGACAGTTTGGGAAAAATAATTTACAGCACTTCCCAAACCTGAGAAGTAGAATCCTTTACAGCCATTACAGTGAGTCGGATCTATGAGTATGGTGTGGTAGGTGGGGGCCAGGCAAGACTCCACTCTGTTTCCTTTCTGAGGAGGAGATGGCATGTCGAATGAGAATACAGACAGATGGATGAAGAGAGGGGAAGGCAGACAAAAGAGAAAGGCACAGAACACAAAAAGAATAGGCTTAAAGATTGTGGGGTGGGCTGGAGAGATGGCTCAGTGGTTGAGAACACTTACTGTTATGATAAAGCATGTGGGGAACCTTGGCAGAGTCCATGGCACATGAAGGTAACCAAGGTGGAGGACAAACATGCCAGGCAGACAGAGCTTAGTAAGTTTTATTAGAAAGGGAAAGGAGGAGGAGGAGAAAAGAGAAAAGAGCTAAAGAGACACAGATACAAAGAGAGGACAGAAAAGAAGAGGGAGACAGAAAAAAGTCCTGTCTGCCCCAGGGGAACAGTAGGAAAGAAAGGGAAAGAGAACTTAAGTGGGCAGGGTCTTTCTTTTAAATGGGTCCTTTGCACCTGGGTCCAGACTAGTAGTCATGGAACCCTGGGCTGACCAGGGTACTGCCTGAGTGGATTCTGCCAGGTAGCAAAGGCAGACAAGCATAATACCTGAATCCTTACACTTATTGCTCTTGTAGAGGACCTGAGTTCAATTCCCAGCACCCACATGGCAGCTAGCAACCATTTGTAACTCCAGTTGCGGGGAACCTGATGCCTTCTTCTGATCTTTGTTGGAGCCCATCATATATGTGGTGCATACATATACACAGACAAAATTAGACATACAGGAAACATAAAATAAATCTAAAATTTAAAAAGGAGGGGGGTAGAGTACCCAGGATAGCCCAAGACTTACTGTATAGCCAAGGATGGCCTTGAATTTCTGATCTTCCTGCCTCTACCTCCAGAGTGAGGGGATTACAGGCATGTGCCACCATGCCCATTTTTATATTGTGCTGATGATCCATGCTAGACAACCACTCTACCAACTAAGTTACATCCTCAGCCCTGCAATGGTTATTTTTAATGGGTATATGATTGCGGAATAATCCTTCTATACACTGTGAAAATGTGTTGCTCTCATTGTTAATAAAATGCTGATTGGCTGATAGCTAGGCAAGATTTTCAGGGCAAAGAAAATGCCCAGAAGAAGGGCAGAGTCTAAAGGTCTCGAGGCAGACCAGAGGAAGCAACATGGAAAGTTCATAGATGAGGCAAATGAGCCTTGGAGACAGCACAAAGATTAATAGAAATGGATTGATTTAGGTTGTAAGAGGTGGCTGGAGACAAGCCTAAGCTATCAGCCAAGCATTTATAATTAATAATAAGCCTCTGAGTGGTTATTTGGGAACAGCTTCTGAGATATAGAGAAATTCTGCCTACAGTATATAGAAGAAAAGAACCAAGAAAAAAAATGTCCTGTTAATAACAAGTTTTTGAAGGAAGAAAGGAAGGAAGGGGATATGGAGAGCATTATTGGAATCTTTTCTTTCTCTTTTGGCAGTACTAGGGATTGAGCCTATAACTCCAGGCACACAAGACAGAAGCTGTAACCACTGAGCTACAGCCTTACTGAAGTCTAACAAAGTCCTATTACTAGAATTCCTTCAAATGAGCACTCTGAACTCCTTTATAATAAAAACCATCCAAATTTGAAACCACAGATGGCTTATATATTCGACAAGATCCAGGCGCACCTCCTGAACACCCTCCAGACACGATAACATACATTAAGATAGGACTTTGATGGGAGCATGTTCATTACCCCTACTGTTTGCAGTGAAGCCCATGACTCAGTATATGAATCATGAGCAACGACAGTGAAGTGTTAACTCAGCCACCGTCAGCTGCCACTTGTACTCTTTCATAAAGCATTAGGCCTGGGCTAATGGAAGATTTCACCACTGTCAACCAAACAATAGCCCAAAGCACCTAACTCACTTCCAGCCTTCCAAGCTTTCAGATGCCATCCTGGCCAACCCAGCTGGAAAATCAACCCAGCCCAGAGAGATTGAGGAATGAAGACATCACAGTTTGATACTACAGCACCTAACAAGGGGTTAAAGACCTCCTCCGTTGAAGTACTCCATTACAGCAGGGCTCTGCCTATGAGAATAATTCACTCTCCCAAAGTCCACAGTCACTGCAAAACATTTCTGGCAGTCTACAATATTCCCCATCTCTGCCTGGCTTAGGTGTTATGACAGCATCAATACAGTGAAAGCTAGCGAATAAAAACAGATCAGCTCGGGCTTTGGGGTGGAGATAGCGCAGCGCCTGTTGCAAACCCATGAGGACTTGAGGTAGATTCCCAGCACACATAGGAAAAATCTGATGTGTAAACAGATGCTTGTAACCCTGGTGCTGGAGAGGCAGAAAAAGGATTCCTGCTGATCACCATGAACTCCAGGCTAGTGAGACCCTGCCTCAAAAAACAACATGATGACTCCTGAGGAACAAAACCTGATATTAACCTGACTCCACATGCAGGTATACACATAGGTGCAGGTACACACACACACCAGATCCTGAAAACCTGATGTACTGCAACCAAGACATACAGATGACGTTGTCGAGGCCACATGGTCCAGAGGCCAGCTGGCCACCGAGGTTTAATCCTGCTACTGCCAACCTGGGCTTGTGTAACAGAACCTGTTCTTAAAGCAGTTAAGTTTGAAGACATAAGGGCCACTGTTCTAATGATACTAAAACAGAGAAAGCTTTACAGAAGTACAAATGCCTAGAGACAATTAAGTGGCATATTCATTACGGCTTAATTGTTACCAATGACAGCTTAATATAACCTTGACTTCGCCACATGGATTCGGCAACATGCCCTTTCCGTTCACGTCGAACATCAATATTTAATGTGAAGGTCCGCTGGAGACATATAAATAATTTCCAATTTCATCAGCACCAAACCAACGTTCCCAGTGTCTGTCTGCTCTCTCCCTCAGGGCTTGCACTAAGCCAAGGTTGCTCAGCTCACACATTTACCTCCTATTTGTGGGTCAGAGCCCGGGTAGTGACTTTCTGTCCTCCAGGCATGGCGCCCAGAAGTTGGCTGTTCATTCTGTCAGTGAATAGCAAGCCTAGTTTTCCCTAAGCACTAGAGATTAAGTATTCCCCATTCCTTAATTCTGATTCATTGTTTTTTATAAAACTTTATGAAGCCACAGTATGGTAGCTCATGCATGCAACCTCAGAACTTTGGAGAGGAGGCAGGAGGATCTGGAGCTCCGGGTCATCTCTAGCTGTAGAGCAAGTTTGGGGTCACTTCAGGCTACTTGAGACTCTGTCTCAAAACAACAACAAAAATAACCTTACAACAAGACCCAAACAGACCCAGGAAAATGGCTCCTTGAATAAAGTGCTTCTTATGCAGTGGGAAGACCTGAGTTCATATTCCTAGCACCCATGTGCATGTTCCGATGTTAATTGGCAAAAGACCATCTCAAACCAAGACTGTCCCCTGACCTCCACAAGCATACCATGGCATATATGCACCCACACTCACACACAGATACACATACATACACCATATATACTCACATACAAAGTTTTTTTTCACAAATGTATCACATGGTCAATCTAAGATAACAGGTCTTTAGCATTATATGCATCTGGGATTTGGAACAAACATATGTGTTGATTGATATGAAGGGACTGTCCTTAACAGCATAGAGTCTCAATGTTAGGTGAGGTCACGTGACAGCATGCCACCAGCAAACCATAAGCCTCATTCTCCTCACCTACAAAATAAAGACAAGTGACCCACTAGTAATACACGCAGAATGAAATGACCTGTTTGCTGGGAGTTGAGCTCCACGGTAAGGCCTTCATCTATCTTCTAAACTCTATCTCCTCCATCGGACTGTTTCCTGGCCCCTAGCCCTTTCCTGTAACATCATTTCAGGCTTGAGAATGTCCTTGGGTGCACTGTGGGTATCCAAACCATCCCTCCCTCCCTCCCAGGTTCTCAATGCCATCTGTTTTGTAAAGCTTTTTGGCTCTTTTAAGGTAACACACTCCTTTCTGCTGTAAGAGTCCCCACATGTACACACTGAAAGACACTTTCACACACTGCCTTATGCACTAACAGTCAACAGACTGGCTCTCCCTCAGTAACACAGGGGCTCTACGTGCATTCTTGTTTCTAATACAATGTTTTGCACAAAAAAAAAAAAAAAAAAAAAAAAAAAAACTGAGCAAGAAATGCACCAGCAGAAGGAAGCCATGGCTGGAGTTGACTCACTTGCTTTTTTGAGGTTCCATCAGCAACTGTCAGTCAGTGCTGGTCACCACACTCCCTGAGGCAGAGGGGGCTGTGAATGCAGGCTTCATGCCACTGCCTACCTGTGAACTATTCCAGCTATAATAACTGGCCAAAGAGGCCTCAAGGTTGGGGGCACAGTCACATCTGCCATACTCAATGGATGCATTGTTCACAAGAGTCACAACTGTGGCCTTCTACACAGATGCTGAGAGCCTGGCGAGTGACAGGAAACAGTTTTCTCCTTCAAAAGCTGCTTCTTACCTTCTCCTATCCCCAACCCCCCCCCAGAAAAAAATTACAGGGTTTCTCTGTGTAATAGCTCTGGCTGTCCTGGAACTCACTCTGTAGGCTGGCCTGGAATTCACAGAGCTCCACCTGCCTCTGCCTCCCGAGTGATGGGATTAAAGGTGTGTGCCACTACTGCAAATGCCCTCTTCCCACCTACTGCTGTGCCCCAGGGGCTTCCTCAGCTGCCACCTGTCATGGTGACACAGACTCCCAGCAGTGTAGTTGCAGCAGTGCCTGCTCTGTACTTTCCCAGGCTCCTCAAGCTAACCTGCACAGCAGCTCCAACCAATATGCCCTCAGGCCTCAGCATCTCAGCACACACTAGAACCCACTGTGCTTTCTTTTACTGTAAATATAAAAATAATTCACCCACAGAGGGTTGGGGCTGTCTTCCTCACAGATACCTCTGTTACTATGTACATCTTCACTCTGAAACGTTTGAGTTCATTTGTCTTCATTGTTTGCATCTCAATGGTGGGGGCAGAGCGGCTATCCTGGAACTAGGATCCTCTTGTCTCAGCCTCCAAAGTGCTGGGGTTATAGGCATGGACTATTTTGCTTGGCACTTACAATACTACTATTGGAATTGGGGATGTAGTTCCTTTGGTAGAATGATAGCCAGACATACACAAAGTCTGGTGCTCAATCCACAGTACCCAGGAACTGGGTGTGGAGGCCTATGCCTATAATCTCAGCATAGGGAAGACAGGAGGATCAGAAGTTCAAGGTCATCCTCAAATACAAAATGAGCATAAGGCCAACTGGAGATTTCAGGGTCCTCCTTCTTCTTCTTCTTCTTCTTCTTCTTCTTCTTCTTCTTCTTCTTCTTCTTCTTCTTCTTCTTCTTCTCCTTCTCCTCCTCCTCTTCCTCCTCCTCCTTCTTCTTCTTCTTGGGGGGGGGTTGGTTTAGTTTAGTTTGGTTTGGTTTGGTTTTCTAAAACAAGATTTCTCTATGTAACAGCCCTGGTTGTCCTGGAACTTGCTCTATAGACCAGGCCAGCCTGGAACTCACACAGATCTGCTTGCCTCTGTCTCCTGAGTACTGTGATTAAAGGTGTGTAGCACTACTACCCAGCCAAAGATTCTGTTCTTACAGAACAGATAAATAAAAACGGGTTGCTGGAAGTTGGTAGTACACACCTTGAATTCCAGCAATCTGGAGGCAGAGGCAGACAGATCTCTGTGAGTCTGAGGCTGGCCTGGTCTACAGAGAAAGTTTCAGGATAGCCAAGGCTACACAGAAAAACCCTATCTTGCCACCACCATCACCACCCCAAATAAATAAAAAAGAAGAAAATTTTTAACTATTGCTATCATGCAGTGACCAGTCATTTGTGACACTCTTATAAAACACATATGACAATGCCAGGAGCCCTGCTGCCACAGCAAACTGAAAGTAAGGCCTCTGGGTTTGGTGACCTTGAGGAGGAAGGGGAAAGGCTGGGCAGCAATGACCTATTTACTAGTTAATAACAATGGTGAGGAAGCAATGACTAAAAAGCAAGAGGCCAAAGGAATGCCTTTAAGACTGAACTGGCCTAGCTTTTGTCTGTCTTGGGTGATTGGGGATTGAGTAAGGATTTCCAGAGACAGAACATGTGAACTGAACTCTAGCACAGAAATTTTTAAACAGTACGTTGGAAAAAGCTAAAACTTAAAATTAGGGAGATAAGAGAAGATGGGGTAACAGAAAACAGAATACACTATATACATGTATAAAAGTGTCAAAGAACAAATTTAACTAATAAAGACTTTTGAAGAAAAAGAAAAAGGCCAGAATTATAAGACCAAGCATAAAATTTTCTCTTGTGGAACAGGTCCTTGAGTCCACCCATAACAGTCATGCCACTACCACACAGGACACATCTTTTTCTACAAGTCAGTTTTGCAGCATTTACAGTCTGGTGCTAGGTAGGCCCACTGAGGTCTTTTCTCCTACAGCAGTCTACATAGAACCTTCTGACATTATGGGAGCTAGCCAGCAAAGAGGAAGTTTCCAGGTCAGGTTGAGACTGATTTCTCTGTACTCTGCAGCCAAAGTGTGAGGTGTCTTCAGCCACGAAGTCTTACATGAAGTCATGATGGCTAACCAAGGGCAATGGCAAGAGCCGGTGCTATTTTGGAGACCTTTGGGACCTCCCTAAATAGTAACTCCTAGGGAGGTACTCTCTGCCCTGCACTGCAATTTTCATTAAATGACACAAATCTGGGGGCAGTATTGCCCACCCATACAAAGTGATTTCATTGAAACTTTTTTTTCCAACATTACATTTTGAACTTAGTTCACTAACTGGTGGGTTTCAATTAGCCCGCCCACTATCCTCTCCCTTCCCATTACATCAAAACCCCAGTGCCAGGCCTCAGTGAACATAGACGTGCAATTACCTCTGTAGTAGGCTATACAGCCTAGAGTGATACTGCTGGGTCGATTGGCAGTTCTATTTTTAGTTTTGTGAGAAGCCTCCAGACTGATTTCCCAAGTAACTACATTCGTTTACACACCCAACAACTGCACATAAGTGTTCTCCTTCTGCCACACCCACTTCTAACATGTGTGGTCAAAAGCTCATGGCTGGGCAGTCACGGGCCCTAAGGTAGAGCCTGGTACTGTTATTTCCCTAACCCATCATGAGGTCAAATTGCCTTCTAAATATTCGTGTTTACAGCCACAGACCCAGGCCGCTCTCAGCCCTGGTCAGAGAAGGTCCCTTCTCACAGTGAGCAGCAGTCCATGCAGATGCTGAGAATGAGACTGTGCTCAGCCCTGAGTGGGACATCTACGTCAACACCTTCCCCACAACCCCAGAACCTCCACTAAGGCTTGGGGAACACTCACGGATGAAAAGGAGGAGGAAAGAATGGAAGACAACTGGCTCTCCCTCTCCCAGAAGCTATCAGCTAACAGCTGCCCAGCTAGGGATGGAACATCATGCCTCCCTTATCTATGCTGAGTTCTTGTCTGGCTTGGGCACCGGCAGGTGTTATGAACACGGTCACAAACACTATGAACTCATTTGTACAACTGCCCTGTTGTCTCTGGAAAACACTTACCATCACCTCTGACTTACACTATTTCTTACACTCTGCCTCTGTTGCACAATGATTCCTGAGCCTTGGGAGGAGGGAATGTAATGTAGTAGGTTGACGACACTCAGTGTATGGCCACAATTCAAGCAAATACTGGCAGCACAAATTGGACTTGATAGGTTTAATAAAACAACATGAAACAAGAGGGCATAAAGTTAGCTGGGTGCAATAGGGTGGAAGAGTGTATTGGGAGAAGGGATGTGAAAAGCTGTCTTCCAGATATGACAAGGTAGGTTTCCCATGCTCCAGTGGGTGTCCCCACACCTACACACACATGGGCAGCATCAACTGGACTTAGTAGGCTGTCAAAAACAAAGACATGAAATTGGAAGAGAGACATGTTGTGGGAGGCAGAGAGGGATTGAAGGGGAAGAAACGAGGGGTTGATATGAGCATGTTTCATTGGATAGCTGTATTACCATCTCAGAAATACAGAAAAATTTAAAAATAGAAATAAAACTACAAGAAAAACAGCTCTAAGCAGGAGAGACACCGTCAATAGAGATGACAACAAACCAGCTCTGCTCGCTACCCTAGGCCTGGCTTGTTTTACTCTGTTGCAATGAACTATACATTCTCTGATTTGAAGCCCAATTCAGCCAGTTAATATTTTTTTCCAGACAGGGTTTCTCTGTATTGTTTTGAAGCCTGCCCTGGAACTATCTCTGTAGATCAGGCTGGTCTCAAACTCACAGAGATCCGCCTGCCTCTGCTGTCTGAGTGCTAGGATTAAAGGCATGTGCCACCAACGCCCCGCTTCAGCCATTTAATTGAAACTCGTTTTCCCACAGACTCAAGGTTTTGTATGTGAGAAATCAATCTGAAGGGTTGGGTATGGAGGCACATGCCTATAATTCCAGCACTCTGGAGGCTGAGGTGGAAGGATCAAGAGTTTGAGGCTGGCCAGGGAGAGCTACATAGCCAAGATTGTTGAGATAAAGAGAGCCTGACCCAGAGATGGAAACAGACAAGGGAGGAAGGAAAGAGAGGAAAGGGAGAGAGAAAGGGACAGACACCCACAGAGAGTGAGCACGGAATTCAAAACGGCAAAAGCACAATGCTGTCAATGTCACACTGTGGAGTCCTAGACTCCAGCTCTGCAGCTACTTTGAGCTAGTGGTCCAGTGCACTCAGAGCATGACTTCTTTTATTCTCAATTGAGACGCAACCCTGCCATCACCTCTGCTTTGTTTATGGAGCAACAGAAGCACAAAAAGGCCAACTTGTCCAAGGGCATCTATTTCCCTAAGTGGCAGAACTAGGAGCAGACCCACTGTATGCTGGAAACTTGAAAGCCACCATCAACCAGGGCCTCAGCACACCCTGCTGGTGGCTGAACTTAGGCAATCAATCCATTTCTCCAGACCTTTGCTGCGACCCTTCACTTCATCAGAAGGCTGCCTGCTTCTCTCTTCCCTTCCCATGTCCTCCTTATAAAAACAAACATTCTTTTGAGCCTCTGACAAACAAGGACAAGACGCCATCTGGAGTAGGGGCTCAAAGAAAAGGCAGACAGGCATTTCTGGGCCATCTCCAGGTGGGAAACCCTGACGTGCAAGGCTTTTGTGGCTGTTCAATTCTCCCAGGTGACAGGCAAGGAAATCTGCAGGAAATGCCAGCATGATCCCCTACATGTGGGGACCCTTGTGCACAAACAGATGGAGCTAAGCCTTTTCTAGTATCCTGAGCTGGCCTGCAGGGGGTTCAAGACCCTGGAATCAGCTCTAGCAGAGGCCAGCCTGAAAATGGAGATGTAATCAAGGCAGGATGAAGGCAAGCCAGAGAATGAACAAGGAGGAGGGTGACACTTTAGAGCCAGTTGGGATGGGAAGATGTTCGGGGATACAAACAAAAGCAACCAGCTCCCATGAGCTTCATATTTAGCTCTCTCCTTCTCCGTAATTGGCTGCATTATTTATTTGGCCAGTAACTGCTCTGTGTGGCTTTCAGAATGACAGTGATGGGCTTTTAAGGTTTAGTGCGATTGCATTTAGACTCAAGCAAAAATTATCAGATGAATTTTTAAACATGAAGCAGCTACCACATTGCTATGCCCAGCAGTTGCTTAAAGTCAGGGTGAAGTCCAGCAGCCCTGAGTCCTAACACGTGGTGCTGTTTTCATCCATGCACAGGAACCAGGGCTGAGCTTACACCCCCTCCCTTCTCTGTCTCGTCTCCCCAGCACCACTCTCAGGTAAACTAAACAGGCAGAGTGGAGTTGTTGCCCCCAGTAGCAAGGTATTTGCTATTCAAAGATTAGATATCACTTCTGTGTCTAGTGTTCAAACACATGAACAAACAGAAACAATAAAAAAACAACCCTGAACCTAATTTCTCAGCTCCGTAGGCATCCTAACCCAAGATGTCTGGCTGTCAGACCTGCCCTGAGACAGACTGGAGAAACTCAGGACAGGAAAATATCTGACCCCCCACCCCTACTCCATCTGTCTCCATGCTGCCTGACCCCATGTTTCCTACTAAAGAAGCATTTAAAAATATTCACTAAGCCAGATGGTGGTGGTGCATGAAATTAATCCAGCACTCAAGAGGCAGAGGCAGATCTCTGTGAGTTCGAGGCCAGCTTGGTCTACAAAGTGAGTTCAAGGACAGCTGAGACGGTTACACAGAGAAACCTTGTCTTGAAAAACTAAAAAAGAATAAAAATATTCCTGATTAAAGACCTTCTCGGTACATGCACACAAGCAGAGATGTATGTGGTTGAGTCAGACTTTCTAAGTCACAAGGGAGCACTAAGGATAGAGATAGGCAAGCTTACCTTGGGAGAGGCACTGGTTGGCCAAGGCAACCTGACCAGAATGCAGGTAGAGGTTGAGGCGGGTAAAGATCCCCACCAGGGAGGGAATGGTGATGAAGCAGTAGGCAACACAGGCCTAGAGAGAAGGGAGATGCAGATGGTTAATCAATATGTCCACATTCACCAGCATGTGCTTCCAAGTAGACACCTAACACTAATTCTCTCTGTTTCCTCCAAAACACACACACACACCATCATTATCATCATCATCATCATCAACCCTAGTTATGAGCCCTGGGAAGTTGGGAAAGAAGAAAAGGGTGAAATAGTTTGAAAAGTAGTTCTTCATCCCTCACTGCATTCATACATAGATGACATCTCTGTGTGGGCAATAGAGAAACCGACTATTCAGGAAAGGAGGTAATAAGCAGCTAAGCTGGGGAGGTTAAAAGTCAAATAGTGTGGGACACCAAGAACAGAGGTAAAGAGGACGGGGGTGAATGCCTCTCTTTAAATATAATCACTTGGGCATGCTTTCATTTCAAAAGATGGGGGCACTACCCCTCAACTGTGGTTTGGAGCATTTGGATGTACTGACATTTGGGTGTAACTTTGACATAAAGATAACCCTGACCAAAAGCAAAAACAGGCATGTAGATATTATGTGAAAATGATATTGCTAGAGAAAGATTTTATAGTTATATATCAGAGAAAATTCAAGGGAATGCATATGGCACAAAGGAATACAAATGCTTCTCCTGTCAACCACCTCAGAACACGAGGATGGTGAACACCACTTCTTTGAGATGCTTCTGGTTTTAAAGAGTTTTGGATTTTGGAGGGGACCCCAAGTCAGAACACAGAGTTCCATTATATCCCCTACGTGCCTCACACACACAGCTTGGACGTAACTGCACACAGCACTTTCAATACTCTATATACGAAACACAGTCACAGCATGGAGCTACCCATTTGCCGCATCACAGCAAGTTGTCAGATTTTGGAATATTTTAGATATGAAGATTGGAGATGTGTGATTTGTTCTGAAATTCAGGCTTCTTGAATATTTCTTTTGAAAACAATATAGAAGCTGCTTAGTCTATCAATTCCTAGGGAAAAACAAATCTTGAAAATCAACACTAAGCTACCCTCCTCATGACACACTTAGCTTTTCCTGGGAAAAAGCCATTTAGCAAACTCAAGAACCCACTGTACTCCAAGTTTAGAGCCCTTATCTTTAGAACACACCCGGACAAATGCAGCTGTCTTTCTGGAGTGGTTCCCCTTCATGACTTTTCTTGTTTCCATTGCCAACCGGTTCACACTCTAGATTTGTAAAGAAATAAAACAGAAATCATAATGAAATGATCATGACCCAAAGTAACATCTTCCAGAGGTTAAGATGCGGGCGCTACAAACCTCAATGCAAACAACCAAACATGGACTAAGACTAACCAGCTGGCCCCTCATGCTGAAGTACTAAGATCAACAGGCAGGTTAGGCTTGAGCAAGTATCTCCAAGATAGTAAAACATAGTATTCTCTGCGTTAGTCATACCTACCAATGAGCATAACAAATTAACATTTTTCTGGTTTAATGAATAGCCAGGGTTTGCTCACACCATTTCCAGAAAGTCCCATATTCTAAGCACAATCTCTCAGGGAAACTTCCAAATCGAAGAGTAGACTGAGCATGTAGCCACACAATGCTAATACGATCAGCAATAACCACAGCCACATTATTCAGCTGATACAAACCACCAGCTCATTTGATCCTTACAACCCATTTAATGGTAGAGTCTCTAGATTTAGGTCTTGGAATGAATTGTGCAAAGTAACATACTAAGGAGGAAATAAATATATAAAAAGTGTTGTTCTTCTTCAATAGATATAAAATCAATTAAAAAGAATAATGGAAGTTTTGGTTCCCAAACTGTGTATTAAGGCATCCTCAGGGTGCTGCAATCAAGGGCAGATTTTAAGAATAGCAATTGTTGGACTCTGGGCAAAGTGCTGGTGTAACATAGTGTGACTTCACTGAATTAGAGCTCTTATAGCCATACTCTGCATAACTGGACTTTTGGCAGCTACAATGATAAAAAGTTGGGGGATAGGGAAGATTGATGAGAAAATAAGGATTGGGAGAAAATAGGGGCAGAGGTAAGTGATCTGATTGCAAGGCTGGGACTATGCAGTGCACACACTTCATCAGGAAGTGATTAGAGTTATGTAAATGGCATACTTTTCTCTGTTCTGCTGGATACAGGGCTGGAACCCAGGGCCTCACATATGCTAGGCCCTGACACTATGCTCCACACCTAGTCTGTAACTGTATTATTTAGGAATCGTTTTTAAAAGAACAAAATAAAAATGCTGTTTTTCTTCTCATTTTTATACATAGATACTATTTTACTTTAGCTGTTTAAGCAGAGCTGTTACTATTTATTTTGACTCAGGGGGTCAGCAAGTCTATGGAGAGCAGCAAACCTCTGGTCAGACCTCAGGTCACCTGCCCATCAGTGGAGCTCAGTGAAGACCACTTTACTCTTGTTATTATCGATTTCTGAGAAAGGAGGGGGGATTTATTCAAGAAGGAAGGAAAATGAACAAAACATTAAAAAAAAAAAAGAAAAAAATGACTAAGATCACTCAAAGACTTAAGCAAAGCTGTGGATCTGCTCAGTCTCCAAGGAACCATCTTTTCAATCCAAGAGGAGAGTAGCAGGAGAGTCCCTGTAGAATCAGACTCTGGCTACTTGAGCCTAGACCTGGGGTGGGGGTGGGGGGCGGGGGACTGTAGAGGCAGAAGGATCAGGAGTTCAAAGCTAGCCTCAGTTACATAGTGAATCTGGAGACAGCCTGAACTACAAAAGACCTAGTCTCAAATAACTAAGAGAACACTCCCAGATTGAGCCTAGTATGTGACATACTGACAACCAATTAACACTCATTTAAAGAACACAGGACAAGAAAGCTTACATGGATCAACTGTACAAGAACAGGTTCCAGGTTGCAAAACATCGACCTGGACTCAACATAAAAGCTGAGCTGCTGTTCAAAATCACGGCCGAAGGAGACCTAGAATCAAAGAGAAAGAGATGCTAAAAGGCACAGTGTTGTTATTAGTGGGAAGACAAATGAGTGTGCATGAATGCATTGTGTGCCCACACATTCATGTACACACACACATGTACACACAGACACACATACACTCTCCCTGACGACAAAGGTCTCATATCACTTGAGCCCAAATAGAACTGAAATATCACTCTGAGTAGCCCAGCTCTGTGACAAGAGTGAGAAGTCCAAGCGCACAAAACAGGAGCAGTGCAAAAATAGAATTTTTCCAGACTGGCAAGGAAAGGAAATCATGGAATTTTGTTTGTCAGCTGTGACCTTTTCACAGAACATAACATGGGTCCTTGGGAGCCATTTGTCACAAGAGCTTCCCTAGTAAGGGCCACACCCTACTGTTTCTTGATGGGGGCCTGACCTCAGCAGCTCACTGGTGGCTTCCAGGGCTACAAAAGGAAGTCTCCACCTCAACCCCTCCGCGCCTCTTTCCCTGCCTTTAAGAAAACCTGCACAGTAGGAGAGAGCTCGCCGTTCCTCAGATCAATCTGCACAGAGCTTTGCTGTTGCCATGGGTGTGAGGCTCACATCTTACTCCCTGAGACTTGGTGATAGGCAGACAGAGGATGATAGGGATAAACTGCTCCTGGTCAGCATGCTATGTGAACCAAGGATGAAGGAGAGGCACTCAGTAAAATCCCCAGGCCCATTTCCTACCCGGAAACAGAAAGGCCAGTCATGAATTTCCATCAAAATTGATGGCACCCAGAGAACTAGTGAGCAGCTTCACCCTTGCTTGGACAGGTCACTGTTTCACAGTTGTTATCAGGGTCTGCAACATTTCTACCTCAGTTAGTTTGGATTCTGAGGTTTTATTAAAATAGAGGATTCCAAGCCAGGTGTGTGATGTGCACCTATCATCCTAACTATTAAAGCAGGAAAACTACTTCAATCCAGAAGTTCAAGGCCAGCCTGGGCCACATAGTAAACCCTTAGTAACACTCAGAATTGAGGCAAAGGTGAGCTGGAACACCAACTGGCAGGTTGTTTCCATAAAAGGAGACCCCATTGTGAGGTCTCCTCCCATCAGAAGGTGAGGTCTCTTCACCTCCTCTCCCTCACAGATGACCCTATGCCTCACTTTGACTGACAGAACCCAGCAGAATACAACTGAGAGTCAGTGTGTATCTAAGGCTTGGCTTTCCAAAGTCCTGAGCTTCCATATTGTACCCTCATGAAAGATAGTACCATGGGAGACATAAAAACTAAGACAACTAGATAACAAGACATGAGTGGACAGGAAGAAGCTACTTGGAAGACAGTAGCGCCATTCAGCAGCAGTCTGGGAAGGTATGCAAGGCTATCTTGGATACTCCACCCAGCCTACTATGTATCCTCAAAGAGGCCTGGATAGCCAGCCAACCCACAGACATACAAATTAAGAAAAAACAGCAATGATGGCTGCTGGAGGAGGGAGAGTCAGTTTTCACGGTAAGATGTTCATAAAGAACCCCACACCCAAACTCATGCAAGTAACACTAATGAAACTCAGTGGGTCACAAAAAAATTGAAACAAAAGACATCAAAGTAAGAGGCAAACTTGTTAGGAAAGGGTCCAGAGTAGGGAGCGGTGAGAGAGGGTAATGGGTGATATGAACAAAATATGTTTACTTGTATAAAATCATCAAATAAAAAATACATTGAAAACCAAAGAAAGCAGCTATGCGCTATTATATGCCACCACACTTCAAGTTAACTGCCAAGCAGCAGTGAACGAATGGGTGTGGCTCTGTATGTGGCACTCTGCCCAGGCACAGGTTTTGTCACCACCCAACAATCCAACAATCCACACAACAGCTACTTCAGGGACTTGGCTCTCCATTCTTGGTCTTCGAGATCAGGGTCACCAGGCGTCTCTCAGGCCTCCCAAGTTGTATGGTTAATCATGATTGTCAATTTCACTAAGATGAAAAAATCCATCCTAAAGGTAGGTGGTACCATTCCTTAGGCTGTGGTCCCAGACTACAGAAAAAGGAGAAAGCATGCCAAACACAGGCATTGTCTGTGTCCTTTTGTCTATCACTGTCAGATTGTCTTCCTCTCTCTTCCCCTCTCTCTCTCTCTCTCTCTCTCTCTCTCTCTCTCTCTCTCTCTCTCTCTCTCTCTCTCTCTCTCTCTCTCTCTCTCTCTCTCTCTCTCTCTGCCTGACTGTGGACACAAAGTGACTTGTGGCCTCAAGTTCCCACCTTGGTGACATCACCACCGGCATTCCCACCATGATAGACGCTTAAATTCCTTCTGTCAGGTATTTGAATATAGACATGAGAAATGTAACTAATAAAAAAGTTAATTCAAAGAGCACCAGTCCCAGAAGCTGTGGGAGCCCATCTTGACAGGCTATAGGGTCAGAGGTAAGTAAGCCTGTTTAGGACAGAAGGCAATTGGAAAAGAGGGTGGGACCAAAGATGACATAGATGGGAGCTCCTAGTGGCAGAGGAGACCCTAAGCCCAGCCACTCCAGAGGAGCTTTCATCTCATTTTCCCTGTCCCACCCCTCCCCCCTTTAACTTTTTCCTCAGTCAGTTTCTCTTGGCTCTGTTTGCTCCCACGGGAGTCTTGGCAAATGTAAGAAATTTCTAATTCCATCTTATTGCAGTAAAAATGAAAAGCACTGGGGAATACAACGTGAGCCACTCTCAGCAGAGAGGGGATAAACAATGACATCATGTTTCCAAGTGAACTGAAACTTCTTTCCCACAAACGTACCATTTTTATAAATCCATTGATCAAGTGGGCCAGCATCCTCTTCTCGTCCTCCAGAGTGAGAGCGCTACAATCAATAATAGTGCATAATTAACAGGGACACAGCAAATGTAGCCGCCTGAAGAGGAAAGCACCAGAGGCGGGCGGTGTAAAGTGAGGCCACTGTGCATTTTCTAGATGCAGAAACTCCCAACAGGCTGCCTGTCTATCTTTAGATAGAAGTGTTAACCAAAGGGAACACAATTCATATGTATGTCTCTTCTCCCTGAAGACGCCATTCCAAGGCGCAGTTATCTACAGCACAAAAGAAGGCAACTTTCTCTTCTTTATAAAGAATTCAGACAGCAAGCACTGGCGTTAGGGTTTGCACTTTAGAGAAAACCTGGCATCTCCATTTTTAAAATTTTCTGCCACACATCCAAGAACTTTCTTCTTCTTTTTTTTTCTTAGACAGGGTTGCTCTATATAACAGTTCTGACTGTCCTGGAACTCACTCTGTAGAGCAGGCTGGCCTTAAACTCACAGAGATCTACCTGTCTCTATCTCCTGGGAATGGGATTAAAGGCATTCACTACCACCACTGCTTATCAAAGAACTTTCTAATGAATACCTACACACTTGCCATCAAGTTTCTACCCTGACACCTTGTGCTGCTTGTTTTATCACGTGACTACCCATCCCCACCTCCATCCATTAATCACCTTACTTTTGTATGTGTCTGAAAACAGATCTCATTTATATTTTCAAGAAAAATTAACACAAATATAAATTTCAATTGCTGAGTCTAGTTTGATTATACATACAAATAGTTCTCCAAATTTATTTTTAAAGTTTTTAAAAATGTGAGGTTGGTGATTGGGTTCAGTGGTAGAATGATTACCTAGCATTGTGCAAGGCTCTGAGTTTAATCTCCAGGAACAAAAAAAAGAATAGGCTTTAAAGTTATTTGGCTTGTCATGAGGGAAAATAAATTTTGGCAAATATTGCACTGTTCTTTGATGTGTAATGTGCCCTCAGTTCTTTTCATTTTTAGTATTTGAGACAAGGTCTCATTATATGGAGGCCAGGTTGGCTTCCTGCCTGATTAGAGGTGTACGACGCCATGCTTGGTGCCCCTCAGTTCTTTGAGACATTTTCCACCCTCCTTCATAGCTAGGTGTTACAATGTGAATGCAGGCAAAGTGAGACTCTTCCAAGTGTTGCCCCAAAGAGAAAGCTGCTATCCTCCAAAGCATGGGCTGGACTGTGGACATGGCCTGTGTAGACATAGGCCACCTTCCAGAAGGAAGATAAGGGCAGCATGGCTCAGAGATGGCAGAGCAACAGCACAGAACCTGGACCCTTAGGTGATATACCTAAGAGCTATCATTCCCCACTGCAGGCCTCTTGAGCCAAACCCCACCTTGTAAATATAAACAGCTGAGTACCTTTATTTTTGCTCAATTAAGGTCTCCTGGGCTAATTTATTATGAAAATGTATTATTAGTGTTGTTGCTAAGACAAGGCCCACTATGCAGTCTGGCCTTGAACTTGTGATCCTCCTGCCTTAGTCTTGCAAGTGCTGGGATTACTGGTGTATGCCACTGCACCTGGCAAAAGTGTAATGAAATTGGATTTTTATAACTTACTCATGAATTTGAAGGCACAGTTATAAAGATTCTAACATTAAAAGGAGGAAAAGAGAAGAACCGTGTGGATGATTCCAAAGCAACACTCTCAATTCTTAAAACACTTCCCAGTGAATCAAGCTGCTGTGCAAAAATTCTTTGGAAATTAAAATGGCCACAAACAACTTGTAAGCCTCTAAGTGAAAGGTTAAGGTCTGAGGCTAGACCTGAGCTTTTAACATTCTGGGCACATAAAGTCACTGTAAAAAATGAAAGCTATGTTAAAGAACAAGATTAAGAATGGGATGAACTAAAGGCTGTGTGAGCTGTGTGAGCTGCTATTATATCATCACTGCTCTCAGAAATCTCCAGGAGACAGAATTTGAGTTCACTTTCACAAAACCAGCCCCTTCCTCCCAACAGAAATCCCTCTGTAAAAACATTCGCTGTTTCCTGTTTTATTTGAAGGTTAGCCTGTGCTCCTTGCTCTATAAGACTGGAGTGTTCTTTTCAATAGGAGTGTGTGTGTGTGTGTGTACACATGCATGTGGAATGTAGAGACTGATATCATGTGTTTCTGTCAACTGCTCTTCACCTATTTTGAGGCAGGGGTTCACTGGTCTGGTGCTTATCAATTCTGATAGATGGGCTGGCTTGGGCACTGCCTGTCTGTACCCACCCCTGAGGTTACAGAAGTGTACAGTGGCATCTGGCTTTTACATGGGTGCTAGGGATTGAACTCAGTTCCTCTTGTTTGCACAACAGGCACATTATCAACTGAATCATCTCTGCAGCCTCTTTTTCATTCTACTCATTTTTTTTTTAATGTGTATGTGTGTGAGTCTGCATGAGTTCATGTGCTTGTAGGAGCCTACGGAAGTAAGAAGAGGATGTCAGACCTCCTGGAAATGTGATTATAGGCAACTGTGAGCCAACATGCGGATCCTGGGTGCTCTGCAAGAGCAATAGACACTCTTATTCATTCTGCTCTCTCCAGCCTCAGTTCAGGAATCTAGACCAGATCAAGCTGTGTGCAGCAGCAGCTTACAGATATCATCCTAATGCACCCCAGCCATGCTGCATTTCAGCTTTAAGAACATCTTACTTCACAGAGTCGTGCATGGTCTTGCAAATGTGCATAAGGGCGTTCAAGATGACAGGGTCCTTGGTTGGCTCCTGCTGGTGCCTAGGAGACATTAAGAGACAAATGTAAAAGCTCTGTCCATGGCCATGAAAGAGTGGGTTTGGTTTTTGGCAGCTGTATGAGAACACTAAATGCTCTGTTTGGTACTACACACATGCAGTGTATCAGTGAGATGCACCGCTCTGGTTTTCCTCTCAGCTCTTCTGTAAGTCACAAGGTGCTCTCTTACACATTTGACTGCTCCTAGTAGTAAAATAGGCTATTGCCTGTGCCCGGCAAAGGGAAAGCCTGTCTTTTTATGACATTTAACACCTGCAGCTGCTGCCTACAACCTGTATGGAAGTTAAGTGCCAAGCAAAACACAACAGGACCAACACCAAAAATGAATCTTTGAGTAAGGTACATGTGTCTGTTCCAATATTTTAAAGATTCAGCAATCAATATTAATCTTTAGGAATGAGTTCATTTAAAAAATTATCTTTATCATTATATGTCCTTGTATGGGTGGGTAGAGGCATGCTACAATATGTATGTGGAGGTTAGAGGACAACTCTGGAGTCAGCTCTCCTTCCACTTTACGTGGGTTCGGGGGACTGAACTTGGGTTGTCAGGTTTGCACAATGAGTGCCTTACCCCATGAGCTATCTCATGGGCCAGGAATTAATCTTCTAGAAACATAGGAAGAGAGTCAGCAAGATGCCTCAGTGGATAAAGGTACTCACCACTAAGGCTGACAACCCACATGATGTTAGGAGAAAACTTACTTGTTTCCTCTGACCTCCACACCTGTACTGCGGCATGCACACACACACACGAGAGAGAGAGAGAGAGAGAGAGAGAGAGAGAGAGAGAGAGAGAGAGAGAGAGAGGGAGGGAGGGAGGGAGGGGGAGGGAGGGAGGGAGGGAGGGAGGGGAGAGAGAGGGAGAGAGAGGGAGGGAGGGAGGGAGGGAGGGAGGGAGGGAGGGAGGGAGGGAGGGAGGGGAGAGAGAGGGAGAGAGAGAGGGAGGGAGGGAGGGAGGGAGGGAGGGAGGGAGGGAGGGAGGGAGGGAGGGAGGGAGAGAGAGGGAGGGAGGGGGAGAGAGAGAGAGAGAGAGAGAGAGAGAGAGAGAGAGAGAGAGAGAGAGAGAGAGAGATGAATGCAATTAAAAACCTTTTTAAAAAGAGAACAATAAACAGAATATTTTGGAGTAATATCAAACTCAATTTTCTAAACTCAACTGTATTCATGTACTTAATATTTAGAGCAATTTTCATTTTACAATATAGCCTTACCCTACAAGAACCAACATGAAATCACAGATAAACTGAACTGGTGGCCAGCATCATATGAACATCTGACAGTTTGGTTTGTACTTGGCCTTTTAATTTTTTTCCTTTTTTAAAAATTTATTTATTTTTACTTTATGTACATTGACATTTTGCTTGCATATATGTCTGTGTGAGAGTGTCAGATCTTGGAGTAAGTGACAGTTGTGAGCTGCCATGTGAGTGCCTGGAATTGAACCTGAATCCTTTGGAAGAACAGCCAGTGCTCTTAACCAATGAGCCATCTTTCCAGCCCTGGTTTTTTGTTTGGTTGGTTGGTTGGTTGGTTTGGTTTTCTTTCATTTACTTATTTTGGAGAGGGGAGTGTGCTCCATGGCATGCACACAGAACTGGTTCTCTCCTTCCATCGTGTGGGTCCTGGGGACTGAACTCAGATCATCGGGCTTAGTGGCAAGCACCATTACCCATTAAGTCAATCTCTCCAGACCCTCTTTGGCTTTCTTAAACATTATTACTAACTTTTATCATGATGCCTGGTATTTTAAAAATTATCATGGGGCCAGAAAGATGTCTCAGCAGCTAAGAGCACTTACTTCCATGTTCAAATCCCAGCACCCACATGGCGGCTTACAACTACCTGAAATTCCAGTTCCAGAGGATCTGATGACTCTTCTAACCTCCATGGATTCCTGCATACACATGGTACATATGACATACATTCAGGCACACACATATAAAATAAAATTTTAAAGGTTTATGATATACATGAACACTTTGCCTGCCTGTTGCCTATAGAATTCAGAAGAGGGCATAAGATGTCCTAGAAACAGAGCTATGAATGGTTGTGAGCTGTATGTGGATGTTGGAAACCAAACCTGGTCCAGCACAAGAGCAGTAAATACTCTTAACCACCGACCCATATTTTCAGACCCCAATAAGTAAAAGAACATTTTTGGTGAGTGTTTTAGTGAAAATACATATGTATTTTCTCTGTGTGTCTCTGTCTCTCTCTGTCTCTCTCTGTCTCTCTCTGTCTCTCTCTCTCTCTCTCTCTCACACACACACACACACACAAACACAGACAAGGTCTTGCAAACCTTGAACTTATCACGCTCCTGCCTCAGCCTTCCGGCCATAGGATTATAGGAATTAGTAACTGTGCCTGGCATGGCACCTGCTTTTAAAACCCCTGTGGTGTTTTGGGGGTGAGGTATGCATATATCACTAGGACTCAGCATGCATCAATCAATCATCAACGCACTTCACAAAATGCTAGTCACGGTTGCCATTGTGCCATCTTGTACTCACTTGATAAAGGCTTCCATGATGCACTTGCAAACCTCCACCCGCACACTCTCTTTCTGGAACATGTCCAGAAATGGCAGAAACTTTTCCTATGATTAGAGAAAGCACTTAACACAAATAACTGGAAATAATTTGTGGATCATTTGGGAGGGGACATTTCAAAAAAGCAGAATGGATGTTTGGGAGTCCCCTCAAGGACCTGGCTTGGAATTCTTTCTTTAATGATTACAGACTGAGCACCCTTAATCTAAATCTGAAATCAGAGATGTTCCCGAATCAGTACTTTCCAGTGTCAACATGATGCCCCAAGATGAATGTGCTAGACCATGATGTTCTGCCTGTGACTGTTGTGTTGTTTCGCAGTGTGGGCACAGAACATGTTGGGTAGCCCCTGAGCTGCATCCTCCGTCTTTTGTACAGGATTATTAAGATAGTGTATGAAACTCTGCCTTTGTGTAAAGATACATATAAAATGTAAGTGGATTCTGTTTAGACTTGGGTCCCGGCTCTCAAGGCGTGCGTGTGTGCATGTGCGTGTAAGTGTGCGTGTGTATAACCCCCAAATCTAAGAATAAAATACCATGTATGAAGCACTTCTTGCCCCAAGCACTTGGACAAGGGGGTGCTCAACCAGCAGCAGGTGTGGTGCACACCCCTCGGACGAGGAAGGAACTAGACAGAAACAACATTCTTCACTCAGTTTGCATGGGCTGTGCTTCCAAGTGGTGCTTAAGTCATAGCACAAAATGGCTTGTTAAGCTGACAGGACCTGAGTGCTTTACTAAAGGAACTTAGTACTCCTGGTCTGGGTGACACAAAACCTGACAGCAACAGAGGACACAAGTCTCTAAGGGTTATTATGAAGTGCTACTTACCACTGAGAAAAGAACTGAGAAATCATGGAAGTGGGCTATGACTTTCTTAATTATTGACTGAAGCTGCAAAACAGAACAAAAGAACACATCTTGTTTAATAAAACTCTTATGTTTTAAAAGGCAGCTCTCCTTCATACCTCCCACTACAATCACAATAGAGTTAGCCTGGATTGTTCAACGAAGGAAAAATAGATCACATTGTACCCTGCCTCAGTCGGGTTACCTTTCTTACTATACCTCCTCCTTCAGAGTCCTGGGGACAAGGCCCATGCCTTAGTTTCTTCTGCAGGGCAGTGTCCATGAGGATTAAGTAGGGCTGCCCATATGCTCAGGGAAGAGCCTGTTCTGCAATGCTTTCTTCTTACCTTTCAAAATAAAAGTGGTCTAGGATTGCCTTGAACACAGTATGTTGCCAAGGGTAACTTGGAACTTCTAGCTCTTTTGCCTCTATCTCCCCAGTGCTGACAGTCCAGGTGTGTGCCACTCTACCTGTTGTATGTGGTGCCAGGGTATCTAATCCAGAGCTCTGTGCATGGTAGACAAGCACACAAACAATTACACTTCTGGATCTCACCTTAGCCTCTGTTGCTAGTCTAGGAGACCACCAAAATTGTAGGTCCACAGTCCCACACAACTATTCAAGCATGGATGAAGCATGGATGCAGCCAAAACCAATGTGGGAACAGATGAGTGCATATGTGTCAATAAAACTTTATTCACACAAACAGGTGATGGGCTACAAGTGGGTATGTGTCACAGACTGCCATCCCCTATTATAATCCACCATGGGAAGATGATGATGTTTTACCACTAGAGTCAAGGGCCACTGCCCCAAAGATCTTGCCAAGTCTCAGAAAGGCCCAGAGCCTCATGTCTACTGCCTTCACCCTGAGGTATACACAGTTTTGGTCTAAAAGGGCTTGGGCTGAGAGAACAAAGGAGATGCTACTTCTAAATAAAAGTTAACTCCTGGCCTTTGGGTGCCAACTCCTGGCCTTTGGGTGCCATCCAGAACATTTACTGACAAACACCTTGTTTATACTGTAAACTACTACGATATCATCTCTCAAGTTCTACAAGCACAAAAGTAGAAATGCACAGCTTCCTTCTTAAGGAAGCCGCTGGCCAGGTCAGTTGAGGAAAAGACTAAGAGGGGCTCAAAGCTCATGACACAGTGGTAGGCACCTGTAGCCCCAGTCCATCAGGGCACTGGCAGGAAGATAGTGAGTTTGAGGCCAGCCCAGGCAAGACATGGGAGACCTCACCTCTAACAAAACAAAAACTTCATGATGAGCAATGTAACAATGAGGCATTTTAACATATTAAAATATTCTCACACAAGGCAACTAATCCCTTTGGAACAAAAACATTTAAAACACTTTTGCATAGCTACATGCATATTACGGCTTTAAACAATAGGGGTTCTCCCAGTAACATTTCACAATGAAAATGCAAACTGAAGGCACTATCCAACACCCATTTATTCCTCAGTGATTCTTTGAAAGCTAACACTTGTCTCCCTTGCTTCATCCCCTCAACCAACCACCCATAATGATGGGATTTATAAACACAGTGTGCCTATTTAAAAAACCATTTTGTAATAATTTCAAATTTTCAGAAAAGCTGAAAGTATTACACTAAGAGCTCCTGCACATTCTTTACCCAAATTCACCAAATTTTACTAATTTGTTATGGTTTAAACAGGTCTCTCTCAAGGGCCCATGTATTAAAGTTTTGGTTTCCTGATGGTATAACTGGGAGA
This sequence comes from Cricetiscus sungorus, assembly GCA_030556225.1. NCBI lineage: Eukaryota > Metazoa > Chordata > Mammalia > Rodentia > Cricetidae > Cricetiscus > Cricetiscus sungorus. The sequence goes on along the minus strand of JANBXA010000007.1, from coordinate 79,011,277 downwards.
GGGCAGAATGTTAGACAGATGGGGGCCTTGGTGGGCAGCCCTCAGGTTACTGGGGTGTGGCCACATGGGGGATTCGGGGATGCAACCATTTCTGGTCTCATCACTGCTCCTTGGCTCTGTGTAGTACTAGTATATTACTCCGGTAAAATGGTCACATGACTTTTGAGCCCACTGAGAAGTTGGCTCTGGAAATACTTCAAATATAAGCATGTCTATCTTAAAGTCTCCTCCTCTTTAGGGATGGCTGCTCCCTGCCCCCCAACCTAAAAGCTGTGTCTCCAGAACAGGTTACTACTGTTATCACACAACATAAAGAATGTCTGTGGGGCTGGGCGGTGATGGCGCACACCTTTAATCCCAGTACTCAGGAGGCAGAGGCAGGCAGATCTCTGTGAGTTCAAGACCAGCCTGGTCTACAAGAGCTAGTTCCAGGACAGCCTCCAAAGCCACAGAGAAACCCTGTCTCCAAAAACAAAAACAAAACAAAACAAAAACAAAAACAAAAACAAAAACAAAAACAAAAAAAAAAAAAAAGAGAGAGAAATGCCTGTGGGTAGGAAAGAAAAGTTCATCCATGGACAGAAAGCTGAACCAGGAATGTCAGCCTCAGCTTAACCGTGTTTTTCTGCGGGATGTTGGGAGCACTTGACTGGATGATGTTGACTGTCAGTTGCTTCCTACATGGAAGCCTCGCCTGAGGGAACTGCCTGGAACTTTCTCACTTGGGGAATTCTTCTGAAACTGGGTCTCTCTCTGAACCTGAAGTTAGGCTGGTGGCTAACAAGCTCCAATGACCCCCTCATACACAACTATGCTTGTTTTTTTTTCCATGCTGGGGATTTGAACTCAAGTCATTATTCTTGCAAATCAAGAGCCCTGATTTGGGGAGCTACTCCTCAGCTCTCACCCAGTTTCTTTTGCTGCCCAGACAGGACGCCTAGGGGGCCTCTTCAAGCTGTTCTAGTTCATTTTCCATATCCCCATCGATGTCTGGTCGCTTCCTCATTTTCTGGCACACATTTTAAAAAGAGGTGCTGAGCCATTGAGACGGCTTAGGAGGTTAAAAAAAAAGCTTCACCAAGCCGAACAAACTGAGTTTGATTCCCCAGGACTCAGACGGTAGGAGAGAACCAGCTTCTGTAAACTGTTCTCTGGCCTGCACATGTGTGCTATAGCACGTTGACCTATCCCCCACATACACACACAATAAAGGAATGTAATAACCGTGTTCTGAGAGTGCCAGGCTTAGTGTGCTTCTTCATCCTAGATCTGAGTAAGTCACTTCTCTCCAGACCACTGATGTCACCTCCCATCAACAGAGAGCATGGCCATGAATGGCCCACTTAATACATCTTTTTATTTAGTTATTTATTTTTGCTTAGTTCTTTTGATAATTGATTGTCTGAAATTGCATGTTGGAGCATAAATATTTACCACAATATATACAGGCCCAAACTGAATTGCATACACAAAACATTCACTGTGACTGGTGACTCTCATTGAGGGTCACAAAGACTGACCAATAATCAGGGATGCTGTATGGGTCTGAGCTATGAATATGTTATGGTTTTGTAGTTTGGTATTCTTGTGGGACTCCTAACAGTGGGAGTGGGGTCATCTCTAACTCCTTTGTCTGTACTTGGGACCCTTTTTCTTTTATTAGGTTGTCCTGTCCAGCCTTGATATAAGAGTTTGTGCCTACTCTTATAGTATCTTGTTATGCCATGTTTGGGGAATCAAACTCAGTTTGTTCGGCTTGGTGAAGCTTTTTTTTTAACCTCCTAAGCCGTCTCAATGGCTCAGCACTTCTTTTTAAAATGTGTGCCAGAAAATGAGGAAGCGACCAGGGGATGTTGGGGGGAGGGACTAAGAGGAGTGGAGGGAGGGGAAACCACAATTGGAATGTATTGTATGAGAGAATAATAATAATATTAATAATGATGATGATGATAACAATGACAATAAAAGGTCACAGTTCTAAAGCAACAATTTACCAGGAGCTATAGGAACAAATAGCAATGCCCTCAATAGGAAGAGTTTGCAGTCTAAGTATGCTAACAGGACTCAGTTTTTCTCTCCTGTACCCACATCTGCTTTCCTTCAAGGTTTACTCACTCATGTCTCGTGATGAGCTCTCTGAGCCTTCTCTGGACTGTAGCTGTCTGTGTGTCAACTGTCTCTTGTAGATGCTGCTTCAACAAACAACCCTGATTTTTTGTTCATGCTGTTTTACCAATTTAACAATGTGCTTCTCACATTTCTGTCTTATGTTCACCTGCTAAGCTAAGTGCCCAGCAATCTGAGTATCTTCTCCAAGTTCCTTTTAGTGTGACCAAATTATAATATAATATAATGTCTTCCCTTCTTGTAATGAACTACCCTAAGATCTCTCTCTCACTCACTCTTTCCCATACACCACACACACACACACACACACACACACACACACACACACACACACACACTGCTTGCTTATTTGTTTTGAGAGAGGCTCTTATATGTAGCTAAGGTAGGAAGTGCCTGCTTGGTAAGTAGTGATGTTTTTATTTTATTTTTCATGTTTTGTTTTATTACATTTTTATTAAATTGTATGTATTATACTAAATTATTCTGTTTTGTTTAACAAATGTTAGAATGTTAATACTTTTTAAAAGTTTAAGTTCATGCTTATTCAGTTTAAGACAAATGCTTATTCAGAATTTGCCATGTGTCACACAACAATTTCAGCATTTCTGTGTCACATCCCAACCCTCACAACAACCCTGAGGACAGGACTAACATTATCCCCATTCTACGGGTGACAAAAGTGAGGCCCAAAGCTAGGATGTGGCTGAGCCAAGATTAAACACAGGATCCCCAGGTGTACCTTTTGACCAGTACAACACAAGTACTACACTCAACAGAACAAAATCCCCATAATGGGAAGCACAGTCCTGTTACCTGGGGATAGGAGTCCTCAAATGCTCGATCCGGAGTCATATGCTTGATGACATCAGCCAGAACAGTGTTCACTTCTCGTTTCTATACAGGGAACATAAACCAAGTCTGTTGTTAGGCTGGGACCATTGGTTATCATCCTGGGCAAACACTGACATATCCATGATACAGGGCTGGGTGGATAGTTTAGTGAGCACTTGCCCAGCATGTGTGAGGCAGTGGGTTCATTCCAGTACCAAACAAACAAACAAACAAACAAGCAAAAGCCACACACCTTCCATGAAACAGTTTCAAATATTCTGAAAAAGAATAAATGCAAGGAAAGAAATCATGTCCACATCCTCGGTCTATTACCACTACCTCAAGATGGCTGTGATACTCTAAATCAGTACTGAATGCTGTTTTAGAAAGATAAAGTCATTTAGGCTACTTTCTGTCTACCTGGCCCAGGTTCCTGCCTCAGTACCGGAAAAGTGAGCAGTGAGGCATTGTGGGAAGGGTACAGACTCATCCCTTACAAGCCATCTGCCCTAACTGCTCACATCAGTCACCTATACCAGGGGTTGGACATATATAGCCCAAATCCTGTCTACTGTTACATAGCTAACAAGTAAAGAAGAGTTTCACATTTGACCAACAGAGAGATGTTATCTGTGGTAGTTCGAATGTAATTGGTCCCCATTAGCTCATAGGGAGTGGCACTATTAGGAGATGTAGCTTTGTTGGTGTTGGTGTGTCTTGTTGGAGGAAGTGTGTCACTGTGGAGGCAGGCTTTGAGGGCTCATAAATGCTCAAGACTCATCCAGTGTGTTAGTTCACTTCCTGCTGCCTGCACAAGGTGTAGGACTCTCAGCTGCCTCTCCAGCACTATGTCTGCCTGCCCACTGCCATGTCCCACCATGATGATAATGGACTGCACCTACCTCTGAACTGTAAGCCACTCATTTGAGTTGCTGTAGTCATGCTGTCTCTTCATAGCAATATAAGCCCTAACTAATATAGTATTTCATGGCAGCAAAAATTCTGAGATTTGAGTTACAGTGTGTATAGTTTTATAGGAACCCAGTCATGCTTCCTCATGCACTGTCTGTTACAACAGAACACCATAAGCCAGGAAGTTAAAGACAGCAAAGGTTTCCTACTCACGGCCCTAGAGGCCAGGAAGTCTCAGATCAGGGCACCAGCAGACTCAGTGTCAGGAGAAAGCCTGCTCCTCACAAATAACTCCTTCTCAAAAGGCCCCTAATGATGGAAGGGCATTAACAGACTCCTTTGGGTTTTTGCTTTACGAACACTAATCCCACTCACAAGGACTCCACTCTCATGACATGATACATCTGGCATCCTTGAAATCATTAACAAGAGTGGGGTATGACCTACACTCACAACGCCAGTCAGCAGGGAGAAATACAGGCAGCTGCCTATAGCTCCACATCTTGACACTGAACTCAGGGAACAGGTTTAAGCATGTGAATCAAGGAGGCAAGGTGGACACAAACATCCAAACCATAACCCTGCACTTCCTTGTAAAAGGCTGGATGCTCAAGCATGAGGACCTGAGTTCAGATCCCTATCACCTACACAAAATGCTAGGAGTAGCTATTTGTACCTGTAACTCCAGGACTGGCAATAGCAGGGAATAGAGAGAGTAGAGATTGGAGGATTGATGGCTACTAGCCTACTCAAAAAGGCTGAGAGTGGTAACAGTTCCCTTTCTCTGGCTTCTGAATGTAAACATGTACACATACACATGGCCCTCCCACATACCAGTAATAATAATAATAAATAAGATGGATGGCTGGAGAGATGGCTCAGCAGTTAAGAGCTTGTTATTCTATAATGAGGCAGAGTCTGAAATCCATTACCCACATCAAGTAGCTTACAAAGGCCTGTAAACAGCTGAAGGGGCCCGACTCTAATGCCTTTGGCTTCCACAGGCACATTCAAAGAGGCATGTGTTATCGCTGCCCCCCTCACTCACACGCACACATTAAAAATTGTAGTGAGATATTCACTTTGTCCACACCTGTGGCACAGACCACGCCCATTGGGGGTGGAGACAGGGGCAGATGTTACCTGGGGAACTAAGTCTGAGGAGGGGGCTCCAGGAGCTCTCTTGCTAGCAGCTTGGGGACAGGAGAGCATTCAGAGGCATTCTTGGGACCAGGAACCTGCTGGTGTTCATCTGTCTATGTTGTTATTTCTCCCTGAATAAACATCTATTCAGACTATCTGTTTCTCCTGATCCTTATTAAACCTCAATAAAAAATAAACCTTAAAAAAAGAAAACTGGGTCTAGATGATGATGATGGTGATGATGTGGTAACAGGAAGACACCTGCTGCTGACCTCTGACCTCCACATGTGCATAAAGAGTATACACACACACACACACAAAATCAAAATACTTTTAAAATTACATTTCTAAAACAAGCTTACACTGGTAAGAAAGTCAGGAGAGCCTGCTTCTAAAGTCTGTATTCTTTGATGAGCCCAATATTCCCCAAACTATGGTTTTTGTCTACACTCAGGGAAAGAAGTATCTGTATTTGTTTGTGGGTGGGAAGCACTCACAGGCTCTGAATGTTTAAAAATACTAAACTAAACAACAACATTAAATAAAATGGAAAAAGGACAACACTGCTTACTAGACACTTATATCAATTTACAAAGCATTTTAGCATCATAGTTCCCGAGGGCCTCTGTTTAGTTTTGACTGACACGGCACTGCCCAGTCTGATGTGCCAGTGTGGAACACACTTAACAACAACACATGGTCACGCTTCACACTTCTTGACGTTTAAGATCTGGGCTTAGTGGAGTATCAACAGACTTGAGCCCAGGACTTTGAGACCTGTCTGGACAACACAGCTGAGGCCCCACCTCAAGTACCACTGCAACATTCCTACGTGGCCAGACACTGTTGCTATGGTAACCATTAAACCACAAAACCCTTAGGAAAACAACTCCACAGTCATACTTACCGTGAAATGCCTGCAGGTGTACTCTACCCACACCTCAGCACAGTTAATGTAGTCCTACAAAGTAAAGGTAAAAATAGCTTCAGAGTGAGCACAACACGGATAAACTTTTGCCACAAGTTCATAGACAAATCCTCAAGGGCTCCGACAAGAAATACAGAAATGCCTGGCTTACTCCTATGGTTTGAATATGAATGTCCCTCATAAACTCCCATTGCTGCAGCTGTTCTGGGAAGCTGTGGAATATCTAGGTAGAGACAGAGCTAAAGGAAGTGGTCCATTGAGGGATGTAGCCCAGCCCAGCCTACAGCCTCAACTCTGCTTCCTGAATCAAACCAGCTATAACAGAATACAGTATAAGCCCCTGCTGCTACAAACCTGGCTCTTCATCCACCTCACCTGTCAGCCCTGACACTATCCTCTCAACTGTAAGACAAATGAAGCCTCCTCCATCAAGCTGCTTCTACCAGATGCTGGGTCTGAGGAGCACAGTGATGGACTGACATACATTACCATGAAAAGCAAGTTATAAAAGGAAACAAGCAGCCTGCTGCTCACTACAGACTTTGATCCCAGCATTGCTCCTTAGGCCAAGATGCAAATCTATGGAGCTCTGTCATGCTTAAGGAGCAAAGGGTCCATGATCTGAGGAGTCCTTGCCATGTCTCAGCAGAAAACCCCAGGGGATGACCTAACTGAGCATTCAAAGTTTGCTTGTTGCTTTAATAAAAAACAAAACAAAAAAATAAAATAAAAATAATTTGATCTATAGAAGGGCTGTAAATCTACACTATAAAAGTTTGAAAATCCCTAAAAGGGCCAGGGAGACAGCTCAGTAGGTAAGAGCACTTGCCATCAAGACTAACAACCTGTGCAATAAAGTCTGACACCATGGAACACAGTTTTAATCCCAGCACCCAGGGTCTCTGTGAGTTCCAGGCCAGCCTGATTTACATAGAGTGCCAGGTCAGCCAGGAATGAAAACAAAAAAAACAAACAAGATACAGAAAGAAGAACGCCCCTGGGCAGCTAAAATGAACTGCTCAGAAACAAGGTGGAAGACAGAACTGCTCTTGAATTGTTCCTCTGATGTGCATATGTATGTCAAGGCACCAGTGCACTTACATTCACACATATCCCTGATGGCCATGGCCACCATCACATGCACGAAAGTAAATGACACCAGCTGTTCTATTATGTAAGACTTTTAGAAGCCCTGCTGTTCAACCACTAATCTTCAATCCTTTAGGAATATCCTAGTAGATTGCTATTTAAAATTATACATACTTGACTGCTGAACTCTAGATGTTCTTTGCATAGCTAGAAGACACCTGAAGTTTTTAATCCTGGTAACTGTATATGTTTAGTGCAATCTGGTGTTTCAGAAACAAGATGCAATTGGGCTAATAAATGATATAAGGAGAGTTTCTTTTTTAAAAGTTTGATTGATAGAAATTTCATTTATTATAGTTAGGTTTTGTTGTTATTATTTGGTTTTGGTTTTTTGAGATGTCTCCCTTATGTAGGCCAGGCTGGTTTGAAATGCTTCATCCTCCTGCCTTAGCCTCCTGAGTGCTGCAATTACAGATGTGAGTCACCATACAAGGCTAAGCTCATTTTCTTAAAAGCAAAACGCATTGAGCTGGAGAGGTGGCTCCGCAGTTAAACACTTGTTGCTCTTGTAAAGAACCCAGGTTTGGCTCCCAGAACCCATGTGATTGCTAAATCTACCAGTAACTTCAGTTTTAGGGGACCCAGTGCCCTCTTCTGGCCTCCATGGTCACTGCTCACAGATGGTATACATGCAGACATACATGCAGGCACATTAAAAAAAAATCTTCAGTGTATATTGTGTAATTTCTACAAAAATCAATGGACCGTAGTGTAAATGGCCACTCACCTGAGGATTCTTCAATTTAGTGATGACTTTCCAAGCTTCATTGAGAATCTGAAGTCGATCATTCTCAGGAGGATCAGCCAAGGCCAAGTTTAGCCCCAGTGAACGAAAAAGGAGATGCTAAGAAAGTAGCAAACGGCTGTTACTAGAGATGTTAAGTCAAAATGTCCTACAGCTTAAAAAGAGAAAGAAAAGGCTCCAGTAGTCCATAGTCTCCAGGGAAATCTTCCTAAGACTTTTTCTGAAATTTTACAGATCCATTCAAACAACTCTGAGAAACTTAAGGGTCTGGCAGACGCTGTCAAAGCATCTCAGGTAAAACATGCACTTAGTATGTTGAGAGCCTGAGCCCAGTTCCCAGAACACACCCAAAATGGGCTTAAAGGGTCTCATTTGCACATCACATATACTACTGGAGGAAATTGTCACTAATTGGGGGGATGGGAAGAGAATGTGCATGCGTGCGTGCGTGCGTGCATGTGTGTGTGTGTGTGTGTGTGTGTGTGTGTGTGTGTGTGTGTGTGTGTGTGTGTGTGTGTAAGAGATCAAACAAGAGTGTTGTTCCTCAGGAGCTGTCAATCTTGGTTTTTGAAAAAAGGTTGACTGACTGGCCCGTGATCCCCAGGGATCTGTCTGTCTCCACTTCCCCAGCACTGGGATTACAAGCACATGCTACCATTCCTGGCTTTTTATATGGGCATCAAATTCAGGTCCTCGTGCTTGTACAAGTGCTTTATTGACTGAGCCACCTCCATAGCCCAAAAGCAAATACAATTTAAAGATGTGTGACCATGTCTTTCCTAAATACTCCATAATGAATCCATGCATGGGGTCAGCATCCAAAGCCTGACACATAGCGGTTACGTGGCATTAATGATCCCAATCTCAGCCACCATCCATCACATCCTTTGGGAACAAAGCCTTCTCCTGTCTCCTCTAGGCCCACACTGCCCCCACACCTTACTTTAGCCTCCAAAGCAAACAGTTAGACATAGTCTGTCTCTTCTCCCAACACACAGTAAATCAAGAGCCTACCTTGGGGAAGCCAGACTCGTTGCACTCTTTAATCATGCCAATGAAGTCCATAGACCTGGTGGCAATGAACTCAGCCCTGAAAGCTGACATCACGGAGTTCAAGAGCAAAGCACTAGAAGACACAGATGCCAAGGTCACTCATAGCTTCCTCAGGATACAAGTCTTTTGTTTATTTGTCTATTTACTTTTGTTTGTATACTGAGAGCAAGTCTTTCTACATAAACTAGGCTGACATTGAACTTACAACTCCACTCCTCAAATCCTGAGATTATGAATAACTGTCACTATACCTGGCTTGTAAGCCAGATTTAATGCTAGGGTGTATACTGGCTACCAAGAAGGATGGCTGACAGCTTTTAATGAAAAAGTTAGAAAGAAAAAAAAAAAATTAAAACAGCAGACATAGTAAGGGGCATTCCCTAGAGGACTCACTGTATTTGACCCCTGATAGCATTTGAATGAACTAGATGGATGGACAGAAAACTCAGCTACAATCCAACCCTTAAGTAGACACGGATCTTCATAGGCTGATGTACCTGATGTACTAACAAAACCGAATGTTCAAGAACAACATGGTCCTTGTTACAAACATGTATCTTTTATTTGAAGAATTTCTCATGAAAGAGACCTTGAATTTTAGGTACTTAAGAACAAAACCCACTCAAGGATGTATACACATCTGCTACCAAAAAAAGTTGTAAAGGGAACCTCATAGGCAGGAGGCAGGAAACCAAGTGCTTCCTGGTCCTACCACTTACCACAGCCCCTTGAAGAAAAGACTATTATTATCACCCCCCATTTTGCAGAGAGAAAAGACTGAGATATAGGGTGGTCAAGTTAGTGGCCCAAGATCACAAAGCTAAGTTAGAATGGAGCTAGGGTCTGAGACAGGGCAATTTCAATGCACTGTTCTGAACCTCTACACAATCTAACCAGCCTTTCTGCTTGTTCTCACCCATGTTAAGGGTGGAAGCTCAAAAAACTAAATAAAATCATGTGATAGCTGAGGAAAGAGCTTGGTTGGTAAAGTGCATACTGAACAAATGTGAGGGCCTGGATTCAAATGTCCAGCACCCATATAATGATCTGGTTGTGGTAGTGAACACCTATAACCCTACTATAGGACAGGCAGGGACAAGAAGAAAACTGCGGCTTGCTGGCCAGCCAGTCTAACTGAATCAGTGAGCTCCAGGTACATAAGAGACCCTGCCTCAAAAAATAAGGTAGAGTGCTATAAGAAAGATACCTAACACTGCCCTCTGGTCTCTGTGCTTGGACTCAGACACATACACACATGTACACACACATACACACACACACACACACACACACACACACACACACACACACACACACACAGCTATTGACTACAATTTCAGGCAGGTGCTTATATGAGTCTTATAAGTACTTACTTGTTGCCTAGTTTCTTACATCTCTCCATCATCTCCGTCAGCAAAGCCTAGAAAGTTTATGAGGAAGAGCATCAGCTTGAAGGATACAAAACAACATCTCTAAGAGACTTTCAAAATGTTATACTCTAAATAGCAGCTGATTTACATAATGCCAATTCCCATAGTCCTCAAGGATGGGAAGCATAAGAAAGTAAAACAAGTGGTGGTGGCAAATGCCTTTAATCCCAGCAGGTGGATCTCTGTGAGTTCGAGGCCAGCCTGGTCTCCAGAGTGAGTTCCAGGACAGAGGGCTACACAGAGAAACCTTATCTCAAAAAACCAAAGCCAACAAGCTGGGGACAGGCATCAGATGAGCCCAGGGTCAGGTCCAGTCTCTCCACCCACCGAAGGAGAGATACTAGGCCAGGCATGGGCGGCAACACCCTACTCATAGTGTCACCACAGAACGATGAACCTCTGGCTCCTCTGGCATGAACAAGGAGGAAAAGTTGTTAGGTTTCTATGGCACTCTTACTTGTTTGTCAAAGGGCCTGTGGCTTGCTCCGCAATGCAGTCAAAAAGCAATCAACACATGCCAGGTCACAGTTCAGTGCCCACTAATCACAGAAGAGCTCACTCTTGTGGTCTTACCTCTCCCACCCAGGTGCATTACCATTCTCCTGTTTTAGTGACAGGAAGCTGAGCAGTGGCACTGCAACAGATTTAGCCAAGATCACACAACCAGCAACCAGGGTCAGCAATGACCCCAATGTGCCAGCACCAAAGGCTGTACATGTCCTTTCCTAAGTTCCAAGCATATCCTTCCCCTGAAGTAGACAGTATACTCCTGTGCATTACTAATGGGAGCTATCTTAAGGCAATGACGTGTCTTCAAAAGAGCTCCTGGGTTTTTTGTTTTGTTTTGAAAAAATCAATGCATGAAGTAGCCTTTTGGGCAGTGGTTTGAGAAGTTTTGTATAGTTACAGACAAGGTCAAAACTAAGACAGAAGGGCCAATGCCAGCAGCCTAGACATTGAGCACTTGACCAGGTGTCTGAATAACTGTCCTTTCTTCTGCATGCTTTGTCACAGGGCTGGAAGCCTGTGCAGATCCCCTGTTCACATGGGCTAAGTCACACAAAAACAGTGCTTCCTCATAAGGAGTGGAAACAAGGTCTGTGTCTAAATCTGACCCTGAAGTCAAAATAATTGGCAGTGAATTTTTAGGCTCCCTTTTCAGATTCTGTACTCTGTCCACATCAAATTGGATCCTGTTATAGCATGCCCCCCCTCCATGAACATGTAGAACCCCTAAATTCCAGTGAGACAGTATGCAAGGCCTTTGAGGAAGTACTAAGGTTAAGTGAGGTCACTAGCATGGGACCCCATCCAAAAGGGTTAGCATCCTTATGAAGGAGGTAGAGAGCAAAGAGATGTGTGCACAAAGAAAGGGACACAGGAGGAGGCAGCATCTGCTCACAGAGGAGGAAGGCCTCACCAGAGTCCAGCTCTGCCAGCAGCTTGACCTTGGCCTTCAAGCCTCCAGAGCTGTGAGACAGGCTGTGCTTCCCCCCCCCCAAAGAGGGCCTGAGCTGCCTAACAAATATTCAACCAAAGCATCGCAACCTCACTCTGATTTTCCTTGTGAGTTTAGCTTTGGCCATGTGACACATCTCTAATTGCTGAGACAGGTTGGGAAGTCTTCTAAGGGCTTTGGGAAAAAAACTGAACCATGACATAAGGGTTGGAGTGGCTGCAGACACTTTGCAGACAGATGGAAGTTGACTGGCCCAGAATGCCTTGCTGTTGAAGGACATACTAAACTATATTTGTCATCCAGGCTTGTCAACTGTCTGTTCCTTACAGACAGAAGCATCCCTGCTGCCACTAAGATATTGTCACAATGGCTTCCTGACCCACTTGAGATACACTGCTACTTGATGAGTCACTCTTGACAACTAACATCAAGTGCTATCTCAAAAAAGCTGGGAAAGGAAAATTCTATATAACGGCTATACTTCACAGCATACAAATGCTCATTCAAAACCTACAGGGCAACACATGGACCAAATGTCGGGGGCATAAGGGAGCAGGCAGAGAGGGTGACACACAGGACTCATGCCTTCTCAAGTGCCAATCTTACACACTTACACACACGCACGCACACGCACGCACACACACACACTCCCATCATTTTAATGGCTGAGCAATCACACCACAGGCAGACAATTTTCAAACTGACCCTAACTGATGGATATGTAAAAAGCTTTTCTTCCATTGTTTGTTACTTCTCTTCACTGGAATTTTTTTCTGATAAGCAGACAGAACAAAACTGTGTGCAGAAGCTTAGATATTAGTTTGCGATATGAGCCTCATCTTGCACTTGCGTGCCTATAAAGAGGGTGTGTGCGTGGCATGTATGCAGATTCATACACATGCTCAGGCTGGAAGAGGACTCTCACTGCTGCTCTCACTCTTGGCTTTGTTCCTTTCAGACAGAGTCTCTCACTGAACCTGGAGCTATTCTAGTGAGCAGCGAACCTCCACCATCATTCTCTGTACCCACAACAGCACTAGTTACAGGGGGACGTACAGCCACCAGGATATGCAGGCAGCTTTTTACATGGCACTAGATATTTGGACTTGGATCCTTATGTTTACATAGCAAGTGCTCTCACCTGCTAAGCCGTTGCTCCAGCTTCCTGTTATTGCTATCTATTAATATTATTGTTGTTATTGTTAGTGTGAATATGTGCATACACAGGCTACTGGGCATGATTGGAAGACAACTTCAAAGATTTGGTTCTCTTTTTACTTTTATGTGGGCTCTGTGGGTAGAACTTAGGTTATGGCAAGTGTCTTTATCCACTGAGCCCATCTCACTGGTCCTGTACTTACCCATTTTTGAAATATGGTCTTGTTATGTAACCTAGGCTGGCCTCAACCTCAGATTTACTACATAGCCCTGGCAGGCCTCATACTTGAGGTGATATGTTACCCTGCCTGCCCTATGTTTAACAATGTTTAAGGAGTAATTTCCAATAAGCATGCTGGAGTAAAAAGTCCTATGTGTCAGTCTATCAGCGACTTAAGTCCCACCTCAGGTGCAATGGTTAGCAGGAAACATCCAGAAGGGACAAGCTAAAAGACATTTGCTGCTTTTAGAGTCAGCATACACCCTGACCCTTTCTAGCTGTGTGACATTTAAGATGTTCTAAGCCATAGCTGCCTCAACTGTAAAACCAGGACGATGAAGAACACACAGAAGAATTTGGTTAATTCAAGCAGAGCAACCCTCACAGATATGGTGCAGGGTGGGCCTCAACTAACAAGTGGCTGTGTGACGGGCTCCAAGGCTTCACTGTGTCTGTGCCTCAGCTCCCTACTCCACAAGGTAAGTTCACACAGCCTTCTATGCACCTCCAGACATGACTGATGGCCTGGGAGGGAACGGCTTCAGAAATTAGACAAGAAAGTGACACACCTACTGAAAAGACCACACACACACACACACACACACACACACACACACACACACACACACACAGCAAGAGCACTCGAGATAGAACACTGACAATTTATAGATGCCAAGATTTTAGGTGGCTATTTTTCTTTCAACTTTTCTAAATGTTCTCTAAGGATTCTGGATATTCACTAACACATTTATCCATCCCTCCTGTCTTTGCACAGCTACCAATGGTTCTCCCCTCCAAGACCCAACCTGGTATGCTTCTGCCATCTACCATTCCTCAGAGCATCCCTCTCTTCAGACCATTTTCCCTTCCAAAGCCCCTCCAGGGTTCCCTGTTCTCACAATGGTGACCTCAGCCACCTTTGCAGATGAACTTGGTGGAACCCTGGCCACTCCAGGACACTCCTGGCCCAGCTGGCCAGATTTTTTCCTCTTCTCAAGTCCTGTTGGACCCTTACCATACATGTAGCCTACCTAAAGCCCCCTCCCTGCTGCCACCTGGTCTTCAAGCAAGCTCAGGTTTTCCACAAGGCCTGCCAGGACCACCCACAACATAGTCCCCAAAGCCACAGCCCTTAGAGAAAGGTTCATTAGGTCTATTTTGTAGATGCCAAAACTGAGGTACATGGAAATCAGTAGTCTAAGGCATAAAAGACCCACTATCCACCTGCCAGGGACAGACCTGATCTGTGCTTTCCTTTCCCCTTCACTATCTACAAGCTGTATTGTGCAGCTCAACCACAGACCAAGTGACTCTGTGAGAATCACCAATGAAGTTGGGGCCAGGCCTCCTCCTCCTCCAACTTCCTCCCTCAAGCTATCAGCAACACAGTTTCTCCAGGTGTTTATTCCCATCTCCCACAGTAAGCTGTGTATGGTGGCTACCCTTTTCTGAGCATGGTGTATCTGAAATGAAGTGGCCATCTTTTACTTAACTACAATCTCATTTTAGCTGTGAAAGGAAGAAAACTCCCACCTTCAAACCATAACAGGAAAACCCTTCTGAATAATCATCTTTCTAGATTTTAATTTCTATTATTATTACTATCATCATTATTATTATTACTGAGACAAGGACCTCCTATGTAGGCCAGGTCAATCTCAAACTTAGGATCTTCCTGCCTCACTTCCCAAATGCTAGGATTACAGGCCTGCCACTGCACATCTGGCTGTACATTTCAATTACAATTTGCAACTTCATATGTCAAATACTCACAGCTAACATCTCTCCCTTCCCTCATACCTGCCTGAGCCAGGCACACCAAATGCTGGGACAGACTTTACAACACTCAATTGGAGGATTGGCTAGACACACACTGCTCTGACCTCCCCTTGCTTCATTGCAGCTATCCAAGAGCTTTTAGTACCAAACTGTCACATGTCCTTTCAACTGCACCTTCCATACTGACATCATTTCATCTACTGCTTGAAAATGATTAACTTCTCTTTTTTTAACAAGATACTGCAAGTCCCTCATCTAAGTGCCCTAAGAACAGTTTATCATTATTCAGGTGACCTAATTTTTTAGTTGCTTCTCCTACTGCACGATGATTTCCTAGAGCAGTACTACCCCCAGAAGGTTCTATTCCCAGCCTGACTCCTCTGAGACTCAAATAAACACCAGGGCATCTTGGGACACCCACCCTGCATTTTTTCATCTGATCTTGCCTTTCATTAAAGTAAGAAAAAAAAAAAGTGTTCTCATTTTCAACACACTAATCCTTCTTGTAGGAGTGTTTGAATCATTCAGAGAAAGGCTGAGGGAGAGGTTCTGTTTCCACCATCAAGTTTGTGGCACATTTTCCCCCAGGAGGGGACCACATGTGGTTGCTAAAGACCACACAACACCCAGCAGCTCTTCAAATTACCTTCCCTTGAGATGAATCTGACAAAATGATTAAAACAATTTCCACCTAAAATAGAAGAAGTCTTTGCTCCCTGTTCCCCATACTTTAGATTCCAAAAAGTAAAACCACACACAGGGCAAAGGGAATCCAGTAAAGACAGACACAAAGCTGTCCAGGTGTGATGGTACACACTGTAATCCCAGTGCTCAGGAGACTGAGGCAGGAGAATACTAAGTTCCAGGTTTGCCTGGGCTACAAAGTTCCCCACTTAACATGTGGGACACCCCCTCTGCACAGTAAAAGCACTATCCTGGTTTAGTGAACAGGAATTGTCACAGATAAAGATACAGTGCTCTCTGACTAGGGGCAAGTCAGCAGGCATCCACTGTCCCGTGACATGGTCACACAGCCAAGTGCAGACCCAATTAGCCCAACACCAAAGCCCTTACTCCAGCACAAGGTTACTCCATGGCTGACCCCCAACATAGCAGTGAGTAAAGCTACTGCTTCTGCATAGTTATATACGGTGTAGAGCTTATGCCAGGACAAACAGACACCCATGAGGTCCAATCTTTCTAATCATTCTGCAGCATTCCAGTGAACACACACACACACAAGAATTCAAGCGGAGCCGTTAGCTACCTCCAATTTTGCACCATTACAGCCACATGAAAGTATGTGGTCATGTTTAGATGCTCATCGCTTATTCCCCAGGATTGAGCCCTGACAGTGGTGTCGCTCAGTCGGAAACCTGTTCTTTTTGTTGGCTGTGGCTGGGAAACAGGCCCCTGCCTCTGAACTGCTTGCCCCACTCTGCGTTTTACAGCAAGCTGCCTTTTCCTCTCAACCAAGAAGAAGGCCAGGGAAACTTCATCTATCACAGTCACGTCAGCATGCGCTGGGAATCACCAGGAAGAAAAAAAAAAATCCTATTTCTGTTACGAGGTTAATTCCTGAGAGTATATCACCCAGAAGAGAAGGGGTGGAGGAGGGGGGAGGGAAAGGAAAAGGCATTATGTAAGCAATAAGGAAAGATCTACTTGCCCTTACATGAAATAGGACAATGCCACCTGCTATGCAGGCCTTAGCAAACTGTAATAAACACAAATGGGGCAGAAGAAGGTAAATGAAGAGGTGAGAAATGTCCCCCACCCTGGAGGATTTCAAGGGTTTCCCTCTGGCCACCACTCTGCAGTCATAGGAATGAATGTAGCTCTGAGTGGCTCCTCTCTTCCCAGTGTCAGGAAATGACACAATCTAGAAAGGCATAGAACCATCCATGGAGCTGAACTCTCCATAAAGGCAGCTGGCACAGACAGCAGCGTGTCACGTCATGGAAAAAGGGAGTCAGTCCTGCTCCCCAGGGATGATCCCCACTGGCCTTACCTCAGGGGCATGGTAGGAGACACACTGGAAGATCCAACCCATGGCAGGCGAGTACAGAGGGAGATAGGACAACAGCTCCACACCCTGGGCCACC
Source organism: Cricetiscus sungorus (assembly GCA_030556225.1). Lineage (NCBI taxonomy): Eukaryota > Metazoa > Chordata > Mammalia > Rodentia > Cricetidae > Cricetiscus > Cricetiscus sungorus. Next base: position 78,994,238 of record JANBXA010000007.1, on the reverse strand, counting down.
AGCTGATTCTGGACAGTGTCTCCATGAATCTACAGGAGACCAAAGGGACATGAGAAAGGAGAGGAGTCACATCACACACACCAGCCTGGCTTGGAAGTGCATGGATGGGTGCAATGGTAACAGCCTGCTTCCTAGTGCTACACTTAAAAACAAAACACACAGCAAGTTTCCCATGCCACCCAACTGGGCAGTTCTGGAGGAGGTTTGTACAGGCAGAAGTAACCCAGTCTTCTGGGAAATGGATTAGCAGATGCTGAGAACTAAGGCTGATTGGCTATAGGCATTTCCTGTTCATATAAGTGTGTTAACTCTCCCTCCATCCAACACAGGGAATAGGCCCCTGAAGACACTCATGCCATTTTGCACATCTAGTCCGGGACAAGGATCCTCAGCTTTGCGAGCCCACTGGGGTCTTGTGAATTTGCTCCCACCACAGTTAGTTCAATGAGCTGCTACTGTGATGTTCTCCTACCTGTTTAAATGTAAGCAGGAAGTCAAAGAAGTTCTTATTGAGGCTTTCCTTGAGGTGTGGAGCCACTTCCATTCCCACCTGCAACCAACCAAAGTGAAATCATCTTAAAAACAAAAAGCCAGGGGCAAATAAGAGGGTGTACCTTATGCTACTTATTTCCAAGCCAGGGTCTCACTCTGCCCTGACTGACCTTGCACCCAACAATCCTCCTGCCTCAGTCTGTCAAGTGCTGAGAGTACAAATGTTTGCCATACACCTAGCTATAGCACCATGCTGAAAACAGAAAACAAAGGAACTAGAATATAACTCAGTGGTAAAGTGTTTGTCTAACATGTATAGGGCCCTAGTGTTCAATTCCCAGTACCACATGACATATGCATGCGCGCACACACACACACACACACACACACACACACACACATACACACACACACATACACATGCATACTTAGAAGAAAACCCTACATCATTCTGCTTCTGTTTTCTGGCTCAATAAGCATGTATTAATTTTATAAGAAAAACCATAGAAGCTATTTTTAATGAAAAAATGACATTCGTGATCATCTTTGAATTCCCTCAGGGCAATGAATGTATTTCTGAAGAAACCACCAGAGAACAAATCAATACAGTACAAAGAAGGCCATGTTCTCAGGATGATGAAAACAATCTTCTCTTCCAACACACAAGATGATCAACACTCATGGTTATGCTTAGTAGATGATGCAAGATTAGGATAGAGGAAAGGAGTGGCATGGTGGTGGGCCACATGCTTAGCACACACAAGGCCCTGGGTTCAACTCCAGCATCCTTCTTAACCCCCCAAAGCTTAGAGTGTAAAAGACACTCAGCTTCTACGTCATCCCTAACAGTCATCCCTAACAGCAACACAGACTCATTCTTTATTAAGACAATCATAGAAAAAGACACAATTTTAAATGTGTCTCACACAATTTTAACAGGACAAGCACAAAGCAAACAAATGCTACCACCTGTCCAGTGAGATGGTCCAGCAGGTAAAGGCACCTGCTGCCAAAACTAACATTCCAAGTACAAACTTGGAACCCAAATGGCAGAGAGAAGACTGACTCCATAGCACCCCTCCTCCCTACACACACACTAAGTGAACGTTAAGAGTAATTATTTTTTTTAAAGCCATCATCCACGGCAAGCATGATGGTATTATATTTTTAATCCCAGCCCTTGGGAGGGCTTCCTGGTCTACACAGGGAGATAGTGAGATACTATCTCAAAAAAAAAAAAAAAAAAAAAAAAAGCCATCCGGTATTGGCTTCAGAATTCAGTATTTAAAAACAGCCTTTGTTTTAAAGCTTGAAGCAAGGTGCCTAAGGGAGAGAAGAAAGAGTGCTTTTTGAATACAATAGAAAAATTTTAGATTTTCTAGCAGAGAGAGAGAGAGAGAGAGAGAGAGAGAGAGAGAGAGAGAGAGAGAGAGAGAGAGAGAGAGAGAGAGAGAGAGAGAGAGAGAGAAAACCTAACTCCCTTGTGGGCAATCAGAGCACAGGGGTTGGAGGTAAATGAAGGTTTGCATCACATCTGGGACCAAGTATTTGAATATCTTATTTCCTACACCAAGCTCCCAGCTTGGCCTCATTCCAACCAAAGACAAGACTTGCTCCAGGAAGCTGCTGTCTGGAATCCTCCAGCAGGCCAGTCACCAGGTCAATGGTTACCAAAAGGACACCATTCTGATGATATCAACCACCCTTTGGGCAGAAGTGTGTGAGACTCACTGGAGGGTTAAATTTCCAGAACAGCTGGAAGGCCACAAGGGTTTTTCCAAGGACAGCAGCCTAGCTAACAACCAGCTCCACAGGTTGAGTCTGTTGTCTTCCCTTCTACATAGTAAGGGCATTAGATAACAGTGGAGAGCAGCTGCAGGGGCCACAGCTGCGGGAGGGGCTACTCAACCTCTCCCCCAGCAAATAACTCCAGGCTCACCCACCTGCTTCTTTTGTTCCTTTTTTATCTCTTTTCATCAAGCCAAAGCAGCAGCTTGGAAGTCTGCCTGGCTCCTGGAGCTCCCACCCGCTCTGCCCCACCCCACTCCCCTACTCCCCACTGAGGTAGCCCAGGGAGCTGCTAATGGCTTTCTGCCTACTGCTCATTCCCTCTGTTTGTGTATCAGCACCTTGGGTTGTATTTACTGATGATTCTTTCTAACTGTAGTTCCATGGAGCTGAGTTCCAGAAGTGAGCATATGCCCAAGGCCCAATCAGTTAGGCAAACTCCATGCCATGGACACAGTGGTAGGATATAGATGGGTGAGTGACCCAAGGTAGTGTCTAAAGAATCGTCTTTGAAACTAGAAGGATCTACTTGAGAAATGGGGCATTATAAGTCACTTTAAAATGGTTTCTAAAGGTGGTTGGTATGTGGGAGCTGGAAGCTGCTGTGGTCTGTCATATATAAAGAGCAAACACAGAAGGAAGCCAACCTAAGTTAAGCAAATGCCCAACTTTGCAGACCTAGACCTAGCCAAGCCTGCAGTACTCTGCATTTTCAGACTCGGTTTCTATCAGTCTTCTCTCAACACCTGAGAAGACAACTTCGAGATGAAAGGCTTATCTTTGCTCAGTTTCAGAATGTTCCATCCAGGGTCACTCAATCCCATGTGTAAGGACAAAATATCTCAGCAGTAGGAGTGTGTGGTGGAAGGAGGCTCTCCCATCGTGAAAGGCAGGGGAGGGTGAGGAGTGAGGAACAGGAGGGAACCAGAGCAAGACAAGTTCCCAAATGCATACCCTCTGACTTACTCCTTCCAACAAGCCTCACATTTGCTTCCACCATCTCCCAGTACCACCCACCATAGTACGCATCCATCAATGACTAACCCACACCCAGGTCAGAGCCCTGATAACCTAACTGTCTCTGGAAACACATTCATTGACACAATCAGGTGTCTGCTTCACTAGTTTCCTAGACATCTCTCATTCCAATCAATCAAGATTAACACAAGCCAAAGTCTGAAGTAGGTTTCAGCCACTTACAATGGAAAACATCTTAACATGCGCCACCTCCCAGGGTTGAACCTAGGACCTTGTACCTGTTGCACTCTACCATATCAACCCTCTTAATTCTTCCTAATTCTTTCTGTCAAAACACTTAGTTACTGGAGGCGGGGGGGGTGGAGATACAGTTGCCTGCATTGATAAAATGACATTCCCTCAGTCTCTTGGGGGGTGGTCTTCCTCATCCTTGGCATCTCATGCATCCTCATCGCCATGCTTTACCTGCAAGGAGCACTATCTTTTTTCCTGCTCATGTACCAAGCTTCAGACCTCTGGTTTATAAGGAACATGTGTTTCTCTTTTGGCTTCTCTTTAATAAGTAAAAGCATCATCCTGAGTGTGATTCTGAATCTATTTTCCAATAGGAATCAATTAAATGGAAAGAATGTGCCCTAATTAATAAGGTAAAGACAATGTAGTACAAATATGCAAACAAGGATTCCTTGGGTAACTCCTAGAGGACAGGGTGTTTTGCATATAGGAAATGACAATGTTTTGGGTACAGGAAGCCATCATCAAGCTCTGATGAGGAATGAATCAAGCTTTACTAGATTCGTAAATTAAGCTCTGGTGCTTCTGGATTAAAAACCCACCTCAAATTTAGAGCAGAAAAACCACACCACATCCCACCCATTACAGAGGAGGGGCAGGTGTGCTCTGATGAGTGGCTTTCTCTTCCCTAGAACAGTGTCCTTCATGATGTCTGTCTGCTCTTGACTCCAAGCAGTGACAAGTGTTCTGGTGACACTTGGCCACAGAGCTGTCCTCACTCATGAGACATCAATCAAAGGCCCTAGCCTACTACTAACCAGCACCACAGATCCTGCATATGGTTCTAACTGTGATTGTGTCCTCCAGGATGCCTGTGACTTACAGGAATCCGTCCCCAAAGGTGCACAAAGCTGATGGGGCAAGTGCAGAAGACCCACTGTTAGAGCAGAGCCCCCATGGGGCTGAGAAAAATGGCTCCATGGGTTCAATTCATCAGAAGCCAAAAAGTGGGTGAGGTAAAAGCACTGAACTATGTTACTTCAGAGAGAGACTAAGAGGGCCCCAATCATCTGCCAACCATCTACCACAGAATCCCAAACCTGTGTCAGGTCACAGGGACAATGCTCCCTCCCAGGCCTGTGCCAGCTCACACCCAGCTCAACTGTTTAACAAGGGAAACACAGAGTCTCTCTCTCTCTCTCTCTCTCTCTCTCTCTCTCTCTCTCTCTCTCTCTCTCTCTCTCTCTCACACACACACACACACACACACACACACACACACACACACACACACACACACCAAGTAAACCCAGAGGATTCAACACAAGAAAAAGTCAGTCTCCAGTGACTGAAAAGGAACCTAGAGCCTCCTTCCCAGCTGAACTGAGAAAATTAATCCAGAAAACCAGTTCATTTGGGTGAAGATGACCTTAAATGTCCCCTAATTAGAACTGTGGTAAGTTGGTCTATTTCAAAATTAACTTTTTACAAGCAACCGTGCAGCTATCTTCTCTGTGAGGACTGTGTCCTACAACCAGCAGCTAACAGAGCAGAGGAAGGTGAAGGAGGCCAATAAGGAGGCAGGGGGCCATGTCTGAGAGCTCAGCATACCCGGCACAGGTAGGCCCGTGCATACACGGACACGAGCGGGTCCCCGATCCCTCTGATCATGCAGGTCAGTCGGGGCAGGCACTCTGAAATGCCCCTGTAGGAGAAAGGAGGGCAGAGTTACATCCCATGGGAGTGTTCACTGTTCTTCACTTTCATGATAAAGCTACATTTTCCTAAGAAAAACACAACTTGTAAGAATAAATCAAGGTCAAAGTTTCAGTTTGTCAAGACAGTATGGCCAGTTTTTCTCTGTGGATACAATTACTGATGCTTCCCCACATACATCCCTGTCTGAGGTCAGACTTAATATGAATTTATTTATATTGGTGTGTTTGAGACTGGCATCAAACTCTAATTCTCCTGCCCTAGTGGCGGGATTGCAGCTGTGTGCTACCTACCCAGCCCTAAGTTTACTAGTTTTGACAGTTTTATCCCTCACCTGGCTTTCTGTCAGCTGCCAGCCCACTGGTCTTTTATATCAGCGGTTCTCAACCTGAGGGTTACCACCCCTTTGGGGGTCAAACGACCCTTTCACAGAGGTCACATATCAGATAAACTACATAACTGATAATTACATTATTATTCATAACAGTAGCAAAATTATAGTTTCATAGCAGCAACAAAAATAATTTTATGGTTGAAGGGTTGCAGCCTTAGAAAGGTTGAGAACCACTGTTTTATTTGGCTCTATATAGATTACTGTTTGGTCCCGGTTCAGTGTCCTATGTTCCATCCCTTCCTACTACCTCAGGCTGGCAACAGACAGCCACCTCAAACTCCATCAATGTGACCTAAGATTTATTTCTTTGACATGGGTCTTCCCTCTTAGACATGATCCTCACCCAATTGGGGGTGGGGCAAAATAACTATTTCTTCAGCACCCATAAACCATCCCAGTCACCCCTAGCTCCAAATTAAATAGTTCCCTTAGGGAGGTCCCTGGCTGTCCTTAGGAGCCAGGCATGACCACTGGCTTCCTCAAGCTCTCAGAAACAATTTGTGAGGAATCACAGCAGCATGCTGCTTGGGCCCCAGCAGCAAAGGCTCCTGCTCCCCACGTCATCTTGACCATCATCATCACCATCAGTGGCAGTCCACGTAACATGGTACAGGCCAGGTCCGCCTGCATGCCTCCCAGTGCCATGTCAACAGTTCAGGGCCCACATACTTCTCACAAGTCCATGTTCAGCAAAGGGGACTGAGGCTCAGGGTGTAAATAACTTACTAGAGACCCAGACCCAAATGGAATTGACCTCCAGGGAGCTACACGCTACCCCATCCTACACTTGACTCTTCCTCTCTGTTCATTATATAGGGATTAAAATGCCATCTCCACTTCATTAAGTCTCCACACGATAAGTAGGGAATACACACGTAATCAGCATCAGATCACAAACTACAAACTCAATGACAATAGCTACTGTCACACAGCTATTGTGTGCTTGTGTCTTTGAACAGAAATTCCACAGCTCCAGATGAAGGTGGGTCTTACGTTTTGGAGAGGAATTTGTTACACTTCAGGATGGATGCTTCCACGTAACTACAGAAATGTTCCGTTAAGGAAGACATGTTCTAGATGGCCCGTTTCCTGCCAGACAAAGACTATGCCAGAGGGAAAACAAGTATAAGGCACAAGGAGGCCATCATGGCCCATGACAATGGAGAGAACTGAGTCAGCAGCTGCCATATTCTCTACAGGGCTCTCCAAACTCTGCACTTACTTAAGATTTGGGAAACCCTGCCTGTTGGTGATGAAATTTAAGATGAGTTTTAAGCCTTCCAATCAAAGCCCGTGGGGAGCATGGACCTGAGATACAGCGTGTGTAGGTCAATCCTGGGGATTGACGCTTTAATCCTGGGGAACTGGTACAGGACCTGGACCTCTCAAGATGGCTCATCAGGTTGTCACCAAGCCCAAGGCCCTGAATTTGGTTTCCAGCACCAGCACCATCAGGGTGACTCACAACCACCTGTACACTTAGCTCCAAGGGATCCAATGCCTCTGGCCTCCAAGAGTACTTAAACACACAGGTCACATAGTTAAAAACAAATTATTTTTTTTTAAATGAGCTTCTTAATGGAGTTAACGTGGAAATGTTCCTCAAAAGAACAAAAGCCTGATTCATGCATAGTATTGAAAGTAACAACAAAGCCCTCTCCACTGTAGCTACTGAGCAGGTGTCACCTGGACAGAACGAGGTGTCCCCAAGAACTTCTGGGCAGCCCATCCCATGGCTGCTGATACCAGCACCACTCTTCCCACCTGTCATTAAAACAGAACAAGAAAAGGATACAATCTTGGAATGAGTTCCCGGATGGAAGCAATCTTGAAAAACCAATTCAGGCATGTTTCCTTGGCCGTGTCGTTCACGTTCTCTGGGGAAAAGTGATCTGCAATACAAAACCATCTGTGTTGGTTCCCAAAAACCCTGGGTTTGTTTTTGTTTTGTTTTGTTGATGTCACCTGGCTCTTGGAACTCACAGAAGTCTGCCTGTCTCTAAGCACTGGGATGAAAGGTGTGGGCCACCATAGCTGTCCTGTTCCTGGATCTATATAGATGCTGCAAGTTCAGGGGCAGAAAATGAGGAGGTAAAGTCCCTCCTCGTCTCTACTAGCAGACAGTGGCAGAAATGACACAGTGCACACACCTGCTTTGGAAGAGCCAGGCATCGTGCATTGTCCTTCAGTTTGAAACAACATTAGCTAGCTCATTTATCCACACAGTAGATCTCCATCTACTTCAAGAGTCAGAGGCACAGAGAAGTTCAATGACTTGCCCAGGACACACAGCAAGCCAATTAGAGCATGAATATAAGCTCGGGCAGTGTGGCTCCTTATTCTTAGCCACTACACTCTGATGAACCAGAGGACTTTGATGTGCAGGGCAGTCACTGTGGCAAATGTTGAAGAATCATGGATTCATTTACCATCACTTGGTCTTATAAGGAGAAATGTGAACATTGATTTTTTTTTTTTTTTTTTATCTTGAACGTTACAAGCCAGACCTGCCTGAAGGTAAGTCAAGGCCAGAGCCAAGCTGGCCAGCTCAATACGACTTCGACACTCTGGTCTCCTGTGGTCACTCTGGTCACTGCCAGCCTGTTCCAGTACCTACTCTTTTTTTCTTTAATAATACATCTGGTTTCCAAGCTGGTCACTCAGCCACTCGTGCAGCTAGGTATGATCATGTGACTTCAGTTCGGGCTCCAAGATATAAACAAAACTTCTTAAGAGGATAGACTTGTGCTCACCTACTCCCACCAGCCTGACTGGACAACAGACACAAAAGCGGGAATCACTGTGGTGACTCTGACCCAAGGTGGTATTAACACAGCCATAACTGGGTCCCTGGCATTGTCACCAGCTGCCTGTTAGCCTTTACCTTCCTTGACAGTATTTTGAATTCTGGTTCTGCAGCCAATCCTAGTCTTAATATATAGTCTTTGCTATTAACAACAAAAATGTACTTCCTAGAGTTCTGGACATGGCATACATTTTCATAAGGAGTGGGAGGCAAAGACAGAAGGATCATGGGTTCAAAGCCACACAGCAAGACCCTGACACAAAAGGAAAAAGTTAAAAACTTACAGCTCATACAAAAAACACATACAGAAATACACACACATATATATATACACAAACACATAATTAAAAACAAACACATACAGTACAAACATACACATACAGAGACACATAAACATAGAGAAATATATATACATGCAAACATATACATATATAGAGACACACATATTCACATGAGACACATACATATACATATACTCACATATTGAGATACACACACATACAAATATACACATACACACATATATGAGGCACACACAAACATACATGTATACACATACATACAGAGACACATACACACAAACATACACATATACACAAGACACATACACACATAAAAACATACAGGTACACACACACACAGCAATCTCATACAATGACAGACTACTTCCAGGTCAAGAGAGAATTAAGAAAGAGACTATGGTACATAAGATTTTAACACAGCATAGAAAACTAAATAGTACGAAACAATAGATCCCTATACTTCGTTTGCTCACAGAAAGTCTTGTAAGAGCCAACAACAAATAGTGTTTGAGTTCTCAAACAATGCATAGGGCAGACACTGCCCTTAGGAAGCTTGCCAGTGGTAAAGACAAATAACAAACAGGAAACAGGAACTGGGTAAAGCAATAAGATACCAGGGAGTCAGAGGCTGGAAAGACAGGAAATCAGGCAGTGGAATGGACAAGGTATGTGCATGCTGGGGGACTAAAGCGATCAAGGAACATTTCTGCACAGGTGGTATCTGAGCTACACTCTGAGTCATAAAGGGAAACCGTCATGCAGAAACAGAAAAGCAGCACATTCTAGAAAGTAGAAACAACAGATGCAAAGGCCCAGAGTGAGACCAGGCAGAACCCAGAAAGCAGACCCTGTGATGAGCCCGGGGCAGCCTCTTCAGCAGGCCAGGCAGGGCACAGAGTGAGCCTCAGAGGCTTTCCTAATGCAGTGGCAATGCCCTGAAGGCTCTGAGCAGAGAGGCAGGGACGACAGACTTCATATGTTCACACTGGAGCTACGACATGGGGAAGGAAGCCTGGGTTTGGAAACTAATCCAAAAGGGCCTTCCATATAACAGAGAACAGAGTTGCCACCCCCCAACTTTTTCAGTACGACATTTTTTCAACTCTGAACAAGACCAATTAGTCTAGTTCTCCTTCATTGCCACATTGACCAAGGTCCCTGCTGATCCCACTGTGGCCCAAGTCAGCCCTGGGGACAATCTGAAGAAGGGGTTGCTGAGATGTGAGGATGTCTACCCATGTAGGAAACAACATGACTTGGTCACTCAGAGTGAATGGCTTCATTATACAAATCCTAGATTAAGGGAGAGGAGGACAGTGAGATGGCTCAATGGGAAAAGGTGCTTGCTGCCAAGCCTGATGACCTGAGTTCAATCCCTGGGACTTACACAAAGGAAGGAGAAAACTGCCTCCCAAAGTTGTCCTGTAACCTTGACATGTGCTACAACATGGGACTAGGTTTAGACAGATGCCATAGCAGGCAGGCAGGCAGGCAGGCAGACAAACAGGAAGAAGGGCAGTGACTAAGTAATAAGGATGGTGACCTTCCAAAGTTTCTTCCTCACCTCCTGTCAAAAGCTTGAGAACATAAAACAAAAGCCTGGAGGTCTTCTCCTGCCAGCAGGGTCCCTGCAAGCGGACTAGTTCAGTGGGTTCAGGGGACATGTTTACACAGTTGTACAGCTTTCTTCAAACTGACTAGCCCTAAATTAGTAGATGAAAACCCTTCCAGGTCTTTAAAAAGCCAGCCCTAATGGAGAGAGAGGCTGGGCTTCAGCCTCCTGAGGCCCACTCTGCTTTGCGAGGGTCTTGTTCTCTGTGTGCCTGCTGTATGTATGTTTCCTCACACCCAAAAGCCTTTCTCCAACTGCTCATTCTGTCTGCTCTTCTTTGCTGTGTTCCAGATTTCTCTGCTGTTTCCTGCCATGCTCAAGATTCTTCCTGCCTTTAAAATATTTAAATGGCAGTTAACTTTCCACCTCTACATATCAAACAAGTGTAAAAATAAGTGTAAGAAACTTTTTAAGGAAATGTGTGGGTGTGGGGAATGACCACACATAGTGACATGCACTTTTCCTCTTCATTTTTCCTTTCTTTTTTCTCCCCCCTCTCTGTTTTCTGTCTCCTCTTCTTTTTTAAAATGGAGAGTCTCATCATGTAGCCCAAGCTATCCCAGAATCCATGATCCTCCCAAGTGCTGGGATTACAGGCCTAGCCATCATGCCAGGCTTGGTGTATACTTGGCATTAACTCTAAAAGATGCTGGAATTTTCCAGACTCATGTGACCACAGTGAGAACTCCTAGGGGCGAAGAGCTCAGGAATTAGATCCTCCAGTCAGAGGACTTGATTCAAGTGCAAAGACTTGAGTGTCAATGTCAACAGCTTTCTCCTCCTGCAGAATTCTTCAGGGAGAATTCTGTGGAGGACACATCAAAACTTCCTTCCTAATTCTGGTTAAGGACTCTAAGAACTGTGGACAAAGTCTGTCCTCCCCGTTTCGGGTTCTCAGAACCAGAAAAAAAAACATCCAAGTGAAGATTTTAAGAGAAAGGAAAAAAATAATGAGCAAATCAATTGCAAGGAAACAAAAGCCTGGGCCAGCCTGAGCAACATAGCAAAACCTGCCTCAAAATAAAAACAAAACAAACCTTGATCTGTGTCGTTCTCAGTTACAGTAAAATACTCAAGTTCAAATTTCTAGCTAATATACTTGACTAAGGAGAATACCCTCTGATGCTGCACTGAGTTTGAGTAGAGCCAATTAGTGATTTTTCCTTACTTGACCCTAAGATGTTGTTTGGGAAAATGATTACAGCAGATACAAAGTCAAATGTCCCTGGGGGCAAGGCATGCCACACAAACTTGTTTAAGACAAGGTCTTGATAAATTAGCCGAAGCTAACCTATATCCTGCCTCAGTCTTGAGTGCTAGGACTACAGGTGCTATCACTAGCCAGACTTCTTCCAACGCTTTTAAGTGACCGCATATGAACCAATATAAGAAGCAAAAAGGTAGTGGCAATAGCTGTGATCCTAATACATGGGAGGTAAAGCAGAAGAATCAGAAGTTCAAGGCATCCTCTGTTACAGGGCATTTAAGGCAAGCCTGGGCTACATGAGACCCTGTCTCTAAAACACAATCACTATCACTACCACCAAACAAGCAGAATTAAATGTATTTATTTTATTCGTGCGTGCGTGCGTGCGTGCGTGCGTGCATGTGTACACAAGCATATGCATCTGAGGGAGACCAAAAGACAGTGTCGGCATCAGATGCCCTGGAACTACAATTACATCTAGTTGTGAGTCACTCCACGTGGGTGCTGGGAAACAAATCTGGGTCCTCTGTAAGTGCTCTTGATGGTTGGTTGAGCCATCTCTACAAACCTCACCCAAAAAAGGATTTTAAAAGTTGCTAGTCAGGCTGGAGAGATAGCTTGACTGTCCAGATCACTTGCTGCTCCTGCAAAGAACCCCAGTTGTTTCCCTGAACCTACACAAGGTAGCTCACAACCACCCAGGACTCCAGCTACAGGCATCTGATGCCCTCTTTGGCCTCCAAGAGCTTCAAGCGCATAGGCAGTACCCAGAAATACACACTGTTTTTCTTTTTAATTCCATTGTTGCCAAAGAAAACACACAAGTTTATTCTGGCAGTTGACTGAGGTTTGATGCTGATGCCCAACACAGGGAAATGCTCACGAGTCACGTATGTCAGCACACAATCTTCCCATGGAGCTGGCCTCTGCACCCCTTTGCAAGCTCCATGTACCAGAAGGAGCCACTAAAAACCTGACTACAGTGTGAGGGGTGGGTGGGTGGGTGGGAGGCATGGGAGCAGCACCAGCCACAGAAATGCTTTGTGAGCCACAGAAGGTAAAAGGGGCACAGCTGACTCCCCTGTTGCTTTGAGGCCCAGATTATCTGGAGAACTGTCTTCACCTGGGACAGACTACAAGTTACCAGTGGCTTACATGGTCTTTATTTGCATTAAGTCTTCTAATCCAGTGTCCTTGGTCATTTCTTTCTTCTCTCTTTCTGCAGTACTGAGAAAACATCTTACACATGTTAGGTGAGCACTCTACTACGAGCTATATCCTCAGCTCTTGGGGTTTAGAGACAGGACATTACTATTTAGCCCAAGCTAACTTTGAACTCACAATCCTTCTGCCTCAGTCTCTTGAATGATGATGGCACATGCTGAACTCCAGGCATGTACCTCCACACCGGGCCATCTAGTGTCACTTTTGTTTTACACTCAAAACTCATTTCAGTTTGCCAGTCACATCTCAAGTCCCCAAGAGCAACAAAGGGCTGGTGACCAATGCACCAGACTGTCCAGGCCAGCTCTGTCTGCCCTTCTACGATGAGACCAGATCTCTCCTAAGGACTCATGTCAACCTAAGGCCGTGTACAGCTGTGTTTCTGGACAAATGGACAGACAGACGGACGGATAGAAAAGAGGGGCCAGGGAGGGAAAGGGGGGGTGAAAAAAAAAGAATGGAGCAGAAAAGAAAGAGTATATAGGTCAAATTATGAGTTACTGTCACTATTGCTCTGTCCTGACCCCCCAGCCAAGAACCACTGCCAGGAGCAGGGAGAAGGGGTGAGATGATAGCCCAAGCTGCTGCTCCCGCTGGTGTGAACGGGCAGGTTTCTTGCAGCAAAGCCTGGGAGCTAAAGAGGGAAAGGAAAGGAAGCTGCAGCTGAAGATGCTGCATCTGAACACTTCGTCACAGAAGTCCATCATTCACCTGTCCCATTAGAACCTCCCGGGAGTTTAAAATTGATTGGCAATAAGTTTAACATCAACATCGTTTATGTACAGAGTCAAGGCATCTGCTACTATTGATTTATCTGACATACTTTCGTGCATATACAGTTTTTATTTAAGTAATCTGCTTCTTGGAAGGGAAGACACATAGGAAACGGGCACAGTGCTGAGCAGCAGCCGAAGAAAAGCTGGTGTGCAGTGTGTCTATTTCCACCCTTTCCATTTTATGCATTCTAATAACTTGCCTGTTTGCAAACCTTCTGATGGCTTTGGAGGACTGAGACAATAAGACCTCAAAAGCGTTCTTTCCAACACTCACAAATTAAAAAGCTTATCAGTTTTCAATTCATCCTGACTTGATTAAATCTTCTAATTGTGGTTCAGGGCAGATTGGTGCCCAGAATACGGAAAGGGTGGCATTACCTGGTAAGGCGCTTCGGCTGTCCGCACACATGGAGTAGATGCGCTCATAGACCAGCTTTCCTAGGAGAAACAGACATATGGTATTGACATCACACACCACAGGAGCAAACACTAAATAAATGTTGCTAATTAGGGACAGGAAAATGGAACCTGGCAGCAGGCATTAACTCATGGGGCTATGCTGCCACCTAGTGGCAAACATTTATAGTTGCTGTGCTTTCGAGTTTTTAAATTTTTTTTAGTGAGAAGAAAAGAACCTGGAACTCAGAGCCAAAGCAGCCCAAGATATCCTCACATACTCAATAGAAAGTGCTCTGCATTGGACTCTAGCTCCAGCCATGCCTAGTTTAGGCCATCAGATGCCTATGGTCAGAAATCAGTCAATGAGATCAGGGAATGTATTATCTGACCCATACCTTGAGGGCCACAAAACTCTGTAGTATTTTTCAACTTAATTAATCTAGGTAAATTCAGTGAATTCATATGAAAGACTGGCTTCTTCATCCAAGGTTGTCTGCAAATGTGCCCTTGGCAGGACAGCTACTGCAGACAATGATTAGTTGCAATTCTGAGCAGCCACAATTGTAGTGTCCCGCCACCCCAGCCCCCTGCTCAGTGTATCAGCCTGAAAGCATCCAAACCTGGGGTTCTTTAGTGCAGACACTCCCTGTTTTGACTGTGGGTACCTGGCCAGTGTGTAGTGGTACTCAAGATTTGTTGGGTGGATGGACATTTTAGGTTTTATAGGTCTCAAGTTACTCTGTCAACTACTTGATTCTGCCCACTGAAGGACACCAGGAGCCGGAGTCTTCCCTAGCCCTGAGTTCAAGCCCCCAGTGTGGCATAAACTGGGCATGGTGCCACACACCTGAAGTCTCAACACTTGGGAGGTGGAGGCAGGAGGATCAGAAGTCCAAGGTCATTGGCAATATTGTTAAGTCTGAGGCCAGCCTGGACTACATGAGAGCCTCTCTTAAAGATGAAACAAAAAATAAATATAAATACTCTAGTTTTCAAAATTAGGTGGGTAGGCTAGACTCCAAAGCTGATACAAACAGCTTTATTTATCCTGTGATTGACATACATGAAGTAGAAGTCATAGCACTCCAAAATCACCTTCAGTCTAAAAGTATTTCTTTTCTTTTCTTTTTTTTTTTTTTTTTTTTTTTTTTGTGAGCCCATTATTCAGGGCAGTGAAGAACAACATGCCCATACTTGGAAAAGGATGGGAGAGCTACAGCATCCTATCTGGTCAGAGAACATGTGACCCAGCAATGCTGTGTAGAAATGACAGCGTCAGAGTGCAGTGGGGGCTGCAGCCAGGCTTTGAGATCCCACCCAGGAGCTTCTCAAACCAGACTAACTTCACGCCTGAAGCCCCTGGGAATGCACAGGCCTGGGCCTGTCTCAGAGCTTCAAGGGACAGAGATTTAGGGACTGTGACTGGAATGTGGACTTTGAACCACACCGCTGGGAAATTCTTAGACCTGCTCAGGTGTGAGAGACACTAACCACTGCAATAATTTGAAATGGTGACTAATGACCCATGTCCCCTAAACCAGTACTTCTCAGACCTAGCATCCAGGCAGAGCACCTGGGATTCCTGAAGATCCCCATCCAATGTAATGTCTCTATCCATCCCCAGAGGCTCCCACAGAAATGGTCTGGGTACAGCTAAGGTATCAGGGAGTAACCAGAAGAGCCTGGGGACATCAGTGTAGAGCCAAGGTGAGAAGCCCAGCTTGGAACTTCCAACCCCCAACATCCTGCCCCCCAACACAAACACTGCAAGCTCTGGAAGCCTCAGAGAATGGGCTCCAATGCCAGTGCCCCCCCTATCCCATCCACCTCCCCCACTCCTTTCCTTCCCATGTTTTCATAACCCAGGGTCACACTGGTGAAGAGACATTCCCTCCCTGACATCAGGTCACACTGGACAGAGGCACTGCTTGTCCCTGCACACACCGAGAAACAAACTAGTACAAACTCCTTTACTCCATACACAACAGCTTGCTACCTATAAAACCAGCCTTCAGAAAATACACCGCTTTTTAGATCCCAGCCTTACACTGCTGTTAACTATTGTTTCTCCTTTGTTTGGGTAGCGGCACTGTTTTGAGAAATAATAATATTGAGTTCATTTTGCATGTGTGTGTGTGTGTGTGTGTGTGTGTGTGTGTGTGTGTGAGAGAGAGAGAGAGAGAGAGAGAGAGAGAGAGAGAGAGAGAGAGAGAGAGAGAGAGCACACGTGTGTGTATGCATGTGTGGCACATGAATGCATTGCATATTCATGCACAAATATCCAGAGGAGAATTCTGGGGTTCCCCTCTACCACTCCCTGCTTCTATTCTTTGGAGTCAGGGACTCTCATCAAAGAGGCCTGAAGCTCGTCTGGGAGCCATCAATCTCCAGGGATCTTTCCACCTCTGCCTCCCACAGCAATGGGTTTGCAGGTGCACACACAGCTAGCTACGTCCATCTTTAATGTGGATTCTGAAGATTTGAACTCAGGTCCTCACACTTACACAAAACCTCTCCCTTGCTAAGCCACCTCCCCAAGGCTTAGTTCTTTTCCTGACTCACTTTCTGACACATCCAAGACATCATGTCTGAAAACCACAGTGGTGACAGTGAACATGTTCTAAGCAAGACCTCTATGCCGGAAACTACCCGTAATTATTTACCATAGCCCTGCCAGCAGCTCTTAGAAGGGGAAAACGCTTTGTGCTCCTTACATACCCAGAAAGTATGTGAGGTAGTTCTCTCCAAAAAGTCTGTGAGGGTGTTTCCTCTGCACCATTTCACAGGTGGAAAAATGAATGTCAAACACGTGACTCTGAAGGAGTGGCAGCAGCCTGGGAAGCCAGCAGCTGACCTATGCCTGTGGTCTCTATTGAGATGCCAACCCAAGCAGGCCATGCTTCTACCCTGTCCTGCATCTCCAGATGCCAGGGCCGTGTGCCCTGTAGTCCTGCACTGCAAGCTGCTCCAACCCTCAGTCGATCGTGCTGACAGCCAAGAGGCAGGTTTTTTAGAACAGCATGAGACAAGACTGGCCACAGGACTCGGGATCCATATGTAGGTAAGACAGGGCTCTACTCCTTATAAAACTGGAGACTTGTATGCACCAATCATGACCAGAGACCATTTGTGGGTGATCAACCCAGACCTCGGAAGTCAGCCCCTCTCAGTGCCAGATATCATGACCACAACGTGAGGTAGAATTCAAAGACCTTTTCTGGGCTGTTTGTAATAAACCAGCCCTCTCCTCACTTGACAACTATCAGCAATAAAGCTGATGGCCGCATGGAACACAGTGTGAATCTTGAGAATGAAGTCACCCCAACAGAAAGTACCAGAAGAACACAAGTCCTTAGATCCAGCTGAACCCACTCCTGATCTTCAGCAGGTAGAAGGTTTGTTGTCACCTGCTTCAGAGAGGACATAGGTCACTGATCTTTTCTAAATAGACTTGCTGTCTGGCTGACACTGCTTTCTTACACATCAGATCTTTAAGGGTTACATACAAGACCTGCTGTGCTGTAAGCCCATGGACCCCTCTCTGGTAAGACAGTGAATGCCTGCTCTGACCTCCAGCTCTCAGAAGGAAGCATCCGTAAGTTCCTTTGGGGTGCCCCCACACTGCTTGTACAGCCTGGAACACTGTTGTCTGGCAACTGTTCTGGCTCAACCACCCACTGCTACACACCAGGCCAAAGGACTCCTGTGCCTTCAGATTGGTTTCGTCATCCAGAACTTTCCACTAAGCTGTAAAAGATCTCTGTCTGCTACATGATGTCTATGATCCAGGATGAGAGTAACCCCAACAAGAAGATCTCAGAGGCACTATGACTGCCATCCAGGCAAGACAGAGCTGTGGTGACTGAAGACACAGGAAAAAGGGCAAGCTGGGGAGAGCTTCAGGGACGCATGCAGAAGAACATGTCTAGGTGTGCAGCTTGGGAAGGGGCTGCATGGCAGAGCCAGTTCCTGAGACAGACCCACTCGAGGGAAGGGAGAATGCTGGAAGAGAAGCTGAGATGCCAGGGTTCAGATCTTCACTGTCTCTCCAACGTCCATGTTTTTCAGAATGTGTAGGCTCCAGCAGTGTTCTTGGGATGTGAGATGAGGCTCACTTAAAAGGTAGAGCCCAGTGGCAAGTACTCAGGCCACCTAGAGCATGTGCCCTTGAAGGCAGTGTGAGGCTTCAGCCCTTAGCTCCTCTGTTTCCACGAATGAGTGGATATGCCTGACACATTCCTGCCAAGATGTGCTGCCTTGCCACAGTCCCAAATCATAAATGGAAACTCCACAACTGTGAGCCCAGATAACCCTCTCTTCCTCGCTCAGCAGACACTCCAGCTTCTGCAGCAGGGTTTTGTTTTGGTTTCATTTCATTTCATTTTGGTTTTTTCAAGACAGGATTTCTCTGTGTAAAGTTCTTGCTGTCCTGGAACTAGCTCTTGTAGACCAGGCTGGCCTCAAGCTCACTGAGATCCACCTGTCTCTGCCTCCCAAGTGCTGGGATTAAAGACATACACCACCACTGCCCAGGCATAACCCTCTCTTCCTTAGCAACTGACTACCCTAAGTAACAGAATCCTGACAAACACACAGTTCCTATCGGTGCAAATTTCAGGTGTCCTCAAGGTTGCAATGAACCTGAGCTTAGCCAGGAAATGTGCTGCTGACCTGCCTACATCATTCATCACTCTACTGACCTATGTAAAGATTAGAAAAGAGAACATTCAGAGATTTAGTAAAAAGTAACCAATGCAATGGGCTGGGAGGAATGACTTCTATGTACAGAACACAAACAACCCCACAAGTAACTAAATATTTCAAATTGTTAGTGCAGAGGACTGTGAGTGTTCACAAAAGAATGTGACAGAAATGTCTGAGGCAGTAGGCAGACATGTCAATGACCCTGACTATCACACACTGTATACCTGTGCTGAAATGCCACATTATGTCCTCTAAATATTGATAATTACCATGATTACCATGTGTCAATCAAAATAAAAACATAACCTGCTACTTTGTTAAGATAAATTATATAATATATATAACATGGTATTCTATATGTAAAACCTTTCAACCTGACTTTAAAAACAGAAGAGAAAAAAAAAAAAAAACACAGAGCCGTCCAGTCTTCCTGATGACTTACCGACCTACTACAGCCACAGCAGAATGCAACCTAAGTACCATTCACCACTACTTTCTGACAAAACAAATACATTTCCTAGATACACGATGGCTGCAGTACTTACCGAATGTATCAAGGATGTCAGTGATGAGGACAAATTTGCTTGGGTAGAACTGAATAACACTCGTGTCTGACAGCAGCTTTGAACACTAGAGAGAAAACAGGAGAGACCATTCACTCTGGTGTGCCCGACTTGGAGAACCTCTAGGTATGGAAAACTGATGATCTCTATAAACAAGTAAACACCGATGAGTGCCAAACACTGTGTTAGCTTCTCCCAGCAGGGAGTGGGGACACTGATAAGAAAAGCCATCATGTTTTTCTTCCTTTATTTATTTATTAGATTTTATGTGCATGGGTGTTTTGCCTGCATGTGTGTATGTGCACCATGCATGAGCCTGGGTGCTATCAGAGATCAGAAGAGAAGTGTCAGATCCCCTGGAATTAGAGTTACAGACAGTTGTGAGCTGTCATGTGGGTGGTGGGAACTGAACCCAGGTCCAACCCAGGTCCTCTGGAAGAACAGCCAGTGCTCTTAAATGCTAAGCCATCTCTCTAGCCACATTTGTACTTTTTCTTTGTGTGTTTGTGCACGTTATTCATGTGTGCATGCAGACATACACCATGTGTGCATATGGAAGTCTAAGAAACATGTCAAACGCCTTTCTCTATTACTCTCCACCTTATTCCCTTGAGACAGGGTCTCCCACTGAATGGGAAGCTATTGGTTTCAGCTAGGCTGGTTGACTTGCTGTCCAGTAATCTCCTAGGTACTCTGCTTATCTATTCCTCTCCATGCTAGGGTTATAGGCAAACCCTGACATGTCTAGCTTTTCTATGGGTGCTGGGGACTCAGTCCTCTCATCCTCTAGAAAAGCACTCAGTGCTCTTAACCAGTGAGCAATCTCTCCAGCTCCCTTTTTAATTTAATTGGGCAATCGCGCACACACACATACCACATGTGTGCAGTTGCCTGTGGAGGCCAGTCAGTATATCAGATCCCCTGGAACTGGCCTTCCTACTTTAAAGAGTTAGATGTAATGCCCTGAAGTTGTTACAAATTCAAAGCCAAGGTAAGGAACCCAAAAGCTTTCCTGTGTCTTGTCATCCCTCTGGTTGGTTCTCAGGTAGAAAAACAGCACTTAAAAACAAATGTGTGGGGCCTTGACAGACAGCAGTTGCAAAGGACTTGCTGTCCAAGCCTAAGAACCTGAGTGTAAATCTCTCAACACCAGGAGAAGATCAGGCATGGACACCCATGTTGTAGCCCCCAGCTTTATGAAGTAGAGACAGACAGACTGTGCCAGCACACTGCCTGCCAGTTTAGCCAAAACTGTGGCCTTTGGGTTCAGTGAGATACCCCTAACAAAAAATAAATAAGTAGAAGCTGGGAGTGGTGGCACAAGATTTTAATCCCAGCACTGGCAGAGGCAGGTGACTGTCAAGGGAAGTCTAGTCTACCAAGCATGTTCCAGGACAGCCAGAGATAGACAAGAAAAACAGTAAGTCAGACAGTGACAAAGGAAGACACGTGGAGTCCCTCCCCCTGGGGCTTCTGCTTGTGCATGTCCATGCCTGCACAAGTGTTCTCACTTACCACATATCCGTAAGTAGTCAGTAAACTGGACTTTAAAGAAAGCTCCAGGAACACGCATGTAGTAGTCAGGACATACCCAGCAAGCTGAGTCCCCTGGGTATGTATTTCCACTCTGGCTCCATCCTCCCGCATCTAAACTGTAAGAGTGGCCAAGTATCTCCCCTGCACAACATGCCTATGCATAAACAATGTGTCTGTCTGATCTGCGGAAACCCTCTCACAGCCCAGATGTTCAAGGGCAGGGAGATGTGAGCTGTTAAAACAAGGATCCTGACACCAGTGTGGCATCTGGACGCGTATGGGATTCCAGCTCCTGCTGTCTTTGTGATCTTCATAGCCATTTAAGTTCCCAACTTAAAACAATCACTTGTGGGGATTTTAGGGCTCTGAGAGGGAAAAAAAAACCCAAACACAAACAACCCCAAATCCCAGAGACTGATTATAGTCCACACCCCCATGTTTCCTAGGAATGTGACATCCCCACCTCCTCCATCACTGCCTTGCCGGGGGGCCTCCTGTCTGTGTATCAGGCAAGATGGAGAATCCAAAAGAAGACTCCCAATTGAGGGCAGCTGGGACAGAACATCCCAGACAGCTGTGTGCTCACTCCTTCCAGGGCTGGTTTCACATGACATGTTTTAGAAAGGATGACAGGAACCAGAAGTTTTTTTTTTAAATCCGAAGTTAAAGTCATGATAACCTTTTGAAGTAAAATTACCTTATAAAACACCATTTTGAAGATATTATGGTTTTAAAGGTCGTGGTACCACTTCCTAAGACTTTTCTGGTAAGTCCTAGAGAATCTCAAGGGACACCCACAGTCTTCCCAGAATGACTGCCTAACCATGAGCTGAACAAGGACAACAGACATGCTAACATGGACTGGGACAGCTCACAGGGCCTCAACCCTACACAAAGAAACACAAACAACTAAGGAACACTGAGAGTGAGAGGAATAGTCTTCCCCAGGGAAGAGCACAGCAACTGGTTATCCAATACCAAATGGTCAGCACTGAAAACATACATAGTAATAACACTACACAGACTGAGCAGGTTTATTTAGCAATATATGTGTTAAAAATTACTTTGATGGGGGATTTCAGTCCTGGGACAGAGCCCAGAAATAAGGGGACTTTATTTCTTCTATAGCTCCATGTCTTTATCGTCCCCTTATACCAACCTCCAAAAATAAAGTAGATTATTATGGTTTATTTTATTGAAAAATAAAGCTCAGGAGTTAAATATTAGGAGATAATAAAGCCTGACAGATCTACAGAGTGATGGAGAAAATGATCACCTGACCTTCTCCACCTTCCCAGATGGAAAAGACCCAGGCACCCCTTAAGCCCCTCCTTATTCCTCCTGTGTGTCCCTCTACCTTCCTCTGAGACAGAAAACTCTATGGTCCACTCCAACCAGCTGAATGTGGAATCCACCCTCCAAACCAAGGCCTGACTCCACTGGTAGTCTCAGAGCAACAACACCAACAAATCTCCTGAAATTCTCAGAACTTTAGGATCCAGCAGGGAAGGGTTAACCAGACAGTGTGGATTCCTTCCCTGAGCCAGTGGCCTCAGCAGGAGTCCCAAGTTTCAGGCTTAGTCACTCTGCAGTGCACACCTGCAGCTATCTGAACTTGAAGGTGCCCTGGGTTTGCAGGCAGGATGAGAGCCCTTTCCCTGGGAGTGTTTACTCTATCAACAACAGCCCAGCTTCCCTTGAGTCATGAAATCCCAGGAAAGACCACCTGCTGCACACAGATTCAACTTCAAACACTTCAAGAGCCACGTGCACTCAGCCCTAGAGGCCACCCTCTCTGGCAAGAATCAGGAGAGAAGAAGAATGTCCCAATACCATGATGAGACGTGACAATGATGGCTGGCCCTCTGAAATAAAATGGCAGACATACTGCTCCCAAAACAGTAACACGGTATATGTGCATTTTATTCTCCCTTTGATCATGACCCGAGCACTTCTTTCATTTTTCTTAATTTTTGTACATGTATTTACTTATTTTGTGTATGGGGTGGGGCGGAACTGGCCACTGTGTGCCATGGTGCGCACGGAGAGGTCAGACGACAACTTGCAGGGTAGTTCTCTCCTTCCACTGTGCGGTCAGCAGATCCAACTCAGCCTAACTCCAAGGGCCTCACTGGCTCCGCTGTCTTCTTTTCTTTCTTTTTCTTTTTTAAATTGAAATCATCATCACCTCCACCAGCACCATCATGAGACAGGTGACCTCCAGCAGGCTATGTAGGTGAGGATGACCTTGCTCGTCCTGCCTCCACCGCCTACGTGTTGAGGCTGCAGCTATATGCTAACACACCAACCAAGGTTAAGCAGTGCTGGGGATCAAACCTGGGGCTTCCTGCATGCTAGGCAAGCACTCTACTAACTGAGCTACATATCCAGCCCCTGACCAAAGTACTTTTTGCTTAGATAGGAGAATCATCAGGACAAAAGAGTGGAGCAAAACCTTTTCCTGGGGATGGAGAAGTAGCTCTGTAGTTAAGAGCACTTGTTGGCCTTTTATAGGATCTGAGTTCAGTCCCTAGCATCAACAACAGATGGCCCACAATTGTAATTTTGGTTCCTGTGAACCTGATTCCCTCATCTAGCTTCCATGGTAACCCACAAAGACGGGATACACTCACAAAGATACAAACACATGCATAAATAAAAATAAATAAATAAATAAATAAAAATCTTTTTAAAAAAATGAAGATGAGTTGCTGAACACACTTCTTTTGACAATATAAACACACTTTCATTATAGGACTATGTCTTTAAAATGTATGACAGGGACATCGATCTCAAAGATTCCAAAGGCAACCTGGAAGACAGTTACTTAGTGTGCACAAACCACAAATACAACAGCAGCTGTCCCACGGCCTGTGTCCTGGACAGCACTGGGCACACCATTAACTCTGTAGTCTAGAGGAACAGTCGTTCCTAGAATCATGTGATACACAACCTGTGTAGCTGTACATGGTGGCCCTAGGATTAGTCATCTCACAGATTCATAATCATGGCTTTTCAAAGGATATCTGTGAATACGGAAGAGATGCATGAGGGAAAGACCCTGAGGGAGGACTCTGAAAATCAAAAAACTGGAATTTTACAGAAGAATTTAAGAAATGGAAAACCACAAACCCTCGCAGGGCCTGACCTGGATGACGATCTTCAGAGCCTTCACTTTCTGGTCCGAGGCCCAGGCATCCTTCAGGGACTGGTTGAGCTCCTCTATGCGGCTCACATAATCCTGCTGGGTCAGGTTCAATAGCTCCTTCTGGGATCCCTGTGGTCAAAAGGCAGAAGTGAGCACAGGGGGAAAAGGGGAAGCCTTGACTGACCACTGCCTCCACACTGAGTAGCTGGGTACCGGCTGCACCCCGCCACTTGGTGCCCAGCATCTGCATTCCCCCCACCCCCACCCCATGCCTACCTCGGATGAAGCCATGATCCTGACATGCACTACTGCTGCATGAGGTACCGAGACCTACTGTGTACCTGGTAGATGCTCTGGCATAAAGATTTTTGGCTAGGGAGATGGCTCCGCAGTTAAGAAAAGTCACTGATCTTATAGAGAATATGGGTTCAGTTCCCAGAATCCAAATGGTGTCGCAATCAGCTGTAACTCTAGGTCTAAAGGATGCAATGCCCTCTTCTAGCACTTGACATGAAAGAGGTGTGCATATACATGTGTGCAGGCAAACACTCTAGGCTTTTTCACATGGGAGCTGGGAATCAAACTCAGGTCCTCATGCTTATACAGCAAGCACATGACTGACTGAGCTCTCTCCCCAGCTCCAAACTTACCAGTTTTTAAGAGCTGGCAAATAACCCAGTGTTGTAGGATATTTGATCACCCTGTGAACCCCAACATTGCATTATTTACTGGAAAAACCTGATTCTGGTTGTGGTAAGGCTAAACCTACCATGTACCTTCCAAGAGTTTTCTGCTTGAATATTGTAAACATGATTAAATAAAGTCAACCATAGGTCAAAAGGCAGAACAAGCAACCAGTTGACAGTAAGTGAACATGGGATTATTAAGAAAAAAAAACAGAGAGTAAGAGGGAGTCAGGAGGACAGATAGGGAGACACACAGGAAGTAGAGGGGAGGGACTTTTCAGCTTGACGATGCTTTTGAGACTGTATAGGAGAAGAGAGAGGCTGGGACACTGGCTGAGCAGAGGGGTTGCTGGCTGCTTTCTCTGCCTCTCTGAGCTAGCAGGTTTCCACCCCAGCATGTGGCTCCACAGTCTTTATTGGTAAAATCAAACAATTGAGATCTTGTTAAAAGCAACAAGCCAGTTATTCAAAGCATATGCAAGCTTGCAATCACAGGGGTCCTGTGGGCCACATCCAACAGGCAGAGAGGCCCTGTGTAAACCAGTGCTCCAAGATGTGATATTTATTCCACACAAAGCTGTTTCCTTGGGGTGACTTCATGTGGATATTACTGCCAACCATACTCTCAGACGATAGGATTACTCCCGCATCGCAAAGTGAAAAGAGACCTCCAGAAGGGCTGGTTCACTTCAGGTTCCCCTGTGCCTGGCCATTATGCCCTATTATCTTTCCCTGAACAAAGTCAGAGTTCCAGAAAGCCTAGCACAGTGGGCAGCCACCCAGTCTGCCTTCCTCGAGAGAAAGGCCGGAGATACCCTGCTCACTGTGCCCCATAAGTGGACTGCTCACCTCCTCAAAGTCATCCAGCTCTTCCAGGCGCGTCCGGACCTTCTCTGACATGGCAGAAGCCGCAGCCCCAGCTCTACCTACACAGGAGAGATAATGGTCACACAAGCAGTTTTCTCTTGCACCCATACCCAGCACGAAAGGCATCTTTCACATGTCACCATGAACACACCAGGAAATGAGTTCACCTCAGAACACCGGGATGGTGAAAGCAGCTCCAGCTTCTTCATGGGCTCAAGTTCTAGCAGAGGCTTTTCCCACCAGCAGCTGCCCCCAGAACCAAAGTGGGTAGTCCCCGGAAGGTGAACTCCACATACAGTATTTGTGAATCACACCCACTGTTTGCTTGTTACTGACAAAACAATGCCAACACTCTGCCACGCTGTTATCATGAACTGAGGTGCCTCTCCGTGTGTACTCATAACACAGCATTACTAGGCCCTTATACTAACATAACAGCCCATCTCTTCATCTGCCCAGAGGGGGAAGAACATGTCAAAGGCCCCTTCCAAGCAAATGGATCTAACTGCTTTCATCTAGCAGCTGTCAACACCATCCCCAATACTGGCAGGACCAGTGGGTGTGGATGACAGACTGGAAGTCACAGGCCAGGCAGAGGGCAAGAGGATCTGTCCAGACCACTGCAGCTATCCAAGCCCACCAATTTCAGAATCATTTCCCCACTTTCAAAGCGCTGCCCATGAAGGGACTGAGGGTCGCGTGACTGACTGGGCCCTTGTTCTTCCTACCAATGAATACAGGATGAAACTGGAATATCCCCCAAAGGCCCATGTGTTGAATGCTTGGTCGCCAGCTCATGGTGCCCTGGGAGGTGGCAGAACCAAGCCAGTATTAGGAAGCTAGGCCATTGAGAATGTGCTCTTGGGGAGACCCTGGCCCCTTCCTATTTCTGTTTTCTATTTCCCATAAGGTGACCAGGCCTCCTCTGGCATGTGTTCCTACTACTCTAGATTATGCCAGCACAGGCCAAAAGCCACAGGGTCAAGAGTCATGGGCTGAGACCTCTGAAACTGTTGAGCCAAGATCAACCTTTCCTCTTTTTCAGTGATTGGGGTATCTTGTCACAGTGGCAGAACACTGTCTCACACACAAAGCTACTACCATTCTCCTTTCAGGCCCTGATTTCCTGCCTCTGGCACACACTGGCAAGGAGTCTATTATCTGCTAACAGCATGGCAAAACTAATTACCAAGAACTACACTATGACCAACATGCCCAACAGAAACAACTAAAGGGAGAAATGTTTGCCGATTATCCCAGCTCAGGGTTTTAAAGGGTTTGAGCCCATGAATATGGGAAGTCATGAGGAAGCAGCTCAGAGCACAGCAGCCGGGGACAAGGTGGAGTGTGGGGAGCCAGTGTACCCCATAAGATAAGTATTCATGCATCAATATGGCCATGTCAAGGACCCCAGTGTCTCAGACCCATGGAAATGGCAAGGCCTTGCCTGGTTCTGAGTATGGATGTTGACAGTGTGTACAGAACATGTCAATCACAGGTCTCTTCTCTCAGACAACTGTAACTTAAAACTGCTCCCTCTACAGAGATTAGCAAGCAGTCTCTTCATTCTGCCCATATGTGGTAAATCTGCCAATCAGTACATTCATCTTACCTTTTTCTGATCCCATAAACAGATTCTGCAGGGACAAAAAATAATAGAGAATTATTCTCTTTTTATTTTTTGCTGTCTTCATCTTGTGGGTGGGGATTAGGTGCACGTAAATGCTGGTGCCCTCAGAGGCCAAAGGTATGGGACCTTCTGGAGCTGAACTTACGGGCAGATGTGAGCTGCCTGAAATAGATGGTTGGGCTTGAACTTAGGTCTTTCAGAAACGCAGCAAGTACTCTTAAATGATTCCCTGTCTCTCCAACCCCAAGGCTGCTTTTAGTATAAGGCAATAAGGGCATGATGTGCCACAAAGAGCAAATAAAAAGTGGGGTGTGTTTTCAAAAGTAAAAGTTGTAGGCTGCTAAAAACTACCTAAAAGTTGAACTTCAACTCATGTGTGAAGACCCTAGGTGAGCCAACAATAACAAAGCTTTGATGTGCTGGCAGCACTAAGTACTAGACCCCTTTGGGCACCCTTAAGTCCAAGTTTCTCAGCCATGATGCTCCTGCCTCGTGGGTCCTACAGCTCCATTCTGTGTGGTCTAGCCTACACAGTGTGGAGTTCTGCAGTCTCTCTGGCCTCTCCCCAAACATGCCAAATAACACACTAGAGCTGTACCAGCCAAAATTAACTCTAGACATTTCCAAATAACTCCCAGGGGTTAAAAGGACTTATGTCTGAGAAAGCCTTCTCTAAATTAACCTATGTAGTCAAGAAAATAGAAGAAAAAGTATTTAACGGCCAATCAGTTCTGTCTGCCATTCTATTCAGCAGGCTCTGTGGGGAGCAAGGGGAGAGACGTGCGGGAGGGTGGGGAGTGGGGGGGGGAACTCCCCAGCAGTCAGGTGGTCATGAAGCTGCACTGCCCAGCCATCCTCCCTAGCAGCTACATACTATCCATGGCCACCTCCAAAACCACAGTAACTGGAGTGCTGAGGGGACTGCCCCGAGGCTAACTTAAATGGGTGGGGCTACATCTTTCCTTCTATCAACACATGAGGCAACACTAGAAATAGCAGGGGAGACAGAAAGATCTGGAACCTGGACCTTGAAGTAACTATCCCAACCCTGGGCTTCCCACCTCTAGACCTGTCCTCAGAGTAAGGGGAGACAGAACTTTGTTAATGCTGTCCAAAGGGTCAACTTGGGTTGTAAGTACCGAGCCTGGCCTTGACTAGCATAGTACTGATTGCCCAAGGTGGGCACTGCTCATTAGAGCAGTTACTCCTGATGGGAGCAACTTGCCCGGGACAAAGGGAAGACCTCTACTTGACACAGCCAACTACCTGGTCACTCCAAGAGCAAGCTTCCAGCTCCAAGAGGGACACAGGGAGGGAGGCACACCCTGCCCTCCTCTCTGGGTGCTTTCATAACTCACCTTCCCCAAGAGGCCCATACTGCCCATTCCCTTTCTGAACTAACTGCACCCCTGGCTCTTCACACAATGTCTCTATTAGAAGTCAACTAGTAGCACACCCTCTCCCAAATAACACTGACGTCGGAAGGAAAACTCCAGGGTTGGGAGCTGGGCCACTAAGCCTGCCAGGTAACTAGGTACTCACAATTGACAGCTTCTCTGTAGTCGTGTACCGAGCAAGGATTTCTCCCCGTTTGTTGGCCCAGGGCTCAAAATCAGGTCCCACGAAGGAGTTGTCATCCTTATCACGTTTTTTTCTGGAGCTGTCCTAAGGAGGGCAAGGAAACCTCTTCAGGGCAGAAGTTTTTGTTGACATTGTCTGTTTTGTTTCTCAGGACGCTGAGCATTCTAAGCAAGCACTTCACCACTCGCTGCACTCTACCCCAGCAATACTGTTTTCCTTTCTCTCTCTCTCTTTTTTTTTTTTTTTTTTTTTTTTTTGGTGGGGGGAGCGGGGTCAAGACAGGGCTTCTCCATGTAGACCTCACTCTATGGACCAGGCTTTCCTCAAACTCAGAGATCCACATGCCTCTGCCTCCTGACTGCTTGGATTAAAGTGTGTGTCACCACCACCCAGTCTCAATACTGATTTGGGGTGTGTGTAGGCCAAAAGTCAACCTCAGATGTCATTCCTCAGGCAGTCTTTGAGGCAAGGTCTCTCACTGGCCTAAACTTCATCTACTGGGCCAGACTAACTAGCCAAGCAAGCCCCAGGGACACATCTCTCCCTGCCTATCACTGGGATTATAAGAGTGTACCACACTATCCAAGCTTTTCACGTGAGTTCTTGGGACCAAACTTAAGTCTTGCCAGGAATGGAGGTCAATCTAGCAAGGTAGACTAGCCAATCTGTGTGTTCTGGGTTCACACAAGAGGCTCTTCCTCAATATATCAAGATAGAGAACAATCCAGAAAGACACCTGGTGCTGACCTCTGACCTCCAAACACAAGCAAGTGTACACTAGCACACATTCCACACACACATGCAAACACACATCCACATGGATGCCACATACACGTACAAAATACATTTTTAAAATTAAAATACAAAAATAAAAAGCGCACCGAGGAGTTGGAGAGATGGCTCTGGTTAAGAGCCCTCATTGCTCTTGCAGAACACTCACATGGCAGCTCACAACCACCTGTACCTTCAATTCCAGTAGATCATGCCTTCCTCTAACCTCTGCAGGCACACATACAGTGTGGACATACACATGCAGGCAAAACAATCTTACACACCAAATAAAATAAGCAAATCATAAATTGTAAAGCATACCGAAAAAAAAAACACTCAATTTCCAACAATCCAAAAAGCAGAAAATTGAAATAACTGTTACTACCCAATGGGGAAACTTAGCACCGCTGGCAGGAAAACATACCATAAGGACTTGGAGGGGATGGCTCAGTGGCAGCACTCAGAACCGCACACATCTACTGCCCAGAGAGCTTCTGGGGAGTGCCCCTGCACACAGGCACCAAGAGGTATGTATATTTAAGAGACATGGTGTGCCATTAACACCAGCAAACATCCTAGACTCCCTGGGAACCAACAAAGAAATCAAAATATAATGTAGCCATGCAAAATAACAAGGCCACAATATGGGAAGGTCTCTAAGACATACTGACAAGCCAAAAAAAAAAAAAAAAAATGTTTTAAATGCAAAGGGAGCTGGGGATCTAGGGATGTGGCTCAGCTGGTAGAGTGCTTGTCTAGCCTGCACAGAGCCCTGGGTTCAATCCCCAGCACTGAACAAACTGGGAGTGGTGGCTCACACTAGTAATCCCAGCCCTTTGGGAGGCAAAGGCAGGAGGCAGTGAAGTTCAAGGTCATTCTCACCCAGGCCAGTGTGCACTACATGAAATGCTGTCTTTTAAAAAAAAATAATAATTTCTGGCAGTAGTGGCACGTGCCTTTAAACACAGCACTTGGGAGGGAGAGCAGGTGGATCTCAGTGAGTTCAAGGCTAGCCTGATCTACAAAGAGAGTTCTAGGACAGCTAGGACTGTTACACAGAGAAACCCCATCTCAAAAAAAAAAGGAAAAAATGTAATTTAATTGATAAATTAAAAATAGAGAAATAGAAACCTCACAGATCTCCCCCAGCCTCTCTCAGTCAACACACTTAATCAAAATCCTGTGGGTGTGAGGATGTCCTGAACTGTCACAACCAGAATGCTCCCAGGCATTATTGTGTACCGTCAAACCGCCATCCCTGCAGGTAAGGACCTGACACCCAGAGGTCTGCTGCTGGCCAGGAGTTCAGACTTACTGTGACTGTCCCTGAGGCTGCAGGGTCTGAGGTGGCTGCAAACATGGAGAGGGGGTCGGTGCCATCAAGGACACTGCTCAGAGGGTCGACCACGGAGCTGGAAGAGGAGGAGGACGTGGATGAAGTGCTTCCTTTACGGCTCACCTTCTTTGTCTTTGACTCGGTAACCTGTGGAGAAAGTTGTACAGTGGGGGTCACCGGGAACCTGTACCAGGTGACAGTCAACCAGATCACTTTGTCCTTCTATGGAAGCTGGATTGACCAGTCACGGAGGCAGAGACAATGCTTATGTTGTGTGACAAACTGACATGATACAGAATCTCCATGGGCTCCTCAGTGTAGATGGACCTCAGGAAGACAAACTATGCCTAGGAGCTAGGAGCTTCGGGCCTCATTCCCACCTTCCAGGGAGGACAAAGCCAGCAGCAGAGTTAAAAACAATCAACTTGACCACTGAGAGTCTCCTCGAACATTAATCCCGCATGGAAGGCACTTGAGAAGTATCTGTGACAATGAACAAGAGCATATGTAGGTGGCGGGAAGGTCATGGCTGGGAGAGAGAGAAGTCTCCCAAAGTGCCCCCTAAAGCTGTCGTCTCCTGGAGAGTGGCTTGCTGATATCTGGCATATAGGGTCACACAAGTATTAGGTATGGACTGTAAATAGAGAGGAAGACACTGGCTTTTTCCATCTGGACCACTGTCAGAATTGGATGAAAGGTTGGAGGCAGGAAAGCAAAAACTGCTCAACATGCAAATTAACCCCATAGCTGGTAGCAGACTAAAAATGTAGAAAAGACTTCTTTTCCACTGTTGTAGTAAGTTTAAGTGTGTTCTTTGGTTTGGTTTGGTTTGTTTGTTTGTCTTTAAGACAGAACCTTACTTGGTAGGCCAGACCAGCCAAGTGCTCAATATACAACCAGAACACCACCACAGGGTTGTTTTCCATTTGTTTGGGAGTACTGGATATAAACCTGGGTTCTCCACTAGAACAGCAAGTGCTTACTACTAAGCCATCTCTCCAGCCCTGGGAATCTGCTTTCTCACAAGGTCACTGTGCCATCTACCTGGCAGCAATGTGTAGGTAGGATAACAGACCACAACGTGACTAGCACTCAATGTCCAGTGTTCCATGACTGAATATTCGATTAAAAAAAACTCTGCTTGTCTTGGGGTATGACTCAGTGGTACAGCACCTGACTATAAGGCCCTGGGTTCAAAGCCCAGAACCATTAAAAGCCTAAAACTGCATCTGAGCTGACCAATGCAGACTATTATTTCCTGAGCTCCACAGTAAACAGCTCTTGACATAGCAGTAATGCAATACTGGGTACTGTGAGTAATACAAGTGTTTTATTTATCTATTTAGGTTTTTTGAGACAGAGTTTCTCTGTGGTTCTGGAACTAGCATGTTCTGGAACTAGCTCTTGTAGACCAGGCTGGTCTTGAATGCACAGAGATCCACCTGCCTCTGCCTCCCGAGTGCTGAGATTAAAGGTATGCACCACCATCACCTGTCGTGTTGTATTTATTTTGAGATAGCTTCATGGAGCCAAGATTACCTTGAACTCTTGCTTCTCCTGCATTCACCTCCTGAATGTAAGGATGACAGGTGGGCACCACCCCACCTGGTGTGAGGATGACAGGTGGGCACCACCCCACCTGGTGTAAGGATGACAGGTGTGCACCACCCCACCTGGTGTGAGGATGGCAGGTGTGCACCACCCCACCTGGTGTGAGGATGGCAGGTGTGCACCACCCCACCTGGTGTAAGGATGGCAGGTGTGCACCACCCCACCTGGTGTGAGGATGGCAGGTGTGCACCACCCCACCTGGTGTGAGGATGGCAGGTGTGCACCACCCCACCTGGTGTGAGGATGACAGGTGTGTACCACACCTGGTCCACATATGATGTAAAGCACCTGAGAGGGTATATATAGCTTATCTACAAATGTTATATCAGGGTCTTGAGATGGGGAGGCTTTTGGTATCCGTGGGGTACCTGAAGCCAATCTTTCCAGGACACCAAAGGACAAGGGGCAGCTGTACTTGTTAATAAGAGTGCTCACATAACAGAGAGGGACCAGTAGACCTCTTGCCTGCTTTAGTTTTAACTAAACAGTCTAAGATGCTCTTCAGGACAGCACCCCCCACCCCCATGCCTTCTGGTGGCCAGAGTGACTCTTCCAACAGAAAGAACAGAAAGGATCCAAATGGGGAGTCCTGGCCCTTTCCCCACAGCAACTTCAAGGACATGAGAAGGTCAGAGTACAAAGGGTGACAGAAGGTTAACCTAATGAGGGGTTGATTCAAACATACAAAAGCAATTGCCACTAGACCAAGGCACTCGGTCCTCCTCCCTGTAAGGAACCTGCAGAGAACTCACAGTGATGGGCTTCAGTGGGTGGTAGTCCCCACACTCCAGAGGCACTGTCTCCAACCTACAAGATGCCAGCTCCGCTTTGTAGTTCCTGTTCCGGGAGTGCCTGTGAACAGTAACACATTTGGTGAATCACAGAGGTGACGCCAGGTGGGTGGCTAAGACCTACAACTGTCCTCTGGATTTCATTGACAGAAGAGCAATTTGGAGCATATAATGTTGCTAGGAAGAACAATACAAAACACTAAATAAAAACATGGAAATTATTTTATTATTTGTTTGAACTTACTATGTAGCCCAGGCTAGCCTGAAACTCACTAGGCAGTTGAGCATGACCTTGAACTCCTGTTCCTCCTGCCTCCACATCCCAAGCCTTGGAATTACAGGCATGCCCCATCACACCCTGTTTACACCATGCTAGGGATGAAACCCGAAATATTGTGTGCTAGGTAAATACTCTACCAACTACAAAACTACTACTCTACTAAGCTACAAAAACAATTTTCAAGCTGCTTGAAAGTCTAAACTCTACCAATAAATGCTGGGTCTGTGAGGCCAGATCCAATACACCGGGGAGCTCACCAAGAGCCCAGTCTCCCCAGACTTCTTTCCAGGGTGTTGGCTGACTCATGGCATGAACCAAGCAAAATGCAGGTGGCTGCTGGGAGGCTAGGCAGCCAAAGCTTGAAGCAAACCTCCCAGAGCTGGACAGACCCAGCAGGGATCTAGGGACCTCCTGGTGTTGGACAGATATAGCAGAGCTCAGGGGACAGACAGAGCAGGGCTCAGGGTCCATAGGCAGGGATTGGAGGAGGTGCCCCTGAAGAATGAGTTCCAAGAAAAAACCCAGGTTGGGCAATTGCAAAACAGAAAGGGCAAGGGGAGCAAAGGAAAATGGCAAATGTAGCTTCATCAGCTCAGGGTTAAGACGAGGAAGGGTGAGTGAGCAGGATGATTAGTGAGAGGAGCAAGGGCAGAGGGAGGACACGTTATCAGATTCGCGGCTTGGAGACAAGGCCACACACACACACACACACACACACACACACACACACACACACACACACACACACACAAAGGCCACACACACACAGAGCTGGAACCCATGACAAAGGGGAGGAGGGAAAGAGACGCTTCATCTCTTCAGATTGCCCCCAGCACACACATTTGATCACTAGGCCTCACTTCAGGGAGAACCTCAGGTGACTTTACCCACAATTCCCTCTTAGCAATGTCCTACCTGATGATGGCAGCCCTTTGCTATTCTGTCCCACTCACTGTCTGTGCAACAAGCCTGTCTTCTCTCCCATAGCAAATCCTCTGCTGTAGCAGCCCCACTGCCGCCACCACTCCATGTACTCTGCCTTACACTTTCAGTAGTTACTCTAAGGCAGGTGTGTTCCTCTAACAAAGATATGCATACCTCCCCTAACAA
This sequence comes from Cricetiscus sungorus, assembly GCA_030556225.1. Lineage (NCBI taxonomy): Eukaryota > Metazoa > Chordata > Mammalia > Rodentia > Cricetidae > Cricetiscus > Cricetiscus sungorus. Next base: position 78,959,696 of record JANBXA010000007.1, on the reverse strand, counting down.
AGATTCCACACCCCAGAGATGGCTTTTCCTGGTTACACAGGCCAATCCCTCGACTTTCCCTCCTCTGGGGGAAAAGCAAACTCCAAGAAGTAGGGAACTCCTTGGCTGCCCTAGAATTCACCCAGCAGGCTTCATGACTTTCGATCAGCTCTCACTCACTCCATGTCCTCCAATCATAGATGAACTTGGGGGTGTTAAATGAGATGCTGCATGCTAAGTACAACCCTTGAGAAAGGTGATCTTCAGAACAGAAGCACACTTCCCATGGGCCTCGGCAATTCCCTCTTCCATCCATAGGAACGACTGTGTGCCCACAATCACCAGGAAGAAGGTGGACACAGTTCTCTCTCATTAAGGAACACCAAGTCAGAGGTCAAAACAGAAGGGTCAGTGTGCACCACCTCACAGAGAAATGTTTAGCCCCTACCAGAGTGAGAAGACTATAAACCCTAGACACCAGCAGATCTGTGGCACCTGTCAGCAATTCATAATGGAAAATATCAACTGCCAGGTGGTAGTGGCATGCACTTTTAATCCCAGCGCTCAGAAGGCAGAGACAGACAGATCTCTGGGAGTTCAAGGCCAGCCTGGTCTACTGAACAAGCTCGAGGACATGGCCTCCAAAGCTACAGAGAAACCCTATCTTGAAAAAACAAAACAAGGAAGGAAAGAATGAAAGACAGAAAGATCCACTCCTGCTCAGTCCAGTCACAGCAGGGAGAGACTTGGTCAGGCCTCAGCATGGTGATGGGACAGACTTCGGTTGACTCCCCACTGGAGACCATACCCTCTCTGAGGAGTGGATGGGAGTAGGTTAAGGGCAAGGTAGAGGGAGCTGGATGAGGGGGAGAGAGGAGGAACTGGGATTGATATGTAAAATTAAAAATAAACTTAAATATATATATATATATATATATATATATATATATATATATATGGTAAAACCATAGCAGGAAGAGGTGCTAAGAGCATCTTCCTGAAGTCTTGCATTACAAATTCCAGGGGAGTTCACTGAAACGAGATGTTTCTCAAAAGGGTCTTTAGGCCAAACCAGTGTGAGCGTGACAGACGCCCAGGGTGTGATCTAGGAGTTTCACAGCACCCACACGGCTGTACTATGTGCTGAAGTGGTCTCAAGAGTCTTCAAGAGGGAATGAGGTCAAGTGTGGGGCCAACATAAAGCCACAGAGTTGATGTTGAGTGTGTTCAAGGCCCAGGGCTGCCACTTTCTTTCATGTTCATACTCAAACATTGCAAGCTACCTGCCATCATCTGAAAAGACAGAAAATTAGCCCCCTGAAATGCAAGTTCCCCAATCCCGAACCTCATTACCATCAGCATATCTTATGTGGGTTCTTTATTGACACAAATCACCTGCTGCTACCACAAAAAGTCCCATGTACCATTCACGCAGGCACACACTATTCCTTCCTGCTTGGTGAATTCCTATTCATCCTGCAGGACCAGCTGAAGGCCCTGGTCCTGCAGGGCCTCTCAGGCTGCCAGGGGGGTTTACTGACTGCTCCCTCCTTTGGGCCTGCCCAAGGCCTCCGTTGGACACCCCTCTTCTGTGTTATACTACACTGACCGCTCCACATCCAAGGTTCTGCATAGTGATGTGAATGGCTCCACTTTGCTCTTCTTTAGGTGAGCTGAGGAGCTCAGGGAACAAACGACCAGATCTCCCGGGGACAGACTCGGGGCGGGTTCATCCCCTTCCCCTAAACCCCCAAGACATGTCAACTTCTTTCAGGAAGGCGGAAGCCTTGGACAGAGGAGGCTTGAGTGAGGGGCTGCGGAATCGAGGGGGGAGCAATGGACTGTCTTGCTTTTCCGTAGTCCAGACAACCGAAGTTGGGATGGAGACCATCTACTCCCAGAGGTGACTGCCCACCCACGCAGAGACCCGCTAAGGGCGGCCCCTTCCCGAAGCCCACTCGCCGGTTCTTCCTTACCAGGGAAACACAGCCATCTTCCCAGTCACATGACAGCTTGTTCTCGGCGCTCAGCCCCTTTTCTCACGTCCAGAGAAGCTTGGCCCCGCCCTGGCTGCCATGATTGTGAAGGGCAGGTTCCGCTCTGAAGATCCTTGCTTCCGTCACCCGCCATGTTTGTGATGGGCAACTTCTTCCGGGTTCGGGACCTCAGCGTTTGTGAAGGGCAGTCGTCGTTGTCGGTGTCCCGCCACCACCGCAAACCCTAGCTCCGTTATCCCGCGTGATTTGTTTTGGTATTTTGTTTTGTTAATATACTTGCCTCTGTCTCCCGAATGCTGGGATTAAAGACCTACATCACCACGTCTGGCTTAAATCATATTTATGAGTGCATAGATGTGTCACGGTGCACTTTGGAGATGGGGGTTTAACAGTCAGGTTCTGGTCCTGCTTTAGCTTGAACTCAGGTCATCGGGCTTGGCATTTAGATGCCGTTACCCTCTGAGCCATCCCACTGACCCGCCAGGGCCCGGAGAGGCACGAGTGCTGCCGGCTGCTTGGCCCGCCTGCGCCCTCTGGTGACAGGTAAAGTGTGTACACATCCATCCCTGCTGAGGTTCACACCACTAGAGATTCAGAAGCAAATTAGCTGTTTGGCTTGGCTTCTCTCTGCGCTTCGTGGGGTGAGGCCCTTTGGGCATACTTTTCCAACAACTGACAACATGCGTCCGAACATAAGCAAGCAGTCGGCCACAGAACTTTGCGGGTCCTATTTTGTGTGTGTGTGTGTGTGTGTGTGTGTGTGTGTGTGTGTGTGTGTGTGTTTAAATGGATGAATTACAATATTGTAGTAACAGAAAATTGTATTCAACACACTTTGCATAGTGTTTCTTAATAGACACCTCTGGAGTAGCTATCATTAATCACTTGGTTTTGGAAAACTGGAGCTCAAAGCTAGTAAGTGCTGAGATTCTCAGCTAACTCTAACTCTAACTCAAATAAGAATGGGTTTAGGCCGGGCAGTGGTGGCACATGCCTTTAATCCCAGCATTCAGGAGGTGGATCTCTGTGAGTTTGAGACCAGCCTGATCTACAAGAGCTAGTTCCACGACAGACTCTAAAGCCACAGAGAAACCCTATCTAAAAAGAAAAAAAAAAAAAAAAAAAAAAAAAGGATGGGTTTAGATTTGGGAAATTACCAGACAGCGTCTACTCATACCTTCCTGGTTCTACTTCCAGTGCATTTCCTGAAGGAGCACCATCACCATCTTATGAGTTCTGGAAAAGGCAATTGAGTATGCTTCAACTAGGACTAAGTAAGGTTTGCAGAGTCCCAGTTTTTTGGTCCGTGCAGTTGAGGTAACTGCAATGGTAAGGTGAAAAAAATGTTATCATAAAGTCCCTCAGTTGACTGTCAGAAGTCATGCTTAATGAGGCAGGCAAAAGTCAGTCTTTGTTCTCAGAGCCTTCCTCTTTGTAGTGCCAGCTGCCAACCTCAGTCCAGAAGCTGGAGAGTCTGGGCTGGAGAAATGCCTCTTCTAATGGCTGCTCTTCCGGAGGACCCAGATTTGATTCCCAGCACCCACCTGGTGGCTCACAACTGTCTGTAACTCTAGTCCCAAGAGATCTGATGCCCTCTTCTGACCAACACAGGCACCAGCTGCATGTAGTCAGAGACAAACACACAGGCAAAACACTTGTACATAATCAAATAAATAAATATAAATTTTAAAAGAAACTGGAAAATTGAGGGCCATGGAGAAACACTGAAGAGATCCGAGTCTTAAAAGGCAGCATTTTATTAATTAGTTTGCATTGTTGCTGAAACCAGTCTAACTCTATCCCTGGGTGTTGGGATTGTTGGCATGAAGCTACTGTACTCAACTTCTAATTGTGTGTGTGTGTGGGGGGGATGGTCTGTGGGTCTGTGTGGTATATGCATGTGTGCAGATGCAATTGCTCCACAAGTCTATGTCTCAGGATTCCTCTATTGCTCTCCAACTTAGGTTTTTGAGACAAGGTTTCTCTCTTACTGAATCTGGAGCTGTGTAACTGGTTGGCTGGCAACCAAGCTCTAGATATCTGCCTATCAACGCGCTCGTGTGCGCGCGCACACACACACACACACACACACACACACACACACACACACACACACACACACACAGGTGCCAGGGTTGCAGGTGCACAGCCTGTTTGCCAGACTTATGTAGGTGCTAGGGAATCTTCATGTTTGTGCAGCAAGCACTTTACCTACTTAGATAGCTTCAGAATTCCAGTTAATTTATATGTATAAGTATTTTTCCTGCATGTGTGTCTCTGCACCACGTGTATCTGGTACCTGTGGAGGCCAGAAAAGGATATAGGATCTAGGATGATCCCCTGGGACTGGAGTTGGACAGTTGTGAGGCCACCATGTGGGAATCCAACTGGGCTCTGGAAGAAGACTGATGCTCTTACTGTTATTTCATCTCTCCAGTCCTAAGCTGATTTTTAACTGACATATGACAGGTCTGACACAATTCTTATCCTTGTTACAGTGACCAAAGAAGACTGCAGTGCATTCTATCCCAAACTCTTTGTTTTTCAAGGTTTTGGAACTTGATGTTACATGGTTTATGTGGTGTTGGGGGTGGAACCCGGGGCTTAGTGCATGCTAGGTATGCTGGCTGGTCTGATGTCAACTTGACACAAGCTAGAGTTATCTGAAAGGGGGGAACCTCAATTGAGAAAATGCCTCCATAAGATCTAGATATATGAGTTTGAGGCCCACCTAGTCTACAGAGTGAGTTCCAGGACAACCAGGACTGTTTCACAGAGAAATCCTGTCTGGAAAAGCCAATCAACCAACAAACCAAGACCCAGCTATAAGGCACTTTTCTTAATCAGCACCCCTCCATGGCCTCTGCATCGGCTCCTGCCTGTCTTGGTTTAATAAGGATCAGGAGAAACAAATAGGCCGATGTTTATTTAGGGAGAAATAACTTACAACATAGACAGAGGAACAGCAGCAGGTTCCTGGTCTCAAGGATGCCTCCGGATGCTCTCCTGTCCATGTCCCACCAGCAAGAGAGAGCTCCCAGGCTCCTCCTCAGACCTAGTTCCCCAGGTTAATTCCACCCCTATCTCCACCTCCAATGAGTGTGGTCAGTGCCACAGAAGCAGACAAAGTGAATATCTCACTACACCTGCCTCCAGGTTCCTGCCCTGTTTGAGTTCCTGTCCTGACTTCCTTGGATGATGATCAGTGATATTGAAGTGTAAGCCAAATAAAGCCTTTCCTCCCCAATTTGCTTTTGGGTCATGGTGTTTCCTTGTAGCAATAGTAACCCTGAGTAAACAAGACTCTCCTAATAGTAGCATCACTGCTTGTTTCTAGAACCATTTTCATTGGGTTAAACATAGACTGGAGGTTGCTCATGGGACAGTGACTTCTGATGAAAACAGTCCCATTATTCGTATTATTTAGTACATTATAGCATCAGTGATTTCCAGTCATTTCCAACACTGCTAAGAACATGAAGATAACGTGAGCTAGAGTGATTAGAGGTGTGTGAGCACTGAACCTTGCAGATGACCAAATACAGCATCTCAGCAAGAGGGGAAAACTAGCCATTGGGGTAACATTAGAGCTCTCAATGTGGAAGACAAAGGCATCACTACGAGAGTCCATCTAAGCATTCCCTCCCTCCTGTCTCTCCATTGCTCTTGCCAGATGTCTAACTCCTAAGAAGCAAAGACATTATTCAAATGTAGCAGCAGGACAGGCTGACTGTTAAACAACAGGTATGCCTATCATCAGGCTTAAGTTGTAAATGCTAAAATCTCAGATGCTGTTTGGGTACATATTCCTCAGCATCTAGTCCCAGATGTCCTCCCTTGGTTAAAAAGAAAAAGATCTAACAAGATTTCCTTTAGGATGAAAAGTTTATTTTGCCTTTTACCTAGAAGCAAGACTAGTGAAAATCAAAGTATAAAAATAAATACAATTTACATTAACAGACATTCCAGTCAAAGTAAAAATAACAATACACATAATGCATATAAATAAAACTTCAAAAGCACAAAGTGCCTGGCACTTTTCTGAGACAAAATTGTGAACATTCAAATATAAAACTGATAAACTTTTACCTTGAAATTAAAAACACACTCCAGTTTCTCATCCTTAATCTAAAAGTAGTTGTAACTTTCCAAACACACTTTTCTTTAGTTAATTCATAGTAATATACACAGCTCCTCTTCTTACTGAAGAGACCACAATGATACAAGTAAATGACCTGAGTGTTTGGAACAATGAAACACAGTTTATCACATTTGAAAGATAATAACTCGGTATTAAAAATTTTGTAACATGGACTTTTGTTTTGTTTGTTTTTTGTTTTTTCAAGACAGTTTGTCTATGTAACCCTGGCTGTCCAGGAATTCAATATGTAGCCAGGCCTGCCTCAAACTCGAGATCTGCCTCCCTCCACCTCCCCCAGTGCTGAGATTAAAAGCGTGTGCCACCACCACCTGGCAGTAATCTGAACTTTTTTTTATTTGACTGTCTTCTATTCAATGAATAATTAAGTCTCAATAAAGAAAACCAAGTATATAACCAGAGCAGCTTATTACTTTATAACTATGGCTGGGCATAAAAGTCAAATCTCAGATGAAAGAAAAATCAGAAAAACAATCTTTATCTCCATATTCCTAAAAGGTTATTAATATATATAGGCTGCATCTTCAAAATACTAGTATCTTTAAAATTCAAGTTGTAAGGATTAAATATACACAATCCCAATGTTATGTAAGAAGCACAAAGCCCTTTTTAGAATTGTATGAAAAGTAACATTCTCTTTCATGAAATCATATCCTCTTGGTACATTGTTAGTTGATGCATTTAATAAATATGTTAGTTATGAAAGCCATAAATTTCAGTGCCTTTATTGCAAGTTTTAAATTAGACAGTATTACTATGCTATCTATCTGATTTCTTATTAAATAGCCCTTTATTCTCTCCTAATTAAAGCATGCTGGAAAAAGAAGACTATGAAGAAATAAGCTATACAATAAGATAGAATTAACTGCATGCAGTCTGCTGTCCTTATTTTCACAATGCACTCCCAGGTGCTGTATTCATGAAGATTGTGCTATCTTTTCTAGACTTGCCACCTTCCAAGAAAGTCCTTATAAGTCTACCTATCCTAACAATAACACACATGAAACCTAACATTTCTGTAAAACAACTATAGTTGTCCACAGAAATCTTCTTCTACCCAAAACCTTGACCCCAGCCACTTCTCATTTGGATTTAGTGTGTCAAATGTTTCATCCTATATAGCTATACTGCAAGTCAAAGGAGATGGAATCTTGGGTGTTTTCAATCCATATACTTCTGCAATAATTTCCTTTTGAATAGAACAGTATCTAATTTGTTTATCAAATTCAGCAATCAGTATATAGTCAAGAATAAAATTTAGGTTATAGGAACAAATTAAAATTGATGGTACCTTTTCAACACTGTAAAAATAAGTTCAAATTTCTTCTTATGTTTATAAAAGAGGGTTGACTGTAGACCTCTGGGCACATACAGTATGTTTATATATGCTAAGCTCAGAGACAATTAACTGCTAATCATCTTCACCCAAACTAACATTAATAGGAAAATGAGGCAGGAATTCTCTGAACTGACCAGATTATACAACAATGCTCAGCCCTTGCTGCCCCTTTGCCTGTATAAACAGAGTCCGCCCAAGGCTAAATCAAAAGTCCTAGCCAGGGAATGGAATGTGGGTAACAACACGACCTCCTCCCCTGCTTCATCCCAGTGAATGCTGTCTTCTTAAATTGTCGCAACATTTGGCCGCTTTCTTTGGATTTTTCCTGCATATGCTCCTAAAGATAGAGCAAAATTAGTATTATTTCTCAAGATTAGAAATTTTCTGTACTATAACTTAGTAAGTTACCAGGCATGGGGTTAAGCAATATATGTTGTTAAACTTAGTTCTGAGGTAGAAACTGTTACTCTCATTTTAAGGACATTACAGCGTCAGCAATCTGCTGCCTCAGCTAACACTGCAATGGGAACTAAGAACTCAGTTGACCTGTCACCTCCCTTTCCTGTCTTGTTTCACAAGTTGCTACTCTGTTGTGGTCAGTGGTTTCCAGATCCACTGCACATCCACTCACACATACAACACCAATGAGGAAATCAACTTTCAACATAGGCTCAGAGACTGAAATTTAATTTGTAGAAACAGTAATTTCAGATGCTATGCAGCATCTTTAGGCACTTGAAAATTCAACCTCAGCCTAAGAATACAACATACAACTGTGACAAAACTGGGTGTGGTAGCTATAATCCTTGGTGAATAAGACTCTGTCAGGAAGATCCTAAGTTCAAAGCCAACCTGCGCTATAAGTGAGATTCTCTCTCATACAAAAACAAACAAGAGTTTTCTATAAATTAATTATTAATAAATGACTTAATGCTCATATAGACCAAATTTAAATTATTTAAAACATAAACCATGACATTAGAAATTTGCTAGGATGAAGTAATTCTTTTAAGAACAATATTAAATTAATAATTAGCATTTTAGTATGTCAAGTTCTGAATTTATATAAAATTTACAAGGATGAAATTGAGCATTATGTACTTTCATTGTCAATTCAGTCATATAAATGTTAGAAAAACAAGGCTTTTTTACTTGTTTATAAACAGAGAAATTGTACATATTGATTATATTTATATTACTACTGTACTGCAATACAATTAAACTTGAAAAGCTATAAAATTGAGCTTTGTTACACATTATTAATTACAGCAACTGCCTGTTCATCCTTCATAGTGTCAATTACTCAGTGGAAAGAGCACTTGTTTCCTTGTTTATAGACTCACAAGTGACAAATCATGGAGATGAAATGCATGAGAACAAAACATGGAAAGTGGTCACTGTGGCAAACTGATGTTATTGGGCAAAACATTACTTACTCCGCAATGATTTTCCAGCCACCTGAGAGTTACCGCAGTCTGTAACACTAACATAAAAACTGAAAACATCCTAACACTTCACATAGTCACAAGCAACAAAGCTGCTGCTTGGGCTGAGTTCTTACAAAGCCAGCTAACACACTGCCTCTAAGGCAATGGGACTCTCCCACCTCCAATAACTGTCACTCAGTGACTTCAAAAGAGGATCTGGTGAAGTATCCTAGATACATGTGGCATTATGAATTCTGTCCAGGGCATTCGTGCAGAAGATCTGCAATCATCTCATAGTTCCTGATAGCTTGTTCTCTCTTAGAATCTATGTGAACAACAGGTGATAATAAAATCACTTGGTATAATATTGCCCCTTCTCGTCTAACTTGGAGGAAACTCCTCACTAATATAGTTAAAATATTGCCTAATTGTTACTACTGGGGAGATTAGAATGAATTCAAGCTTCCCTCCATGTCTTAGGGATTAAAGCTGTCAGAGAGCAGCAGTGAGAGTATAGCACAGCATAGTTTCTAATGGGTTGCAGAATCCAGTGAGCATAATCAAAATGTCTTAACCAAAACACCAACACACATTAAAGCATTTGGTAAGAGTTTTGGATTAGCTCAACTAAATCTGTCTTTTTGCCACCATAAAATGAATTTTAGAACAAGTTTGCATTTCACCCTTGAGTAATGCTCACAAGATGGTATAAGGAGATTCGGCTCAGGCTTCTTACAGAGGGAAAGCTTGGGACCTCTCCACACACCTGGCATATTCACTGAGAATTTTGTGGTCATGTGCAGACTCAGAAACCCTGGCTGACACACTGCCATGGGGCTGAAAAGACCCACATCAGACATGAGATGAACATTTCTTCTCATCTATAAAAAGGTTCTGAGTAAGCTTAGATAATTCTACAAAAATTTCCAAATTAAAAGAGTTTCCTATAAAATTACTAGTCATTAAGACAGGCAGCCTAGCTCATGGGATTTTTTTTTTTCCTGGCTGCCACAAAATGCTAAAACAAAGGTCACCAATAGGAATGTCCACGAATATGCCAACATTATGGTGGCAAGGAAGACTGCATTGCATGTCCCACTGTGAAGCCTGAGTCGTGGGGTAGAGTGTGCATACCCCTGGTTGAACGGGCTCTGGGAAGTCATTGCTACACACCTGACACAGGCGCTCTGTTAGGCACTCTGCTCTGTGAAGGCTTCTGTCTAGTTTGCACAACCCCCTTCACTGATGTCTTAGGGGTTCTAATTGAATATAAAAAGGTTAATGAGTCACTTGCATGAAGGTCTGAATTACAGAGAAAACAACCACCCAGCCATCAGCTACTCAAAGCATAAGCAAGTTGCGAAGAACTGAAGGCCCACATTAGCAGCCATCAGGAGAGCTGCACTGTGTTTCAGCAGGAAAGCAGACCCCTGCTTCACACTCGGTTGGAGAATCATTGGCTGAGGCTAAGCTTACTTGATGAATAAGCTTATATTAAAACATATAATGAGTAAAATGGTATGAAATGAGAGTAAAAGCATGCCAATATCAGATGACAACTAAGATACATTATATAGACGTGCAGCAAGAAGGCAGTCTGCACACAAAATCAGATTTTGATGCTATGCATGATAGCACGTACAGTAGATCTTGTACTGAAGGGAACAGTATAATTATTTTTCCATTTCAACTCATCTTGGCTTGAGTATTTTCAAATCCCCATGTATGGCATTCTTACCCTTGTCTACTAAGTAGCCTATGAACAGGTGCATTCTGTCCTTGGTTTGGCTGAAGGACTCTGTTGACAAATTAAATACAAAATTAATCCCAAAAGACAAATTCCATTTCTCCCACTTTTTTTCCAATGGGTGGAAGGTGATAATGGTGAGGCTAGAAGCCCTCTACGCAGCATCATGGCCTGTGTGTCACAAGGCAGCTAACTGACTAAAGCATGTTAATAAGGGATGTACATTTTGCTCACTGTAAGCTCAGACCTCAGGAAAGCCATGTCCAACACATGCAACCCTTGAGCTTTTAGAGAATTTACTGACATACCATACAAAAGCAAACTTCTCGAACATGATCTAGCACACTCATTTTACGAGACAGTGAAAACGAGTATGTACTAAGTCAATGTCCTAAAGTTTTCCAACAAGTATCAAAGGTTCCCTTGCTAGTCTGAAACTTCTTCCAGGAATGGCCTGGCCTACAAACAGTGCCGGTAGATGCTGATCAGACCCACATGTGGCTGGGAAGAGGACCAGACATTAATAGGAGTCCTAGGCCACAGCTCCTCCAGCTCTGCAGCAGAGTCTCTTTACATCGAAACCCTTTTTAAAAAGCAAGCTTTAAAAAAAGCAAACTTTGAATATATAAAATTTCCTTTAAAAAAAAAAAGCCCCTCACTGAGATGAAGTGATTTTTCTCACCTTGTTTCTGAAGGGTGTTGCTTAAGCAGAAACTTCTTATTTGGCATTCCCATTTCAGCAACCCTGGCACAAAGATAAGGACAATGTATTTGAGAAGGGAGGAAACAGACTTATAAATGACAAATGAGCAATGAGAAGTGAGGGGCCTGCTGAAGGCCTATGCTGAGCATATTAAAAGGTTTTAGGAGCTGGAGACACAACTCAGACATTAAGAACACTGGCTGCTCTTCCAGAGGACCTGGGTTTGGTTCCCAGCACCCACACGGCCAACAACAACTATCTGTAACTCCAGTTCCAGGAGATCCAATGCCCTCTTCTGACCTCTGTGGACACTAAGCAGATCATAAATACATGCTGGCACCTAAAACAACTTGTTTTAATGTTTTTAAATGATAGTTACTAGAATTTACTTCCTTGAGCTTTTGCCCCAGGATCAGGAAGAATATATTTAAATAGTGAAAAAATGAAATATTAAATATAAGGACTAAGTAATGAGATTGGCTGGTTATCAGTAATACAAGTTGAATGTTGATAAATAATGTATACTTTATCAAAAAGATAAATCAGCTTTTTCCACTGATTTGATGAATCTCTATATCAAAAGGGGGAATTCTGCCCAGCATGGCGGCAGACACCTTTAATCCCAATTTAGGCTACATTGTATGTTCCAGGCCAGCCAAAGTTACATAGTGAAATCCTGTCTTTAAAACAGAGTGGAAGGGAGCTAAGGAGAGCTGGCCCCACCACTTCACCTGGGTGGTGGGTGGGGTGAAGTGAGGAGCGGGACCAGCAAAAGCCTGGACTCAGCTAGCAACTCAGCTATCACCCAGGCCCACATCTAGGACCTTGAGTTGGCCCACCCCAACACCCACCCCATCTATGACCTGCTGGAGCACATGAAGGGGCCAGTCCTGCAAAACCACAGCCACAGGATCTCAATGAATCAAGGCAACAGCAGAATATCTGAGAGCGGTCTCAGTGAGGATTTAGTATTGATGGTGTGCCAGAAGCCAGGAGCCTTGAACTACTAACAACTCAGTGCAATGAACATTTGCAAGTAAAACTGTTTGGGCAAAAGGGTTCACTGCATGACACACGACAGCTCCCAAGCACAGAAGAAGAGCTGAGTGCTCCAAGTAAGGCAGAACTGGAGGCAGCGACGGCTGTGACTAGAATGAGAGAAGGCTGTTATTGATAGAGGAGCAAGGTGTTACCCAGAGGATCCATGAGATTCTTTTTTTCTTCTCTTTTTAATGTTCTTTTCCTGGGGAGGTTATAAGGATGGAGGGTGGAAATGGAAGAACTGGGAAATGAGTGGGATTAGTGTGCTACATGTGAAATTTCCAAAGGATCAATGAAAAAAATTATATTTAAAAAATGGGGGATTTCTATCAGCTTAACTGCAGAAAAGCAAATTGGTATTTCTAACTTAATTTTTCTTTTACCTTATGCATGAGTATTGCCTGTATACATGTAACACATGCATGCAATACTTGTGGAGACCAGAAGAGGGCATCATAGCCCTTGGGACAGAGTTCCAGGGTTGTGGGTGCTAGGAACAAGAGCAGTAACAAGAACTGGTCCCCTGCAAGAGCAGCCAGTGCTCTAACCCACTGAGCCATCTCTCCAGCCCCTGCTTATGTCTCACTGGAACATGAACAGGACAGCTGACAACTAAAGTTAACTGGCCGATAATAAAGTGACAAACAGAACTTACTTCATGAACTTCTTCCTGTCAAGAGACTTCTGTGTTGCCGCTGAAAGCGCCACTCGTGGACTTTTCATTTTATCCTTCAAGTACAAAAGAAACATCAGCCTGACTAGTGCCAGTAGCATTGTGTTAAAGCATTGTGTTAACATATGAGAGGATCCCAAGTCATCTGGTTTGTCTGTCTGTTTTAGACAGTGTCTCTTTACATAGCCCTGGCTGTCCTGAAGTACAGCATGTCAACCGGGCTGGCCTCAAACTCAGAGATCTGCCTGCCTCTGCCTCCCGAGTGCTGGGACTAAAGGTGTGTCCCACCACGCCAGGCTTTAATGTTTTTACGTAATCTCATTTTAAACACTTAAAATTACTACTTCTATTTATACTTTTGTGTGTGGTGGCCAGGCAGCACTCTTTTGTTGTTGTTGTTTTGGGTTTTGTTTTTGAGTTTTTTAGGATTTTTTGATTGGTTGGTTTTTGCTGTTATTTTGTTTTTTGGGAGGGTGGGGTAGGGGGTGCAGGGATTGTTTTTCCATACAGGCTTTCTGTGTGTAGTCCTGGCTATACTGGAACTCACTGTGTAGATCAGGCTGGCCTCTACCCAGCAAGCACTCTGATATGCAGTGTTTTGCATTATTTGGAATTACTTTTCACATTTCAAAAATGATTTAAAAAAAAAATCTGTATGAATGTGCTAAGAAAGCTCAATCGGAAGCAGCTGATAGATAGCTTTCTATGAGCTACCAGAACAAAATGGTCAAGTCTTAGTCCTCAAATCCAATCCCAGTGCAGTAAAGAGTTCTAAAGGGTTCTGTACTGTAGTTTCTATAGAGCACATCACAGGACTCAGTGGCACTGGGAATCCTGGGGATCACCTGGCTTCAGAACTATTGGGGAATAACATGGAGCCTCTCTCACCGGAGCTCAGAAAAGCCCCCCCATTAGAAAGGCACATGGCATACATACCATCTGCCGGAGCAGTTTCTCTTTGCGGGCCTCTCGATCATGATGGAGGATTGACATTCTCTCAGCTGCATCCATTACGAAGAAGATATCATGAATACCATATAGGGCAGCTCGCAGCTAGGTGTGAAAGAAGAGAATCATGTCTGCACTTAAAAGATGAGGCTACACTTTAGTAGTACATGTATACAGTGTGCACTTGTTACATTTCAAATAAGTGAGAACAGGAGTTTTCACTGAAACCCATTCTCCCTGGTTAAATGAAGAGAAAAATACATTTCCAATCCTGGGTCTCCAATTAAGAGCTGACCAGTGTCCTGGGAACCCTTCAGGACAGCAGCATCTACCTGAGCTAACACTCGTTCCTGAAGGGAAGCATCTTGGGCTGAGACAACACCTCTCTTCAGTGGGGCTTCTGACTGAAAGCTTCGTATGAATTCCATAGTGTCCTGAAAGAAAGAGACGCTCCTTCAAAAGCAGTTTTCTAGTAGTTTTACTATAGTTTCCTTTTATTCTCTTTCGCATCAAAAATTACTAAGAACACAAAACTATTACTGATGACACAGCAAGCAGCCCCTATACCCCACCCTCTCCCTGCCTCCTGCTGCAGTGGTTTTTGAGGCCTCTCAAAAGCTTCCTCCTGCCCAGAATGCTGAGACTATAAACATGAAGCTATGCTGTTCGGGCAGCCTTCTGCACCCTCTCCATAAGGGAAGTCAGATGGTCTAAATCATCTTAGCAGTCACTTGAACAGCCATCATTAATTTACATGTGGTGTCCAGGCACCTTAATTGCCTATCTATGAGAGCATTTGTATGTTTGGTGAATGTCAGGTTGAATCTAAAAATTCTGATACTGATGGAGAGGGAGTGGCAATGACCTTGACCATATTGCTGAATTTAGATTTGTACATAGCAATAAATCAGACCTGGAGGCAATACTCATTGCAATACCAGATGCTGAGGATAAAGGTGATAACCAACAAGGAGGAATGTGAAGAGGAAGCACACAAACACAGATGGGGCCAGCCCTACAGCTATAACCTATGGGTGACTTCCCATTTAGCAAAGCCAAGCAGAGGCATGCTATCTTGGCTGTGAGCAGCGCAGCTGGGACAAGACAGAAGATGCACTGTGAGGTTCTGGGGTGGAATGGGGCAGATAAACAATTGCTGGGTAGTATGTGCATGCCAGTGATGAGTGAAATGGCCTGTGCTGCTATAAGACTGCTCATGGTGACACACCATGTGATCTAACACTTGAGAGGTTGAAGCAGGAGGACAGCCATGAGTTTGAGGTCAGCTTGGGCTAGAGTGAGAGCCTGTCTCTAAAAATAAATAAGTACTTTGTTTGTAGAAGAGGACCAGAGCATTGCCCACTCAGGAGTGAAAGATTAAAGTCCTTTTCTAAAACTCATTCACACCAGCTCCTTCTTGAGAGGCAACAAGTTGTCACCAACAGAAGAACTGATAACCCTTATTCACACAGGTGACTCAACCACAGGTATCTGTAGCTTATCACACAAAAAAGCTTTCTGTCCTCAGGTCCCCTGTGGGCGGGCTGACCAGCCCAGCCTTTACTGTGTGAGTATTCCATGTGCCAGAGTCTGGTGTGGGGAACTGCACAGGACCATAAGAGGTGAAGGGACCAGGCGCTAATGAGACCAGGAAGAGCTGAGGAATGCCTGCTGAGGGCCTAAGGCTACCCTCAGTTCTAACGGCCCAACACCTCAGGGGGATCCCTGCCTCTATTATTCTCCCCAGGGACATGATAGAAGTCTTGTACTAGTCCAGAGCCCAGATTAATTAACTCAGGCATCTCCGTGAGCCTCCTGGCAGATGCAGCCACATGCCCTGCCTTTGGCACAGTGCTTAGACTCACTTTTGCTCCCTGTGTCCAGGGTCAGCCTGTCCTGCTATGGCCTCTTGAGGTAGAGGCTTTCATTTCCCAACTCTTAGACTAGTTTTCTATGACAAAACAAGTGAAACTGGGAGAAAGTTCTCAAAGAATTTGAAATGATTAAAATTGTTTTATCTTTGTACTAGCTTAACACATAAACTTTGGTCTTCTATATTAATATGCTCTTGTTCTTTCTTTAAAAAGATTTATTTTGATGGGCATTGGTGGCTCATGCCTTTAATCCCAGCACTCAGGAGGCAGAGACAGGAGAATCTCTGTGAGTTTGAGGTCAGCCTGGTCTATAGAATGAGTTCCAGGACAGGCTCCAAAGCTACAGAGAAACCCTGTCTTGAAAAAACAAAACAACAATAACAACACAAAAAGATTTATTTTTATATGCATGAGTGTTTTGCCTTCAGTGTGCATATATCTGCAGTACTCATGATGCTCAGAAGAGGGCATTAGAACCTCCTGAAACAGGAGTTATAGGCAGTTGTGAGCAACCAGGTAGATAATGGGAACTGAACCCCGGTCCTCTGAAAGAACAGCCAGTGCTCTTAAATGATGAACCATCTCTCCAGCCTCAAAAAAAAAAAAAAAAATGGTGGTGGTCATGCCTTTAATCTCTGCACTCAGGAGGCAGGGGGGAGATGTCTGAGTTCAACGTCAGCACGGTCTACAAAGTGAATTCCAGGATAGCCAGGGCTACATAAAGAAACCCTGTCTCAAAAAACAAAACAAAAAAGTGGTCTGGGATATTTTTGTTTTTTGATGTGTACCACAGCACATGTACATAGGTTAGGGAACAACTTAGAAGCTGGTTCTCTTTTTCCATGTGGGTGCTGGAGACTGAACTCAGGTTGTTAGTCTTGGTGGCAGACACCTTTGCCCACTGAGCCACCTTGACTATATTAATTATACATATTTTGGGTTTCATTATGACACTTTCATACCCGCACATTTCTTTTTGCACACCCCTGTCATCCTCCGGTGGCCTATCCCCCTCTCACCAATCCCCTCTCCCTTTCCTCATTAGTTCCTCTCCTACTTTCATGCCTTGTTTTGGTGACCCAATGAGTTCTTTAGGGCTGCTTACCAGTGGCTGCAACAGAAAAAGAATGTCTCTCCCTCTCCATCAATGTTAATTGCACAAATCTTCTAGGAGGAGCAGAGCCCCACAAACCCCTCCCATTTTCATGACTAATCTTATGCACATTTTATGCAAATAATCCCAGTAGCATGTTCAGGAGTACAGAAAGGGCTGGAAGATAGTTCAGAGGATACACATCCTGTACAAGGATAGGACCTGAGTTCAAACTCCTGCACCCATGTAAAAAGCCAGGTACAATCATGTGGCCTGCAACTCTAGTGTTACGGCAGAGACAGGAGACTGATTCATGAGAGACCCCGTCTTGGTGGAAAGTGATGACCATGACAACCAATGTTCTCCTGTGCCTCACACACACACACACACACACACACACACACACACACACACACACACACACACACACACACACACAACTCTTGGAGGGTAATAATGTGGAAAAAACATCTAAGTAATCAGACTTATGAAATCAATTAAATCACAATAACTAAAAAAGTTTGATATGAGTTCTGAGCTCAGCTGTCAGAAGAAAGTGAAAAATGGAATTCCAACAATCTTACTTTTACAGTTTGTCGAAGCTGCTTCAGTTTGTCTGTTTGCATAAGTTTCCGAGTAAGAAATCCTTTTGCCACAGCAGTTATTTTGTTAAGTTTTGCTTGTATTTCTGGACTAAAAACCTAGAAGAAATTAGAGACAATGCTTTAGAATCCTCAATCATGACTCGTAATCTATCACTACCAGCTCAAACTCCTCTCTAGACATTTGCTCCTGTGGTTTCATCTGTACCAAAACCTAAGCTGCTTAGTGCATGGCAAAAAATAATCAACTGATGTTCAGTATACAAAATCTAAAATAACACAGCTCTTGGTGAAATGCTTGGGAGGTAAAGTCACTAGTCACCAATCTTAATGACCTAATTCAATGCCCAGGACCCACAAAATGGACAAAGAAAACCAACTCCCACAAGATACCCTCCACCCTCTATACCCACTGTGGCATGTGTGCCACTCCCCACTCCAATAAACAAACACATAAAATACAAGATTAATCGACAGACATAAATCAAGGCTTCCCACCTGAGGCCATTTAGCTTGGGCCCTTCCAAAAGGCCTTGTTACTGAGAGTTTGGTCACGCCACTGGCCAGTGATCCCCAGAGGTAGAATGGTGCCTCACTTGCAGAACCAAAGCTATATTGTAGAGCAGAATTTGTGAAGCCTAGAGAAACATACAGTATAGACTAGTGGAGTGATCTATATTGGATGCCACATAATCAGAATATGCAAAACACTGCAATCAACATTGTGACTATCCATGAATAACAGCGAACTCAGAGACTGATCCAAATGCAGATTTAAAACATCCACGGACATTCAGCTTCTGTACCAGATGGAGCTTTTAAGAGAAACAGAATTTCAAGATAATTGATGCTGTGAAAAGCTCTTACTGCTACTGGGGAATTAAAGGTAATTCCAAATCACTTGGGAGATGATCAACTGTTCTCACTTGAGCATGTCACCCGCTGCATGAATGAGCAGCTAGGCTCAGGGCCTAACTGCCTGTTCTCTTTGTTAAGGTAGAGGCGTCCCCTGGACACCTGCTCTGTGGTTTTAGATCCGATATCATGTCACTTTTCATAGCTACTAAGCAGCTGGCAAATAGGGGTAGGATGGGCATTAAATTACTGGAAGGAAGGTATGATTAGAATAGCTCACTATACAATGACTTCAAGTGGGAAACAACATTTAAAATCTACCAGCATTGTCTGAAGACTGGAGCAGGTCCACTTGGGACAACATTGTTTCTAGCAGAGCACAGCCACTTCCTTTTCTCCACTCCGGCTCCAGCGCACCGTTCAAGTTAGAGACATCCGCCGTAATCGCCTTCTCCGTCAGCATCTTCTCCTGCTCTTCTATCTCCTACAGATTGACCGTGTATCACAACATGCTAGATCCTTTAATGCTATCTAAATTATGTAACTTAGGCTTATCCCAAAAGTATGTGTAAAGAAGAGTACGTTCTTATTTATCTCAAGTTTTCCTCCCTCAAAATTATAACTGTTTAGCTGATTTCACTGTTTTAAATCTTTAAGTTGAATTTAAAATGAGATATAACTATAATAATCACAAAACAAAGTATTTTTATGATATTGTTCTTGAAAAATGTATATTTGGCGTCTATCTTTTAAGAATCTTTAAAAATATTAGGAATTCCAGAATTAAGAATTCAATAAGGTACTCTCACAAATTACTCAGTTGCTTTTAGGTTCTGATAACAAAATACTATCACACATCAAGAGCAATGCCCACCTTAGAATAAGATATACAGAACAGGAAACAGTCCGTCTCCAGGTGCTTTGGCTAACTCTTGGTAGCTAGTCCATCCCCACATCTCAGTGCCTCACTCACCCTTTGCAGTCGCTCCTGCTCCCTCTCCTGCTCCGCAATGAGGAGTGATAGCTGCTGGGCATGCTGTTCCTCCAGTCTCTTCCGCATTTCTTCAAAGGCTAACATCTTGCTTTTTAGTACCTCCTGGCCTTCTGAAAAGAAACATGTGTCCTTAATTAAAAATACTCACTAATCATCTAGCAGCTCATTTTTCTACCATCAATCTGAGCTACACTTCTGAGCAGAGGGTATCCCTGGCCCTCACATAATATAAGCCAGACATGGCCAGTTCACCATTGGAAACCATTCTCACTGGCCTTTCCCTGTCTCTCATGCTACTCAGAAAACACAGGATTATACCTCCTCACCGTCCCACTTATTCACAGATCTCCCCACTGCAGCCAAGAGTCTCTGAAGTCTGACTAGCTCTAAGATGTGGTCCTTGGAGCTGAAGACAGCAGAGGTTAAGAACACCCACTGCTCATCCAAAGGATCCAGATTTGGTTCTCAGTACATACATCAGGTGGCCTACAACTGCCTATTCCAGGGAAATGGATGCCCTCTAACCCCTTCAGACACCTGCATGAATGTGTGCACATAAACTCATGTGAGAGTGCGCTCTCTCTCTCTCTCTCTCTCCCTCTCCCTCCCTCTCTCTCTCTCTCTCTCTCTCTCTCTCTCTCTCTCTCTCTCTCTCTCTCTCTCACACACACACACACACACACACACACACACACACACACACACACACACACACACACACACACACCCCTTAAAGAGAGATGTGGTCCTTGCCAGGTGGTGGTACATGTCTTTGATCCCAGTATTTGGGAGGCAAAGGAAGACAGATTTCTGTGAGTTCAAAGCCAGCCTGGGCTACAAAGCAAGTTCTAGGTAAGTCAGGGATAAACAGAGAAATCCTGTCTTGAGAAAAAAAAAAAAAAAAAAAAAAAAAAAAACAACCACATCACAACAAATTTTAAAAGGTGCTATCATCTTGAGAGGCAGCAAACACTTCTAAGTATCTTTACCTTTAGGGCTAGTTTCTAGCATCTTATTCCTGTTCATGTAGACAGATCCTTTAGGGTATCTTCTTTCTGGCAGATGGTCCCTCTCCTGCTCGGCTACTCTAGCTGTTACAATGCAAGGACAATTTTCTTTTTGCAAACCATCAATATCTAAATCAAGTTTCCGCTTAACTTTTTCAAAACTGTTATCCAAAAACTGTTCATTTCCACAGGGTACTGGAGGTGTGTCCATCTGCTGTCTGGAATTCTGTGTTTGCATAAGTAAGGGAGATGGGTTTTTCACATCATAAGATTTATTCAGTTCCATTTGTAAATTGCAGGAGTTTTTTGCTAACATCCTGGCTGACTTGAATCCACACACATCTTCCATTGTTTGATTTGCTACACACTGACTGGTGGTGTGTAGTTCGTGTAACTTGGGTACAGCCATAAAAGAACTGTCCACTTTCTGGATTTCCCTCTCATCAGGTGTGATGGGACCTCCCATAGCAGCATGCTCAGCAGTGACTTTATTGTCTAATTGATTTCCTAAGGCCTGAAGAACCTGACTTGGCTTACCTACAACCATATCTCTTGTATCCAACACAATTTTGCTGGCAGAAACCTTGCTTGAACAAACTCCTGTTAAATCAGCTGGTGACTTTGGCACAATTTCAGATGCATTTGTTGTTTTAGCAGCAGCTGGAGCGACTCTATCCCCTGTCTCTTCTTTTCCCTTTGGGCTCAGCTCACAGGCATTTACTGGGTTATTTATAAGGATCTGACATGCTGATGATGGCCTAGACCGCCTTCGATGCATTGTAGGACTCACACTTGGCTCTGGACTAGGTAATTTGGCGTATGGACCTGTAAGAGTTTTGATAATTTTATTTTCAGTAATAAAGGTGGGAATAACTTTAAAAGCCGACTCAGCATCTGAAATAGCAGGGGAGTCATTTCCTACAGGTAGATCTACTTTGGAAAAGCTAGCTAAAACTGAAGTTCCCATGTTGCTTGCTTGAGAAGCACCTTGGAGGAGAACATTTGACTTATTAAGGCTTGGTTTGTCAGGGATGGTGGAGCCACAGATCCTGCCTATGGGCATAGGTGGGGCCTTCTCCTTCCCACAGTCACTTGCCTTAGCAGCATCGTTTTCTTTGTCTGAATGACTTTCACTAACACTTCTCTTTGTACTACTTCTCAGACTTCGTCTAAACTGTTCTCTTTCCACGTATTCCTTTGACTTCTTCATTAGATTCTGAAGGCTCATTAAGTAGGGATCTGGAGTGATGTCAGCCACACATGATGGGTCCTGTTCTTCCTTTGCTAAGAGGAGACTGTCAGAAATGTGAGTCTCTTGTGAGCTCTCTGCAGAGAGCCTTGGAGCAGCTCCATTTACTGCCTGCCTGCTGTCTGGACTCTCATCCCGCTTCAGAGAACTAGGCCCTTTGGAGTCAATAGGCAGGCTTATCCCATTAGGGCTATGTCGGTCCTTATTCCCCACTGGCAAATGACCAGTTATCGTCTCAAGCTTCACTGGAGTGCAGTGCTCAGTGGGGCCCGGCAAGCTGTTTGGAACTGTAGCAGAAGCATTCAAGTCTCTTAATTCTGGATTACAGTAAATGGCTTCTGTCTCCCACTGATCAAAATCACTGGCATTCGGCGCTTTTCTAACCTGAAAAGGGATATTTAAAATTAGTATTCCTCTATTACATATATATTTTTTAAAAAGCCTTTGTTTGGGGTCTTTTGTTGGTTTGTTTGTTTGGTTAGTTTTTTGTTTGTTTTTTGAGCCTGTCCTGGAACTCACTCTATAAGACAAGGCTGGCCTCTACCTCCTGAGTGCTGGGATTAAAGGCCTGCACCACCAACGCCCTGCTTGTTTGTAGTCCTGTTGTTGTAGTTGTTTGTTTTGTTTTTAAGACAGGGTCTCTCTGTTTAGACCATACTAGCCTTGAACTCAGAGATCCTCCTGCCACTGTCTCTCAAGTGTTGGGATTAAAGTTGTGCCCCACCTCAAAAAGCCTTTGATTTCATTGTTTTCTAAAATAATTAAAACAGGAAGATTTAGAGTTCTGATATTTGAAAACACAAAGGATTTTTCATGCCTGTCATCTCAGCACTCAGGAGGCTTGAGACAGGAGGTTTGCTTTAAGTTCAAGATCATCCTGGACTACAGAACGAAACTGTCTCAAAAAGACAAAGGAAAAATAAAATACTCCCAATGATCAGTTTCTATATCCTTAATTGCATGATGATCAAACCACTACAAAAGAAATTTATTATCCTAGCCTATTTATTTAAAGGAAGAAAGAAAAGGATCTCTTCTGAAACGAGTATGTCTGCACACACATACACACAATTTATCCATGTTCACTTTAATCTTAGGACTGGAGCAATGCCTTTAACTTCCTTCTAATTGTGTGTTATTACCACCAGCAATGATTCCTAAGACAAGCTGTCATCTAATAATAACATATGCAATAAATGCCAAGTAAGTAAATGTTTTACATATTTACTTCTCATAAAGCAAACAAAAAAGAAAAAAAAAACTTCCTTGGCTACGACACTGATTAAGCAAAAATAATAACAAGACTCCTGCCTTCCATATGCTTATTCAATAATCTAAAATACTCCCAATAAGGGCCATCTAGAGATGGCTCATCAGTTTAGACTTGCTCTTACAGGGGCACCAAGTTCAGCTCCCAGCACCCGCAAGGCATCTCACTATTTGTAACTCTAGTTCCAGGAGATGCAATGCCCTCTTCAGGCTTACATGGGCACCAGACAAACACATGATATACATATATACCTGCAAGCAAAATATAAAAATAAGACTTTTTCAAAAAAACATTTTAGGCAGATATAGTGGACACACCTTTAATCCCAGCCCCCATGAGGCAAAGACTGGTAGTAAACTTCTATAAATTCAAGGCCAGCAAAGGATACATAGTAAGACCCTGCCTCAAAAAAAAAAAAAAAAAAATCTATATCTATATATACATATACATATACATATACATATACATACATATACATATACATATACATACATACATATATATATATATATATATGTATATATATATTAGGAGCTTGGCTCTCTGAGACCACCACCCCTCCTCTACTTTACAGAGGGTGTTTCTCTCTGTGAGCCTTCTGTGTGTACCAGCTGGAGAAAAAATGTTTTGATTTAAAAACAAACAAACAAACAAAAAACCCTCCCCATAAAATAAGGTATTTCTGCTGTAAATAATAGCTTATCCATGCAGTATATGTTACTGAGAAATTAGAAAATTTCCACTTAGAACTCAGCTGACAAAGCCAACTTTAATTAGATCAATGGACAGTAAGTAAAATCAGCAGGCTGTATGTTTTCAAACAAGTAGGCCAACAGCTGACACATTAGAATGAAAATAACTGTATACCTCAGAGAGCAACCAGAAAAAAATAAATTAGAGCTCATTACATTCTAAATACTAAAAGTCTGGAACAGCTATTTTCTATGGGCTTTTGTTTTGCTTTGTTTTGTTTTGTTTTGCTAGACTATATGGCACTTGTGTTTCACCTTATAAGTCCCAAGACACATGATGGTCTCCAGGTACTGTGCAGTAAACAATACAAGTATACTTAGTGATAACCTCAGGACAAAAATAAACCAAAAGGGGTGCATATTCCTGGGTCCCAGGCTTAAGCAAAATAGATTTATTCTAACTATATAAAATCTTGTACTCTCACCTTTGATACTCAATAGCTATGTTTTTTATATACCAGTAAAATGGGACTTAGGTTAGACAAACTAAATTTTAAAAATTAATCTAAAACTGAATCATAGGTTTTATGGATGAAAGAGGCCCTCCCAATCTATTTGTATTACATGAAATCCCTGTCTATGTAGAAATCCATTACAGTTGACATTGTATATGATTTTCTAAACAGAAAGTTCTGGGGCTCAAGAGTAGTTTCATTAGCATAATCTGTTAACAGCAATTTGATCCTCTCCATGGACTAGATCCAGACTATTCTGCCATTTTGATTGTAATAACAGAAAACAGCCAGTAAGTCAATAAACTACTGTACATTAACCAAAATAGACAGTCATTATAATCTGCAAATTAAAATCTACTACCCATACTACATACAACCCCAAAGGGAAATGTAGCAGTTAGTGGAAACAACCTAAGGTTTACTACCATAGTCATCCAGCAGGAGTCACAGAGGCAGACTACAAACCCTGAAAACTACAAAAAAGCAGAAGTGTTATCTATGGAAGATTTATTTGTTCCATTTAAATTACTGATTTTTCTTTTCTTTTCTTTTCTTTTTTTTTTTTTTTTTTTTTTGGCTGAAACCTTAATTGTCTACATAACCCTAAATGAATTTAAATAAAAATAATTACAAAAGGTATAGATAGCTGGGCGTTGGTGGCACACACCTTTAAGCCCAGCACTTGGGAGGCAGGGCCAGGGAGATCTCTGTAAATTCGAACCCAGCCTGGTCTACAGAGTGAGTTCCAGGACAAGCTCCAAAAGCAATACAGAGAAACCCTGTCTTGAAAAACAAAACAAAACAAAACAAAACGAGTGTAGATATTGATGCTTAAATGATTTCAGTTTGGGTCTGGTGATATATGTAGGCCAGCCTATTTGTTTAATCTAGATGGCATTTTTTCCATATCTAAGAACAAAAGTTTCACACATGTACACACACACACACACACACACACACACACACACACACACACACACACACACTCCAAATAATTTGAAGGCAGTTATTTGCTTTAGCAGAGAATAAGATCTTTACTAAATTGTCTGATTAATTCAGGGGTTAACTACAATGGGCAATTCTATCATCTCTGACACTGAGAATTCAATGTTTGTAGTCACAAGACAGACAATAAGCATTTATACCCAGTGTATAGTACTACTGTCTAAGGACCCTCTCTGATTCAAGTACTGGGCAGCACTAACAAACAAATGGATTCTCTCCAACAAATTATATTCAAACATAACAATAAGGCATACTTAACAATTAGTCAGCTTTTCTGAAAAGCTGTTATCAATGTTTACTTCATTATGTCTTCATTTCAATCTAAAAGAGTTTGCTCACATACCTGGACATTTTCAAGAATCTCCTGGACACGAGTCAGTAAAGCTTTCTTCCTATTGGCCTGCTTTCTTGTTTGTACATCAAGTGCTTTCTGCTTTTCCTGTTGAATTTCCTTTCTCTTTTCGATGGTAAGCTGCAGGACATCATAAACATGCAATTCAACGGTAAAAGCATCAAGTTCCAAATCAGAACAACTGAAACCCTATGCAAACCACAGGACCAGTGCCTGGGATGTGAGGACATCACCTGAATGTCACACAGATGTAACCCACATAAAACTCCAGAAGCTCTGCCAAGTATGGCCAGTGCATATCACTGAACATAGCTCATTGCCAACTGAAAATCAAGCTCATATGAAAAATACCTTGCTCACTTCTCAAATACTTTAATAAAATTTGCCCTTGGAGCTGCTGCTGACCTTCTCATCTGACAGCTTCTGATCTCTCACTTGGAGGTCATCAGCTTTTACCCTTCTTGTCAGCACACATGTCACTTCTCTACTTCCTTTACAATGTCCAAAGATTTTGTCCTTAGATGAATAGTAGTAGGTAGTAAGTATTAAGGAGTAGGGTATGGGTAGTCACTGTATTACCTTCCAATCTTTCTAGATTTACTACTTTCACTATAAAATACTGGCAGAAAACACTGGTCTTTTCATGCTTACACAACAAAAGTAAATTGTTATTACTTGTTCAACTTTCTGATTTAAAGCATGGTCACACGTTGAAAAAATAACAGCAGAGTGTCTATGATGATAAATATAACTATCCTCTACTCTCTTACCCCTTGGCAGAAAAGGAATATATCATGCTTTTTTAAATTGCAAATGGTTATCATAGACTGGATGCTGGTACATGAAATGTATACAATGGACATGAAACTACTCCATTATTAATGGACATTTAGGTTGGCAATCAGTCTTTCGCCTTTTTAAATGATGTTGTTATAACATATATATTTCTTTGAATACATCTGTAAGATAGTTTTTTTGAATAGAATTGCTCAGTCAAAAGTTACAGACACTTTTAAATTTTGATAAACAACCAAAGTGCTTGCCAAAATAAATAAATAATCGTATTAGCATTCAGACACCTGTACTGACCTGTCCTTGTGGTTCTGACAGAATATGCCCTCAGCTGCAGCCACTAAGAGCACCACCTGTGCACATTCACTATGTTCTCTTTTAAAAGGGCCCTGCCCACCTCCCATCCATCCCCCTCCCTCCCTCCCTCCCTCCCTCCCTCCCTCCCTCCCTCCCTCCCTCTCTCCCTCTCTCTCTCTCTCTCTCTCTTTCTCTCTCTCTCTCTCTCTCTCCTCTTCCTCTCTCTGTCCCACTTTCCCTTTCCCTCTCTCCCTCTCCCTCCCCCTCCCCTTTCTTCTCTCCTGCTATTCCCTTCTCCAGAGGCCATCTCCCTTTTAAGATCCCTTTCCCTAATTTAAAAAAAAAAAAAAAAAACCCTCTGCTTGAACCCTGTCCTTGGTGGCATCCTTCCTCGAGCACTGCTTTTCTTAATTACAACAAAACTGACTTTCTTGATAAAATTGCATCAGACGTTTATTTTCCTCACAACATAAGAACCCAAAGTCCTATTAGATCATTGCAAATCTAGAAGGCAAAAAAATGTTAACTCATTTTTTTATTGTATTTATCTAGCTATGAAAAAACTTAGGCATCTTGTCAGCTGTTTACAAACCATTCACGTATTTTCCAGTAATCATTTACTAGATTTTAAAAATTATTTTAAAGCAAATAGGGGAGCTGGAAAGATGACTCTGGTTAAGAGCATACTGCTCTTCTGAGGACCAAAGTTCAGTTCAAAGCACCTGTTCAGTCTATCACTCCAGCTCCAGGAGATCTAATGCGCTCTTCTGGCCTCCTCCGGCACCTGCACTCATGTGCAAGCATACTTAAGAAAGGAATAAACTTTTAACAAACAAATACTTTGTAAGCTTTACCAGTGGAGAGAGCACAGCCACCCCGTGGAAGCGGATGAGTGAGACACTTTGTGCCTGGGCAGGCAGGAAGCTCTCTGCGGAGAGCGATGCTTCCTGAACTCGGGCAAGTGCTTTCTCACAGAACTCCTCATACTCCTCCATCTTCCCACCGTCACACTAGGAGAAAGAAAACTGCTATTATTAGTGTGCTGGCAAACACATATTACTTATGACGGAGGAGGACTGGAATAGTTAAACACTCCTAAAATTCACAAATCATAGAACTAGCCTTCCTGGAATGTTCTGTTTGTGTATCTAAAGGCTTCATTTTGATACCATGGACACCAACCAACTCATGCAGGGGTGGAAAACAGAAAATCTATAGACTCTGTAATTAATTTTATTTTATAGTTGAAAACTTGAAAGGTCACCAAGCAACTTAAAACAACCAGCCCAGTAATTTTACAATTCCTAGAAAACTTTGAGGTAATCCCAGGTAACCAGAAGGATTAGCCAGCATATAACTAGTTTTTAGCAAGTACTAAGTATTTATTGATTGCCTGTTTTGTATAACATTATGCAGCCCTGGCTCCTGTGAAGCAAGGGAAAATAGCAAAGGGAACGTTTGTCATGATCATAACAAGCTAGGGACACAGTAAACTGTAGAAAGACAATGCCCAGTGCGATAACACCCCTTAAATGTTCATTTTAAGGCAAGTGACTACTTAACAAAGACTCAGTAGGCCAATTCAGTTCATGTTGTGGGCCATGCAGACATGAAATAAGAAAGAACATGGTGCCCTGCTGGGCCTCTGAAGACTTAAGTTATACAACATACAAACTCATACTAAAGAGTCAGGGAAAACCAGCGTGCAGTTAGAAATGAAGACAAAGCACTTAGAGTTTAGAGTAGGTCATGAAGAACAGAAGCTATTGCAACCCCGAGCAATAGAACTTCTCTCCAGTCTGTTGCTTATAACTGTTCCATTTATGCAAAGGAAGATTAATTTCAAAGAAACATCTGGTATTGACATTGTTTTTGTATGCTTTAAAAAGCAGGACTAAACAACAACAAAACACTTTATGACACAATTGTTTTAACAACTCATGTCACAATATCTTAGCCAAAATGTGTAATAGCTGAGCTGTAAGACAAATCCCAATAATCCATTTCTACTAAATAATCTTTTCTACAACATATGCTTTATTTTCAGCATTAGAGGAAATACAAATGTGATATAATTTCTGTGCATATGCACAGAAAGCAAGAAACTCACATGTAAAAGTCTGGGAAAGTTAAGGACACAAACTGCCTTTGTTAGTTTTATTTTTCTTATATCATAGAGAATTGTTACAGAAAGTTATTCACATCCCTTGAGTGGTCTATACATCGCAAAAGTATAGAGCAGAGTAACTTACAGCATGACAATGAATTAGACATTCCAGCTCCAGTGCTAATATAAAGATTGGAGAAAGCACCAAATGATCTTAGTGTATGACTGGACCTTTCTCACCCATCAGTTTCAGCTTAGATATCCCCTCCTCTAGGAGGCCTTCTCCAACCATCCAATCCTAATTCCCGTCTCAGTCACTATTATATTAGCCTGGTGTTTCCCAGTTTCTACAGCACTTACCACTATTTGAAATGATCTCGCTTATTTCCTTGAGTTTTGTGTGTCTTCCTCCACCAAAATGTAAATTCCATATGAACAGATACCTTCTGAGTTCTGTTCAATGAAACCCCATGACACAGAATGGTGCCAGCACACAGTAGGCACTTAGTACAATTATTAAATAAATTAATTAGGGCAAATAGATCAAACAACACTGTTAAGTAAGACTAGCAGAATAAAGAGAATTCTGAGAATCGAAGCTTTGAGAACAGTATTCCCAAAGAACTAGGTACCTCTAAATTGCAAAAGTATCCACTAAAAAGAGTGAGTCCAGTCCAACAATGATTGTACACACCTTAATCCCAGTGCTAAGGAGGCAGAGGCAGGTGGATCTCTGTGAGAGGCCAGCCTGGTCTACAGAGTGAGTTCCAGGACAACCAAGGCTGTTACACAAAGAAACCCTGTCTTGAAAAACCAAACCAAAATGAAACAAAACAAAACAAAAAAAGCAGAATGAGTCCAGATTCCATGTTAGGCAAGAGGGCACTACATACATGTCTCACACCACAGTTACCACTTGCAAGCAAGGTTTATTTTAAGAGAGTCTTGATGACAAGGTGATCCCAACCACAAATCTCCTGCCCCATACTTTACCATCAGGCATTACTGGTCCAGGGTCCACTTACATTCCTACCAGCCTCAGCAGGTCCAGACATGCCTTGTCTGCTCCATTTATACCTGAGTATGACAGACCTTTGTCCCAGGAGCCTCTTGGCAAACCCTGTAGAGTCATAGCTCTTATCTGCTCATTCATAACCAACACCCTGCCAGAAATGTCACTGAAGAGAAATGCAAAGATAACACAGCTTCTGAGTCGGCTGCTTACCACTAAGTTTCCACAAATACATAAACTTCCCATAGACTTAGAGCTTTTATTTAGGCACATACGAGCTTACATTTGTGGTAAGCTAACATCATCCCTGCAGCCCAGCTTTCTATCTATGAAGTAGGGATCTGTCTCAAAGCGATTTTATGAGAAACCAATGAGCTAAAGCACAGGCAGCAATCAGCAGTACTGTATGTAGGACGTGTAGAAAGCTTCAAGACATGGGGTCTGCTTTCCGAATGGGGGGATAATTGTGATTTTTAATCACCTGCGTGTGAACTCTTGAAAAAAGGGAGACAAGTTTGGTTTTTGCTAAGATTCAAATGTGACTTGAAAACATGAGAAAGGGGGCAAGGGCTTCCTCGGCTAAATCCATCTCTAGCTGGCTGTCATACGCCTGGACTGGAGGGGGTGGGAGGTGGGGTGTGAGTGCTGGAATCCTAATGAGAAGGGTAGGAAGCAGCAGCATCAGGGGTGCTGGGAAGAACTACCTTCACTATCCTCGTGCTGATGCCCCACAGTGGCAAAGGTGGAGTATACAGGACTCCTAGGGCCTTTGGTTGTGGTAACCAATGTTCAAAAACGGCCAGTGCACACCCTGGGGGACGCCTTCATCGCCTGCACCAAGTGAGAAGCCCAAGCCTCTCCTGCACCAAGCTAAAGCCCCATGTCCTATGCCTATTCCTCAATGTAGGATGCTTCACTTGGGCGGAGGCGGAGCCAGCATCCAAGCATCCCCTCGAATCCCCCGGACCTCATCTCCAGCCTCCCCATCCTGGGTGCCTGCGCGGGCTCGTGGCCAAGGGAAGCCAAACCCGGCCCGGAACGCCCGCCCTCTGCTCCGCGAGATACTAATGCCGCCTGCCCCAGTCTCAGCTCAGCCTGGACTCGTAGAGAGACGAACCGGTCCTCTCGTACTCACCTGACACCCACCGCCTGGTCAGCTTCTCTGCCAGTGGACCGGCCTCCCTCAGAAGCAAAGGCTTCGGTCGGTTCAGGCAGAGCGCATCTGGGTCCGCCGTCTACGCCTCCTCCTCCTCCCCGCCATATTACGGGTCCCCTCAGGCGGCAACGCGGGATCCTGGCAACCGCCACCGCCACCGCCGCCGCCACTAGCCCAACTCCACCCCTCAGGGCCGGTACTTCCGGTAGCTGTTTGGCGGGCAGTTGAAGCGGTTGAGCCTCCATGGACTACAATCCCCAAGGTGCATTGCGCATTAGCAATTGCTAACAGTCCTTGCGGCAAGCGAGATGCAAACTGGGAAAAGTAGTCTTCACTGCAAACTGAGGGCTTCATCAAACTACTATGGAAATTCTCATGACCCAAAGCCCGACAAGTGTTTCTCAAAGTTGTTGGGTACTTTCTGCTTATCTGTATAGAGAAAGCCTCCTTCTGTTTGGTCGGTGGAAAATGTACAGCATTCACCAAAATGTTTTCTCTATAAGTGAAAAACGTTGCTGAATCCTAGATGCCAACTCAAAGGCTTCATGTTTGTGCTCATTTACAGATCAGTGGAGGAAACTGTCCAGAGGAAAGGTAACAGGTTAAAGTTGGCAAGAAAAAAAGTCCACAGATATTTTTTGTTCCTATCTAAATAACTTATTGCCAACGTTTTTAACTGTAACTTGACTTTACCTTCCTCCCGGTACTTAATTTTATATATGTATAGTGAGAGTTTAGAAGAGACTACCAGAGAAGTTGTGAGGCATAAATGAGGAAAGTGTTATATAGAATATGGTATGAAAATCTTCTATAGGAAGAAAGGGTGGGTTGGAGAAGTTTCCACACACAAGCATGAGAACCTGAGTTCAGACACTGAGCACTCTCCAAAGAAGCCGTGGGCCCTGGCTGGAAACTGTACTTCTCAGCTCTGGGGATATGGAAACAGGAGCTCCCTGGAACTTCCTGGTCAATCATTCTAGCTCCATATTCAATGAAGTACCCTGCCTCAAAAGTAGAGAGAAAATCGACTGAGAAAGATACCAAATGTCCACCTCTGCTCTCCCAAATATGTGTACACACACCTACACTCAGGCCAAGAATAGAGAGAGAGAAAAAGGAAAATAGGAGAAGTAAGAACTGGAGACAGAGTGGAAATGAGAGAGGACATGAGGGAACACCTGTCTCGACGTCATAGAAATAAACATGGGATGTAGAGAGAATGAGATCTTGGGCAAAAGCATTGAATAGAGGTGTTTCCTCTAGAAGAAGGCATGGTGTGAAAGAAGGGGCATGAGGGGCAATGATGACAGAGACAAGAGGGCCCCATAGCAGAGAATGAATCCTAAAATGGATTCTCGGGTCCAGTAATTTTCTATTAATCTTGAGGATGTGTGTTTTGTTTTGTTTGAGACAAGGCTTCTCTGTAGCTTTGGAGCCTGTCCTGGAACTCACTCTGTAGACTAGGCTGGCCTTGAACTCACAAAGATCCACCTGCCTCTGCCTCGCAAGTACCAGATTAAAGGCATGAGCCACCACTGCCAGACTGACAATACTTTTTTAAGCACAGAACTGGAACCCTTGTAATCCTCTTGTTTCTGCCACCCATGTGCTGGGATTATGGGCATGTGATACCATTACCAACTGAGGATGAAATCTCTTTTAAAGAAATCTCTTCTTGGGCTGGAGAGATGGCTCAGCTGTTAAAGGCTAGGCTCACAACCAAAATTATAAGAGTTCAGTTGCCAGCACCCATGGCTGTCTTTCCAGCCAACTTTAAAAAAAAAAAAATCTCTTCTTCCTGTCTTAAGAAGTTTTTTTCTTGCATAAATATAGATCAGGCCTGGGAGATAAAAATAGGCTTGATTGCCAGAATACACTTTTAAGAAGTTGGGTTTCAGTGCACACACTAGTAATCTTAGTGCTGAAGAGGCAGGCACAGGTGAATATCTGGGACTTACTGGCCAGCCAGCCTAGTGAGAGACTATTGTCAACAAAAGATGGCTGGTGCCTGATGACCAACAACCAATGCTGTCCTGTGACCTCCACATACAGGTGCATACACCTGGGAGCTGGTACACACACACACACACACACACACACACACACACACACACACACACACACACACACACAGAAGAGAGAGAGAGAGAGAGAGAGAGAGAGAGAGACAGACAGACAGACAGACAGACAGACAGACAGACAGACACAGACAGAGAGACAGAGAGAGGCAGGGAGATAATGAAAATATGAATGAATCATCTTTGGAGATTTCTTTTTGGTTTTTCAAGGCAGGGTTTCTCCATGTAGCCTTGGCTGTCCTGGAACTCACTCTGCAGACCAGGCTGGCCTCAAATTCAGAGATCCACCTATTTCTGCCTCGAGGGCTGGAACTAAAGGTGTGCTCCATCATACCCTTGCCCACTTCTGTGTCAGATCTAACATCCTGATAACCAGATTAAAAAGCAAATAAAAAACCCTTTAGAATGTATTAACTTAACAAAACCCTATCTAAGAATGCTAACAGATAACACCCAAGGCCTACAGATAAGACTCCTCTGTCTGCTCTAACTGACCAACTATGTTTCCACTATAATATTTTTAAATGCCTTTGTTGTTAGTTTTGAAAAGGGTCTCACTGTGTAGCCCTGGCTGGTCATGAACAAGAGATAAGTTTGCCTCTGCTAGAATTTAATGCTTGTGCTACCATGTCCTGCACAAAAAATGCCTCCATTTATAATTTTCTTTGTTCTATTACCATAAAATTTTCAAGTTTAGTGGCCCATACCTTTAATCCCAATTCTATGTAGGCAGAGGCAGGCAGGTCTCTACAAGTTTGGTACTGTAAGGATGGAAAAATTTAGCCTACTTCCCTCACTGACCCCAGTGAGCTAGAAGTTTAAATTCCAGACCCTGTTCCCTGGCAGTAAGTAGGCAAAAGGTCACATTCTTGACTGTTTACGACAGGGCTGTTTACAACAGCATCTGTGAGTGAGTGAACAAAGGAAATGAGCTTTGTCACCCCACCCAGGAGCCCTCGCAAATGCAGACCTCTGGGACTTGGATGGTTTAAATTGATTGGTCCGCACTGGATGCTATGAGATGATTGGTTTATGATGTGTGGGCTTTGTTGTAACCCTATAAAAGCTGTCTCAAATCTGTACCCAGGGTCCTCAGTCTTCTACCCATGTGCGGGGTATGGCTGTGGACCCCAGTGCACTTGGAATATAAAAGACCTCATGCTTTTGCATCAAGACCATTTCTCTGAGTGACTGGGTGGGGAGGATGCTTTTCCTGAGTAGGGGCATGAGGGTCCACTCTCCAAGTCTTTCAGTACCAGCCTGGCCTACATAAAAAGTGCTAGGCTAGCCAAAGTTCACAGTGCAACCCTGTCTCAAAAACAAAACAAAAACAGGAAGCTGCTTCCACATTGAAACACTTGTGTCTGGGGAGACCTAATACACATTCCTGGGCAATAAACACTCAGATCTGGCTCCTGAAAGAAATCAGTGTTAGCATAAATCTCATGGGGGGCCTTGGAGGATTCCATGGCAGGCGAGGGTGACCAAGGCATAGAGACAGGCATGCTAGGTAGACAGAGCTTAAGTGAAAAGTTTTATTAGAAAGGAAAGGGGGAGAGAAGTGAAGAGACACAGAGACAGAGGACAGAAGAGAAGAGGGAGTCAGGAAAATTCTGTCTGCCACAGGTGAAGAGCAGGAAAGAGAGAGAGAAAAAGAGAGCAGGAAAGAAAGAGTGGAAACAGTGTAAGTGAGTGGAGGTCTTTCTTTTACAGGGGTCCTTTGCACCTGGGCTGAACAGGGTACTGCCTGAGTGCATTCTGCCAAGTGATGGGGCAAGCCAGCATAATGCCTGAATCCTTACAGTCAGAGCTGTGGTTTTCGTTTTGGTTTGTATCACAGTTGCAAGTGACCAAAATGGCTTCATGTCACTGCTGCTCCTTTATTCCTCCTCAATTTCTTCATCAATAAAATAGGAAATTATCTAAATACCTTCTGGGTTTATAGTCTGGTTGTGCCTACAAAACTTTCCAAAGTCAATAGAAATTAGACTTCTGATCCAATGCCTATTTCAAGTAAGACTGCTTTAAGATATAGATATAGATATAGATATATAGATATAGATATAGATATAGGCCTGGGACACCAAGTGTTTAGGTATGAGCTGAACTGCCACTAATGGGAATGTCAGTGGGGAGTGGGGCATGGGCAAAGACACAGTGTCATGCTGCCACTCCACTCTGTTCAGAGACCTCCACTCAGATGAAGACAGGATTCTTGACTTCACCACAGGAAAGAATTTTAGGATGAGCCAATATGAAACAGAGCTGTTGTATCTTAGCAGGAGCAACTTAAGTAGTTCTTAAGAAAAAATTTCCATCTAGGCGTTGGTGGGACACGCCTTTAATCCCAGCACTTGGGAGGCAGAGGCAGGCAGATCTCTGTGAGTTCAAGGCCAGCCTGGTCTACAGAGTAAGTTCCAGGACAGTCTCCAAAGCTACAGAGAAACTCTGTGTCGAGAAACAAAAGAAAAACATTTTTTCCTATTTTATTTTTTCTTTTCCAATAAGTGAGATTTAGGCTGGCTTTGGGTTCTTTGCGGAAAGAACCACAATCCATAATATAAAACCATAGGACATAAAGGTTGCATGAGGGGGTTAGTGCATTTTTACTGTCAACGAGACTCCTAGTAAATTGCAGGTTTGCAGATAGAAAAGGAGAAAGGCCATATATTATCAGACCTTAAGCAAGATTTGTTGCAATTTGAGCATTCTGACTTGAAGCATCTCTATATAAAAGGAATGTGATCTATATGTGCTGGAATTCTGGGGTCTCAGTTAAAGTCAAGAGATTTTAACCACACTCCCGGTAGGGCCTTTCCCCTTCCCTCCCCCCCCCCTTAATTTTCCTTGTCTCTTTATCGTATTCACTACTACTTTCCCCCAAAAAGGTAATCCCACTAAAAGCATGCTCTTAGTGGAGTAGTCCTTGCAGGAATGAAGATATTCCAAAAAGACACTTGTGAGTCTCCCTTATTGATATCATTTTGAGGCATGGAATCTCAGGAAATTGGAATCTTCCCAGGTGTCTCCTTTTGAGGGAAGGAAAAGGCTTAGAGCCTGTATCAGCCTGACGAGGAACTTGTTCACACAGTTCTGTCAGATGACCTTTCAGACTGGAATTAAGTGGGTGGGCGGAACTCCTTAGGTAGATACACCTGTTGCCCTCTATTTAAATGTAAACCTTACATCAGAACCCTGAAAATTGACTTGAGAGAGGGTGTGTGTCACTAAACCTCTTCCCAATGTGACCATTTCTGCTTTTCACCTAGCCTGGCTTTGTACGGATGCCAGGACCCAGGTTCTGATGCAGAAAAACTCCAGAAACCTTAGTGCCTAAGCCAGTGTTTAGTTGGCACATATTGAATAAACAGGTTAAACGTCCTGTTCCTTCAAAGTCACCCAACCTTCAGTTTTCTCGAGGTCAGATACAAAGTCACTAGGGAACCTTGGCAGTCTCTTCCTCCTCCTACCGAGTCTAAAGACCAGGGCTGAAGTCCTGACCTCACCTCTTGTAACCCTAAGCTGCCCTGGAACCCCAGCCTGGGGCCTGGACCTGCCCCTGTTGCCATGACAGCGACTCCGCCCTCACAACGCTGGAGCTCCGGGACTCTGATTGGCTAGGGGCCGGGCTCTTTCTCGAGATGGGTCCGCCGCCGCCATTGTGCAGCGCTGCTCCCAGCGGAGGTTTCCGGCTGTGGCCAGTACTTCGGCGTCTCTGCGTCGCCCGGCAGGTCCCGGGCTCCGGTCCGTGCCGGTGCAGGCGCCGGCATGTGGCTGTGGGAAGACCAGGGCGGCCTCCTGGGCCCCTTCTCCTTCGTGCTTGTGGTGCTGCTGGTGGTGACGCGCAGCCCCTTCAACGCCTGCGTGCTCACCGGCAGCCTCTACATCCTATTGCGGCTCTTCAGCTTCGAGCCGGTGCCGTCCCGCCGGGCCCTGCAGGTGCTCAAGCCCCGTGACCGCGTGTCTGCCATCGCCCACCGCGGCGGCAGCCACGACGCGCCCGAGAACACTCTGGCGGCCATCCGGCAGGTGAGCCCCGCACGCCTTGGGCCTGCTTCGCCGCGGCCCCTCTCATCCGCAGTCCGGCCCCGCATCCCTCCCCGCTGATACTATTTCTAGAATTACGCAGGTACTTGTAGATTTGTTTGGTTTGTGCCAGACCCAGGGGTGACAGTCTCGTATCAGGCAAAGCTCCTTTGGCCTGGGTGTTGTCGGAGTTGAAAGAGGTAATAGGATTCTTTTACCGATGGGGGAATGCAATTATGTTGCAGGAGTAGAGGAGTGAACATATTTGTGACAGAGTAGTCATCTATGGACTAGAGATGTGTGAACTGGGACTAGAATAACAAGAAACTTTGGAATCATTGGGAATTGTGCCAGGAAATGCTGATAGCAAGTGCTAAGGTCCTTAGGTGAGGCTGATGTTGGATTGGTAAAATAACACAGCAGGTTTGTATGTGGCCTGGCTTCCAGTAGCAGAACAAAATTCAGTGTGTGGATGAACCTTGGACCAGGTCAAATAGGTTCTTGTCAGCAGTATATGAGTTTATTCCTTTCTTTCTCTTTCGAGACGGGGTTTCTTTGTGTAGCCTTGGCTGTCCTGAAACTCACTCCATAAACCAGGCTGCCTCAAACTAAGATCCTCTGCCTCCTGAGTGCTGGGACTAAAGGTGTGCACCACCATTGTCTGGTGAGTCAAGAGTAGTACAAATTTCTCTTATCACAGGGCATATTTTTTTGTCCCCTACATTACTTAGCCACTATCCTTATCTCTCCAAACACTTTCATGGTCAAGGCTAGCAGCCAGAATTCTGATCAATATTTGTCTCCCTTTTACACAAGGCACCCTGAAGAATTTTGATATCCCCCTGTCCTTGTGTAAGTCTTCTGTTTTCACATTAATGTCAACTTGCATGGTAAGAGCATTTCAGTGGATTATACACACTCCTGTGTACTACAGTCAGCATTTATACATGTTGGCTTTGCATTTGTGGATCAAAAAAAAGAGTTATGAAAAAAATGTGTGAGTGAGAGCATAGCCTAAGTACTTATAGAGTAGTTTGCTTTAGGCATAAGAACTCTGAGAGTTGACTTGAGGGGGTATAGGAGAACATTCCTGGGATATATGCAAATACTACAACTTTTGTTCTTTTTTATTTTTTTGTTTTTGTCTTTTGCTTTTGCTTTTTGAGATAGGGTCACGGCAGCCATAGATCTGGCTATGTAGACCAAGCTGGCCTTGAATTCACTAAGATTGCCTGCCTCTGCCTCCCTAGTGTTAGGACTAAAGGCATGCACTACCACAGCTGACCTTTTAGACAGCTGTACATTTGGTCTTCTCTTTTCTTCATGATATAGACTAGGTGGGAAAACTGTGACTCCAACACACACAACTCCTTCTAAAATAGAAGCTCTCAACCTTCCTAACACTGTGACCCTTTAATACTGTTCCTGATGTTGTGGTGACTCCCAGCCATAACATTACTTTCATTGCTACTTCATAATTGTAATTTTGCTACTGTTATGAATTGTAATATAAATCTCTGTTTTTAGATGGTCTTAGGAGACCGCTGTGGAAGGGTCATTCAACAGCCCCCCCCCCAAAGGGTCACAACCCACAGGTTGAGAACCACTGTTCTGGAATAAAGCCTTCTGATGGGGAGACTTGATGCTCTTTGGAATAGATTAAAATATTTTCCAGGATGTTAGAATGCAAACTCTGTTTTCTTTCAGCTTAAGTAACTTGCTCATAATCCAGTACTTTCCACCAAGCACGTGGAGCACCCTAGCCTCAGCCCTAACCTTAGTATCCCTGTTTGTAAAATGAAAAGAATAATGGAATCTATAAAATAGGTGATGGGGAGTCTGGACTAATGTACACAAAGCTTAGTGAAATCCAGTGTGTGAGCTATTTACCAGGGATCTAAGGACAGCTGATGCCATCCAGAATGCCATCCAAGAATAAAGATGAAAAAACTAAATCTGAGGAAGGGACAGTGGACGGACACCCTTTGAGTTGGTGGAGGGCACAAGTACTCCCATTGTCAGGAGAAGAGGAAAAACATGTGATGGCCTTTGGCTCCATTTCCACTTACCTTGATGTAGATTGCTTTAAAGAACACACAAAATTAACTGATCACAGAAAGTGTTCCTAAGTATTTGTTGACAATGTGACTTGGCCAAGAGTATGTTTGCCTGGATATCAGTCAGATTAAATGAGTGAGGAAGTATATATGTGAGATGCAAATACAGTGTTCCTCCTGTTGTGTCATAAGGAAGCAGGGTGAAATTCTCTGCGCAACGAGCATACAATTACAGTGACTCTTATATTGCACCAGATGGGTTCCTGGTCTGAAGAAGAAACGAAATGTGGCAGTTCAGCCTCCAAGAATGGCAGGTCATTGTGGACCATGTTTTTAGCCATGACTGTACTTAGCTGCCAGATGCAAACTGCGGAGGACAAGGCTGTGTCCTCTCTTGTGACTTGAAAAGGCAATATTTCCAGCTGGGTAGTGGTAGTACACACCTTAAATGCGAGCAGTGGAGCTCTGTGAGTTTGAGGTCAGCCTGGACAGTCAGAGCTACTTGAAAAACAAAACAAAATGAGAGAGAGCATTTCCATCAGATTTGTTTTTTATTCTCTCCTACCCTTTGCACGCTTGCACCTTATAATTTGTATTCTATTGTTTTGTTTTGCTTTTGGTTGTCAAGACAGAGTTTGTCTGTGTAGCATTGGAGCTGTCCTGGAACTCCTGTAGATCAGGCTAGCCTGGAACTCACCAAGATCCACCTGCCTCTGCCTCCCGAGTACTGGGATTAAAGGCATGTGCCACCACTGCCCGGCAATACATTTTTTTTTTTTGAAAGATTTATTTATTTATGTGACCAGCATTCTGAATTCAGGAATTCTCCATGTATTCCTGAATGCCAGAAGAGGGCACCATATCTCATTATAGATGGCTGTGAGCCACCGTGTGGTTGCTGAGAATTGAACTCAGGTCCTCTGAAAGAGCAGTCAGTGATCTCAACCTTTAAGGCATCTCTCCAGCCCCAGGTACACTATTAAAATGGTGGCAAGGCAATTCAATTATGTTCATGGTCCACTCAGTACTAGAGGATGGGTTTAAAAATAAAAATTATAGCTGAGTGTGGTGGTACAGGTCTTTATCCTAGTGCTCAGGAGGTGAAGGCAGGCAGATCTCTGTGAGTTTGAAGCTAGTCCTGTTATATGTTTAGCAAGTTCCAGCCCAGCCAGGGCTACATAGAGAGACCTTGTTGGGGGAAATTATATTGTATCCTTCCTTCTCTTAAAACCTCTGCTTACAATTAGATAAAATCTAAGCTCCTTTGCTCCCTCCTGCCTTCCAATCTGTCCTTTTGCAGTCTGTGCTTTGTAGTGCCAGGGCTGGAACCCAAAACATCAAGCAGGCTAAGCAAAGCACTCTACCACTGACCTGCACTCCGGCCCCTAACTTTTTCTCTCTTCCCTTTTTAGGGGCCCTTCTCTCTCTGTTCCAATCACCCAGTGTTTGTTTAGGATGCTTTTGGCTTCATGTACTCGAATATCCAACTTCAGATTTCTCACAGTCAGAGGACTCACTGTCTTAACTAACAAGTGTGGGTGGGTGGAAGCTTGGCTGCCAGCATGCTAACACAGCTGTTCGAGGCTATTCATGAACTTAGGTTCTGTTGCACAGTCTGCTTGCCCCTGGCCTTGAATCTGCCAGTTCTCATTGTGCTTGCCAGGTAGCCAGTGCAGCTGGGGCATCACATTCCTAGGTGCCAGCATCCAACCTAATGGGAATACTCCATTCCCTCTTTCTGTATCTTTCCCAGAAGACTCCTACCATTATACACCTGAGTTGCATATTGTGAACCCAGGAGGAAGTTGAACACTAAGGCATGGATGAGTTTGCACTAACTGTAAGAAAGGGAGAAGGTTTGGGTAGCAGTTAGCATTTTCAGCCACCTCAGTGTCTCCTTCCTACCTGAGGCTTTTGCATTGTGTCTGATGTCTCTTTTGCTTGAGAGAGTCCTCCTCTAGATATCTTCCTGTGAATTAGAGGTGAGGGTTCAACTTCAGAGTACTGCTAAAGCAAGCTGAATGTGGTCATCTGCTTTCAGAACACTAATGTATTTTCTGAATAGTCTTTTTAGGTTTTGTGGGTTTGTTCAGATTTGGGGGTTTTGTTTTTGTTTCTTTGTGTTTGGTTTAATAAACTGTTCAAAAGACAATAGGTAGGTGTAGTGGTAACATCTGTAATCACAGTCCTCAGGAAGCTGAGGGAGGAGGATTGTGAGTTAAAGACCATCCCAAACTACATAATAAGACCCTGCCTCTAAAAACCAAGGGTGGAGTGAATAAGTCAGCGGTGGTATGTGTAAAGTGTGGAACTGGATTCCCAGCACTATAACAAAGGGGGGGGGAGAACACACACATGCACACACAGATTAGTTTAGTGGTCTTCATTCATGTGTGTCTCATCATATTTATTTTGTGTGTGTGTGTGACCAAATAACCCTGGTGAAGAAAAGTACAATTAAAAGTGCAGCATTAAGAAATAAGGATATTGTTTGTATTTTCGTGAAAGAAATGTGTGATGTACACTGAGTTGTGGTTTTATGTTATAAAACATAAGCCACGTTGATTTAAAGTACCTTTCATTTTAAACCTAGACAGGTTGTACCCTTTAATATTGTAAAGCATTGTCACCAGTATGGATGGACACTTTTCTTAGAGTGACTCAGTAAGCTTATCTTTCTTGTCATAATAGCTTGTGGAGAATGCTGACTCTTGAGTTTGTAGCAAGCTCCTTACAGGCATTATCTCCACATCCTCACCACTCTGGAGCATTATAGAGATGCAGTTCAATGAGGAAGCTGAGCCTGTGATAGATGGTAACTCAGCCCAGATGACACAGCCAGAGATGAGACTAGGGTTGAAGGGATTTCTTGTCACATGAGTGAAGCTAAAAGAATATGTAGATTTATGACTGTAGTATCAGGGTAGAGAAATATTGAAATAAAGTAGAAAAGCCTCTGCCCTTAAAGTTGACTGGGAAATCTGAAATGCACGCTTAAAGAGGCAGAGTGCATAACCATGGTTAATCTGTAGGTTGTTTACTGCACTAGCACAGTACTGTGTGTCCCTCATGGGTACTTCACTGTGTGCTGAGTACATGAACCCATAAGAGAACCATAGGGAGTGTCACTCATGCCAACCTTGAAGTGGCTCGTTCTTCTACAATAGTCATAATAGTGAGATCACAGTGTCCAGACTGCAGCCAC
The DNA here is from genome assembly GCA_030556225.1 of Cricetiscus sungorus. NCBI lineage: Eukaryota > Metazoa > Chordata > Mammalia > Rodentia > Cricetidae > Cricetiscus > Cricetiscus sungorus. The sequence goes on along the minus strand of JANBXA010000007.1, from coordinate 78,917,445 downwards.
TGCTATACCCCAGCTTATGTACTGCTGGGCAAATTTCTGAATCTTTAACATTTTATTTATTTATGTACTTTTTTTAGGGTTTGAGTACTCTGTCTGCCAGAAGAGGGCATCAGATCCCATTATAGATGGTTGTAAGCCACCATGTGGTTGCTGGGAATTGAACTAAGGTCCTCTGGAAGAACAGCCAGTGCTCTTGACTGCTGAGCCATCTCTCCAGCCCAAATTTCTGGATCTTTGTCTCAATTTCCTCATCTGAAAAATGGGGATGTTACCAGTACTTGCTTAATAGTGTTTGTTGTAAGAATCAAGTGAGTCAATACATTTAAAAGACAGAAATTCCTGGAAACCAGAAAAGGCTAATAAATAGTAACTATTATAACTTTGTCATCGTCATTATTAACATTTCCTTTGTTATATGTGTTAAGGCTTTTTACTATGTACTGTGTATGTTTGCAATAAACCAAAATGAAAAGCTATGATCATAATGAGCATTTCCTGTGAGGACGCCAAGGAGGCACACATCAGTGTTTCTAAGTTAGCGCTTAGATTTTAGTATTTATTCACCTGCGTCCTAAACAGAAAACTCTACTACTGAGCTACAGAGGGAGCCTAAATTCTTTTTCCATAAATTCTAATATACCTTATCAGCTTCTTGGCATACGACCAGTGCTACAGACATGACCAAACAGTTGTCTCCTAGTCTTGGTGTTTCTCAGAGAGGATGAGGTTAAACCAACACAGTCCTGATTCATCTTGTTTATATCAGAGTTGTGAAATAGCTGTCTACTGGGAAGCACAGGGCAGTGACCAGCTTTTCCAATAACAGAGTAGACATACTGTAGAGTCTGTTTAAATGTTCAAAGCTGCCATAACCCAGAGAAAGCTTGGGGGCAGAAGTCTCCTCATCCTGCTACTATGACAGTGGGAAGAGTGAAAGCTAGAGCTTTTTAAGGACTTGACAAGTGTGAGAGTTGAGACAACATTAACATCCATGGGAAACAAAGTTCATCTGGGGGCTGCCTAGATGAGGAAAGGGACAACAGTCTATAAGGGCAGCTGTCTGCTTCACCAGCCATGTTGCTTTTCCTTCATGTTTAGAGATAAATGCCATCTGTAGCTGTTGACATTAATATTGTTGATGTTTTTGTTAAGGCAGCTAAGAATGGAGCAACGGGTGTGGAGTTGGACATCGAGTTTACTTCTGACGGAGTTCCTGTCTTGATGCACGATAACACAGTAGATAGGACAACAGACGGGTCTGGCCGACTATGTGATCTGACATTTGAACAAGTTAGGAAACTTAACCCTGCAGCAAATCACAGACTCAGGTGAGTCACTGATGTCATTTCATAGGTCCTTCAGGCATCATGGTGGTCACAGGTGGACACTGACACCTCCTAAGGGTGTCTATTCCAGGAAAGGTTTTTCATTAAACTTAACAGGCTTCCCAAGTAGTGAGTACACACTTGTTAACCCTTTCCAGTTAAGGGATATCAGCCTGTGCCGCATTCTCAGGATAGTACAGTCTGAGTTCTCGTCACTAACTGAAGCCTACACTCTGCCATCCTTTACATTAGGATCAGAGGCTGAAAAGCAATGCCTTCAGATACACCAACTCATTCTTTAAGCTGGTCAAGTAATGATTCCACTGTTAACCAACTCACCAGATCCTTGCAATAAACTTCTGAGGAATTATAGACTGTAAGGAGTAGAAATATCTTAGTAACTGCCAAAGTAGCACTGTCCCTTCAGTGATAATATTCTGTTCATACAGTCTGTTAAAGACTGTTAAGATCTTGGCATGGTTGCTACAGCAGAGGAACGGAATTGTTCACTTAAGTGTAGATAAATATTTACACTTAAGAGACAGTAGGTAGCTTCATGTAGAGTTACATAAATCTTGCTTACAGATACTTCTGGAAAAGTTAAGAGCTATTCAAGAGCCAAGAGTTCATATAGAAGCTAAGATTAGAGTCTTGATATTCCAGTTTCAATTCAGAGAAACACGGAACATACCCTATTGTCTCTGGTTGCCCTTCATGTCTCTTAACTGGGTAAAACTGAAAATGTGTTTAGATGTCTAACTAGATGATGTCCTCTCATATCATCTGTATATGTGTGCATGAATACATGCACATACAAGCATACATGCATGCACCTGTGCACAAATACATGTTCAGAGCTATTTTTTATAAGATGTTCCAGAAGAGCTCTGTTGTAAATCCTCTGTAAGATAAGCAGTCTGCACCAATCATTACCTTTGATTCAGCATGTGTGATTCCCAGAACCACTGAACCCTCCCTTCCCTCTGCTAGAGGTGTCCATACCCTGAGATTGAAACAACCAGGTGAGGTGCTTTGAAATTGGGCTGCTTAAATCCTTCCCTTCTGTCTTTGTAATGTTTCTATGTAATTACTGTTCTTTTATGTGTATTGGTGCTTTGTCTGCATATATGTCTCTATATCAGACACATGTGTGGTGCCCACAGAGGGTAGAAGAGAGTGTCAAATCCCCTAGGATGGAGTTACAGACAATTATGAGCTGCCATGTAGGTGGTGGGACTCAAACTAGGGTCTTCTGGGAGAACAGTTGTTGCTTTTAATTTCTGAGCCCTCTCTCCAGTCCCCTGTTTTCATTGTGATAATAAAAACATGCTCTCATTGTTTTTAATGTAATGCCAGCTCCCTGGTCAGTGGCCAATCCTCCTTGGATATCAATTGTCTGACCCAATCAGATGACTCAGACCTAAAAGAAATCAAAGTCAAAGCGAACTATCCTGGTGCTGGAAAGAATATCAATGACCTGAAGATCCAGAGCCCACTCTCTGAAATGTCTCTTCCTGTTATCAAATACTTATTGCTCTTCTGTATTTGAAGGGAAGACTGGCATTAATATAAAATAAGTAGCCACTAGGAGGATGTCAGGTTCAAAATGGTTGGCCATCAAGCCTATCAACCTGAGTTCTAGCTTCAGGACCCACATCACAGTAGAAGGAGAACACCGGTTTCTAAAACTCTTTTCTCTGACTTCCACATATGTGCCATAGCATGTATGCCTCCCTTCCCCTTAAATAAATAGATGTAATAACTGGGCAGTGGTGGCCCATGCCTGTAATCACAGCATTTGGGAGGCAGAGGCAGGCAGATCTCTGTGAGTTCAAGGCCAGCCTGGTCTACAGAGCAAGTTCCTGGCAGCCAGGGCTACACAGAGAAACCCTGTCTCAAAAAGCCAAAATATATAAATGAATAAATGTAATAAAAATTGTTTTAGGATGGCAGGTTAAAGTTAACACAACAAAAAGTGCTTAGGGTCAGTATCACTATTTCAAATCTGCAAAGAGGGTGTAGTATTAGAGTATCATTTTAATGTCTTTCACATTGAGTGTGTGTGTGTGTGTGTGTGTGTGTGTGTGTGTGTGTGTGTGTGTGTGGTAGTGTTATATGGAATGTTTGTCTGTGCACCATGTATGTACAGTGCTTAAGGAGTCTAGAAGAGGGAAGCGGGTCCTCTAGAACTGGAGTTACAGACAGTTGTGACCTGCCATGTGATTGTTGGGAGCAATGAATCAAGCCCAGGTCCTCTGGAAGAGCAGCCAGTGCTCTTAACTGCTGAGCCATCTCTGCAGCTGCACATTACTCTTGATTCCACATTCTAATGGATAGCCGTCCTAATGATCAACTGCAAATGAAGTACTTGGCTTAATTTAGAAGGATGTTTCTGGAAAAACGAGTGTTTTAACTCTAGCTAGTTATGTGTAGTGGTGTGGTGTGGCCTGTGCCTGTAATCCACTATTGGCAGGAGGGACAGAAATTCCAGCCAGCCTGGACTACAGAGTGAGGCCTTGTCTCAGCAAAACAAAATAAGGCAGGTGTGTGTGTCAAAAGAACAGCAATCTTAGGACTCCCCCTCTCCATAGAGTGGACAACAGCCCAAATGGCTGGTGGAATTGTCTGTAACATGTACGTTTTCTATGCTCTTTTTCAAGCCAAGATCTGATAGTAATAGGTTGGAATGAGCACAAATTAAACCATGTAGAGTGAAACTTCATTATGAAAGAAAGCTGATTTGTTGTATATCAGGCACTTAAGTTTCATTTCCTTTAGCAGAATATATATATATTCTTTTACACCAGTGGTCCTCAATTTCCTAATACAGTTCCTCATGTTTTGGTGACCCCAAACCATAAAATGGTTTTTGTTGTGACTTCATAACTGTAATTTTGCTACTTTTATGAATTTTAATCTGAACATTGCATATTTTGATGGTCTTAGGGAATCCCTGTGAAAAGGTCATTTGACCCCAAACAAAGAATCACAGGTTGAGAACCAATGTTTTAGACAAAACAACTGCATAGCAGTATAGTTAATAGACATATGTGCTGGGATTGTTTTCCCTATATAAGGAAGAATTAGCTTAAAATCAAGTTCCTTCATTCTCCAGACGTGGGTGTGGTCTGCCCTTTGATGATCAGATTACTTACTAATACATTGTTACCAGTTCTGTGGAATGCTATCATTTACATGGGTTTTGCTGTTGCTGTTGCTCTTTGGTTCAGGTACCCATAGAAAATTATCTGACTGTGGTGTGATTGAAGAAGGGGAAAGCACTCTTGGCATTTGTTTGGAAGCCATTTGTAAAATATCCATCCCAGCCGGGCAGCGGTGGCACAAGCCTTTAATCCCAGCATGTGGGAGGCAGAGGCAGGTGGATCTCTGAGTTCGAGACCAGCCTGGTCTATAAGAGCTAGTTCCAGGACAGCCTCCAAAACCACAGAGAAACCCTGTCTCAAAAAAAAAAACCAAAAAAAAAAGAAAAGGAAAAAAAAAAAGCAACAACAACAAAATATCCATCTCAATAAACCTTGCTCTCTTTCTCTCTTTTCTGTACTCTGGCTGTGAGCAGTTTCTCTCTCCTCTCTTGCAGAAATGAGTTCCCTGATGAAAAGATCCCTACCTTGAAGGAAGCTGTTACAGAGTGCCTCAGCCACAACCTCACAATCTTCTTCGATGTCAAAGGCCATGCAGATATGGTACAATTTATTTCATGCACATTCCTTTTCTAGAAAGATATATCATTTCCAAAGCTAACCATCTATTTTGTTATTTATTCTTCTTCCTTATTTTTATAAGTTATACTATAGTTACTTAATGGAAGTATAAAGTGCAGTTTACATATTTTACATTTGGAAAATGTTTTCCCTTTATGGAGCCCTTTAACTACTAGTGCAAGTCTTCAGCCAGCACAGAATGGCAGGGTCAGGTTTTACAGAACACATTTCTTAAAGGTGTGTTGTGAACAGTAAAGAGGTTCTCCCTGCACACACTCCCTGCACAGAAGGGGCCAGCTCTTCACATCTGCTCATAGGCTGAGGGTGCTGCATAGGGACCTGCACTTCATTTAAAAGGGACTGCTGTACTCAGCTTCTGCAGCTCAGAGGAAAGACATGTCCCTCCCTCTATGCAAGTGCTGTCACTACATACAGTTCTTTTATTCAGTGAGTTGGACATCTACTTTTCTCCAAAGATTGCTGCATTTTCCTCAGATGTATATGAAATTTCTAAAACAAAATTTGGAACATGGGCTTGTGTTCACAAAAGCATGTTGCAGTGGAAATCACTAGTAAAACACAGTTCTGATAACACAGGTTGTCTAATAACCAGCTTTTCCAAAGCAAATAGTTGTCCCTCTCTCGGATGAGACGATGTGAGTGTTCTTTTCCGTGGTCATAGTTGTTAGTGCTCATCACTGGAGAATTCTTACCAATCCCAGGAAATAATTTAAATCAATTGTTAGAACTGTAAGTATAGTGGGGTAATGGTGGCGCATGACTTCAATCCTGGCACTTAGTGCTCTGTGAATTTGAGGCCAGCCTTGTCTACAGAGCTAGTTCCAGGACAGCCAGAAATACACAGAGAAACCCTGTCTCAAAAGAGCGAGCGAGAGAGAGAGAGAGAGAGAGAGAGAGAGAGAGAGAAAGAGAGAGAGTGCCAATAAGCAATAAGTATGATCATAAGTGTGCACTTGAATTTTGCCACAGTAAGTGCCATGTTTAAGGAAAGAGGATTATTATTCTAGTAAACTCATGGTATAAGTACTTAGGTTTTCCTGCCAATCAGAATCCCCTGAAGTACCTATTCTACTTAAATAGTCAGACTAGCATTTTATCGACCACCTCATTGGAGGAATACTGAAGATGTCGAACATGGGGTCAAATGAATCTCTAAATATTTATTTGTATATTTGGTGTCCAGGATTGAACCCAGGGCCGCACACTTGCTAAACATGTGCCAAGCACCTCAGGCTTTGTTGTTGATGTTGTCCATGTATGGGAATGCTGTTCTTCCTATATGGTTTTGTCTTTTTGTCGTTGTTTTAATGGGGGAAGGGAGGGAAGGAGTAAGAAGAAACGGTATAAAACCCTTCAGCCCCTTGTTTCCAGATGGGTGCTTAAAGTGTTCAGTTGCACAGAACACAATGATCTCATTGACCAAGATGGCAGTACAGGGTCAGGTGTTGGCAAGAAACCCAAGTTAGTAGAGCCCTGAAGCCAAGGGTACAGGCTTTGGAGTCTGACAGACCTTGACAGAGTGTGTACTTGCTACAAGGTAAGCACGACATGCTCCGTTCTCCTTGTGGATAAAATGGGAATAGTGAAATGATCATATAAGGTTGTGAGAATTTAGGTTTCTCCAAGTTCATTAGTGAAAGGAGGCAGGATACATGTAACTTCTGTGTTCCTCTCTACTTTGGGGAGTGTGTCATGTTCCAGAATCATCAGTGTTCAACAGTGGTGATGTCTGTGGTGTCTGGTAACTCTAACTGTGTTAGCGGCTACTGACATTCATTTAGACGGTTAGGGATGGTAGTTTGGAAACACTGTTCTTTCTCCCTTGTCTATTAGCTGGGCTGCTATGGAAGCAGACTTGTGTTCTACTTGGGGATGGTTGAGAGTCTTCAGCTCTTTCCTACCTTCCTCACCTGCACTGCTTCCTCTGTGTCCTCCATGGTGGGTGATGGGTCCTTTCGGTCCTCTGTCCTGAGAAAATCACCCTCTGGACACTCCAGTTGGAAGCCTCAGGCTTCTTCCAGGCTAGGGAGACTGAGGGCGTGAAAGAACCAGAGTCTGAGGAAGGGTGTTTGCTGTTTTGCTTTCAGCCTTCTGTGGCTTATAGCCTGCCCTCCTGCTCCAAAGTGTGGTTCTTGGTGAGCCTCTCAACGTGGTGGCAATACAGCAGTGTCTGGCTGCTTCCTCCTGCTGCTGTGAGTTTAACATGTACCTCCGTGTCAATGACGGTAGCCATTGCTTTCAGCGTCCCCATTTGCAGTATTAGCACACTTCTGATTTAGTGACTAGCATTTGCACTTAACTACATGAATCTCTACTGTACAGGCTTCTGCTGCTCTAAAGAATATGTACACGGAATTTCCACAGCTGTACAATAGCAGTATGGTCTGCTCCTTCTTGCCAGAAGTCATCTATAAGGTAAGTCAGACTTTTCTTTGTATGTCACGTTGGGTTTCTTTCTGGTGGTAATAGCAGTGGGCTCTGTGAGCATAAGATAGATGCCTGTCCCACTGAACTGAATGCAGGCTCTTTCTTTATGAGCAGGGAAGTCTCTCAAGTGCTCTCTTGCTGCTCTTCCACAAGCATGGCCGCTCTTCGAGGCATCTTCTCTTAGCAAGCACTTTACAGGCTCTTCCGTGTCACCTTGGTAAACATCATCAGAAAAAAACACCAGTCCACAGCCCTGTTTCCCAAAAAGTAACACTAAAATGTGCCTTTAAAACAACTCTTGCCAGTGTGATAGGATGCATCTGTAATCCCAGCATTTGGAAGAATGAGGCAGAAGGAATTGAGTTTGTGGTCTACCTTGCTGTATAGTAAAACCCTGTCTCAAACAACAATAACAAAAGCTGTCTTCTATAGTGTTTCAGATGCACATAAAAAAAGGTTAATACACGAATCCCCTTTAGCCATGATCTTGCTTATTTCCTCTCTGTCCCATTGGTCTTCCCCAGTAAACCCTTGCTTAGTGTCATCAAATATCAGAAAAATAGAAATTTTCATGTCTCAGGAGTTCCATGAATGCTCTTAACTTTTTTCAGATAAGAATTAGTTATTTGTATTTAAAAATTTTGTCCATTTGCATCAATACCCAAATAAGGTATCTCCCTTGCATGTGTTCATTGAAGAAACCAGATGCGTGTGTGTGTGTGTGTGTGTGTGTGTGTGTGTGTGTGTGTGTGTGTGTGTGCTAGGGACTCGTGCTTTGCCACTGAGCTATGTTCCTAGTCCTGAAATTATGTATACTATTGTGTTTATCCATGTCTGGATTTAGTGATTGTACACTCGTTAGGTTTTACAGACTCTCCCTGCTTTGTTTCCTGTTAACTGGTGAAGTAAGCTGAGGACTCGTGTGTTAGGATTGTGTTTTCAGCCAGGCCTTGTCCTCGTGGGAGGTGTATGCTCAGGAGGCACACACACTTCATCCCTTGGGCTATTACAGCTTTGTCATGGATCCCTGCTGTCCATAGACCAGGTCTGTCAGTTTACTAGAAAGTTATGAAATGTTAATATTTTATTCAGAATCTAGAATTCATCTATAATGAGGCTCCTCCTGATGTACCATTTAGTTCCCCTATAGACAGAATAATTACTTAGTCTTTCTCTTTAATTACTAGTTTACAAGAAAGTGACATTCTTCCACTGTGGTCAACAGAGTGTACATTGAGAATGTTTGCACTGGGACAGTGTCTGCCAGTACAAACCTTCACAGTGTGAAGGTCATGGGGCTTACAGACACACAGAACCAGGCTTCCCAGGCTTATTTAACCACAGAGGTCTTTAGGGTGTGTGATGCTCTCCCATGGAGCTGAGAGCACAGCCTGAGGTACCTCCTTCTAGGCTGCCCCATTCCTGCTCTCCAGTCTTACCATGGATGGGGTTGAAATTAACCAGTCCATCTTGAAAAGATTGTGCCTTCATCCTCATTGAGTCCTGAATTTAAGTTGCTATTCAGTTAATTTGAATAAAAGTTTATCTTCATGGAATTATTAATGTGACCCTGAAAGGTGGGCATGGTGATGCATGTCTGTAACCTCAGCATTTGGGAGCCTGAGGCAGGAGGATTGGTGTGATTGGTCACCCTGAGCTATAGACGGTCTCCAAAAACCCAGACAGACAAATAAAACTTGACCCTTTGATTGACATTTTCTTTCTCATTTGCTCTATGTGTTTCTGACTGCACCCAGGCCTTATGTGTGCTACCACTCTGCTGCTGGGCTCCCTCCCAGCCCATTTCTCTCACTTTGATAGGAGTGCAATTCCTGTAGGGCTATGAGAAAGATGTCCTTTATTATACTGCATACCAAATACCTACATCTATTGTATGTTTTTTCAAAGGATTTGTGAGAGATGGCATACTTAGTAGCCATGGGACTAGGCACCACGGCCTTCTCATCAAATGAATATTTGGTAAATCTAAAATATTGAGAAATTGTAGACTTAAGAGATGATCATTTTATTTCCAAAATTCCTTTTCAGATGAGACAAATGGATGAGCAAGTAATAACAGCTCTGACTCACAGGCCTTGGAGCCTGAGCCATACTGGAGACGGGAAGCCTCGCTACAGTGTCTTTTGGAAGCAGTCCATGTTTGTGGTGTTGGACATCTTGCTTGACTGGAGCATGCACAATGTCTTGTGGTACCTATGTGGGATTTCAGCCTTCCTCATGCAGAAGGACTTTGTCTCCCCGTAAGTTGGAAGTTATCTCTTGGCCTCACATGTCCAGAGTGCTCTTTCTAGGAAGGAGGAGTTAAAGAAGTGTGTAGGCTGGGTTGTTTGCAACTCACAAAGCCTGTGCCTGGTAGGTTAGAGTGGTGCCAGCAGCCGGAAGAGTGTGGGAAGGTGTCAGACCTACTTCACTGGTTCACAGAACGCTGATTAGATGTTCTTGATTGTTTTGTTTGTTTTTTGCTTGTATATGTGGTGTTTATATATGCTTGTGTATGCCTGAAGCTCACAGATGGAGCTGGTCCAGCTAGTCAGGTTTTCCTCAGTATTGTCTCCACCTCCTGAGCACTGTGATTACAGGTGGGCTGCCATGTCTTCCAGTTTTTATGTGGGTGCTGGGACCCAACTGTGGTTCTCATGCTTGCATGACAAGCACTTTTTAAAAAAATTATTTTAGCCGGGCATTGATGGCACACACCTTTAATCCCAGCACTCAGGAGGCAGAGGCAGGCAGATCTCTGAGTCCCAGCCCAGCCTGGTCTACAGAGCTAGTTCCAGGACAGGCTCCAAAATAATACAGAGAAACCCTGTCTCGAAAACCACAAAACAACAGCAAAAAAAAATTACTTTAAAATAAATTATCAATTTACTGTAGCAGTTTATTATGTAATATATCCCTAAGTTCTTGATGTGTGTGTGTAAATAAGTATGGCAGAGGAGATGCATCATAGCTTATTGCATCAACTACCTTCTTTGTTTTTGTTTTGGTGGTTTTGCGTGGTAAGCACTATAGTGGCCATTTCCCTAGCCCAGTTTTTTAGTGTTATTTTTTAAAAGGAAACAATGAAAGTGATGGTGAGAATGTGATTACACTGCTAATGATCGACTCCCTTTGAAAACTAAACAGGGGCAGGGCAGAGCTGCAGCAGAAACCTATGAGTTCAGCCTTACACTTCCATCCTGCCTTGTGCTAATCTCCTACAGACTCTGTTCTACAACTGCCGACCTCTCTGAGCCTGCCTTTTGGCAGTTTTACAGCTGTAGATACACACTGTATAGCTCCATATGGCTTCCAGCTCGCTCATGCATTTAATCTAGCAGCTATTTGGTTACTGCTGACAGTACTCTGCGGAAACTGAGTGTGCTGTGGTGAAGTCTTGCTTTCTGCCTGGAAAGGATCTTAATGTCCAGTAGGAGGTTACTGTTCAATAGGATAGGGATGCCAATCCAGTGTTAAGTCCAGTAATATAAAACCACAGCTGAGGGCTGGGAAGATGCTCAGTGGGTTGGTAGAGTGCTTCTGAACAAGCACTGGGACCTGACATCAGATCCATGGCACCCATGTGAAAGCTAGTGCAATGGCATGTGCCTGTGCCCCCAGTGCGCAGAGGCCACACCAGCAGATTCTAGGAACCAGTCTAGTTAGAGCGACAAGCTCCAGGTTCATGGAAAGACCCTGTCTCAAATAAGATGGAGAGCAGTAGTGAAAGACAACAGACATCAGCAGTGCATAGACATTGTACTCTGACCTAGTCCAGACAGGAAGGGGACCCCAGAGAAAGAAGGGTGGGATGGTAATTGTTACCTTGGTGGCACAGACCTGAAATTCCAGCAGCTCTGGAGGCTAAAGCAGGAGGATTGCAAGTTCAAGGCCAGCCTGAGCAACAGTGAGAACTTGTTTGAAAACAAAATTGAAAAGAAGGCTGGTAATAACAGTTGAGTGATGAGTGCCTCCCACATGCCCAAGGCTCAGGTTCAAACACCAGCTTCCCCATCAGCCACATGGTAAAGGAAGCCCAGTTCACTGCTGTTGGGAAGGCCAGTGTGGAGGGACTATGTGAGGAAGTGGACATGTGGGAGGATGAGAGACTCATACTTGTGTCCCTTTCACATGACTTCACTAAAGATGCCTTCTTGGCATCTTTGTTGAAGATGTTGTCTCAGTTGCACACCAGGGTAGCTCATTCATCTTGAGAAATAACCAGTTCTGGAGTCTGAGCTGTGGGCCTTTTGTCTACCTGAAGGCCCCTGAGTCATCTTGGACCTGTGAGTCTGAGAAAATGTGATTGTTCTGGGTTTGCTGTCTGAAGGTGTGTGTCTGGTTTGTGTCTCAGCAACTGCCTTTCATTACAGCCTTTGCCATAACCTGGGATTGGGGACACAATTCAGTGCACTTTCAGGAATGCTACAGCTGTTCACCAAGCTACAGAGCAGGGCGCCAGGAGCAAACTAAGTTCTGGCTGTGCATTCAAAGGAAGAAAGGGAGGAAGGGAAAGCTTGGGGTGCTGCTTCTTACCCTGAGATACAAAGTGGAGGAGAATAAAGCTGATCAAGTGCGATGTGGAGGAGTTTGTTCTCTTGGTGAACTGGAAGGGAGTCAGGCTTCGGCAATACAGAAACAGGCAGTGTGGTGGAAGAGCAAAGAGACAGGCCTCAGGCCCAGTGTCAAGGACATTGGTGACTGTCTGAAGCGTTTGAAGCTGGCATGGAGTAAAGGAAGCCCACAGCATGCTGGGTTCTCTGCATTCCCCCATTGTGTTAGGAGCACAGGGCCTGCTGAGCTCCCTGCACTCCACTGACTGTGTTAGGAGCACTGGGTATGCCTGTTTCCCAGCCTTCTGCAGCAGGAGGCCATCTGGAGGCTCCCTGGGAACTGTTGATACTCACATGCTCAATTCCAGGAACAGCTGCTCATTCTAATACAATTGCTGTTTCCCCTTTCTCCAGAGACTATTTGAAGAAGTGGTCAGCTAAAGGGATCCAGGTTGTTAGTTGGACTGTCAACACCTTTGATGAAAAGAATTACTACGAGTCCCATCTTGGGTCCAGCTACATCACTGACAGCATGCTAGAAGACTGTGCACCTCACTTCTAGATTCCCTGGGAGGAAACAATGGAAAAACTGCCTGGAGGCCTCTTGCAGAGACATCAGAACATTCTGTTAGCACAAGCCCTGGGGATCCTGTGGCTCACACTATCAGTAGTTATATTTTCACCATAACAAGCTGAAACCAAGTGTGGTCACCATGCTCCAGGGAAGGCTCAACACTGTTTGTTGTCCTTAAAATTCCTGATCTGCAAAAAGACAGGGTGGCTCCGCCCCGCCCCAACCCTGCTGAGGGTACAGAGCCAAGAGGATGAACAGAGTAGGTCCTACAATTAGGACGAAGGCATCAATGCATGGGGCTTGCAGGATCACTCCAAGTTGACATTTTAAATCTTGCCATACTTCAGTAATTCACTTATTTCCAATATTTGTCGTCAGCTCTGTTAACCGCGACCTGTAGGTATCAAACTTGTGACCATACTAATAAAATCATTGAAAGGTGAGCAGAGGGAAAGATGTATACCAAGCCTTTGGTCCTGCAGTGTTGTGTGTGGGGAGGCTGCTCTGTGCCAGCTGGAGGCCTCACCTGCTTTAGTCACAGTGTGGAGGAAGCCTTGAGCGCCCTGAGGAATTATTGGTGGCATCTTAGCATAAGCACTTTGGACCACCAGGGGGCAGAGCAGCGGTTTGCTCAGGATCTCAAGCACACTGGCTCTAAGCAAGTGGAACTGGAGGATGGGGATCCAGGGCTGCTCTTCATTTCACAACTGAGGAAGCACAGACTCAGAACAACAGGGAGCATGCTCTCAGGCCCTTCTCAGGGGAACTACTGTTCCTTTTTGTTCTAGACTAGGAACTAAGTGAGGCGTTTGTATGCACAATCACCTGTAACACTTCAAAAAGAACTTATGGGTGTGTTAGCATCTTTATTGATGAGGAAGTTGAGACACCACAGAGTTAGTTACATACCTGAGTCGGCAGTCAGTATACAATTCCAGGTGATCTGACTCGGTCCTCACCGTGCCTACATGAACAAATGAGGCTTTTATTGTGAACTTAGTAGTTTGGTTTTTTTCATTTTTTTTTTTTCTTTTTGCATGCTTATTTGGTGTGTGTGTGTGTGTGTGTGTGTGTGTGTGTTGGGGGGCAACACATACCATCATTGCTGCCCTGGAAATTAGAAGATGAACTGCTAAAGTCTGTCCTTTCCCTATTTGGGTCCCTGGGATTGGATTTAGATCATTTGGCTTGGTAGCTTGCACTTTAACTTTATACATACTGAGCCCTCTTACCAGCCCTAAAATAATACTGTGTGTATGTGTGTGTGTGTGTGTGTGTGTGTGTGAGAAGAGAGAGAGAGAGAGAGAGAGAGAGAGAGAGAGAGAGAGAGAGAGAGAGAGAGAGAGGACAAGCCTTCTATCAGAGTTATACCATTAGACCTCTTTTTTAGCCTGGTGATGGTGATGCACTACTTTAATCCCAGAGACAGGCAGATCTCTGTGAGTTTGAGGCAAGTCTGGTCTACAGAGCGAGTTTTAGGATAGACTCCAAAGCTTTAGAGAAACCCTGTCTCAAAAAAAAAAAAAAAAAAAAAAAAAATTAAGCCAGGCAATGGTGGTGCACACCTTTAATCCCAGCAAAGGCAGGCAGATCTCTGAGTTCAGGTCAGCCTGGTCTATAAAACAAGTTCCAGAACAGCCAAGACTCTACTGAGAAGCACACATCTCAAAAAATTTAATTACAGTGTTTGTGTGTGTGTGTGTGAGTGGAGATCAGAAGATGGCTTCTCAGAGCCCTCTCCTTACACTGTGTAGATCCCAGAAATTGGATTCAGGTCATCAGGCTTAGCAAATACCCCTCTCTGCTAGGCTCTTAGAACTGGCCCTCTAGCCTTTTTAAGATGATTACACCTAGCTATAAGTGGCAACATTTAAAATAAAGTTAATTTTCTTCCCTGCTAGAGATCACGTCTTCATGCATCTTGGCCGAATATTCCACCACTAACCCTCACTCCCAGTCACTGGGTTTTGAGGCAAGTTGTGCTATATATCTCAGGCTGGTCTTGAACTACAGCTCCTTTTACCTTAGCCTTCCAAGTACTGGGGTCATAGGCATGTGCTGTCACTGTCACACTTGGTTCTTCATAAATGTTTACTGAAAGTATCTCAGGTCTCATCACAAGAACCTGTATGCAGAATATCAAAAGCTGGCATGTTTCTTGTTACCTAGCTGTGTGGACTGGTAGCATTCTAAAATCCCCTGGCTGGCTGCTCTAGGCCAGTAAGACAGAAGGACTGAAGGAGTACCATGACTAGTTGTAGGTCTGTGACAAAAGCCACAGATGGAGCTTTAGGCTGGCTGTGATGGTATACATCTGCAATCTCAGTATTGAGGGGACACGCAGAGGCAGGGGGATCTCCATTTGAAATCCACCCTGGCCACATAGACTCTCCAATATTTAAGACTTCGGGTTTCTGGTTTAGTTTTTGGTGCTGGATTGAACCCAGGGAATCACACTTAGAGTATACTCCACACTGAGTTCTAACCCCAACCCCAAGGAAATTCTCTATAAAAAAATTAGCATTTATTAAATAAGTATGTCACTATGATCAAGTGACAAGTGGGAGGAGAAAGTGACCCCAGAAAGCACGTCTGAGGCCTGATTGAGCCTTGGGTCCTTTGAAAACGATTGGTTGGCATGTGACAGAGTGGGTTGGCCCTTGGAAGAACTGTAACCCTTCTGGAGACTTGAGAGCCTCCTGATTTCCCTCCCAAACCCATTTTGCCCTTGACTCAGCCAAGTAGGATTTAAGACTTCAGGTCCTTTGCTAATGGGGCTGGGGCCTGAGTGAATCCTGAGGAAGTATAACTACATACTGTTAGGTGCTTCCTTGGGAGGCTTACTCTGGGCTTTAACTTAGAATATGGATCTGAGAAAACCAGGAGGTATTGTAGCCTGATTTTTTTTGGGGGGGGGGGAGGGAGGGCCAATTACATGGAGACTTAATTATAAAAGCTCAGCTGATAGCCTAAGCTTGTTTCTAACTAGCTCTTATAAAAAATTAATCCATTTATATTAATTTACTTCCTGCCTCATGGCTGTATTACCTTTACTCTGTACTATTCACATTGTTTCCTCTGATTCCTTGTGTTGCCTCCCTTCTGCCAGCTCCCAGGACTGCACCCAGGGTAGTGAAAAGAATGCCTTCTCAGAGCAGCAAGGAACTTAAAAAATATTTCTTCTCTATACCAGCAGCCTTTTGGAGAGCCTGCTCCAAGGCTGCCTCTAGGGTATTAAAAAAGAAAGAAAGGAAGAAAGAGAGAGAGAGAGAGACAGAGAGAGAGAGAGAGAGAGAGAAAGAAAGAAAAAGAAAAATTCATGCAAGCAAGGACCAGACTTTTCTATCTCAGGGATACGCTTTCTGATGGTAACTTAAGAAAAAGAGGGACAAGCACATACTTTCCTGATGGTAACCTGCCCTTTCACTCAACTACATCTCTTCATACTTCTCTTTGCATATTCCTTTCAGCGCTTGCATGCGCGCACAGACACACACACACAACCCTCACATCTCTCCTACTCCTTCCGATCACATATCTCCCCTCCTACATCTACCCTGCTTCTTCTCACATTCAAAACCTCTGGACAAATATGAATCATAAATTCAGAGTCACACAACATTTCTTGTGTAAACAATAAGAAACAGACCCAAACTGATTACACAGTTAACTCTCAGGCTAAGGAGGATTCGATGACCGAGCAGTAAGTAAAGTAAGCATGTAGCTCTGAGTGATCAGGGTTCCCAGACAGAAAGTGACATTGAAATTCAGGACTTAATAAACAGTTGGCTGGACCTTGAGGTTCGAAGTACGAGCAGAAAGTCCATTGCTGAGAAACTTATGTCTACTTAAGTTGTTTCAAGCCTCACTCTGAACCAGCAATAAACACCTGGGAATTTGATCTTATGTATTTGTCTCTAGGGGCAACCAGATATTCATTTCCAGGGGCAACCAGTTTGTTTTGAATTTGTTCTGAAGTTTAAAATTAGCTAAATTTGTGACTGAGAATACTATTACACCAGTCTGAGTAATGAAAAATATCCTTATCATTTCTATTCATCAGAATTATACAGATTAAGCAGAAATTATCTTCCTGAGTATCTACAGCTATATGTATGCCCAGTAGATGGAATATTTTCACAAGCTAAGCACACAGGCAGTGGGGGGAATACCTGTCCCGAGCTACCGTCTTGCCAGCAAGAACGACGCAGCACACTCAGGATCCTTCTGCAGTAAAGCTTTAATGCTCTTGAGAGGGAGAGCATAAGCTTACAGAACGGAGAGACCCCAAACACACAAAACCCATCCCTTATATAGGCTAGCAGCCTCCGCCTTGGACGTGTCACCCCCTGACTGGCTGCTGCTCATCGGCCCATATTACGCCACGGGAGAGGCAGGGACCCAGGGATGGAAAATTACCCAGCGCATGCGCATCTCTTCTGTCTACCAACAGTACTTGCCCGATGCAGGCGCCATCTTGTAACGGCTCCCTACAAATACCCATAGCTGTTTTTAGTAGCACATGAGAAAAATTACGGAGACAGTTATCTACAGCCAGTGACCCCACCCATCGGTTCATCACTCATCTGGTAGGTTGGCCTGTTGAATACTAGTTGTCATGTGTGTAATCCCATGCCCCCTGGCAGTCAGTTAGCTTTTTATTAATAAACCAATCACAGTGACATGTACTCACAGAGTGTAAAGGAATATTCCACAACAAGGTCTGAGTTCTGGTTAGACCCTTCTTGACAGTATGACATTAGTAGGTTAACCTCAAAGTAGAGTATTTGTACCATGAAGGAGGTGGTTGGGGTAAGTGACAACCTGTAAATGTTACTGAGCCTGATTGATTGTCCTCTGCCAGGCATGTTTAAGATGCTTCTTTGTGCCCTTTACAACAAATCCAATGAAGTGAGCACAAAGTTAAGTCATGGTAAAAGAAACCAAACTGTGGGGTAGAGAAAGCCAAAGACAGCAGGGATGAGTGAAGACTCTGACTAAAGACAGAGCAGTGATGAGTGAGCAAGTGTTACAGCTCTGAAGGGAACGGTGTCCCAACAGAAGTGTTACAGTTTTGTTCCTGTCAGGTATGATTTCCTTAGTGCAAGTGTAACAACTCTACTCCAGCAGAGGAGGGTTTCCCTAGGGAGCTTGTCACAGCTCACTCTTGTTACAAGCAGGTTTTTCCCTGCCGGCCTGGGCCGGCCGCCACACCAGCCCCCAATAACACGCTGAGACTGTATTTGATATAATACTGTTGGCCAGTTACTTGTTTCTTATCGGCTAGTTCTTTCTTAATGATTAACCCATTTATATTGTATTTCCATGTGGCTCATCTTACCAGAGAGCAGGCCCGGCATGCTGTTCTCTTTAGGCTCTCCATGTTGACTACTCCTAACTACTTCCTCTTTCCTCCTTGTCTCCTAGCACCGCCTATCTTGCTTTCCTATTGGCCAACAGTGCTTTATTCATTAACCAGTATGAGAAACATATTTACAGAATAACATCTCCCATCACACTCTGCTCTGTTTTTCTGTATCCCCCCCCCCCTCTCTCTCTCTCTCTCTCTCTCTCTCTCTCTCTCTCTCTCTCTCTCTCTCTCTCTCTCTCTCTCTCTCTCTCTCTCTCTCCTCTCTCTCCTCTCTCTCCTCTCTCTCCTCTCTCTCCTCTCTCTCCTCTGCAGAAATGTTACAGCTCTGTTCAGCTTCCCAGGAGTATAACAATTCTGTAATTCCCCTCCTGCTCTGCTTGGCTCAGGCAAGAACTGTTACAGCTCTACTCTGCTATGGGAGTTTCCCAGCAGAAATGTAGCAGTTCTGCTCTGCTCCAGCAAGAGCCATGACAGCTCTGCTCTGACAAAAAGTTGTTACATCTCTGCTCCACTTCCACCGCAAAAGAAAGTCCTTACAACAAACCTCACTCAAGAGTGGCTGCCTCCCAGGGTGGGAAAAAGGGGGTGGGCAGCCCCAGACTGAACAGGTAAAGGGCTTATATAGGGCTTCTTAGGGGTTGGGCTGTTCAAAGTGGACATTTTCTGGATTGGGATTGGTAGGGTTTCGATTTCTGAGCTAGCAACAAGCTTGGAGATTGGTTGGACTTCATGCTCAGAAATTAGTTGGATTTTGTGCTCAGAGATTGGTTAGTTTTTGTGCTTGAATTGGTTGGGTTTCAATTCTCAAGTTGGTTAGGGGCAGGGTGTGTTTCCTTTGCTCTGGTTTTAGGGCCAGGGTGTTATTTCACTGACCCCTTTTACCCTACAGACTGATCATTCAGACCTGAGTGTTTCATTGCAGAGACCACTCAACCGTTATCATATAACAGACTCAAAAATAAAACATTTCCATCATTCCCAGAACATTATGGCATCAGCCATGCACCAATGCACTTTTGAAAGGATGAATTATTCCAAGTGGGAACTTCCTTTAGGAAATGGAAGATACTCCTAGAAGGGAAATGTAAATTTAGTGTTATAAACAGTCCAAGATTCATCAGCTTCAAAGAGACATCCAGTTGTAATGTATGATGCAGTGTGCTTTAAAACCCATGCAGAGTAAACTCATCTATCCCTTCATGCCCCAGGATGCTGGAAAAGGAATTTTAATGGACTAGAGAAAAGAAGTAGGAGAGGAGGGATGGAGAGATGGCAGGGACTATTGGGGTGTAAGAGAGGGAGTCTGGGAGGGAGTAGCAGCTTGATGGAGATATGAGCAAGAGTTTAGAAGGGAGAGGAAAAGGAGAGGGGAGGGAAGGAGGGGTAGGAGAAGGGTAAGAGGAACAGCTAGAGAAAAGCAGGGAATGAAGCAAAAGAACATAATTGGGGTAGGAGAGGAAGTAAAGGGATGGGAATTCCCTGGAGGTAGGAAAGGTGAGAGCTGAGGGGAGATGGAGAGATACCAGAGGGAGGGGGAGATAGGAGAGGAGGACTAGTTAGAGAGAGGAAATGGGGTGGAGTGATGGGAGATGGCATTCTGTAAATATGTTTCTCATATTGGTTAATGAATAAAGGACTGTTGGCCAATAGGAAAGCAAGATAGGTGGGACTAGGAGACTAGAAGGAGAGAGGAAGTAGGAGGGAGGGATTCAAGATGGAGGACCTACAGGGTAGTACACCAGGCTCTCTCTCCGATAAGATAAAACCACATGGAAATACTTAGATTAATAAAAATGGGTTAATATTTAAGGCAGAGCTGACCAATAAGAAATGCTAATAACAGGCTAACCGCTTTATATCTAATACAGCGTCTCTGTGTGTTATTTGGGGCTGGTGCGACTGTGGCTCCTGGCTGCCAGAAAAACCTACTCATAACCATGGAGGATTGGAGAGGAAAAGTAAAAAGAGAAACTTTGAAGCATGAAGCAGGCATGGTGGAGTATACCTGCAACCCTAGCATTCAGAAGGGGAATAGGAAGCTAGGCCGAAAACGGAGAAGACATGGGTAACTTTACTGCCCTGACAAAGGGCAAGAGCTACCTAGAGAGTAGATCAATGCCTGACCTCCCTTAGCTGAAGATAAGCACAAGGGACACATCAGAATTGCAAGGATAAGTATAAGTATAAGTATAAGTATAAGTATAAGTATAAGTATAAGTATAAGTATAAGTATTAAATACCTCTTCAAATAGTGTTAAAGAGCTGCTAGACAGCTCAGTGATCATATACTTGCCCAGCACACATGAGGCTCTAGACCCATTCCCAAACAATGCTAACAAATTAAAATACTAATTTCAATCAGTACAGTACTATACTATCAAAAATAACAAAAAGGAAAAATATTTGAACTTGATATGGAATGTTTTTCAAAATAGATTCACATTTGTATCATCAATTAATTCTCAACAGAAGAGCCAAGGTAGAGAATTCAACAGAGAAACAGCTGACTGGGGTTAATAGCTAGAGCCAATAAATGGGCTAATGGATTGAATAGATGGCTCTCAAAGGGAAAAATACAAATAAGTATTTGAAAAAAAAAATGCTCAACATCCTTCACCTTCAGGGAAGTACAAACTAAAATTGCCCTGAGATTCCTTCTCAACCAGCAGCATAGTTATCATCAAGAAAACAAATGACAAGTGTTGGAGAGGATGTGGAGATGTAGTAGCCAATGCTGTCCTCAGCTCTGTACCTAACTAGCAATGAGGCTGTAGGCAAATCAAAACGTGAGTGTGAGTTCCCATCACATGCCAGAAGGTAGTCACACACTTTGCCCCCCCCCCCCGCTTGCCACAGAGACAATGCAATAAGGTTCAAATGAGCCATGGAATGGTCTCCCCCAAAACAGTGAAGTGTAATCTTACTTAAGAAGGGAACAATTTGGGGGTTGGGGGGTAGTGGAAGGGTTCTAGCAGATTAATCAGAGTGTGGGCATCAGACATGAAGCCCATGTGAGGAATGCAAGCTCCAGGACCCCAACCCCAATCTCACAAATTAGATTCTGTATGACACCTGGAACACCAGGTAACTAAAGGTAAAACCACAGCATGGGTGGCATGGGATGCTGTTATACCACACAGGAATAGAACCTTGCTCTCACACACAGGTGAAATCATGAACCAAACAAGGGTATCTGGAGCCCCTCTCCCCATCTTTCTGTCTCACGTAATGTCACACAGAAGCTCTAACTGTGAAAATTCAGGGAGATGTTAGTGCCACCTGCCACCATACTAACAAGTTTAATTCTTTCCGCATGTCTTTATGTCAAAGACTATAAAGACATGGGAAAGTTGTATACTATTGTAGTTTTTCCTTTTATAGTTGAAACATTGCCTCCTAAGACATGAAGTGGGTGTATCCTGTAGCCACTAAGAGGTGAGACCCTGCAGAGATTCAAAAGAAGCTATCCTTTCCCAGCCTTAAGCCACAGTTGTCAAGACTTTGGGGTGACTGTTGGGAAATGTGATGATTTGGGTAGGTGTTTCCCTACTCCAATACACGTTTCAAGGCTTGGTCCTCAGTCTGTGGCACTGTTGGGAGGTAGTAGGCCCTTTAGGAAGTGGGTCTAGTACACCCTTTAGTTTTTTGTTTTTGTTTTGGTTTTTTTTTTTGTTTTTTGTTTTTTGTTTGTTTGTTTTGATTTGTTTGGTTTGCTTTGGTTTTTCGAGATAGGGTTTCTTTGTATTGCTTTGCAGCCTGTCCTGGAACTCTCTCTGTAGACCAGGCTGGCCTTGAACTCACAAGGATCCTCCTGCCTCTGCCTCTCAAGTACAGGGATTAAAGGCATACGCCACCAACACCCAGCAGCCTTCAGTTTTAAGGACAGTTACATGCTTTGTGAGTCATTTGGCAGATTTGCAAAACCTTCTCTGCACTCATATACATTCTGATCTCTTGTGTACTCACAGATTCTATGTGTCACCCCTGATTTCTTGTTTGGATTGCAAGACTTTGATGACTGTATTGTGCTGGCTTTGCTGTAACAGAATGTCTAACAGAAGCAATTTAGGGAATTGTCTTTTTTGGTTTACAGTTTCAGTCTGTTATGGTAATGATGGCTTTGGTAAGACAGTGAGTGCAGTTTGTGGCAGGGGGAGGGTGTGGCAGACATTCACATCTTGGCTGACCAAGAAGAATAAAGCAGGAACTAGGGGGCCAGGAATATCCTTGAAAGGTCAGCCTGCCTCTGATAAACTGCTTTCTCCATCAAGGGTCTACCTCCCAAAAGTTCTACAGCCTCCCCAAATTGTGTCACCAGCCAGGGTACAAACATTCAGATTACGAACCTGCAAGGGACACTTCCCATTCAAACCATAACGATGACTGCACATATACTCTGCTAGGGACAGGGTCTCATTCGTTTCTCCTATCTCCCCTATTTCTAGTCCAACCCCAAAATTGTCATACTCAGTAAAGACAAAGTTCAGCCACAAGACCTTTCATTACATTTTAGTTTTAGATGACATGGGGCTTTTTCCAGTTCAAAGTCAGAGCAAATGCCAGCCACACCATTCAGAGATTTTGCATCCTGGATTGAGGATCACATTTTTATTCATCATGGACCACCTTCCTTAGCACCAGTTTCTAAACCATTGCAAGGTATGGGAACAGAGATTTTTAAAGGCCCCATCATGCAGACATATATTTCTTAAAGATAAGAACACAACATTTCCAGGTTACCTCTTCCCAGGTGTTTGTGGAATAATTCCAATATTTAAACAGTTCTAATTGGAAATTCCAAGTACTTTGTCTTGGAAAAAATCCACAATCTGGATCGGAAGAGGAGCAAGTGTGCCCTCTTTCTTGGAGCCATTTGTACTGTGGGTCAGATTCCTCTTGGCCTCAGGCTTGGATTCCACTCCTGAGAAGCTCCTGAGGCCCAGCTGTCATGGAGATTGTCCCACTCATTTCTATTTTCTTTCCCCTTTTGACTGGCATTTGGCTGCCACAATACACGAGAGTCATCAGGCTTCAGGATTCTCTTTATGCACCGATCGCCTCAATCGCACGTCTGGGTTTCACACAGGAAAGAGAAGTTAAACATAGACAGACACATCTCAAGGGGAAGATCAATGTGGCCAGGAAGACCCCAGCACTTCTCAAGCCTTCCTGCTGCCTCCTTGTTTAGTGTCTAGACTCTCCCCTTGACCTCCCATTGTTGACTGTTGTCAGGACTGGAGAGGTGACTCAGTGGTCAGAGTACTTGTTGTGGAATCATGAAGACCAGAGTCTGGATCCCAGAACCCACGTACCAAGCCAGGTATCCCACACATGACTGTAAACCTTGCTATGATGGGGACAGAGGCAGGGGGATCACTGAAGCTTGCTGGTTCTAGGTTCAGGGAGAGCTCCTACCTCAAAGAGACAGGAAGAGTGAGAGAGAACACTCAGTTCCCTCTTCTGGCCTCCTTGTAGTGCACACACACACACACACACACACACACACACACACACACACACACACACACACACATACACACACGCATATCAAACAGGGAGAGCTCCTACCTCAAAGAGATAGAAAGAGTGAGAGAGAACACTCAATTCCCTCTTTTGGCCTCCTTGTAGTGCGCGCGTGCACACACACACACACACACACACACACACACTCCAAATAACTAGTCTAAAAATGTGAGTAGGCTTATTTGTTTTCTCCCCAGCATCCATTCTCCTTCTGGCACCAGCTTCAGTGATTCCCCTGCCTCTGTCCCCATCATAGCAGGGTTTACAGTCATGTGTGGGATACCTGGCTTGGTACATGGGTTCTGGGATCCAGACTCTGGTCCTCATGATTCCACAACAAGTACTCTGACCACTGAGGAGACAGAACTCCTGCTCTCAGTTCCTGTCATCTGCATGGTTGTATCATCAATACTGTAGCTGAAGCATGTGACTTGGTTATGGCCAAAGGTACTGTGACTTTTTCTTTTCTTTTTTGAGACAGGATTTCTCTGGAACTTTGGAGCCTGTCCTGGAACTTGCTCTGTAGACCAGGCTAACCTCGAACTCACAGAAATCTTCCTGTCTCTGCCTCCTGAGTGCTGAGATTAAAGGCGTGTGCCACCACTGCCCAGCTCTGTCACATTATCATAGTCAGAGAAATGGGTTTCTGGATGAACACACCAGACTGGATGAAGCTGATGTGAAAATTCTAGATTCCCAGACTCTTTCTTTCTTACTATATTGAACCTGAAAAGATGTGAGATGTTGGCAATACTGTTTGGCTGTCATTACAAAGTGGCTGTTTGTGTAAGGAACTAACATGTGACCTGAACAGACAGAAACCAGGCTACAGTGACATTGTGAGCTTCTGTGTTAGACCAGACCAAAAACAAATTCATCCGAGGTCAGGCTTGCTGCTGGAGAGCAACTGCACAGCCTCCACCTTGGGCTACAACATTGAATGTCTCTGTCTCTGGCAGTTCTGGTACGTACCGTAAGCAGCACTGAATTCCTCTAAATGCAAAGGGCTTTGTTGCTGAAAACAAAGGAAACAGACAGCAATGTCACTGGAGGGGGAATGCAGACATTGGGTGTGTTGGCACAGTTAGTACAGTCTGTGAGCCCACCACTATTTTAAAATCAAGGGGTAATGGTTGAGACCAAGAATCAGCCACAGAAATATCCATGTTTACCATCACCACCCCACTCCCACCCCCACCCCCACCCCCACCCCCGGCCCTGGGACAGGGTTTCTCTGTGGCTTTGGAAGCTGTCTTGGAGCTAGCTCTTGTAGACCAGGCTGGCCTCAAATCACAGAGATCCACCTGCCTCTGCCTCCTGAGTGCTGGAATTAAAGGTGTGCACCACCAATGCCCGGCTGCATGTTTAGCTTTTTAGCAACAGGTATTGCATTCATTCTACAGATAATTTGCTGAGCATTTATGACATGCCAGGTAATATATTAGTGCCTGGGGTGACAAAGGTACCTGACTTCTGGGGATTTGAGATAGGCAACACTGACAGTATTAATTTGTACAGATAGTAAACTATGTTCTCAATGTTTTGAGTTAAGGAGAATTTACCTTTTACTGGTATATTCCAGGAGACCGATGGAAATTGTCAAAAAAAAAAAAACTTTATGAGCTTGATAAAAGACTATCTATTAACCACATGACATGAGGAGCAGATGTTTATTCCAGAATACATAAAATACGTATAATAAATAGGACTAGGGGTGTGGTTCAGGAGGAGACCACTTGCCTGGCATGCATAGGGCCTTTGTTTCCATCCTCAGCACCACAAAATAATGACTCTTAATATACTGACAACTTATTATAGCTTTTAATAAAGTGTTTCTGTCAATACCAGTTTTAGTATTTGAAAAGCCCCAGAACTTCAGTGTCCAAACATATCCAGAATGCAACCCTGTCCAGGATACAGTGTTTAGTGAGAAGAAAGGTATGATATTATTTGGATATCATGCTATGATTATAAAATTATGAAAGCCCTACTTTCATAATCCATTCATCAAAGTTTAGGGAGACATGGGTGTGATTGCTGATGTCCCAGGGAAAGATCTGGAAAAACGGTGTTAACTATTCGGTGGGAGACACATGTGTGTTCCTGGGTGATTCAGAACAAGTGTGCACACCGTGAGGATGGTGTTCTTTAGTTCACAGTGACCCAGCGCTGGACCACAGCCAGCCATGCAGGTTTTAGGTGAACAATGATTTTTTTAATTAAATTAAAATTTAAATTAATTAAATTTAAATTAAATTAATTTAAAAACACAGAAATGCTTAAGACAGAAAAGTGAAGGATCATAGACAGGAGGAGTAAAGCACACCTATAATCCTAGAATTCTAGAGGCTAGAACAGGATCCAGCCTAGTCTATACAGTAAGACCCTGTTGCACAGAAACAAACAAACAAATAAAAAACCCTAGAGTTTTGTGTCTGCTCTCCAAAACACTTGTCACAAGGATGAGAGTGTGTGTTCCATGGTCCCAACACAGCTGTGGCCTTACCTCCATCTCTCTCCTTTCCAGGATAAGTGCACTGGGGTTGGCTCTCTTCTCCATATCCTGTAGCTTGGTCAGTTTTTCTATCAGGAACATCTTGTCTTTGCCCTCCTGACAAGAAGGAAAATTAAAAACATGGAAGATGCATATTGGTGTAGGGTATAGGTATAGATAAAACAGGGTGCATCAAGTCCAAAGATGTCTGCTATGTTTTATTCTAATGAAAGAGAAGAAACATTTCAGAGCAAAGCCAATGAGCCCCACAATTCTCCTGTATTGCCACAGGTTCTCCTAAGTGACACCTCCTCCCCAGTGGGCTGGAGCAGTATCTTTGCTAGCTTGATACTAGATGCAACCTCCATTCCAAATTCTGAAGGCTTAGAACAAAGCCCTTCAGAAGCCCTGCCTGCAAACTTCCTGTCTCAGCCCTTATTGTATGAACTAGTCTTGCCTGGGTCTTCCCAGTCCTACTAAGATGCCAAAGCTTAAGAATTCCACCACCTGGCACACACCTTTAATCCCAGCACTTGGGAGGCAGAGGCAGGCTGATCTCGAGTTAGAGGCCAGCCAGGTCTATAAAGCTACACAGAGAAACCAAAAGGGGGGTAGAGAACTCCACCCCTAAGGACATCAACAATGATTCAGCCATCAAAGTTCTATGTGGGCAGGTAAGATGGCTCAGCAGGTAAAAGTGTTTGGTACAAAACCCTGAAGACCCGAGTCCCATCCTTGGAACCCATGGTAGGAGAGAATTGAGGCCTGCAAGTTGTCCTCTAATGTCCTGCACATGACAGGGAACACACATGCCTGCACACACACACACACTTTAATAATATAATAAATAAATAAATAAATAAAAATTAAAAACAGAAGGTTCAAAGTTATCTATATTGGCTGAGATCTGTGTTTCAATAGTTCCAAGAAGAACAGAGGGAGCGGTCCTTCTCCCAGGAGGCTGGATCACTTCCCCATGAGCCCTATATCAGGAAGGTGTGAAGTACTCCACCTGTGTGGGGAGTCAGGTGAACATTACTGTCTCCTCTACACAGGCACTGTCACCCCAATATCACACAGGCATGGTTGTCCCAACTTCAACCCTGTTTCTCCTTAAACTTTGAGCTATAGACTGTAACATCCTGCCTGTAATAATTATCCCAACAACCATCATTGTGTAACTACTGCTCACACTATTTCTGTGGCCTCTGCTTCAAAATCACTCTCTACTTCCTACATTGCTTCTACATTCATCAACTGGATCTCCCCAAGAAGGGAGGGCTGCCCCCTGGGAAGGTGGTGATAGGACTGTCAGGACTGCGGTCTAACCAGGTCTAACCAGCAGAAGTAGGCCTTGAAGGTGGTACCTGCTTCTGGTTCTAGCCCAACTTCTCTTCCCCTTGACCATCCAACATGTGACAGGTCTCTGCCACATGCTCCTGCCATCATGAACTTCCTGCCTTCCTTACCATGATGGACTGAAACATGAGCCAAAATAAGGACTTCCTCCATCCATTTGCTTCTTGTCCAGCACTGTGTCACAGTGATGAGAGAGGTGGTTAATGCATAACCCTCGGGAGTTTTTAAAATAATGTGAAGAATTACAGGGATGAAGTGAGTGTATAAATGTTAATGACGGAATGATGGTGAAGTGATATGTATCAGGGAAGTGCTCACACGTGGGTTTGGTGCCTAGAACCTATATAAAAAAGTTGAGCATCATTGTGGCATGATTCTGTCATTCCAGTGGGGAAACTGTGAAGACAGGCAGGTCTCTGGAGCTCACTGGCCAGCCTGCCTGGTTTTCTAGTGAGTCCCAGGCCAGCAAGAGACCTTGTCTTACTTTTTTTTTTTTTTTTAAATGTGGACAGAGTCTGTGGAATGACACCCAAAGTTGCCCTTTGGCCTTCCACACACATATGCACACATAAGTACACACATGCACACACATGTTGGGTGATGGGGACTGGAATTCATTGTACCATTTATTGTCTCTATTTTGGAATATGTTTTGAAATGTTTTATTATACTCTGTTGAGAGAAGGAAAGAGAGAGAGGGGGAAGCAGGGAGGGAGGGAGGGGTACAGGAGAGCCTTACATTAATGATCTGTTCATGGAGCAGCCGGATCATGATCTTCCTCCCCTCTGTGATCTGCCAATAAAGGTAGGTGATGATTCTGGAAGAGAAGAAAATGGCAGACACTCTTGACAGTGCTCTGAGGCTCCATGTTTCAGTGAGATACAGAAAGACTGGAATATTTTCTGGCAAATGCTTTTTGACCAAAGTGTTTCCCTGAAAAGTCAAAGCAGGGTAGCAGGCCAAGTGTGTTGCCTTAGAGCAGGGGTTTTCAACCAGTGGTTCATAACCCCTCTGGGGGTCAAGCAGCCCTTCACAGGGATCAACTAAAACCACTGGAAAACAGATATTTACATTACAATTCATAACAGTAGCAAAGTTACAGGTATAAAGTAACAACAAAAGTAATTTTATGGTTGGGGTCACCACAACATGAGAAACTGTATTAAAGGGTTGCAGCATTAGGGAGGCTGGGAACCACTGCCTTAGATCAATAGTTTCTCAACCTGGCTGCACATGGAATCACCTGGGAAACAGAAATAAGCCCCACATGAATAGCTGGTCCTTAGATCAAGCAGGCACAGTCTCTGGGCAAGGGCCAGGCACCCGCATTTTAAAGACACACACAATTTGAATATATAGCTAGATTGTGCAATTTGCACAAGTGCTGTTCAAACTTGAAGTGTAGTAAATACATAGGCAGGTTTAGGTAGAACTTGAAAATCTGCACTGTGTGTGTGTTCGTGTACGTGTTCCTGTGAATGCATGTATGGAATCCAGAGTTCAAAGTCTGACATCCTGCTGTGTTACTCTCCATCTTATTTTGTTCTTCAGACTGTCGTTGAACCTGGTACTCACCAACTGGTAGACTGGCTGGCCACTGACCTTCAGGGGTCCACCTGTCTCTGCACCCACTAGTGATGCAATTACAGATGCGCCCTGCCATATCCAGCTTCTAGACTGGCCTTTGCAGGACCCAGCCCCTAACTTGTGAGGTTGATGCCATCCAGGTCCAGGATCAGAACTTACTGAAATGGTAGGCTCCCCACTTGGCGCCTGTGGTGTGGAAGGGTTGCTTAGTTTAAGGGGCACTTCCCCTGTCACATATATATTTGGTGTCAGAAGTACAAGGGGAGGTAGCAGCAGAGCCAGTGAATGAGAAGCCTGGCAAAGGCCAGCTTACCATTCTAAAGTGCCAATAACAGCTGCTGCTGGAGAGTGTGTGTGGGGGGAACATCAAGGAAAGCCAGGAGACTGGGCTTCTAGCCTCTTCCTCCACTATCAGACTGTGCAGCATGGAAGCTGTATCTGGAACCATCCTATCTCTGACTTGTCACTCTCATCTGCAGAGCACAGACATTGTTCTGTACTCCATGGCTGGCCCCAATAGTCTGAGCCCTTGAGTCCTGCGTCTCTTCACAAGAACAGCCCTTTCTAATGCCATAGGGACTAAGCTGAGAAACACAGAGCTCAGCGAGTTCCCCAGCCAATTCTTCCATGCAGGAAAATGAACCCAGTGTTGATGAATCTCCACAAGAAGTCAGAAATGGATATTTTTAAAAATTAAAATGCAATACCCTAAATGTCAACAAAGCCTGGGTTAGTTTTATATCTTGCTGTCTCCAAAGGAATTTTTCTAAGAATTCTTACACATTTTCATTCTTTTTAAAAATTTTAATATTTTCCTTTATTCCCCAGTACTGAGGATTAAACTCTGTTCTTACACTTGTTAGGCTAGTACTCTACCACTAAGGTATATCCCTAGCAAAAAGGAAGAAAATAAGTACAATTTCTTTGCAAAGCATTTTTTAAAAAAAGCTTATTTAGGAAAATATTAAACAACATTTTACAGAAAAGTATCTCTTTGAGGGTAGAGTTGAGACCATGCTGTACTCACTGTTTTGCACTCCTTGCTTTGTTTCCCGAATAAACATCCTAGGACCATTTTCATCTCATGTCAATGAAAGGGTCCCCAACAACTCTTAGCTTCTCCTCCCACTAATTTTTTTTTCAGGAACCCCACTTACAACACAATGAGGGTGAGGATGAAAAAAAAGTGCACACTTCCGATGAGGTTCTGGTAGATCCAGACGACCCACAGGTAGCCAGACCTTCTGCTTAGGGTGTCGATCCAGCTGTAGATGGACTGAATGAAGGAAGGCAAACCTCGGAAGGGGCCACAGCTGGCTGAAGGTTTCAATCTGCCAACACGAAACAGAAAACCATTTGCTGCCTGGACTCAGATGTAGGCATTCCACAATCAAGGGATCCCTTTTGGACTCAGGCTCTGGAAACAGAAAATCTTGCCTGCTCTTCCCATACTCTCCTTCCAAGGGAAGAGCTCTCACTGTCTGGCCTGGTGTCACCTGCTGACTGAGGATCAGCTCTTAGAGTGCTGCCACCTGCCACAGCGAGCAATCCGGAATCTAGGCAATGATCTAGCAGTATCCTGGGAGTGATCAGATAGTCTTTCTTGGGAATGTGACTTGAGACACACTAAATTGGGGGCTTGTTAGCTATGGAAGCTAGGTGTGGCATTGTGATCATGCGTGTCAGCTATTACAAATGAGTAGAAACTGGAAGATTAGGAAGATATAGGGTAGGGAGTAGATATGAAAAAAGAAGCAAATGTTGGGGCAGGAGAAATGACTTAGAGGTTCAGAACATTTTCTACTCTTCTAAGAGGAGCCACTGGGTTCAGTTCCCAGTACCCACATAGTGGCTCACAACCATTTATAACAGTTCCAGGGATCTGACCTTCTCTTTCGTCCTCTGCAGGCACCAAGCAAATGTGGTGCACACACATACATGAAAGAATGCTCATACACATAAACTGTGAGCCATGGAATGATGGGTGGAATGTGGGCATGGGAAAGGAAGGGGGTGACTGGGATGCTCAGGCCTAGAGACGACCTTGAAGCTGAGACTCAGAGGGAATGGGGAGACCCCTTCAGAGAGAGGACCCTGACCATGGAGAAAGGGACCTGCTGGGGCCTAGACAGGGAGCAGAAGCTTTGGGGCTGCAGGGAGGTGGAGCCAAAGGGAGATGAGCCAAGTCAGACAAGGCCTCTGGCTCGGTCAGTTCAGTCAGTCGGTTTCCGTCTAGTGTGGAAGAAGTGGTCTCTCCCAGTCTAGGAAGCTCGAAAAGTTGGCAGAAATTGGGAATGGCTCCCAACTATGATGTAGGATGTATAGAATAAATCCAGGGTAGGATTCATCCCCTCCCTCAGTCCTTGCTGGCTACCCCAGGAACACGGGATGGGCTCTGAATTAGTTTTTATTTTGATGTTTGCCATCTGAGAGTCTTATTGGCTCTAGGGAAACTTCCTTTCCCAGGACTAGTCTAGGAAGTATGGCTTCGTATGAGGACAACCACCTGATATGGAGCCCACAGCACTGCCACCTCTTTTGACAGGCTTTCACATAGAATATGTCCCCAGGCTCCAGTTACCCAATAACCTACAACAGCCCCCAAGACTGCAGAACCTTCAAAAAGACTCAAAGTGGCCAGCTCCCATTGTGCTACCCGTCTCATCCGTTCCTTACCCTGGAAACTGCAATAAAGGCTTTTGTCTCTCCTTCCACCTTCCCCCTGACCACCTCTGCATTTCCCTCATGTGCCATGGAGAGTCTTCCTGTCTTGGGAACTGCGAGTAACAAACTGATTTCAACGGCAATTGTCTCCATATCTGGAGAGTAAACCCCACTTGTAAAAACAGACACCAAAACCGCAGGCAAAGCCACAGACCCTACCTCCAGATGGTGATGGCCAGGGTGCACAGCACCCCTGTGAAGGACGGAAAGAAGAGCAAGAAGATGAAGAATGTTATCATCTGCGAGGCCCGCCAGGCCTTGCTTGGAGGTTGGAAGTTCATCATCAGGCTGATCTGAGGAGAGAAAAGGAGCCCTTCGACCTGTAGCCAAGGGGCAGCCCTCAGGACCCCACCATGTGCCAACTCTCCAGCCATTGATGTACAGCTTCCTGGTTTTGGCTTCCTGGCCTCTCCCCACACCTTTTCCAGCTTGGATCCCCAGCAGGTCGTAAAGTAACAAACTTTGGTCCAACTCACATTTTTCACATAGAACATAATGAAGAGGGTGATCATTTGGATAAAGGGCAGTAGAGGGCAGAAGAAAATTCCAAGCCTGTAAGGAAAACAGGAGTGTCAGAGACCTGGGCATACAGAGGGCAGAGGCAAGGGAGAGAAACACACACACACACACACACACACACACACACACACACACACACACACACACATACACACACACCAAGGTACCTCAAAATGTGACTGAATTTAAAGATAGAATTGTTAAAACAGTAGTTAAGTTAGAATGGAGATATCCTAAAATCTAGAAAGCCTATCTGTAATTTGTATAGAGAAAGAAAAGGATACCAGGTTTACAACTGTGCCTATTAATAGTCAGCTCAAAATCCCAGAAAGCAGAATGGTTGAGTTCAGGCATGATGGCATTTACCTTTAATCCCAGCACTCAGCAGGCAGAGACAGGTGGATCTCTGTGAGTTTGAGGACAACCTGGTTACCTAGTGAGTTCCAGATCAGTCGGGGCAACAAGTAAGACACTGTCTCAAAAAATAAGCAAATAAATCAGAATGATCAGTGTGTGTGTGTGTGTGTGTGTGTGTGTGTGTAAGCTTGTTTGTTTGTGCATTTGTTGAAGATTCAGGTGTGTATGGGCACAGGGCACATATGTGGAGGCCGGAGGACAACTTCAGGCATTGTCCTCAGACATACACTTTTTGTTCAAGGCAAGATCTCTCATCTGGCTACTTTTTTTTAACACATCATTCCTTGCTTGCCACTTACATTTCCTTTTGGAATGTTCTTCAAATGATTGGCAGTATGAGACCCCAGGCCTTAGATTTCAAAGCTGGGCTAAGGTAAACACTCCTTAAATGGCTATATATTATTTTTATCCAAATTGGGTAATTTACCACCATTATTATTTTTTCAGTAGAGTTTTGTTTTGTTTTTAAACATGATGTTCCAGGAATGGATAGGCATAAGCTCCAACAGTACAGGCTGCTTCCCCGCCTGTCCCTCCTGACAGAGCAGGCTGGCACCTCACATGAACTTAGGTTCTTCTCTTTGCGTTCTTTCTTTCCCTTTTTTACATTTTTCTCCATTTCAGCAAATTCTGCTTTCAGGGTGCTTAATATGTTCAACAAACACTAATTCTCTTGTGAAGAACTCTACCCTTCTTTTTTGACAGCAATGCCAACTTCATGCTGGGCAACTTTTAGGTGTTCCCGCTTTTGCCATGGGAACATTTGTGGGCACTCTCTTTTGAAGAGTACATCATGAGGAGCCTTAATTGTCACCTTGAAGCAGCCTGAGAGCATCTGAGAGGAGAAGCCTTAAAGAACTTCCTCTAGCACTTTGGCCTGTGGGCATGTCTGTATGGGACTGACTTGACTGGCAATTGATGCAGGAGGGCCCATCCCAGCGTAGGCAGTACCATCCTACCATCCCTAGGCATGTGGTCTTGGGCTGTACAAGAAAGATAGCTATGATAATTCCTTACAACAATCTATGAGCATTTGTCCATATACCCATTGATGAGTGTAGTCTTCACTCTTCATTGAAGAAACTTCTCTTTGAAACAGATGGAGACCACTACAGAAAACCACAATCAACCCGGATGCAAGGTGTGGAGCCCAATCCCATTGGATGCATTGGCAACACTCCCACACCTAAGGCTTAGGGTATGTTGTAGAGGAGGCAGCAGAAAAACTGTAACAGTCAGAGTATCAGGGATTTTGTTGTGATATTGTGTCTCCTAGTAGTATCACATGCTACACTGTAAAGTCTCACCAATATGGCCACTGACATGCAAACTGAACAAAGGTGACACCAATGGACGTGCCAAACTGTACAGAGAAAAGCCCGCCAGGCTTCCACCTGACACAAAGAACTATTCATAGTTGGGACACCTTAGTTGTTTATAACTGAGGAAATCTGGGAGCAGGAGAGGTGGCCTTCCCCAGGGAAGAGCACACTAATTGGTTGTCCCGCACAAATGGTCAGCCCAGAAAACAAACACACAGACAGTGCATACATGTATGCATACAATAACAATTAGTGAAAAAAAGAGACTATGAATTTGAAGGATAGCATGGAAGAGCATATGGGGGAGTCTGGAGAAAAGAAAGGGAAGGAGAAAATGTAATTAAATGATAATCTCAAAAACAAAATAAAAAATGAAAAAGAAGTCTAGCTATGCATCGGCCAGTGAGCAAGCCAGGACTAAACATATTATTACATCATTTCTGCCTCTAGGTTTCTTCCCTCACTAATGAACAGTAACCTGGAAGTGTGAGCCAAAACCCCCTTTTCCTCCCAGGCTGCTCTTGGTCATGGTGTTTGTCATCACTACTAGAACAAGCAAGCACCTATTTGCTTGATATCTACAGCATCATCCTTCTAGATTGGCATATATATATATATATATATATATATATATATATATATATATATATATATATGGTTAGAGGAATAATCCATGTTTCCCAAAAGCCCTAGAAAGTGTGTATTGGGTGCCTCTCATTTCCCTCTGTTTGTCATTTAGGCAAATTACCAGCAGATGGCAGCTCCATCCCAAAGGAAGAATTGGGCTACCCCACCGTGGGTTTGTTGTTGCTCTTTGTTGTTTTTGTCTTTTTGTTTTGTGTTGTGTTTTTGTTGTTATTGGATTTTGTTCCCCCCCAAACTGGGTCTCACTTTGTAGCCCCAGCTGTCCTGGAACTCACTATGGAGACCAGATTGGCCTTGAATTCACAGAGATCCACCTGGCTCTGCCTCCTGAGTGCTGGGATTAAAGGTGTGTGCCAGCTAAATCCTGTTGTTTTTAAATCACCAAATCATTGAAGAGAGCTCACAAATGCTGTGAGTTCACAAATGCTGTGAGCCAGCCACTCTGTTTCTGGGTGGGAAGCAGAAGAACTGAAAGCAGAATCTCCCGGAGGTGTCTGCTCGCCCATGTTCACAGTGATACTGTTCACAGCAGTGGGACGATGGAAGCCACCAGGATGTTCACAGACAGATGAAAGGATAAACAAAGTGTGGCCTGACACACACAATGAGGTGCTGAATGTGCCTAAAAATTAGGGAGTGCTACAAATAAGTGAATTGAGCCAGACACAGATAGCAAACATTGCCACCCTTAGGGTGTATCTTGGGTAGTCTGAGCATAGAACTAGAATGCAGAATGGTGGTTGCCAGGGGGTAGGGAGGGAGTGGTTTAAATGATGGTTGTAGTGTTTCAGAAGATGGCTTACAAAGTCATATGGTGACTCTTGTTATGTATTTCTGTCTGTTTGAGACAAGGTCTCATTGTTGAGCCTAGGCTAGCCTTGAATTTGTAATCTTCCTGACTCGGTCTCACAGTACTGGGATTACAGGCATGAACCACAATGTTGAGCTTTGTTGTGTTTTATCTGGTACGTGTATGTGTTTGTGAGTGAGTGTTCACATGTGTGCACATGAGCATGGAGGCCAGGGCTCCATTTTAGGTGTCTCCCTCATTTACCCCCCATCTTATTTTGTATGACAGGGTCTCTCACTGACCTGGGACTTGGTTATTTGACTAGACTGGCTGACTATCGATCTCCAAGGCTTGATCCTCCTTTGTCCACCTCTCCAGTGTGGGGTGACAGACACACACCACCACACTGGGCTTTTGGCACTGGGAGTCAAGCTCAGGTCTATAGTGAGATATTCACCTTGTCTGCACCTGTGGCTTAGGCCATGCCCATTGGGGAGGAGACAAGGCCAGATGTGAGCTGGGGGAAAAGGCTGGGAAAGGGTCGGGCCGCCCCTTTTGGTGGTGGACGCTGGAAGGCTTAGGATCCGGTGGAACCTGCCGCGTTCATCTGCCTATGTTGTGAGTTATTTCTCCCTTAATAAACATCTATTCAGCCTAATTGTTTATCCTGATCCTTATTAAATCGCAATACAGGTCCTCACACTGGAGAGGCAAGCACTCTACTGACTGAGCCACCTCCCAGCCCAGTTATGCACTATTAATGAATAATCGTTGCCTGCCTGCTGGAGTTTGCAAAGCTCTATTCATCTACTGTCAAATGTCATCTTCAGTGTAATTTGAGAACAGCTACTATTATAGGCAAGTTCTAGGAAGCTGAGGCTCTGAGAAGTCAGGGACCTCAGTGAGTGGAAGGACTAGCCCCAGAATCCAGGTTTATTCAACTCCTAATGCATTGCTTTGAAATTAGCAGTTTCCCAACAAATGGAACTTAGGCACTTGATACGACACAGAAAACTCTAGCGTTGACTCTATCATGTTAAAATAAGTAAGGAAAGAATTGCAGGGGCTCCTCTAAGGTTTTTAAGTGAACCTGTAAGAAAGGATAGCTACAAAGGACTAGGACAGGATATCTCAGAGGTAAAACACTTGCCATGCTCTTGTCATACATGAGAACCCAGGTTTGGTCTCCAGTACTGCCCCCAAAATAAAGCAAAATGAAATTCCATGATACAACTAGATGACTATTCTAGCCATCCTGAAAAACAATGGGGGGGGGAGAGGAAAGAGGGAGGAAGGGAGGGATGAAGAGAGGAAGGAGGGAAGGAGGAAGGGAGAGGGGGAGAAGAGAGGAAGAAAGGGAGGGAGGAAGGATAGGAGAAAGAGAGACAGAGAATTCTACTTGATCTCCTGTATTTTAAGTATTGATTATTGGACTGGGCATGGCAATGCACACCTAATCCCAGCACGTGAGAGGCAGAGGCAGGTGGATTGATGTGAGTTCCAGGCCAGCCTGGTTCACATAATGAGTTCTAGGTCAGCCAGGGCTATACAGAGCTAGCTTGCTCTAAGATGACTCAAATTAAGAAACAAACAAAAGATATATATGGAGAACTGGCTCAGTGATTAGTACTGACTGCTCTTTCAGAGACTCCAGGCTCAATTCCCAATTCCCAGCACCTACATACCTGCTGTAACTAACTCCAGTTCCAGGGTATCTGGTGCCCTCTTCTGACCTCGGCAGGCAATGCACATACATGATATACAGACATACATACAAGAAAAACACTTGTACACATAAAATAAAAAGTATTGGCAGTTGTATTACTCATTCGGAATACTATGACAAAACATCTTTAGCTAGTTAACTTTAGCTCAAGATTGAGCGGCTGTCTGGTGAAGCTCACTTCCTGGTTCATGGACAAACCTTCTCACTATTCTAACATGGTAGAAGGGTCCAGAAGCCTCTTTTGGCCCTCTTTTTATAAGGGGACTAATTCCATTAATGGTGTCTCTACTTTAAGACCAACCTTCTAATAATATCACATTGGTGATTCTGTTTCAGTGTATAAATTGCATGGAGCTGGGGACACAGCTTAATTGGTAAAGTGCCTGTCTTGTAAGTATGAGGACCTGTGTTCAGTCACTAGAGCCTACATTTAAAAAGCCAAACATAGTGGCATGTGCTATAATGCTAGCTAGACCTGGTAGGCAGGGGCTTTCTGGCCAGCTTAGCCTACTAGGTGAGTTCCAGCGACTGACTCTGCTTAAGAAAACGAAAAGAAAAGGAAAGAAAAAAAAATTTTTTTTTTAATGAACAGTTTCTGAGACACAACACAATTGTTCTCTGGCCTCCATATGCACACACACACACACACACACACACACACACACACACACACACGTATACACATACACATGAACAAGCTCACACACTTATGTTTACACACACACACACAGAGCGTTTTAGGTAGATCAAACATTCAACACTGTAGGGAGTCATCCAGAGTGTTAGAAAAAGTACTGTGGCAGGGATGGGAGGGGTGGGGTGTGATGCAGGTGCTAAACAAACTAGGTCTGTGGCCGCCTGTTGTCTGTGGGGCTCCAGGTTGCTACCTTGCCCTAAGATGACTCTTATCTGACATCATCAAGGTCTCCTGAATGCAAAGAATATTCTAGAACACACACTAAATTCCTAGCTTTCAGACTAGCTGAGTTTGCTACCACCTACACAGAATTTTTTTTCTTTTTGCTTTGTTCTGGTTGTTGTTGTTGTTTGTTTGTTTGTTTGTTTTGGGTTTTTTTTTTTTTCTTTTCAAGACAGGGTTTTTCTGTGCAGCCCTGGCTGTCCTGGAACTCACTCTGTAGACCAGTCTGGTCTCTAGTGCTGAGATTAAAGGTGTGCACGCCACCATGCCTGGCCACCCCTGCAAGATTTTTAAACAACAGATCAAGGACCTACAACCAAAACTCCCAAGTGCCCCCCCCAGGTGGGAACCGACCAGGGCACTGCAAAACTTACCAGGTCAGAGTTTGTGCATAGATCAGTTCTAGAACATTCCTGGCAATGTCAAACTCCTGTAGGCTGAGACTTGTGATGAATCTCATTCCAATGAGCCTGTGAAAATGTACTGCATTTAGTACTCCAAGGCCAGCTGAGAGCACCCCACCTACCAGGACGAACAGCAGCAGAGGCCCAGTGGCTAAGAATGACGCTGCAGGGCCTAGAGCACTGCAAGTTCTCCAGTAGTTGAGGGAACTGGGAGGCCTGGGGTTAATGCAGTGTGGTCAAGTAGGGAGCTACTGTGAAGACTGTAAACAATCCTGAGGAAGTTGGCTGCCCTTATTATTTATTATTTAAATTAGCCAATTCATGTTCTGGTTCTGGTTCATCCCATTCTTTGTTTATTACATTTTCTCTTTTTTTCTTTCATGAAGCAAATCAGCCGAGCATCTCCCAACCCAAATGCATTTTTAAAAACTATTTTTTGGTGCTGAGGATGGAACCCAGGTACTTGTATATGCACTCTACCACTGAGCCAACTAAGCCACATGTATGTTTACTGCTCTGGAGCCAGCGATGGTCCCTGTTCCCTAAAGAGGAAAACAAGCTCTCTATGTACTTTGGGGGAAACTTTATTTCTCTTTTTTCTTGTTTTCTTAAATGTTATTTTTGTTAGTTCTTTGAAAATGTCACACAATGCATTTTGATTGTATTTGCCCTTACCCCTCCCATATCTATCCCCTGCACCATCACTTCCCTACCCACCCAAATTTGGATTCTCTCTTGCCATCAAGTCCAGTTTGTGTTGTTCTTGAGAGCAGAGCCTGCCCTGGTGTGTGGTTGACCTGCCAGGGCCTACATCATTCTTTAATGGCATTTACTTTTCTCTTCTCTTACTATTATTGTTTTGATTCTTTGTTGATGTGTCTGATATGTGTGTATATGAATCTGTACATTCATGTGTGAACACACATGGCACACAGTGTGCATATGGAAATCACAGGACCATCTTGGTATTAGTTCTCCTGTTCTACCTTGTTTGAGAGGGTCTCTTGGTGAGTTAGCTTTGGGGGCTTCTCCTGTCTCCCATTAGGAGCACTGGGATTATGGATGTGCTATCACAACTGGCTTTATGTGGGTTCTGGGG
The DNA here is from genome assembly GCA_030556225.1 of Cricetiscus sungorus. Taxonomy (NCBI): domain Eukaryota; kingdom Metazoa; phylum Chordata; class Mammalia; order Rodentia; family Cricetidae; genus Cricetiscus; species Cricetiscus sungorus. The sequence goes on along the minus strand of JANBXA010000007.1, from coordinate 78,877,923 downwards.
ATTCGAGCTCAGGTCCTCATGCTCGTGTGATAGACACTCCACCCACTGAAACACCTCCTCAGCCAGGTTTCTTTTTCAGATATAAATGGGAAAGTTTCCATCTCCCCTAAATTTCTGTTAACAAAAATGCTTCTCCCCTTTACAGTCAGGTTGTGGACAGAGGCCAGAACAAAAGCAAGTTAGGACAGAATAAATTTTGGCATTAAGCCTCCCCATGGAGAAAACCTGGCACAATATCGTGGCATCTCATGCTAGAGAAGCTGGAGTATCCAGGGCTGGGGTGTGGCTCAGTGGTAGAGAATGTCCAAGTCTTAGACCTCAGTAAAAGCAACGCCTAGAAAGAAGAAGTGCACAGCACCTCCACAGGACTAGAGTATAGCTCAGTAGTGGGGTGCTTAGTATCACGAGCCTTTGTGTCTCTCCCTACCCAGCACTGCAAGAAATAAAAAGGAACCACATCTGGCCAAAAGTCACAGTGCTTCTGTCCTGTACATCTGCACCTAAAATAAGGACCACGGCCTGCTGCATAAACGCACCATCTGAAAGGATTGCTCTAACCTTAAACAAGGATCCTGTGCTGTGTGCAGCAAAACCATTTCACTGCTCTTTTTGGAGACTATAGAGTATGATATAGTATGCACACGTGTGACAATGCATACATAGAGAAATTGGAGTGGGGGTGTGGTGGTACACACCACAGCACTTGGAGACTGAGGCAGGAGGTTTGCTAGGAGTCCAAGGCTGGCCTGTGCTATGCAGCAAGTCTCTATCTCAAAAGGAACAAACAAACAAACAAACAAAACATTTACAAATATTGAGGAACACACAAATATGTGTGTATATATATGGTTTTATATATATTAAAACCATCTGTAGTAGATAAGGATTTTAACATGGGCTGGAGATATGGCTTGGCTGTTAAGAGCGCTGGCTCCTACTGTAGAAGATCCAAGTTCAGTTCTCAGAACTCACTGAGTGGCTCACAACTGCCTGTCAACTCCAGTTTCAGGGGATTTGACATTCTCTTTGGCTGCTTTCATGCACAGGTATCATGGTTTACATAAACTCACACACACACATATATATATATGTGTGTGTGTGTGTGTGTGTGTATAAAATAAACAATAACAACATAAAAATAAAAAATTCAAATAATACACATGTGGTTGGAGACACAGCTCAGTGGGACAATGATTGCCCAGCACATCTGAAGCCCTAGATTCCAATCCCACATCACAGATGAGAGAGAGAGAGAGAGAGAGAGAGAGAGAGAGAGAGAGAGAGAGAGAGGGAGAGAGAGAGAGAGAGAGAGAGAGAGAGAGAGAGAGAGAGAGAGAGAGAGAGAGAGAGAGAGAGAGAGAGAGAGAGAGAAATTCCAAGTGACTCAGTTTCTGTTTTATTTCTTAAATTTTTGTTGGGTTGGCTCAACCTAAACCCAGGGAGCTGTCCGGTCCGGGTGGAATGTAGTTGGTCCTGGTGGAATGTAGTTAAGTTAGAAAAGAATAACACCCTGAAGGACAATGGGTGAATTAGACACACACAGCAGACATGGGGGGGCCCACACTTTCTGCTCAGCTAGAGCTACTCACAACCGACTAATGTTTACCTCCTCAGAAACTCCCCCAGTAAGGAATCAATCAATGAAAACACGAAGTCCATGAGAAGGAGCCGGTAGATGTCCTGACCAATGAGGGTCTCCCAGCACTGGAAGGCAAACAAGAGTCAGGATCAGGCAGGCTGGTGGCCCTGCTCAGAGCTTATATGGTCACAATTTGACCATACCCTGTGTCCCCAGAAAAGCAGACTCAATCTGTAAAAACAGCCAGTGTGTGTGTTTGTGTATTCTTTCTGCACTTTTGTCTACCACACAAGGCTTACTGCTCACAACCTCTACTTCTAAGATATTTCATCTCTGCCCTGCCCCTTCTAGACTCTGTTTCCACACCAGAACTAAGCATTTTCCTCTGTAAGAAGCATGGTGGGCTAACAATATTCCTCCTTATTCTATTTATTCTATTTATTGACTTCTTCATTGTATAAACATATGGATGGGAATATGACTAGATAAATGGATGATGGAAAGATACATGGATGGGTAGATAAGTGGATAGATGAATGGGCAGATAAGTATTAGGGGAATAGATGATAGTTAAGTAAGTGGATGGCTGGATAGATACATAAATAAATGAATAGATGGACAGAAGAATAAATGTGTAGCTATAAAATTATATATTCTCTAGCACCTTAACTTGGAAAGCTGGTTTTGAATATCTCTGATGACTGGGATTTGGTAAAGATTCTGTGTTACGATAAATTATTTGAGTCTAGACATAGCAATGTTATTTTGGCCAGTATGGTTCCTTGGGGACCCCATATGCTCTAGAACTGTAAGTGTAATCAAAGAAATAAGGAATCTCTTATTTTCACTGGACAAAAGTTAAGAAAGTGTATGATACAGAGGGTTTTTGTCATGGGGAAGCTAGTGGTAGAAGCAGAGGTGTTCAGAAGGCCTTGAAACCAACGAGGTTATCTTGCCTTCTGGGGCACCACTGTCAGAGTGCAAGGGCCAGAAACCCATGGTCTGAGGCAAGAGAAGGTGCAAAGCCATGTTGAATGTGGGAGAGCCAGGGACAGTCAGGGTCAGGATGTGAGTGTAGATGAGCTACATGTCCTCCTATCAGTAGAGCCCATAATATCTGTCAAGTTCAAGAAGGATCTGTGCTTAACCTCAGGCAATTTGGAAAGATTAGCCTCTTGCTGTCTGCCAACCATAGGTTGGTCACAGCCAATATTAAATAGTGCCCATCCTACAGATACAAAGACGGAAGCTAAAGAGATTGAGTGTATTTGATTGACATCTCAGCTGTTCCACGAAGCCCTCCTGCTTTAAGCTGCTTTCCAGATGAACTTCTCTCCCCGCTCCCGCTCCCCAAAAGGAAATGTGATGCCTGTCAGGGAACTAAAGGCCAAAAAACAAACTCAAGGCAGAACAGCAGGTAAATCTCACCTCTTCACCAGATAAGGCCACAATGTTGAGCCAGTAGTAACAAAGAATTCCAATGATGGAGATCTTCAGAAGGATGTTTCTAAGTAACAGAAGAGGAAATGGTTCTGGTCACTCTCATTAGCAGTCTCCCTGTGCTGTTGGTCAGTGTTCCCTGTAGGCACACAGTAGGACAGACATTTCTGCCTACCTCCTAGGACAGACATTTCTGCCTACCTCCGAGGCTGGATATACCCATAGGATGAGTTCTAGTAGGTAAACTATGAGCAGATGTGCCGTGTGTCAGTTCTAGCCTTGCACTGCATGTCACTCTGAGATCTTCCAGAATCCACTGACCTTCTTTGCAGGGCAGTCAGCACTATCTCAGATTTGTGTTGATGCCTCAGCCTGTGTTCCTTGGTAACTAGCATGCATACAACCTTCTCTCTAGTCTACAATGCATGTGTAACATGTGTCCATGCCACTGAGACTTGGGAAGGATTTCTACTGCAGCAAAAACTTCATCCATTCTGACTAATAGACTCCCTTCTGTTGGTCCTGCAAATGAACCAGTTTTTCTCCCATTAAAGCCCAATACAGTAATAAGAAATGTGCTTAAAATTTATTTATTGGATGCTCACCCAGGATGTTCTACTCAGTCCCACACTAAATCATCTCTTTTAACCTTGATAACTCTACCACAGGTGACATGTTACATCTATTTTACCCAAGCTTCAAGTATGACAGCAATCCTTAATATTTACCCCTCTTTGCATACCTCATGTATTAGTTAATTGTGTCATTGCTGTGACCAAATACTCGATGAAAAGTGAGTTAAAGCATTTCTGTTTTGTTTTGTTGGCTCACAGTTTGAGGGTAAAGCCCCTCTTGTAAGAGCAGACATGGACGGCAGCAGGAGCACCATCAGTTAGTTATATTACATACACAGTCAGGAAGCAAAGGAATATGGATCGCTGCTCAGTTTGTTTCTTTGGTTGTTGGTTTGCTTTTCATTCAGCGTGGATCCTGGCCCGCAGGCCTGGTGCTGTCCACAGCTAGAATGGGTCTTCACACTTCAATTAACCCAATCTAGAAACTCCCAGACATGCCCAGAGATTTGTCTGCTAAATGATTAGAGAGCCCATCAAGTTGACAATTGATATTAGCTATCACACCTAACCCCGGCCCTGTGGGTGGATTGAGAGGAATAATAATGGCACAATAATCATCTAGGGTTAGAATTTTTCATAAGTTGAAAATAAATAATTGACTCACTGATTTATTGTTCATTCATTCACCAATTATTCTTGAACATCTGTAATGCCCCAAGTCCCATGATCAAGAAAACAATTTCCCCTTACGCACTGATGAGGGAGATAATACATAAAATGCTAAGAAGTGGAAGGAAATTATAATGTAAAGAATAAGGGTGGTAGGGAAGACATCACAAAAGGACATGTGAGCAGAAGCCTTAATAAAGTCAGTAAACAAGCCCCAGGGCCATATGCAGGGAGACTTTCAGGAAAGGGAGCAGCCAGGGAAGAGCAGGTGTGCAGTTGAACAGCCCTGAGGACACTCAGCAGGCCAGTGCAAAGCATGGTTAGATGAAAGACAGAGAATGAGGCTGGCACATGGACCTAGGGTCAGATTTCCGACCTACAGGTGATCTGTGAGGACATTTTATGCATTGTGCAGATCAGAGCCAGGAGTTAGCCAGAGAATCAGCCAAGGAAGAGGCTGGAAGGACAAACTGGGTAGCTTTGGTTGGCCACATCACTTGTATGTAGGAATGGACGTCACCATGGGGTGCCACCTTTGAGGGAAGGGCTCCTTAAGTACCCTTGCACAGTGCACAGTGTCGTCTATCTCTGCATGACACTTGAGAACTAGGTTAATTCCCAGGCAGGCAGCCACTGAGAAAGGTAAGCCACCATCTAGTAAAAAAGCACCCATACTCCATAATCATATTTTTCAGGGTTGTTTGAAGGCTGTTGTATTGGATAGTTTTATGTCAAAGTGACCCAAGATAAGGTGATCTGAAATTGGGGAACCTCGATGAAGAAAATACCTCCATAACATTGGGCTGCAGGCAAGCCTGTAGGGCATTTTCTTAATTAGTGATTGATGGGGGAAATCACAGCCCATTGAGGGTGGGACCACCACTTGGGGGGAGGTCCTAGCTTCTATAAGAAAGCAGGCTGAGCAAGCCATGGGGAGCAAAGCAGTAAGCAGTATACCTCCAAGGCCTCTGCTCCTGCCTCCAGGTTCCTGTCCTGTTCGAGTTCCTGTCCTGACTTCCTTCAGTGATGAACACCTATGTGGAAGTTTAAGTCTTCCCTCCCCAACTTGCTTTTGACCATGGTGTTTCATCACAGCAATAGAAACCCTAACGAAGACAACTGTTAACTCATCATATGGCACACTTCATTTCTGGAAAGCTTTCCTTCAAAAACAACTTTGACATTTGAGTGGAAATCCAGCTCCCAGAAATGAGCTAAAACCAGGTGTAACACACCTACCGGATCAGGAGGACATAGACTTCCTGTCTCGGTACCTCGTACCTCTCCACCAGGCGGAACATGGAGTAGAAGCGAGGCACAGCCAGGTTGATGCAGGACACAACGAATGGCAGTAACAGCACTGCCCCAGGGTTCCTGTGTGTCTTCAAGAACTGCAGGGTTGGAGGATAAGCTGAGAGGTCCATGGAGCTATGGACACTCTCTGCACACTCAGAGGGTCTGAAGTAGAGAAACCCCATCCCCAGCTCCTTTGAGGCATACTGAATCTCAGAGAGGCAAAGAGGCATTCAATCAGAACCGTGCTGGTTGGTTGGTTGGTCAGTTAGTTAGTTAGTTAGTTAGTTAGTTAGTTAGTTAGTTAGTTAATTTTTGTCATCTTGATAAAAACAAGAGTCAAGTGCCAAGGGGGAACCTTAACTGAGGAATGGCTAGATCATATGTCCTGTGGGTATATGTGTGGGGTATTGTGTTGACTGGTAATTGAGGCCAAGTTCACAGTTGGCAGCTCTAGCCCTAGACAGGTGTTCCTGGGCTGTATAAGAAAGCTAGCTAACCATGAGCCAGCAAACAATGTTTACCCATGTCCTGCCACGTCAATTTTAGTCAGAGTGTTTTATCACATCAACATAGTGAAACTAGGACAGTGACCTAAACTCAAACAGCTCTGCTGAGACTTGGTTCTCCTTATCAAGATGTCTTGGGTTAGGATACTCAGTTCTTTTGCTGTAGAAACAAAGTCTATTTTAGACATAGTACAAGGGAACTAAACCCCATGGGATTTCTCCCTCTGCTCTATTATTATTATTATTATTATTATTATTATTATTATTATTATTATTAGTGGGGGCAGGTGAGACAAGGTCTCTTTATGTAGCCTTGGCTGTCCTTGGAACTCATTATGTAGATTAGACTGCCTTCAAACTCACAGAGATCTGCCTGCCTCTGCCTCCCAAGAGCTGGGACTAAAGGCCATATGACACCATGCCAGACCCTTATTTATTTTCTCCATTCCCTTTACTCTTTCTCATTCCTCTCTACTCTCTTTCAAATTCATGGCCTTTTTAAAGTTGTTGTTATATATATTATATGCATATATATATATACTCATAAAATATATCAATTCAACCTGCTCAGGCTGTATAATGTTAGCTATGATTTCAGGGATGACTTGCACAGCCTGAGGCAGGTTCACCAGGCATCCTTTGTGCTAAGAACTGAACTGGGGTGGGGGAGGCTAGCCCACGCAGCACCTTTACATGAGGATGCAGCCCCCAGGTGGGTACCTCATATGCAGGTAGAGGGCCCTATGTCAGGCATTTTTCTTGGAGTAATTCCTGTAGGTTGGATTTGGTATTCTATGTTTCATTCTCCTTTTTCTGAGGCTGGACCCTACCTGTATCCACTTCTAGAGGCCTTGAAAGAACCTCTCACCCCTTGGTGTGTCTTTGGAACCCTCATATCATAGGATGTAAAGCTACAGGCCTGTGTGTTTAAATACTTGGTCCCCAGCTAATAGCACAGTTTAGAAGGGAATGGGACCTTGGGACATGAAGCATGGCTGTAGAAAATGCATCACAGGAGTCCAGCTTTTGAAAGGCAAAGCCCAGCCTCTGGTGTCTCCCACATTCTCTGCTTCTTGAGCTATCGAGACGGTTCACCCACTCCCACCTACAATAACCATACCCAGCCACCATGTCTTCCCCTCCAAGATGAACTGGCATCCCCTAAAATTGGGAGCCAAGGTAACTCTTCTCCTGGCACTGCTTCTGTCAGAGCATTGAGGAAATTAAGTAACATGCCTTGGTCCTAATGCTTCATCTCTGTCTTATACTTAGCAGCTAAGGAGGAACCTGGGTGATTTGTTCTCTGAGCCAGAATAGCACCCTTTAAACCACAGAGAGATGAGAAAAAGCTAAGTCCACCCATGGAAGTTGTGGTTACCAGTAACTGAGAGTCACCAATGATTGACAGCCACTGGACTTATGCCAGTGGTTGGTCCTGCTCAGCCCAGAGTGGGTGCCTGGGCCAGGGAATGGTCCTAGGACTTCTCTCACTAGCTACCCTATACTTCAGGACAAATGAAGGTAAAGACTTTCCCCCTGCAGATGCTCAGCCACAGCTTCCACCTCATGTGGTCAAGGGCAGACATTTAAAGCCATACTTTAACATGGCCTATGGCAACAATTCAAGGTTGTGTAATCCCATACCCATTGTTTTTAGACCAGAGGTGAGGTCAAGAAAGATTAAGCCATGCAGGTGAGTTCACCTGTCTGTCAGACTTACTGAGCATCTACTCTATCAGGTGTCATGGGGCTTGGAGACAGAATAATAAACTCAGCATTTGGGAGACTGGAGCAGGAAGATCAGGAGTTCAAGGCTTGTCTCCATTGTATACAATTTTATCTCGAAGTGGGGAGGGGGAGGCAGAAATGAGAATCTGATCCCAGGTCTCTGCCAAAGTCCCGTTTCCACGGGAGTCTAGTGTACCTTGCCCTGTGATGCCTGGGGACCCCTAAGTGCAGATCCGAGTTCTTGGTCATGGGAAGAGGGGTGGCTCTGCAGTTTGAAGCAAGCCTCTTTGGGTGCGGTTGCTGCTGCTGCCACCCATGGGGCCCAGCTGGAGGTCTCAGTTCTGCACCTGCCCAGTAGCATCCCACTCTGCCCCAGCTCTCTCTGCTCTGACCCTCCAGGTTACCTCAGAGTTGTACTCTGCCAAGTAGTACACAGCTACACAGCAGGCTGCAGCCACTCCAGTAGAGACGAGCCAGGCGGCTACATGAGCAGAAAATTGGATCAGCTGCTGGTTGAGTGTGAGCCTGTCATTCTCCTGGCGGATCTCAGACAGGTTCTCCTGCAAGAGTCAGACAGTCAAGTAGACCTACTGGTCCCTCCACACTGTCAACAGAGACCCCCAGGATCATAGGGCCAGCCCAGACCATAGAGGAGCTGGAGGGGAAGTCTGTGATCAAGGTGGATCATGGGAGACCAAGGGAGAATCTCAGGATGGCAGAAAAGCCCAAGAACTTTAAACTATTTCCATCTTAAGGGACCAGCGAAACTCAAAAGGCCTGTTTTCTGCTTTGCTATGCCCCTCTGCTCCTCCTTTCTCTCTCCTCCCTCCCTCTCTCCCTTCCTCAGTCATTCCCTTCCTGCCTTCCTTCTCTTTTACCTTTGCATGTAGGGAAAACAAAGGTCTTACTGTGTTGCCTAGCCTGCCCTTAAACACACAACCCTCCAGTCTCTGCTACCACCGGATGGGAGGTATGCAACTGTACACCACAACAGAACACTCATCAGGAGACTTTTCTTGATGAGCAAGGCCAAGTACCACATGGATGGAAAAAGTCAAAGCTGTCCTCAAATCCCTTTTATGGATAATTTATAAATACTACTCACTCTCTTTTGGGAAATGGGCTTTGTTGTTTTTTATTTGCTTTGTTGTTTTGTTTTTGAGACAGCGTCTCACTTTGTAGTCCTGGCTGACCTGGAACTCAAAATACAACATCCACTCATAAAAGGTGTGAGCCACCACACCTGGCTGTTTCATTTGTGCTGGTCATTCCCCTTCTCTGGGGCAAAGACTGTCCTTTCCATGTACATGAGGTACTTCAAGGCATCTCAGACCTCCACTCACTAGACACCACTGCACCTTTTCCTAATTGTATAAAGGTCTTCAGAGGTAGCCCAGTGTGCCCCCGAGGAACACAGGTGCTCCAGATGGAAAACCACTGCTCTAAGGTAAAATTTTCAGTGTGGAGGTGTGAACTCTATAAGTGGATGTGTTTTCAGATGACTTAGAAGTTGACCTCAGTGAAGGCTGAGCCAACCTCAAAGCCTGATGTGGAGTAGAGCATCCATTTCCCCCATTCACTGGCTGGCACTTGGTATTACCATTAATTTAGTATTTTACAGACAAGTCCAAGAGTGAAGGCAAAGGTCTCTAACCTCAGCATCCAGGAGCCCTGAGGCAAGAAGATCTCAAATTCCAGGCCAGCTCGTGCTACATATGAAACCCTACTCTCTCTCTCTCTCTCTCTCTCTCTCTCTCTCTCTCTCTCTCTCTCTCTCTCTCTCTCTCTCTCTTCCCCTCCATTTTCTCCATCATCCCCCCCTTTTTGAGACAGGGTTTCTCTGTATAGCCTGTCCTGGAACTCCCTCTGTAGACCAGGCTGGCCTAGAACACACATAAATCTGACTGTCTCTGCCTCCCGAGTAATGATATTAAAGAAGTGTGCCACCACTGCCCACCTGAAATCCTATCTCAAAAGGAAAGAGAAAGAATAATGGGAAAGGGAAGGAAAAATGAGGGGGGGAGTGGGAGGGAAGAAGGGAAAAAACTAAAGATACATAGGGATGGGAGAAGGCTGGTGGGGGAGGACACTGGAGACTGGGCCTTACCCTGATCTCTGTGCTCAGATTCTTCTGTTTTAGCTTCACAGCTTTTTCATGGGTGACAGTGAAGTCCCAGCAAAAGACAAGCTTAGCAATCCCTCTGGAGTAAATATGCGGGTTGATGAAGTTGTTCCGGAAGTACTTGGCCATGCTGAGGAAGGCAGAAACCATTACCTAGCATTATTATGAAGGTGTTGAGGCATACACAGACCAGGCATGTTTCTCACTAATATCGAAAAGCAACATGGACAATCCAGACTCTTCCCTCATTACCAGCACAGTGTTCTACAAGTGATGGGAACAGGCAGGCATAGCTTGGAGTTTGTCTAAGATGAGCCTTAGGGGTTAGGAAGATAGTTCCGTTGGTAAAGTAGCTGCCATCCAAGAATAAGGACGAGTTCAGTTCCTAAAACCCAGGTAATAAGCAATGTAGATATGGTGCTGCACACTCCGCCCAGCACTGGGGAAGCAGGGACAGATGGGTCCCTGGAGCTCATTAGCTAATCAGTCAAGCCTACTTGGCAAGCTCCAAGCCAAAGAGAGACCTTATTTAAATACAAATAAAAAATGAAAAACAAGTAGACACTGCCTGAGGAATGACACCCAAAGTTGTCTTCTGATCACACAAATGTGTACCCATGCACACATACAACTGCACACATGTGCACACGTACAAATAAAGTAAGCCCCAGAATCAGGTCAGAATCTGTACCTGAAGAGCAGACTGAAGAAGCAGATGACCAGGCAGGCTCCAATTGTGAAGATGTAGGCCAGCTGCATGTTGTAGGATGGTCCGCCTGTTTCATGTCGGATTGTGGAGTTCGTATAAAACCCATAGTACATCACTGTGTCCCTAAAATAGCCCTGGCAGAAACAGTAATGAGATCCGAGTTAAACGGCTTGTTTGAGAAAGGTGAATGGCTATGCATTTCAGGTCCCTGCCTGCAGTTAATTCAGACATTCATGGTCACTTCTTGGCATCCAAGGAGGTCAGCTATGGGACTGCTGAAGATACCACCAACAGCAGACAGATGCTCAAGACCCTTGCATGCTGTGGCCTAGTGTCCACACAGGACCTGTGTCCATCCTCCCATGTCCTAAATCAACTGGAGATGGCATACCTAAAACATGAATGTTCTGTACATAGGTGTCACAGTATGTATGTAGATTAGGGAATAAAGACAAGGACCAGGACCGCTTACATGCATAGAGACATTATTCCTATTGTGTTTGTGAATGTGTACGTGTGTGTGTGTGTGTGTGTGTGTGTGTGTGTGTGTGTGTGTGTGTGTGTGTGTGGTGCAACTGCATGAGTACGCTGGTGAAAAAGGAGTGTTCTGACCTATGACTCTCACCTTACTCCCTTATGACACCCTCTCCCACTGGGCCTAGACCTTGCTGTTTGGAGGCTATGATGGCTGTCTGATAACCCTCCTGTCTCTGCCAACCACAGTGATCATATTACAAGTGCCCTCAGCCTTGTCTGGCTTTGTGTGTAGGTGCTTGGGATTCTAACTCAGATCTTCATGTTTGTGTAGCAAGGGTTCTTATCCCAGGTTACATCTCCAGTCCCAGACACAAATTGTAAAAATGTATTTTGCACCTGTGGCTGATTGAATAAAAGGGTTTAGAACCTGTGGGTATGGGTGGTGAGTTGCAGTTTGCTGGGAAAAAGCCTACATCTTTTAAAAGTAAGCTCCTAGAGTTGGAGAAAATTACAAATCAACCTGATTTTGCAGCTGAGGAACCTCACTATGAGCACCTGAACTTGAAGGCCAGACAGTTAGTCAGACATGTTTAACCTCTGCTATCCACTCAGTATATTGCCTGACAAAGAAATCACAAGGAAGTGGTCAGACAGTTCTAGAAGGCAGAACATGAGCACCTGCATAACAGCTGGTGCCACTTTTTATAATAAGGGGGAAATGATGTATCTTTGTAGACTATTTTTTTCTTCCCATATAAACATCAATCCATCAATTGATCTATGGGTAGATAAACAATAGATACTAGGTAAATAAATAAGTCAAAAATACAGGGACAATGATTCTTTAAAAATTAAAGGAGGAGAGCTGGGTGTGTCATTCATTTGCATGCTGCTTGTATGGAATGTGCAAAGTCCCTGCATGATAAAAAATAAAATACATACAAAATGTAAAATAAAGGGGGTGAGCATTATACTGTAAGACTTCTCTCTCTCTCTCTCTCTTTTTTTTTTTTGTATAAGACTTCTTCTTATACCAATCATGCTGCCTGTTGAAGCATTCAACCTCTACCTTGTGAGTTGCCATTGAAGAGGTTTCTGCCCTTAGAGAAGGGCTGAAAAAAACTATATCCCCAGAAACCTGCTTTTGCGCCTCTAGAAACTCACACCACTCACACCGTGTGTGTGTGTGTGTGTGTGTGTGTGTGTGTGTGTGTGTGTGTGTGTGTGTGTTGTGTGCCTGAAAAAGAATCAAAGAGGAAAGTATTTCCAGACATCAGGTTATTTGACTCTCAAATTCTCCAACATGCAACTCTGAAAACGAAGAATCCATTTCTATGCTCATGCCACCATTATCATACTTGACCACTTTAAGAATAAATAATCAGGGATGGAGAGATGGCTCAGCAGTTAAGAGCATTTGCTGCTTTCCCAGAGAACCCGAGTTCAGTGCCCAGTTCCATATTGGGTAGCTCATAAGCACCTATAACTCTAGCTCCAGGAGACCTGATGCTCTTGTCTGGCCTCTGCAGGTACCCACACAAATGTGAACACACACACACACACACACAAATTAAAAATTTTTTAAGGGATACACCCAGTTTGAAGAATTAGACAAAAGAAGAAAGGGAAAATGAATTTTCCTTCATTTTCCTCTGAAGTAGGGATTTTCTAGGAGGGACTGATTATATTTCATAGAAGTAAGAAAAAGAGAAGAAACAGATTACTGACTTGTGGTGTCCACTGAGTAATGCTAAGGGAAAGAAAACAAACAGTAGGCAGCCTGTGAGGAATGCTCATCATCATAAGAAACGAAAGGACGGAGTGCCTCCTTCATGCATAGACAGTTCAAACATGCCAAAAAGTGGGGTGTGGGTGAAACAATTTGCAACACTGGTTCCTGACCTCTGGATACTTCAGCCACTTGCCTTGTAACGGCATGCACTCAATACTTGAGGGAGAACCAGCCACTTCTCCATCAGGCAGAATGAGAGGCCTGGGTAAGGGCACAGCATCCCCTGGGATCCCATGGTGGTGAACTTTTGCAGGGACAGAGCACTTACCGCCCCTGTGAAAAACTCCAGCCCAGTGAACTGGAGGGTGTTTCTCTCGCCCACAGTGAATTGTGGAATGATGATGAAGCTGAAGTTCATGACAAATGAGAAGATGTTGAACTTCAACAGCCACCTCAGAAAGCTGAAATAGGACAGGACGCTGGTCCCAAACTTGCCTCCGATGACTTTGAATGTCTTCTGCCACAAGCTGATGTAATTGAGGAGCTCTGAAAGGTTGTTCTTGCTTCTGCGGTAAGCCTGGAGTGTGGGGGCAAAGAGGAGCCTTGATTCTCATCGAGTGGCTCCTGAGTAGGTGTTGTAATAGCTAAACAGCCCTACTCCAACAGCCCTATTCCCAGCCAGGCTGCTCTGAGGTGCATTTGCAAAGATGGCTTTGTCCATATTCACAGCAACCCTCTCATGAGCCCCCACTAACACCTTCCCAGGTTGCTCTTCCAGCGACCACTAACATCCTACCTTCCCCATGCCCACCTTTTCACTCCCACGCTTATGTTGGCCTATACAGTCTGAATGCTGGCTCCTCTTCCCTCCATCCCCTTCCACCCCTGACCCTTGACCTCACTGTTGTCACTCTCTTGCCAAGCTCTCCTTTCCTCCATCCCCTTCCACTTCCTCTGACTCTTGACCTTTCTGCTGTCCCTGCCTTGCTGAGCTCATCCCATTTACAATGAGATGCAAATCATTTTTACCTATATGGATGAGCCCCAGAAGAGAATAAATAAGAAACTACCAAATGATACAGCCATCCCTTTCCAGGTATGTGTACTGGTTAGTTTTTGTCAAACTGACACAAACCTATCTAGGAAGTGGGGGCCTCAATTAAGGAAATGCCTCCATCAGATTGCCTGTAGCCAAATCTGTGGGGGCATTTTCCTGAGTGGCTGAAGTGGGGAGGGCAGCTCACTGTGGCCTGTGCTCCTGAGTTGTAGAAGGAAGCAGGCTGAGCAATCCATGAGGAATAAACCAGTCAGCAGCACCCTTCATGGCGTCTGTTTCAGTTCCTGCCTCCAGGTTCCTGCCTTGATTTCCTGACCTGAAGTCCCTTCACCATGGACTGTGATCTCAGAAGTATAAGCCAAATAAAGTCTTCCTCCCCAAGTTGCTTTTGATCATGGTGCTTTATCATAACAATAACAATAGAAATAAACTAGCACAGTATATAATGAAAGGAAATGAAAGTAGCATACAGTGAAGTTCCTGTAATAGCATAGTTAAGATCTAGGATTAATCTAGCAGTCCTCAGTGCATGGATAGGTAAAAACATGTGTGCACACACACATGTGCATACATGTATATACACATGTATAAATGTATATATAAAATTATTATCCAATAGCCCAATGTATGTATTGAACTATTATCAGCTACAAAGAATGAAATCTTATCAATTGCTGAATTGTGAATAGAACTAGGGGATGTTGTAAAAATGAAGTAGTCCAGACAGGGAAAGACAAATATTGCATGTCCCTCTCATATGGGGAAGAATGTGGAATTCATTAAAGGCTTGCAAGAGTTGAGGGGAGGAAGGAGAGAGGGGCTGGGGTAAGGAAGGAATGAGTGCTGGTGTTTCCTGGTGGGATGACTGTAGCTCACAATAGCCTGTAGATATTTTATAAGGATCTAGAGGAGAAGACATCAAGGGCTGGAGTAGAGTGCATGTTTAGCTTGCGTGTGGTCTTCGGATCAATCTCCCAACACTGAGAAGAAAGGAGAGGGGGCACGGCGAGGGAAGAAAGGAAGTATGGAAGGCAGGCAAGAAGGAAGAGGTGAGGAAGGGAGGAAGAGGAGGGAGAGGGGGAGGGAGGGAGGGAAGAAGGAATGAATGAATGAATGAATGAAGGAAGGAAGGAAGGAAGGAAGGAAGGAAGGAAAGTGTGGGGTGCTGTCCTCTAGGTATCACATGGCCATTGCACTCTTAAACTCTCTCAGCAGCTGTGAGGACTCAAAGATCTGTGCAAGATGGACAGGAGCAAGGGAAGAAGGGAACCATTTACTTCCCATGGTGGACAGGAGCAAGGACTCAAGAAGCCTGGCCCCTTCCATAAATATGTAGGCAGTTAGCAGCTGCTGGGGGAGGAGCTCACACACAAGGCAGCTAAGGTTTCCTGGGGAGAGAGACATGTTTGGTGGTGTGGCAGCCTGCAAGTTGCCTGTGACCTTTATGTAATTCTGTGAACTGACTGGTCCACCTTGTCTGCAGTGAACAGAAGGACAGTAAAGGAAAATGCTAATTAACCAGACACGCTATGAAGGCTGTGTGGTGGTTTGAATGAAAATGTCTCCTCTAGAGCCTGTATGAGACTGACCTGGATCCTTTGCATATATGTGACAGTTGTGGGACTCCTAACACTGGGAGCAGGTGCTATCTCTCTTTTGCTGGCCTTTGAGACTCTGTTCCTCATACTGGATTGCCTTTCCAACCTTAATACAAGAAGAGGTGTTTAGTCTTACTGTAACTTGATACACCATATCCATGGGAGGCCTGCCCTTTTCTGAATAGAAACAGAGGAGGAGTGGATTGGGGTAAGAGGGGCAGAAGGGAGGTGGGAGGAAGGGACTGGGAGGAGAGAAGGGAGGGACTCTTCAGGATGTAAAATAAACAAATTTAAAATGATAAAGCAAAAGAAATAGGTAATTTTTTTAGTTAATTAAGAAAGAAAGAAGGAAAGAAAGGAAGGGAGAAAGGAAGAGAGGGAGGAAAGAAGGAAGGAAGGAAGGAAGGAAGGAAAGAAGGAAGGAAGGAAGGAAGGAAGGAAGGAAGGAAGGAAGGAAGGAAGGAAGATGGCTCCTCTAGGCTCATAGGGAGTAGCACTATTAGGAGGTGTGGCCTTGTTGGAGGAAGTGGGTCACTAAGGGGTGGGCTTTGAGGTTTCAGATGCTCAAGCCAGGCCCAGCGTCTCATTTTGTCTGCTGCCTACCAATCCGGATGTAGAATTCTCAGTTCCTCCAATACCATGCCTGCCTCTACGCTGCCATACTTCCTACCATGATGACAAGAACTAAAACTGTAAGCCAGCCCCAACTAAATGCTTTCCTTTGTAAGAGTTGCCATGGCCATGGTGTCTCTCCACAGGCAATAGAAACCCTAAGACAGGCTGCATGTATATGTCGAAGTAGCACACTTTACAGCAGAAACATGTAAATTCTTTGTCTAAGATCAGGTCTCACTCTGCAGCCCTGGTTGACCTGGAACTCACTATGTAGACCAAGCTGGCCTCAAGCTCACAGAGACCCCCTGTCTTTGCCTCTGCCTCTGCCTCTCAAGTGCTAGGATTAAAGGCGTGAAAAGAAAAACGTTTTTAAAAGTAGACTTACCAGAGAAACGGAGCTCAAACATTGAGCACAGCAGTTGGCCTCCAGTTTACTCTTTTCCTTGTCAACTATTTTCCTATAGAAAATGGTAGAAGAAAATAAAAGATAACCATTCATCTATGCAAACAAACACAAACAAAAAACTATCCACTGCTAAGCATGGAGGCCTCTGTTTGTAGTTTCGACCTCTCAGGTCAAAGCAGAATCACTTGATCCCAAGTCTCAAGGGCCACAATGCTGGAATTACACAGTGGTCACTGTGTTAGCTTTTATGTGGGTTCTGGTGACATATGTTCGGTTCTCATGCTTGCATGGCAATTATTTTCCAACTGGGCTTCCCCCCCCCACCCCAGTTGTTTCTTTTTTGTTATTTTGTCTGTTTAGCAACTTTTAAATTTAGAGTGATTTGAACTTTACACTAAGCTTTCAGGCTATGTATCATGTTCCCACATGCCTCTTACAGATTTCCCTGTCAACTCTTAACTTGCCAGGGTAGGTATGGTGATTGAATGAACTGTTCCCCACAGTCTGGGGGCCATTTAAACATTTGGTTCTCAGTTAGCATCACTCTTTGGGTAGTGTGGCCTTGCTGAGTAAAGTACATCACTGTAGGTGGGCTCTGTGGTTTCAAAGTCTCAGGCCATTCTCAGTTTGCTCTGCCTGCTTTCTTGTGATTTGAGACGTGAGCTGTCAGCTCCTGTTCCAGCCACCATGCCTTCCCTCTGCCATCATGACTCTGACCCCCTAGAACCACAATCCCAAATAAACTTGTCTATGAGTAGCCTTGTCATCGTGTTTCATCACTGCAGTAGAAAAGTAACTAAACTGTAGGTTTGACAAAACTTAGCCAGCACACGTGCATCCTGGTACCTAAACTCCAGGTAGCTGCTTCGGAGTTTCCCAGTTTCTCCTCCCCTCCCTGCCTGCCCAGGCCCACACATTGCATTTGCTGTCCTCCCTCTTGAGAATTCTGTCCTCTGTATCAGGATCTCAGACCTTCATTGCCTTTAGTGACATGAAGATGCTTGAGTCAGGGATTTCAGAGGATTTGCCTGATGCATCTCTCTGATTAGATTGGGGTCTGGGCTTTAAGAGAGAGGATCACAGAGGGGACTGCCCTTCTCAGAACATGACCTATCTTTGGGGAAACTAGCTTAAGCAAGTACCTGGCCCAGGCAGTGGTAACTAGACCTCACTGGAGACTTGCTTTTCTCCAGAGAATCCTCCTTGGAAGCAGTTGTGGACCAGGGTGCACGTGCCCTCTAGGGAGACAGGTCAAGCCCTAGTCCTTAGCAATCTGTGCATGGCTAGACATGTGACTATTAGTTCTAGCACTCAGGAAGTGGAGGCTGGAGGGTCAGGAGTTCAGGACAATCTTTAGTTATATACCAAGTTCAAGGCCAGCCTGGTCTAAAGAGCTTGTATCAATAAAAAGCAAAAAAACTGATGCAGGAGGATCCTTAATTTGAGGCCAGATAAAGCTACATAAGAAATCCTACAGGGCCAGGCATTGGTGGCTCACACCTTTAGTTCCAGCACTAGGGAGGCAGAGGCAGACAGATCTCTGTAAGTTTGAGGCCAGCCTGGTCTAAAGAGATAGTTCCAGGACAGGCTCCAAAGCAATACAGAAAAACCATCTCTTGAAATACCAAAATAAAAAAACAAAAACAAAGAAACCCTACAGGGGCGTGGGGGATTTCCACCCTGCAAAGGTTTCTCTTACAGAAGAACTGTCTCCTTTATTATTCATTTCCTATCTTTTTGAGCTGGAACAAAAGCGGTAGACTGAGTCTCCCATCTAAGAACAAAGGCTGTACCTAAGTTCTCTCTTCTCTTGCATGGTCCTTGGCTGGTTCCTGATGGCTTTGATTCTGTCTCTGGATGTCATGGGAACCAGGGATGCAATTAGTTTTTGTCCTGCAGAAGAAAATGAACAGAGCTTTCTTTCTTATTTATTTAACACAGGGTTAACATTTTAAAAGAGGATGCTGGAGTGGGCTGTGGCAGTACATGCCTATAATCCCAGATCTGGGAAGTGGAGGCAAAAGGATAGAAAGTTCAGAGCTAGCCTGAGCTCCATAGTGAGTTCAAGGTCGCTCTGGGTGAGGTGGTTTGAGTGAGACCTTCCCCATAGTATTAGTCATTTGAATGTTTGTTCTTCAGTTTTGGCACTGTTTGGGAAGGCTTAGGAGGTGTGGCCTTGTTGGAAGAAGTGCACCATTGGGGTGGGAGGGCAGGTTTTGAGAGCTTAAAGACTTGGACCAGTCTCAGCACTCTCTACTTCCTGCTCTCATTTCAAGATGTAAGCTCTCAGCTTCCTATTGCAGTCACCATGCCTACTGCTTTCTGCTATGCTTCTCCACTGTGGCTGACTCTTAACCCCATGGGATTGAAATCCCAAATAAAGGCCTTGTTCTCTGTCACAGAAATAGAAAAGTAATATATCACATTACCTACTGAGAGCCTGTCTTACACAGCCCTGTGAGTTAATCAATCAATCAATCAATCAATCAATCAATCAATCAATCAATCAAGTAATCAATCAGTTATGGTATTGTAACTAGAGCATGCTTTATTTGGAGACAGACTCCTGCTCTAAAGCCCAGATTGGCCCAGAACTGGTAGTTCTGTTTCCTCAGTCTCCCAGTGCCAAACAATGGATGTACAGCACCATGTAGACTGATACAGGAAATAACACAGACTCAGAGATTTCAAAGATCACAATGGGATCTGTCAAAGGTGGTATAAACCTTAAACTCAGGAAGCAGAGGCAGATGGATCCCTGAAAGTTCAAGGCCAGCCTGGTCTACATAGTGACTTCCACATCAGCTAGAGCTATATAGTAGGACCCTGTCTCAAAAAACAAAACCACAAGTGGGAGTGACCAGAAGACATGTGTGTGTGTGTGTGTGTGTGTGTGTGTGTGCCTGTGTGTGTGTGTATTTGTATGTATGTGTGTGTGTGTGTGAATATACATTTGTGCTCAAAATCAAAGCAAACATTTAGATTATTCTAGTCTAATTCAATACTTCTGGTTTTCCCTGAACAAAAAACAAAAACAAAAACAAAAAAACAAAACAAACAAAAAACCCACAAAAAAACAAAAACAAAAACAAACAAACAAAAAACAACCAAACAAACAAACAAACAAAAAAACCTGAGCAAGCAACAAATCTTGCAAGCTTTGTATCTCTTAATTGCACATCCTACATGGTTTCCTTTACCTCTGAAATCCAGGCCTGAGTGCCTTTTCCTCAGTCCCTGACAATTACCACAGTTCTTAACTCTTCCATCTCCCTCTAACTCATAGTCATGTTTTCAGTCATGCGGCCAAGAAGTTGATCTCAAGCGGCCAAGTCATCCCCTTCTTTTAACTAACTGTGAACACCAACTGGGTTCAGATCATGCCCGTCTTCTCTCTCAAGGCTGGAGCATCCTCTGAGAACACCTTCTCCAGGCACATGGGACAGGTCCCAGTGAGTCTAAGCCAATCCAATGGCCTCATCCTCTTTTCAGGGTACTTAGAAGCATGTGACATTCTGTTGTCTGAAGAGTTTCTTGGAAAGGATTTCTCCTTTTTACACAAAAAGGGGCAAGCAAAGGACATATACCACTATGCACATGGCATGCATGGTGCTGGAGACAGAGGAGCCCAGGGTTTTTGAAATGCTAGGCAAAATCTACCAACTGAACAATCAAGGGCTTTAAGGTCCAGCCTTCAGAGCCTTCGCTCAGGATTCAAAGAGAGAATATAGAAAAGGATATAGAAAAGGCTATAGAAAAGGATCTTCTCAAACATGTTCTTCTACACATGTGCTCTTTATTCGTTTGCCTCTAATCTAATTTTTCTGTCCTAATTGTCTATAATTCCTTAGCTCTAATTCTCTGTCCCAATTCTAATTCCAATTTCAGTACTCTGTTTCATTCTTTTTCGTCATTTTCCTACATTTTAATTTTTCCTATATTACATTTCTGTTAATTTCTGCCAGCTTCTCCCACCAGTTACCACTCCCTTGGTCTTGTCTCTCCACCCCACCTCCCCCCAGGTTTAAAGCAAAAGGTAAGAGTTACAGAGCTAGCTTTTCATTGGTCGGAAGCACATTCCTAGGCTAAGTGATAAGAGCAGAGCCATGACGACACAAAGGTCCAAGGTTACAGATGCGAGACTGCGACCAGAGGGCAGGGGTACAGTGAGATAAGCTTTGAGACATAGGTCTGTAGTTAACCAACTGGCAAGCAAAGAATAGACACACTTTTCTTAGTAACCTTGGTAGACATCTGTGACTCTGACCTTGTGCAAGTTATAAAGTTTTCTTTTTACAAAAAGCATTTAGTCTAGTTTGAACTTGCTTCAAGGTGCAAGTGAGATAATTGTGTATATTAATCTGAGCAAGATAACAAGGCAGGCTATTAAGAATCCACAGTCCTTATTGGACAAATAGATCCAGTTATGAAGTGTGTCCCAGTATATATTCTATATACATAAAAATTACATAACAAAATGAAAACTCATTTTCTAGACCAGATATATGTGCCCAGTACACAATTAACACACTGTAGTGCTCTGGGAAGAATCCTCAAGCTGTAATGTGAGGGAAAGAGCTCTTCACACAAGGAGTCTGCACTGAGGACAACTAGAAGGCAATATTCCTGATCAGCTTGCTACATAAGGTTAATGAGATGTGTTAAATGAGCTCTTTATCTCCATGAGATATGCATATCTGATAGACTGACTCCTGAAGTGTGTGCTGAACTCTTACTGCACAATTCTGTGGTCTGTAACCCTGCACCACAGCCCCAGGCCTACATCTGGAGTATTATGGGGTGAAAGAGAAAGGGCATTTCTGTTGGCCTCAGGAGCTCAGAGACCGGAAGGTCTCAGCTAAGATCTAGGCTCAGGATGAACTTAGCTGTGAGGCATCTTGTCTTGTCCCATGAAACCATGGTGGCAATGACTTTTCCTGAGCCTCAGTCTCCTCATTAAGCCTGCCTCAAAGATGCAGAGTGTGAGAAAAATATGAGTAAATTCAATGCCTAACAGAACTAAACTTGATGGCTAAACTTCAGCCCCAAGAGACAAGGTTGTCTGGGAAAGAAGCTCTCAGTGGCTAGGTCTCAAAGTGACACTTCTCTTCATTCCCAACATTGGTTAGATTACTGACTGTGCCCCTTGAAAATTAGTTGCCATCTTAAAAACTGTTTTCTTTAAAGTTTTAAGGTGGCTTAGTGGGTAAAGTGCTTGCCGCAGGAGTGTAAGTACCGGACTTTGGATCCTCGGTACCCATGTAAAAAGCTGGGCACAACACCACACACTTGTCATGCCAGAAATGGGGCGTCAGACACAGAAGGGGCCCTGGGTTGACTAGTCAGTGTAGCTGACTCTAGTGGCTGAAGATTCAGGGAAAGACCCTGTCTTAAAAAACACAGTGCAGAGGCCAGCACAAGATGAGTCAACAGGTGAAAGCCTAGTGTCCTGAGGGCAGAGGCACACACACACACATACATACACACACACACACACACACACACACACACACACACACACACACACGAACACACCATTTAAACAACAATAACCTGTAGACAATTTTAAAGTTTCTTCCATAATTTTTCCTGAGCATTCCATACCTTGAACAGTTTCATGGAAAGCACAGGTTTCATCCATGCCCAGGCATTCTGGGCTATGATGGATCTGAGAAATTGATTCATTCAGAGATGAAAACCTCAACAATCTGTTGTGCCTCCTGTCATTCCCGTTGCTGAAGATCTGACAGTCTGTGGCGTCCACCATTGATGATGAAACCATGCTGAAGGTGGGGTTTGCCAATGACTTTCTTAGAAAAATCTGATTTGAGGCTAGATGTCTTTGGACCTCAGATGGAACATTCTCCACTTCTATGATGATTTCATTTACTTGGTCATCTGACAGCATTTCTGGCCTCTGATGAGTCTTGTTCTTCACAGGATTGGCCATCAAAGTCCTCATAAGCACTCACACTGGCATGGTTGGGCCCGCCAGGCAAGAGTGGTGACATAGGAGAAAGGATGCTCCATTCACAAGGAGCTCCACACAAATTACAACATGACTCCTGCCCGTCCCCTGAGGGGGCACCTCAGGAGGAGATATGTTTCCCTACAGAGAATTCTGCCTTGGTAGCTAAGTGATACAGTATAAACAGAACCCCTCATTAAAGACAATGGGGTTCTAGAAACAGAAGGTGGGGAGTCTTCTAAATGACTCAATCATAGGACAAGACTTCCCTTTCAATTTGACATTCATCATTTGATATGCACATTGGGGCAGTAAGATAGCTCAGTGGGTAAAGGTGCTTGTTGCCAAGCCTAATGATCTGTGCTTAGTCCCCACACAGTGTAAGGACAGAACTGATCTCCGCAAGTCTTTTTTTGACTGCACACATTAAAAACTAAATGTACATCTATATAAACATAGGTGAGTTTATAACATTATCATTATCTCTTGACCACCTCAGGTCTGCCTTCAAATAGCCATCCTCCTCATGCCAGCAGAAGCCTCATCTGTTCAGACACAGTGCTCTGCTAAGATTCTCCCAGCTTCCTTTGCAGCTAAGGGTAGCCATTTGACCCAGTTTTAGCCAATGAGAAATCAATATTTTGGAATGCGCTTTAGAAAGAGTTGATTCTCTTGGCTTTTGTTCTTCACAGCCCTTCTACCTTTGTGCCTTCTTGTTTTGAAAACAATTAGGTCGATATTCATCTGCCAAGAATGATGGACAGAGAGAGGGAAACTCAGCTTTTGAGAGCATCATGGGATAGCTTCTTTATTGAATTACACTTTCCACTCTTCCTGTTTCTTGAGAAGAACAAATTCTTTGTCACTAAGCCATTGTTGTGCCTCAGTGCCAAAGATGTGGACAGAATTACTGTAGAGACTTTATTTACAAGTTACCTGGACCAATTTGTTCATTTTCCAATGAGCCAAACTGAGGGCAGAGTGTGGTAGAATATTATTTTCAGGTGTGTGACTTTTGTTTATTCGGCATTTGTTTAACTCTGTGAAGCTGTGTGGCTGTGCCTGTCTAAAACACCTGGTGGTCCTAATAAAAAGCTGAATGGCCAAAATTGAGACAGGAGCAAGTATAGGCGGGGCTGGCAGGCAGAGAGGATAAATAGGAGAAATGAAGAAGGAGGGAAGTGAGAGAACAAGGAGAGGAGGATGTCAGGGCCCAGCCGCCCAGCCGCCCAGCCGCCCAGCCGCCCAGCCGCCCAGCCGCCCAGCCGCCCAGCCGCCCAGCCGCCCAGCCGCCCAGCCGCCCAGCCGCCCAGCCGCCCAGCCGCCCAGCCGCCCAGCCGCCCAGCCGCCCAGCCGCCCAGCCGCGAGATGAATTGGCACACTTGGTCCATGGATTCCTATTTAATGTCAGGATTGGACAAGAGCTTCCTATCTCCTCCTCACAGTGGTAATTAGCATAACCCAGACCTGCCTTAAACAAGGGAAGATACTTTACACTCTTCAGTTTTCACAACTACCCATTTCATAGCTAAGAAAACTGGGGCTCAACTGGGAGGATTTTGCCTAAGGCTAAGAAGTCAGAAAGCAATAATGCTAATGGTCCGACTAAGGTGGTCTGAACCCAGAAAAGGAGAGCTTGAGTGTTTCTCTGTTGCCCCTCCTGGAACAGGTGCTAATGTGTAGTCATTCATCACTCATGGGTGAACTAGCAAGTATTTACTAGTGCTTGCTCTGAGCCAGGGAGGTCTTGGGGAATTACCAGAATCCATAAGAGAAACACATCATTAATTAATTGATGTGACTTGAAAATCAGGAAACAGGGAGATTAAAAGCTGTGTCTTCTATTTCTGCACCCACCTTTGAGGGCCTCTTCTCCCACCCTCACGCTGTCTGGACAGGGCAGATGGCCATGGCATGCTTTCCCCAATAGTTAAAGCCAATCCCTGCTTCACTGAGACCATCCTGCCAGGCTGCAGCATCTGTCTTTGTGAAAGTTACACTCTAGCAGCTGGGCAGTGGTGGTGCACACCATTAATCCCAGTACTCAGGAAGCAGAAGCAGACAAATCTCTGTGAGTTCGAGGCCTGCCTATTCTACAGAGTGAATTCCAGGACAGGCTCCAAAGCTACACAGAGAAACCCTGTCTAAAAAAAAAAAAAAAAAAAAAAAGTTACACTCTAGCTTGAGAAAGTTCTGGAAGGTTCTGGAAAGATGAGTCTGGAGGATATGATCCTGGCAGAGAGAAATAGCTTTGTCACAGCAGGTGGTAGGTGACTCCCTCAGTTTGCACTACGGTGAAACCATCTGTTTGGTCCTCTCACCCTCTCACAGGCTTGCCTTTGCGATGGCATTCCCTGGTGTCTCTCTGATGGCTTCCATGGGGCTTGTAGGTCTCTGTTTCCAAGTAAAACCTTCATTGCCACACATGAGGATATTTAGAGTTTCCTGAAACTTCAAGGCCTTCAGTCTTTCAGGAGAGATGGCTCAATGTGTGTTTGTTTGCAGGTAAACTTGAGGACTTGAATTAAAATCCCAATATCCATGTAAATGCTAGTACATTTGTCTCCTGTAATTCTAGAGCTTGGGAGGCAGAGACAGGATCTAGGAATCCCCCAAAACTCTAGATGACGCTAGGGAAGATGCCTCAGCAATTAAAGTGGCTTCCGGCCAAGCCTGATCCTAAGTTCAGTCCTGAGCACCAACAATGTAGAAGGAGAGAACTAACTCCCCCAAATCTGTCCTTTGACCTCCATACGTGTACACACACACACACACACACACACACACACACACACACACACACACACACAATAAGTAAATAAACAAAAACATAGTTGTTTATTTTTGTGACAAGATTTCAATATGTTGCCCTGGTTAGCCTGGAATTTGCTATGTAGACTAGACTAGCTTTGAACTCACAGAGATATACCTGCTTCTGCCTGCAAAGTTCTGGGATTAAAGCTGTGTGCAGTATCATCTGTTCAAAATATAATTTTAAAGGAGTGGGAAGCTTTGCCTCAATGTGTAAATTGAAGCAATAGAGGAAAATGTCAACACTTGACTTCCACACGTGTATGTATGCATGCACACATGTGTGCACCCATAGTCTCCCCTATACATAGCACATTCAAACACTCATACACATATCCACATCATATTCACAAACATATACAAATAAGAAAACAAAGCTTCCTGTTTTTCACTGGACTACATACTTCCACATTTCAACATAATTCAAGCTTTCTTATTCACATTTTTTAAATCAGTGAACTTTGTCCTCAGAAACACAAACATTGGCCATTGAAATAGATGGTCCTATCTTGACACATATGATAAAATTATTGGTTTGAGTGTGGGCACGTGATCCTCAAATCACTGGGGAAGAAAAGCTCCCTCCTAAAGGATAACTTTGCTGAGGGGCATCTGTGAGTCTGATGACCTGACCCCGATGTTATGAAGGTCAAGTTTAAAAAAAGGCTGAGCCAAGCAAAGGTGAGGGATGGATGAGTACTAAGCCCAGTAGACCCAGCCTTGTCTTCAAGTTCTAAGGCCATGTTTTTCACATTCAGCAAATTGATGAATGAAGATCTAACACACCTACTATGTATGAGGTACATATGAGGAAAGGAATTATTATGACTTTCAGTTCTTAAGTTTTCCTGCACCTATCCTCCATAAGTCAATATATTCCCTGCTAGTGCCCATCTGACCTGGGTTCCCATTATAACCAGAAGATTTTTTTTTTTAAACGTGTTCGTATGTAAGTATGCACCTGGGGGTATATGAGACCACTCACCGTGTAAATGGGTACGTGTGGATGCCAGAGGTTGATGCCAGGATGTCTCTCCCATATCACTCTCCATCTTATTTTTTGAGACATTGTCTCTCAACTGAACCTGAAGTTTGTCATTTTAACTAGACTGGTTACCCAGTGAGCTCCCAGGATCCACCTATCTCTGCCCCACGGCACACCACTGAGTTCCAGGCACTTGACATTATAGCCAGCTTTATTTGTTTGTTTGTTTGTTTATTTATTTATCTATTTATTTGGTAAGTTCTTGGGATTCAAACTCAAGTCCTCACTGCTGGATAGCAGACACTTTACCCACTGGGCCATCTTCCTAGCCCAAACTGGAAGATTCCTAATGAAAATAGCTTGATACTTAGATGGGAAACATGCATCATTTAAAAGGAAACTAAGCAATGAGGCTATAGCTCAAGGATAAAGTATGTGCCTACTACCCCAAGACCCCAGGCTTATTCACACAGCAAAGAGAGAAAGAAGGTGGAGAGGGAGCAATGAATGGAGGGAGGCATGGAGGAAACTCATGATAAATGAAGCATCACTACATCCATTAGAAGACCAAGGGCCTTGGGGAAATGGTCATACCCGGTACCTGGGTTGCCCTGAGCCCAGTCTTTCCCCAAGGCTGACTTTTTAGTGATGATTCATAAGACTTACCTTGGGGTGACGTGTGCCAGTCACGTTCACACAGCAGCAGCTTTTCAACTCCACGGATAGGGCTACTTCCTCTCTCATAAGCAGAATTCACTGGAACAAGGAGGGGACATGCCAATCAGTCCTCCTACACTGGACACTGAGGAACACATGATGGCTGAATGTGCTCACAGTGGTAAGAAGGGTGACCCATGCCAAGCCTTTGCCTTTGAGGTCCTACAAGACCCAAGGTTAAGAACTTGGGTTAAAAAAAAAATAGGACTAAAATACAAAAGCCAAACAGTGAAAACTAGTTAGGGGCTGGAAAGATGGCTCAGTGGTCAAGAGCACTGGATGCTCTTCCAAAGGACCTGGGTTTGGTTCCTAGCATCAAAGAATGCACATGGCAGCTCACAACCACCTGTAACTCCAGTTCTAGGGCATTTGGTTGATGGGGGATGTTCTTTAGTATGCTGTGAATATATGTTTCTCTTGTTGGTTGATGAATAAAGCTGTTTCAGCCAATGGACAGGCAGGATTTAGCCATGTGGGAAATCCAAACAGGAATAGAGAAAGGTAGTAGGTGGAGTCAAGGAGATGCTTTGTAGCTGCCAAGTAAGCAAGAGACTTGGGTATCACTGGTAAGCCAAGACCATATGGAGATACACAGATTAATAGGAATGGGTTAATAATTAAGAGAGCGCTACCAATAAGAAGCCTGAGTCATTAGCCAAACCGTTTATAATTAACATAAGCCTAGGTGTGTTTATTTGGGTCTAAAAGTTGTGGGGTACAGGGCAGGATAGAAACTTTATCTACATTGGTGCTCCCTTTGGTCTCTGAGGGTACTGCACATGTGTGGTGCACAGACATAGATAGGTAGATAGATAGATAGATCGATAGATAGATAGATAGATATAGATATATAATAAATAAAAATCTCAAAAAATATTTTTATAAAACTAATTCTTGTGATTCAGGACAAAATCATGCTTATGTAACTGAAAACATTTCTCAAAACTGTACTTCACATAGACTTATTTACATACTTCCATTTTAAATCTGTTTCACTTTATAACTGATTTCACTTGTTAATAAGTTACAAGTTACATTGAAACTGCTTGTAAAAGTGAGCACAAAGGTTCTTTGAAGCTGTACTGTTTTGTGACCATATGGAGTAAGTGTGGCCTCATTTTCCTCCGGACAGAGTCCACTTTCAGTATCCATATGACAATGTCACATTCCAGTATGTGTTTATGCAGTCCATGTTAAAGATGAAAGGCACACAGCATAGAATTCAGGGCACTTTTGAAGGGGACACTGCCAAAGGTTCTAGAACTTCTTGCTTGGGAGTAATCTTCAGCCATATGTTTTAGCAGCTGTTTGCCCCAGGCATGTTACTTAACACCTCTGAGCCTCAGTGTCTTAATCTGCAGAATGGGGATAACAATATGACTTTTACACAGGATTGATGGTGGAATAATCTGTTAAGAAATGTGAAATTGAAATAAATCATGAAGACTGAGCGGGAGAAGGGAGACCCACACACCTCCCCCTGGCGTGGGTGGCCTGTCCCGGGCAGCAAGGGAAAACACGGTCCTGCCTGGTACCAAAAGGTTGGCCATTATTACGGTGAGTAAATATATGGTGGGGTGAGAGAGAGAGAGAGAGAGGGGGGGGAGGGAGGGAGGGAGGGAGGGAGGGAGGAAGAGAGAGAGAGAGAGAGAGGGGGGAGGGAGGGAGGGAGGGAGGGAGGGAGAGAGAGAGAGAGAGAGAGAGAGAGAGAGAGAGAGAGAGAGAGAGAGGGAGAGAGAGAGAGGATGGTTTATGTTTTGTGGAGAGGATCAGGGCTGAAGAGGTGAAGGTGGTGAGGAGCAGGCTGAGGGCATGGTGATGTCTGGCGCTCCGCTGCTGCCAAGCCCCATGTCTGTGTTTGGGTCCCAACACAGCCTTGGTCTGTGTTGATATCCATGGTTCCTGTTATGGCCAAAGGCTGAAGGGATACAGCTGCAGAGAGTTGGTCCCGCCCCTCACTGGCTGCAACACAAAGGAAAACTGGCCCTATCCCTCACCAGCTACAGCACTGGTTGGGACGTTCCAAGGGCAGAGGGCAGATATGAAGGGATTAGAAGATGAATGGGATTGAAATACATGATTTGAAAGAATAAATTAAAAGTTTAAAAAAGACATATGAAATGCTTGAATAAGCCTAGGATGCAATGGGCTCCTACATACTAATCATTGTAGTAGCTTAACTATTCTGCAAAGAT
This sequence comes from Cricetiscus sungorus, assembly GCA_030556225.1. Taxonomy (NCBI): domain Eukaryota; kingdom Metazoa; phylum Chordata; class Mammalia; order Rodentia; family Cricetidae; genus Cricetiscus; species Cricetiscus sungorus. The sequence continues at coordinate 78,848,738 of JANBXA010000007.1, read as the reverse complement.
TCCACCTTCCCTACCATGAGCAACGCTCTCTGGGCTCAGTGACAGGACTTGCTTTTCATTAAAGGAACCCAGCAGAAGTGATACTGCCATTAGAGACAACATGAGTTTCTGCTTGCTACTCCAAGCCCTTCCAGCTTCTGCCATAGGAAGAGAATGTCCAGATAGCTCACTTCTCCAAAAAGAACTTTAGATCCAAACAGGATCCATGTCAACCTAGTGCAGCCTTAACGTGGTCAATCCTGTAGATTGAGTGAAAAATATTTGTTTATTGTATAACTCTGGGTTTTGGACCTAGTGTGAGGTCACACACCTTTAGTCCTAGCATTCAGGGGGCAGATACAGGTAGATCTCTGATGTGGACTATTTATTTAACTATGCATTTGTTTAACTATGTAAAGATGTGTGCATTTATTTAACTATGTAAAGATGTATTGCATTTGTTTAATTTAAAAAGGTGTGTTGCTGTTTTACCTTGCCTGCCTAAGGCACCTGAATGGTCTAATAAAAAGATGAATGGCCAATTGCAAGGTAGAATATATAAGTGAAACTTCCAGGCAGGGAGAATAAGTAGGAGGAAGATTTTTGGCTCAAAGAAGAAAGAAAAGGAGATGACAGGGAGAGAACAGGAGCCAGATAGACAGACACAGAGGAAGTAGGAAAGTAGAACATACAGAATGCAAGAAAGGTAAAAAGCCCCGAGGCAAACATAGATGAATAGAAACAGGCTAAATTAGGTTAAGAGAGCTTGTGGGACAAGCATAAGCTAAGGCCAAGTATTCTTAATTAATAATAAATGTCCATGTCTTTATTTGGGAACTGGTTGACAGCCCAAAGAAAATGCCAACTACAGATTTGTGAATTCCAGGCCAGCCTGTCTACAAAGTGAGTTCCTGGATAGCCAGAGCTGTATAGTGAGATCCTGTCTCAAAACAGATAACAACAAACTACCAAATTAAAAACAATAAAAAAAAAACCCTCTGGGTTTGGGGATTTGTTTGTTATGATATATTCCTGTCATAAAAGGTAGATAAACTTATTACAGTTATTTAGTATTCTCTCTCTATTTCTCTCTTTTTTCTTTTTCTTTTTCTTTTTCTTTTTCTTTTTCCTTTTTTTTGTTTTTGTTTTTGTTTTTGTTTTTTTGTTTTGTTTTTTTGAGACAGGGTTTCTCTGTATTGCTTTGGAGCCTCTCCTGGAACTAGCTCTGTTGACCAGGCTGGCCTTGAACTCACAGAGATCCATCTGCCTCTGCCTCCTGAGTGCTGGGTTTAAAGGCATGTTCCACTAACACCCAGCTCAATTAGCATTCTCCCACATCTATTGTTTACTAGGCATCATAACACGAGGAAAATCACTGAGAGCCTTGTAGGGCACACAGATGATTCTGAACTCTTCAGAAGTGAATAGTTTATCACAACAGAAAGGAGTTGGCTGGTGCTGGCACCTTTGGCCTATAGAGGAGCCCAGAGTAGGAAGCCATGGTTGACATTTTTTTCTTTTGATTTTAATTGTGTGTGTGTGTGTGTGTGTGTGTGTTTCACTATCCACTCCTTGTTCCCCTTTCCTATGTAATTGCAGAGATCTGCTTTCTTGCAATTATCTTTATTGACAGGCATTTGGTCGGTGTTTAGGGCCCAGGCAAAAGCATTCCATCTAAGACATTCCCAATATCCAAGGACAGAATTACTACACACCCAAAGTTGTTGATTTGCAGCTGCCTAAATGGATAGAAAAAAATAAAGCATGCCCTGGTTTTACCTCACTGGCAGATAGAGAAGCGATAACCTAAACTAACCCTGCACTAATAGATGCTCAAACTTCTTGTTTCATTAACCCAAGATTTTAGCTCAGAGATTTACTGTTCCCTTCTGTTTCCCCTGACAAGATAAAGACAAAGGTAATCAGCTCATTTGCTCATCCTTGGGGAAAAGTAAACTTTCCCTAAGGCCTGTGCTGCCACTGAGGTTAGAGCACTGGAAGATGCCACGTTTTTCTCTTGCAAATTAAGACCCTCTCCTTGACCTATAGCCCTAAGCAACTGGTGCTAAAAGCTTCTCCTAGCCATTTTAGTTTATTGCTCTGTGTGTAAATCTCATCTGCCTTGCTGATCCTGAGAAACTCAAGCCTCACATTGTATTGCAAAAAGAATTTCTGTTGCAAAGGTATATCTACCTGCACCTCCCCCCCAAAAAAACTAGAGAAGGAGAACAAGAGGAAGAGGAGGAGGAGGAGGAGGAAGATAATAAAAAGATCATGTTGTAAGTAGATTCTTTTTTCCCTCAGATTTTAGTTCCTTTGCTTATTTGTAGCTCCTTAAAAAAAAAAAAAAAAAAAAAACAAACCCTGAGTGAAGGTTTTAGAAGCTGGCCTCCTAAAGTTTTCCCTAATTGTCCTTCCTATTCCTCAGCTTCCTCTTCCCAGCTTTCTTTCAATCTATGCCCTCCCTCCCCTCCCCTCCCCTCTCATCTCCTTCTTTGATTCTCAGTGATGGCACCTGGCTTCCTACACACCAAGTTCTAGTTTCTATATGTAAAGAGGGTATCTGAGGGGAGGAGAAGTCAATGTCACAGCTGTGGAATTCCTTTATTCACTGCCTTTTGCTTTCTTCCTGGGACACTAATGCTACCTTAACACATACGTACCATAGCCATTTCTAGGATCACCTGCCATTTTTCTGGATGCCATTTCAATGTTTTCAGGGTAATCTTCATTCTTTCTTTCTAGCATGCCAAAGGAGCCATTATTCCTGCAAGGAAATAGGGACCACATTAGATATGTTCTGCTGATCCATCTTATGGATTGAGAAGGCCTAGGAAAGTCCTAAAGCACATCTCCGTGTCTATGAGGGTTATTTCCAGAGAGGATTATCTATGCAGGGAGACCCTCCCTGAGTGAGGACAGCACTGCCCATAAGGGAGGCCCAAATGAAATCAAAGGAGAACCAAGAAAAATAAACTTGAATGCCTATTCCTTCCCTCCCTCTTTCCCTCTCTCCATCTCCCCTCCCCTCTCTTTTCCTCTCCTTATCTCTCTGCTTTTCGACCACCATGATGTAAAGTATTCTATTTCACCACACTCTCTGCTCCGTGATGGGCTGAAACTTTTGAAACCATAGTTTTTGGTTGTGAGCCTAGCCTTTAATGACTGAGCCATCTCTCCATCCCAGCCAAAATACATCTTTTCTTCTTTAATTTATGTCAGATTTTTGTTGTTGTTGCAGTGGCAGAAAGTCATACTCTCTCCAGCACAGTCCCACTCTATCCAGCAATATCAGGGTGATAATCCACTCATCCATCTATTTACCCATCCATCATTCATTCATCTTTTCCTGTCATTACTCATTCATACCTCATCTATCCATCTATTCACCCATTTATCCACCCATAATCCATCTATTCTTCTGTCTTATGATGCTGACTAAAGGCTAGCCCTGTGTTAGGTGTGAGCTAGGCACTAAGGACACACACACACACACACACACACACACACACACACACACACACACACACACGACTTGTGGTGCAACCCATTTTTAATAGAGCTATGAGCAATTACAAGTAGAAGTTAGTGAGCACCAAAAGACAGGCCTGAGGAATCCAGAGGAAGAATCAGGGGATTCAGGTTGGGAGTTCTAAGAAGGCTACACGGGGCAGACACATCTCAGAAGGACCTAGAAGGACAGATTCAATGCAGTCAAGAGAGCAACGGCAGGGGGCAGCAGAAATACAGGTGGGAGGCTAGAGAGCACTGGGTGTAGGAGAGAATGTTGTAAACTTCAACTCACCTAGGGCTGAGGAGATGCTCAGAGGGCAGGGGCATGTGTGAACAAGCATGAGAACCTGAGTTTGAATCTCCAGCATCTACAGAAAAGCTGGGAATTATGACCCCAGTATTGGAGGGCAGAGATAGGTGGATCCCTGTAGCTTGAAGAGTAGAGAGACCAAAGACACCCAAAGTCTTCCTCTGACCTCTACATGAACAAGCACAGGTATGTATGCACACACGCATAAGCACATGCACATACATGCGCGCACACACACAACTCATCCTAGACAACTGAATCAAAAACTAACTTCCTCCCTCCCTCTCATCTTTCTTTCCTTCCTTCTTTGTTCTAAGAAAGGGTCTCACTATATAATCCAGTTTGGTCTTATTGTCACTATCCTCCTGCCTCAGCCTCCTAAGTGCTTACATTATGGTAATATATCACCACTTCTAAAAGAGCCATTTTTTAAAAACTCAAATTTATAAATATTATAATTGAAATGGTACATGTAAAATAAAACATATTATCAGTTAAAATTCCATGTAGCAAAATGTATGGGTTAGCAACAATTAAAAAAAAAAACTAACCAAAAAATTTCCAGAGGTCATATTGTTGACATGACCTCTGGAAAAGTTAGCCCAGGAAAATTAGATTTGGCCAAGCTATGACACCCAGATAATGTTGTCAGGCTCTAAAGCTATAGCAGATAACAGTGACCAAAAATGGCAGAAGCTAAAACCCTTTATTCATGCCAGCTGATGAGTTGAATGCTTGGTCCTCAGCTGGTGGCACCATTTGGGGGTTTCTGGACACTTTGGGAGGTGAGATCTTACTGGAGGAAGTGGCTCACTGCGAGTGGGACCTTGGGAGAGGAATCTTGTCTCTGCACCTCCAACCATCTACCGGATTTCATTCTCTTTGCTACCCACCCACCAGTATGTGAATGTCTCTCCTCTGCCACATATTCCTGTAACCATGATGTTCTGCCCAAGAGCATAAGACCAAGACACCACGGGCTTGAACTCTGTGGCCATTGTTCATTTGCACTGGGCATTTTAGATACTAATTGAAACCACTGAGACCAACGCCCACTGACTTGATGGACACCACAGTGAGGGGCATAGACTTGAACTTACCTCCTGAGGACTCCCAGTTTGGAAGAGCCATAACCATGACCTTCCTCAGCACCTGGATAATCAGGTTCTCCCCAAAAGTCTGGAACATTCTTTGAGTCCTCAGCATCAGGATAGTCTGGTTTTCCATAAAAGTGGCATGAGTTTGGCTGTTTATCAGCACCTGGGTAATCTGGTTCCCCCAAGGTATCTGGGTAGGATTTGATTCTGGGACCAACATGACCAACATCTCTTTGGAAGCCTGGCAGGTTGGAACTGGCCCTGGGGCCAGGATGGTCAGAGTTGCCCTGAGCTCCAGGGTAGTCTGGTTCTTTCAAGGATCCCAAATAACCTAGATTGGTTCTGGAACCTGCATAGCTTGTGCTCCTTCTGACTTCTGCAAAACCATGATAGTGCTGGGAGCCAGGGTAGTCGGGTTCTGGGGATGAGCCTGAGTGGTAGAAATCACTCTGGAAGTCATTATAGTCTGGCTTAGGTAGAGACTCATGATAGTCTGGCCTTGTTCTGGAATGTGCAGAGAATGAAGGACTCCTCAGGCTGTGATAGTCTGTGTTACTCGGAGATTCAGGGTAATCTGCTTCTGCTGGAGAGCTGGGGTAGTCTGGATTTGTTCTAGAGCCGGAAGAATATGGATTGTTCCTGGGATGGTGGAAACCTGAATTGTCCAGAAAACCTGGGAGTTCTAGGTGATCGTGAGGTTTCAAATGGCTCCGTGTATAGTTTTGAGACTCTGAATAGTCAGGGTAGTCAGCGTGCCCCTCGTAGGTGCTATTCCTGTGAAAGGCAGACATGATGCCTTAAAGTCTTCACTGGGTTGTGTTAAAGCATTGCTGCCTCTGTAGCAACTCAGGAACCTTTTTATTAACCTGAAAAATCAAAAAGGAAGGGAATGGTCAGTTACTTTTCTTCCTCCCTTGCATAAATTGCTACGTTTCATTCTATAGTGAGATATTCACCCTGCCCGCACCTGTTGCTCTGACCATGCCCATTGGGGGTGGGGACAGTTGAGGACATGACCTGGGAGAACTAGGTCTGGGAGAACTAGGTCTGGGGTCAGGAACCCCAGAGACTCTCTCTTGCTTCCTGGCTGGGGACATAATAATATTCGGAGGTATCCTTGGGACATCTGTCTCTGTTGTAAGTGATTTCTCCCTGAATAAACATCTATCAGCTTATTTGTCACCCACCCCCTTATCTTCCAGTATCTGATAATTTGGTGTTGAGGTGTCAAGAATAGTTACTTCCTTTTGCAGCCTCCCCACACCTGTGATAAGGCTGCAAATGTGCTCAATGGCAGGCCAGTGGAAGCATTATCTACAGCTTCCAGATCACACTGTTAGAGGACTAAAGTCATCCCCGTTTCTCAGCTTTCTACTTTCTGTGTGCTGGAATGGAGCTGTTGAATGGTGCTCTTGGGTCATGAGAAAGGCATTGTCTCTGTAGGAACAATAACACAAGATATGGGGAGTTGAGTTGTGGGCAGCTCCCCTGAGCAAAGCACAGGAACACAGATTACTACAGAGGAGAGAGTAAACCTGTGACTTTTCTCAAAACACTGATGCCTACAATCACAGTTGTATCTTTAATAGTATATCTGTATGATTTGGGGATCATCAACCAAAGATTAGAAAGAACAAAATAAGTTGTTTGAGACAGGGTCTCATGTAACCCAGGCTGATCTTGAGCTCACTGTGTAGCAGAGGATCACCTTGAGCTTGAACCCAAGTTTAAGGATTACAGATTTGTGCCACCTGGTTTGTGCCATGCCTGGTTTAAGCCATGCTGGGATTCACACATGCTAGACAAGCACTCTACCGATTGAGCTTCACCCCAGCCCTTGGAACCCAGACATCTTTGAGCTGTTTGTTTGCTTACTTGTTTGTTGAAACAAGGTCTCACCATGTGGCCCAGGCTGGTCTGGAATACACAATACTCCAGCCTCAGTCTCCCAAATGCTGGGATCACAGGTGTGCACCACTGCCTCTAACCTTGAACATTTTGGTTGCTCTTGTGTTTCTATGGTTAAGAGCACAAAGCTGCATGCGTGCACAAAGAAAGAATCGTTTATGGAACTGAGACAGAAGGCTCGGGTAAGGACACCAGCTAGGATCCCTTCTTGTTTGAAAATGTGACTTTATCAGTTCTATGAACTCTTCAGATGGGGAACACTCTAGTCAAGTGATAAGGTTTTCTCTGGATGTCCTTTCTCTGGCAACAATACCTTGATTTCTCCCTTGAAATCCTCCTCACTCCCACTTAGTGCAGATGGTATAGAAACTCAAGAACTGTCCAACCGATGCCCCATGAACACGTAACCCTAGCCCAACACCCACCATTTCTTTGCCCACAGGGTTTGGCTCAGGAATGGATGGGTTCTAGACTAGACTTACTGAGGAGGAGATGTTCTTCTCCCAAGGAGGTAAAAAGCTCAGCCTGGAGCTACTGGTGTGGTGTCAGTGGGGGCTGAGAAGAGAATAGTACACAGAGAAGAAAGTTCACAAGGAGAGCCAGCAGAGTTTGTTGCTAAGCTGGTAGGGGAAGTAAGGAAAGTAAAACACAAACACACCTCTGCTGTTTCACGCCTCAGTGATTAGGTAAATGTGGATGCCTTCAAGAAGGAAGTAGAAGATTTTCAGACTTGGCCAATTTAGACAAGTATATCTCTGTGCAAATGACATGGGTTAGGCTTTGAGTAACCAAAGCTTTAGAAAATATTAACTCTCTCCCCTTAGCTATGCCTTCGGAACATTTGGAGGCTGACTCTATTCCATGTGGCTCAGCACCAGTTAAGTCAACTTTCCTCCCATTTCTTCCTTCCTGGCATCCATTCCTCTCTGCTGTGGAAACACGTCTCCTTGGGAAGCACTTTTTATGCCTATCCTCTGTGGGCTGGATGTGGTGATCAGGGGAGGGCATATCACCCAAGCAGAACTGGAGAGTCAATCCTAAGAGTTTTGTTTTGCTGGAACTGTAGCCAGGCAGTTTAAGCCTGAAGCTTCCACTAGTCACCAATGGGAAGGTTTGCCTAAAAGTGATGCCCACAGGGAGAGAGCAGGGCAAGAGATATACAGAAAAAAAGAGTGCTGGTGATATGCCCAAAGCCACTAGATCCAGTCATTCCTAAAGCAAATAAATACTACATGCCTGTGTCATTGCATTCCCCTTCTGACATAATTTAGGGTCAAGTTGCTAATTGCCTATGAAATAGAAGAATCTTGACTACAACATGACCTTTGCAAGTAGGGACATTTATTCACACTGTAGTGCTATGAAGACCTATTGCTATGCTATGCTGCAAATTATTTTTCTTAACATGGTTTGGAACTCATTTGTTTCCTTGTAGCAATTACCATGCCAGTGCTAGGAATTCCCAGAGTCTACATAAGGCCAAGGTCTTATATCCAAGTAAGGCCTACTATATTCAAGATATATGTATTAGCCAAGAGAAATAAATATATCCACCAAAAGATGACAAGTCATGTGACCTTGTAAAGAAACCTTATACTCTATGAATGTCTGTAACCTTGGAAACCTTGTTGAATTGGGACTAGAGGTCTCAAGCTTCCCTCACCCTTTTCCCTTTTAAAACCCCTTCACAATTGTAAGCAGGTGCCTTACTCTTCTGACAGAGTGAGGTCCCAGCCAGGTTTGTTCTTAGCAATAAAAAGCTTTTGCTTTTGCAGTCGGGAGACACTTCCTTGGAGGTTGAGGAAACCCAGTAGGCACAACAAGGGTATATTATCTGACTTAAATGTTGATGAGATACTAAAATGAAAGTGGTTAGGAACACCAGCACTTGCTGTCAGGTAGAAAGGTTTTTAGTTCCTATTGGCTGGCTATGTGGCTGTGCTGGGCACCTAATCTCTCTGAAGTCTGTTTGTATACCCACCTAACACCAACAGTAACATCTTAGCACCATCCCCAGGTAGCCCCAAAGAACAGAAGTCCCAAGTGAGCATTGTTTGTGTTTATATATAATGAAACCCTGGGCAATGTGTAGAAGAATTAAGAGCTGTGGACTAGACCAGGATATAATTAAAGAAACAGGTAGTCCCTTGTAACAGACAGGAGATGGAGTGATCCCACACAATTCCTAGGTAGTCATAGTGACAATAACAGAACTGTTTTTGTAAGATGGGTTCTTATGTGATCTAGGTTGGATTCTAGATAGTATGTAGTCAAGCCTAGCCTTGAACTCCTGACCCTCCTGTCTCCATCTCCTGAGTGCTGGGATTATAGGCATGCACCACCTTGCCCCGCCTAGAACTAAATTTTGCTTTAAGCTGCTTATTAACCCAAACTACAGGGAAATCAGTGTAGGTTCTGGGAGCAGGGTAGGTAGGGGATCACAAAGCAGCCCAGTTTGTCAAGACAGCCATGCTGCTAAGGATCGGTTTCTAAGCAGGAGTTATGAGAGCCCTTCCTGGGGGATCAGCTAGCAGAGTGAAGCCATCAGTCAAGGTCATTTATAAAGCACTCAGGGGCTGACAACGTCAGGAGCCTAAAGTTGAAGGGACACCAGGGTTCCCTCTAGGTCACTGATATGAAACTCTCTACAATGGTTTTATACAGCCTTGATGAAGAATGAAATTATTCTAACCACAGAGAAATGTGTGCAACCAGAGACCATCATATTAAGCAAAAGAAATCAGACTCAAAAAATATCACTGGGTTAAAGAGATGGCTCTGTGGTTAAGAGCACTTGCTGCTCTTCCAGAGGACTCAGGTTCAGTTCCCAGGACCCACATGATAACTCATGACCACCTATAACTACAGTTCCAGATCTGATGTCATCTTCTGGCCTCTGTGGGTACCAGGTATGCACCTGGTATACCTACATATAAACAGGCAAAAACACTTACATACATTTTGGTGGTACCTGTCTTTAATCCTAGCACTCAGTCAGGGGCAGGAACAGGGGCAGGGGCAGGGGCGGGGGCGGGGGCGGGGGCGGGGGCGGGGGCGGGGGCAGGGGCAGGGGCAGGGGCAAGTAGATCTCTGTGAGTTCTAGGCCAGCCTGGTCTATATAGTGAGTTCCAGGACAGCCACAGCTACATAGAGAGCCTCTATCTCAAACATATATTAAAAAAAATAAAGGCAGAGTGGTGCACACCTTTAATCCCAGCACTTAGGAGACAGAAGGAGGATCTCTGAGAGGTTGAGGCCAGCCTAGTCTATATCGCAAGTTCTAAGCCAGACAGGACTACATAGAAAGACCCTTGATTGATTGATTGATTGATTGATTGATTGATTGATTGATTGATTGATTGATTGATAGATAGATCACATTTTTCTCTCACCTGTGGATTTTGGGGTTTATGTAGATATACAAAATTACACACACACACACACACACACACACACACACACACACACTGCATGGAAATAGAAGCAAGACTACCTGAGGGTTTAGAAGAAGGAAGGAAAAGGGGAGAATGAGAAGGGAATGGTAGTGAACATGGTTAAAGTATATGATATATTTTATAAAAACATCTTACCAAACCCATCATCGAGGACAATGAATATGCACCAATAGAAATCTTTGCTGAAGAGAAAACCAGAGAGGTGGCTCAGAAGCTAAGCATACCAGCTGCTCTTGCAGAGGACCTGGGTTCAATAACCCACACCCACATGGTGGCTCAACTATTTGTAACTCCAGCTCCAAGAGATCCAATGTACAACATGCACATGGTGCACAGACATACATGCAGGCAAACACCCACACACATAAAATAAAATACAAACCAAGAATATTTTATATGCCCTTTCTAAAGAGAAAGGAGGATCCATTAACTGGACATACTCAGTTCCATGGAAACTTGCCCCTCAGCCCTTACTTTTCTCATTGTGTCTGCAATAATAGGAATTGTGCCCAATAAAATGTAGTGGACAGATCTCACGGGGAACTGCTGGCCTCATGGCAGCTTTCAGGAAGCAGGCTTCTGTAAATCAGTTTACTTTGTTGACTGACATATATTTTACATAGTCACAGAGTACATAATGCCTGGGGTTGTGTGTGCATTGGACAATGATCAACTCAGAGCAAGAGCTTATCATCATCTTAAATGTCAATTGTTTCTTGATGGTGAAAGCACGCAGAGTCTTTCTCTTGAAATGTGCAATGCATTCTTATTAGTTACTGTCCTCTAGGAGCTAGGATGGTCTCTTCCAGGAACGGGGTGACAGGTAGATATAAGTGGCTCTAATCTCTGATTCTGGCCTCACCTGAACATTCTGAGCTTACTGACTGCAGGCAGAGATGAATGTCCTGAGTTGAGGGACGGCCTCTGACACAGAACTGAAGGAGTGTATACATATGTGTGAGGCAGGCGCAAATGCCTTCTTGGTTTATTTTCTCTTAAGAACATAAAAAAAAAAAATCAGGAGACTACACTGAATTCTGGAGATTAGCAGAATTAAGCCCTACAGCCAGACCTCTGCATCTTGGGATGGGAGTGGGAGTGGGGAAGGGGGCTGTATCCACTCACTGAAGGAAAGTATTTGAAAAGTGAAATCACACTTATCTTGACTAAGCCTGCAGACTCTCTTCCTCATCACTATTCTCTAAGTATATTGTAAGAACATTTATATAACATTTACATTGGATTTTCTGCTATAAGTCATGCAGGGTTTAAATTAGACGGGATACACCTAGCTTCTATGCAAATGCTGATATTTTATATAAGGGATTTGAATATCTGCATATTTGATGTCAGCTGGGTCCTAGAGCCAGTCCCTCACTGGTGCTGAGGGATGACTGCCTGATACACATTATTCATGCATACCATTTAAACATTTAAACACATTCTATATATAACACAAATGATATGTGCTGCACATATGTAAAACACCATAACATATGTTTCAGTTTAATGTAAGCCAGGCTTGAAATCTACCCTTGCTGTTAGTTCTAGCAGCTAAAATTAGGAAACCACTATTAAGAGGTGTGGCTTTGTTGAAGTAGGTGTAGCCTTATTGAAAGAAATGTGTCACTGGGGATGGGCTTTGAGGTTTCAGATGCTCAAGATATGCCCTGTGAGGGACTCAGTTCACTTCCTGTTGCTTGTGGATCAAAATGTAGACTTCTCAGCTCCTTCTCCAGCACTATGTCCTACCATGATGATAATGGACTAAATCTCTGAACTGTAAGCCAGCCCCAATTAAATATTTTCCTTTGTAAGAGTTGTTATGGTCATGGTGTTTCTTCACAGCAACAGAAACCCTAAGACAACCCTTGATAAGTCAGTAATAGTCTAGTAAAAGACCACACATCCAAGAATATATGGGCAGCACAAATTGGACCTGATATGTGTTAAAACAAAACAAAACAAAAAACAAGCAAACAAACCATAAAACTAAAAGAAGTTACAAAATTGGGTAGGTAGTAAAGAGGGGGATAAATATGATCAAAATATATTGCATTAAATTCTCAAAGAATTTAGAAAATTATATATCTATAAATGAATAAGTAAAATAAAAATCTGTTTTTAAAACAGGCCTTCTTAACAGAAAGCATTTGATAAGCCTCAGTGAAAAAAAGAAAAGGCAAGTGTTTTCTTGATTCATAGTCATTTCAAATGAAAACTGTTTGTGCAAACAGCCAACTATTAAAGCATGGTGTCTTGGGGCAAAGTGGTGACAAAAAGATGGGATAAGTTGGCACTGTGATTGCTTCTCTCCATCAAACCCAAACAGGTGAGAAAAGCTTTCAAGCAAATCTAATCAGAGATCAGGCACACCTACTGGGTTTCAGAAATGCCTGGAAGCAAATGTGATAAGTTATCATTAAAACTGAATAGCCATTCATCACAGCAATAAAAGGGAGATTTAAAAAACCCACATTGCTGACTGGATGATCAGCCCCATGCCCCGTTCCTCCTGCAGCTGGTAAAGACAGCTGACAAACAGCTGACAGGATAAGAGGTTGGTGCCTGCCTGTTCTACCTAGACATAGCAGAGAGCATTTTAAAGGGCTCAAAGAGGGCTGAGAGATGGATCAGTTGGTCAAGTACTTGCTTTGCAAGCATGAGGACCGAGTTCCATCCCCAGGACCAACTCTAAAAAGCCATGTGTGGTAGTATAGTTGCTGGAGCACAGAGCTAGGATTCCTGGAACTCACTAGTCAGTCAGTCTGTCCTGCTTGGCAAGCTCCAGGCCAGAGAGAGACTATCTCCAATAGTAAGGTGAATGGTATCTGAGTAATATGTGCGATCATTTAACCAATACACACACACACACACACACACACACACACACATACACACACACACACACAGAGAGAGAGAGAGAGAGAGAGAGAGAGAGAGAGAGAGAGAGAGAGAGAGAGAGAGAGAGAGAGAGAGAGAGAGAGAGAGAGAGAGAGAGAGAGTTAAATAAAAGAAAAAAGGATGCAAAGAGAAAGCCCTTGCTGATTCAGAGGAATGTGCTTAACATCAACCTCTGGCTTTTGCCCTTCATGTGCCCACAACACTGTGACCATAAGGAGTTGGAGATCAGAAGAGCACTTTGACATTAGACATGGAGCTACAGTTTGGAGTTTACCCAGCTGGTTTTTGGTCTTGCTTTTGGTTCAGTATTTCCTCACTATGCTCCCTTTCCTCCACTTTGGAACAGTGCTGCATACCCCATTCCATTATATGTTAGAAGTATGTGATATGCTTTTTTTTTTATTTTGGTTTTATGTGGGATTACAATTGAGAGATTTTATGAGTCTCAGAAGAGACTTTGAACTTTGGATTTAAACAAGTTTGAGACTGTTACAGACTATGGGGACTTTTGAAATTGGACTGACTGCATTTTCCATTGATTGATATGACTATACACCTATGGAGGCCAGGGAGTAGAATGTGGTCGTTTGGATAAAATGGCTCCCATAGGCCCACAGAGAGTGGCACCATTAGGAAGTGTGGCCTTTTTGGAGTAGGTGTGGCTTTGTTGGAGGAAGTGTGTTCCAAGGGGGAGGGTTTTGAGGTCTCAAATGCTCAAGCCTGGTCTAGTGTAACATTCACTTCCTGCTGCCTACCAATGCGGATGTAGGGCTCTCAGCTACCTCTTCAACACCCTATCTGCCCGCATGCCACCATGCTTCCTGATATGATGAAAATGGACTAAATCTCTGACCTGTAAGCCAGCCTCAATTCAATGTTTTCTTTGATAAGAGTTGCCGTGTGGTGATGGTGCATGCCTTTAATCCCAGTGCTCAAGAAGCAGAAGCAGATAAATCTCTATGAGTTTGAGGCAATTCTGGTCTACAGAGTCAGTTCCAGGACAGGCTCCAAAGTTACACAGAAAACTTCTGTCTCAAACAAACAAAAAAGAGTTGCTATGGTCATGGTGTCTCTTCACAGCAATAAAACCCTAAGTCACCATATGAGCAAGCACACTGGCTTTTGCACACATGTGTCCACACATACCTGTGACCATATAAGCAGGTACACATAATAGAAAAACATTTCCTGCTGGGGTGTGGTGGCACATGTCTTTAATCCCAGCACTCAGGAGGCAGAGGCAGGAGGATCTCTGAGTTGAGTCCAGCCTGGTCTACAGAGCTAGTTCCAGGACAGGCTCCAAAGCAATACTGAGAAACCCTGTCTAGAAAAACAAAACAAAACAAATAAAACAAAAAAGAAAAACATTTTCTCTGAAGTTCTTCTAATTATCAGCTACATAGCATCTCTACCAAGGACTCTTCGATAGCCTCTCAACTATGTCGTGATGTCCTTTCCAAAGAAGACCAAATGAAGCAGCAAGCTTGGAGACTTCATGAAGCCAGTGGGTGTCCAGAATCACACTGCAGACACTCCTGACTTATGAACAGGTTATGTGCCCAGAAACCCCACGGTAAGCTAGAGATGACATGAAACAAATGGATGAATGTTCACAGTGTTTCACTCATCAGTATCATAAACAGTGTGCTTGCTGGCTGCTTCCCTGGTGGCCACAGGACCCTGGGGAGAATATGGTGCCATGTCTGGGCTGGAAAAAAGTCAACATTCAGCTCTTGACATCCATACTCTGAAGTGCTTTCCCTGAATGCATGTAGCTCTTACACCCTCATCAAGTCAAAACACAGTAATGTGGAGTTCTTGGAAAGAAGCTGTATATGGCAAGACTGATTGATTAGAACCACAGTGATTGGAATGTCTCAGGTCCAGAGGCCTTATTTTGGGCTCATTCTAGTCTCTTGGATCACCCATCCCTTGTCCACTTCTATGTAAGAACTAACATCCTGCAGCTAGTAGCTAAAACTATTTTGGAATCTATTAATTTACTAGACCACTAGTTTCCACCAATTTAAAAGCCAAGACTATTATCAAATAGCATTTGAAGCCTATAGACAAGCTTCCTGCATCTTGCTGTAAATGCCTCTCTAATGTATCCACCATGTATTTTTATTTACTTTGTTTGTTTGTTTGTTTTCCAGACAGGGTTCCTCTGTATTGTTTTGGAGCCTATCCTGGAACTCACTCTATAGACCAGGCTGGCCTCAAACTCAGAGATCCGCCTCCTGAGTGCTGGGATTAAAGGCATGCACCACCAACGCCCAGCTTGAATCCACCATGTGTTTTAAACTTGCCTCGATTCATCACTTTCTTTGTTCTTCAAAACTATAAAACTTCATGAAAATGCTTTCACATTGGAACATGGAATTTCCCATTTGGGGGCAACCTAAATCTGTGTTCCCAGGTCACACAGATTTGTATAGACAATAAATTGGATCATGGGCACCACCCACATTTTATTTTTACTTTAACACACAGTGACTTTGGTTTCTATTATGTAGTTACTGTTTGGCATCATGTCCCTGTTCCCCACCCCTACCCCCTGTGTGCTCAAGGCTTGCTTCCTAGCTGGAGCAGCTGTGGGTAGTTGGTAGAGCCTTAAGAAGTAGAGTCCAATAGGAGGTCTTGGGTCACTATGGGGGGGGGCTCCCCTTAAAGGAGACATTGGCCTCCAGCTCCTTATTCTTCTCTTTGACTTTCTTGCCCTGATAGTGGCCACAAGCCCAAAGGAGCAGACCCAGTGACCAGACTGGTGTTTCTAAAACTGTGAGCCAAAATAAGCTTTTGTTTTTTTTGCAAGCTGATCAGCTCAGGTATTTGTTACAGTAACAGGAAGCTGACTGGCACAGTATTGTTATCATTAGTATAGAGCATCACCCAAAAAGTTCTTGCTGCTGCCCTCCCTGTACAGCAACCTCCTTCTACCCTTCTCTCTTCACATAGCTTCACCTTTACCAAAATGTTGTATAAATGGAATCCCATAATTTGTAGCCACTCAGCCTAATCTAAATAGAATTTAAAATATGGGCAGCTAGAGAGATGGCTTTGTGGTTAAGAACATTTGTTACTCTTCCAGAGTATTTAAGTTCTGTTCCCACCACCCACATTAGGTAGGTGCTTTACAAGTGCCTACAATCCCAACTCCAGGGAGTCTGACTCCCTCTTCTAGTCTCTTGGGACACCCACAAGAAAGGCACATACCCACGCATAGACATGTGCATACATAAATAAGTAAAAAAGATAATTTTTTTTTAAAAAATATGACTTTGTTTTCCTTGAACACACACATACATGGAAACTATACCTCTAAAATCTGGTTCCAAACTGTCTTTACACACAGCAAACTGTAACCTGCCTGGACAGTATATTATTCTTGTAACAAGTTGCCACTTCTGTGCTAACCATAGCAGCTGAGTTTTTAGCTATTCACAAGCTAGAAACTGCTCAGATCTATCCAACTACAGCAAAATGGGAACTTGAACCTCCATGGCTATTTCTGAGTGTCTCCTTCCTTATTTTTGTTAAGAGTATCAGAGTATCTGCCCCTTGGTTGGTGGTGGTTCCTAAACCTTTATTCATTCACACTGCTGCATGATTCCAGTATCTTCCCCGAACTCTGAGGAATTGAATGTGTCTAAAACTTTACTCCTGAGCTGGATGGAGCTGTGATGATGCTCTTATGCCCAAGGCATGTTCCAGCCATAGCACCAAAAACTCAACTAAAATAAAGGTTTTCTTTTAATATCATGCATACAACGTGCAGTCTGTTAGGTCTCAAACCTGGGACAAATGGCTAACTGAGGTGCCTATTAACATATCAAAGTGGGCTCTGGAACTTGAAATGAGGCCAAATATGGTGGGTGGCAGAAGCCACTAGACACAAATGATCAGTACATACCTTAATAGCTGCTGAGTCCCTTGGATGGGAGCTCATTTGTGCCATTCCTGAGGTTTTGGCACCAGATGAATGAAAAAAAGAAACAAAAAGGAGGGCATGACTGTTCCTTGGTATGGTAGAGGAGAACATTTATTGTAGATACGACGGAGAGCATAGCCAGAGACATCTGGAAGGGTCCAGGGTGAACATGACCCTGAGGAAGTGGGGAGGGGAAACCAGGAAGGCCAAGAGGCCAGAAGACCAGGAGACAGCCTGCAACCAAGGGAGCAGGAGCCCAAGAGACCAAAGGGCTAAAAAAAGGACATTGTAGCCAAAATGGATGAATTATATAAGAATAGCAGCTGGGAGAAGGGAAAGTCCCACACAGTCCCTGGGTTGGAGAAGTTTTGGGTAGAGGGCATGGTATGTCAGGCAGAAGGACCCTGTATTAGGGATTGAGGGATGCTGGGAGAAACTGTATTCAGAGTCTGCTTTGATATGTTAATAGGTTAGCCATTTGTTCTGGGATTGAGACCTAACATTGTCAACCATATTTGTATACAAATTATACACGATCTCCATTGACCATAGACATCAGTTTACTGTCACAGGCAGACCTCAGTTGTAGAGCCAAGCAAGTGTAAGGCCCTGAGTTCCATAGCCATTCTAGACACACAAGGTTTTCTATTAAAATAAATCTATTAAGTGAAATGAATAAGTAAAGAGCATGTATGAGGGGGAAAACGGGACTAAAAATGATAAAGAGGAGGAATGCAAATGACTAAAGTTAGAAACCATGGTTATATATGTGCTATACAATAATTGTACAGACACAGACAATACATTAATAATGTATTAAGAATGCCAGGTGGTTAGGCTAAGAATTCTTGAAAAGGAAGATAGAAAAGGAATTGAAAGAGATCAGTTAGATTCAGTGGTAATTCCAACACTCAGGAGGTTGACACAGGAGGATCATCATAAATGAATCCAAGGCCAGCCTGGGCTACTCGGTGAAACCTTATCAGAAAGAGGGGGGACATAAGAGGGAGGAAAGGAAGGAAGAAAGGAAAAGGGGAGGAGATAGGAAAGGAGAAGGGAAGAAGGAAGTAGAAGACACAGGAGGGAGAAGAAAGGAGTGGGGAATAAACAATCACTGTGTTATTTTCTTGTTACTACAACAAAGTATCTGAAAAAGAAAAGGCCACTTAAGAAAGGGAGGGCTTATGTTTTTCTTCACAGCTCCAGGGAAAGCCGTGGTGTCGGGAGGGTAAGGCACTGGTCACATTGCATGTATACTCAAGAAGCAGGAGTGATGAATGCTGGTACTCAGCTGGCTTTTGTCTTCGTACACAGTCCAGGAGTCCCGGAATGCAACCACCCACATGTGTCCTGGGTCTTCCCATCTCAATGAACTGAACCTAAAATCTCTTCACAAATGTGTCTATTTGTTCATTTCCTGGGAGAGTCTAGATTCTGTGGAGTTGACAAGCCAGTGACCATCACAGTCACTCATTACCAGGCCTCTCATTTACACCCAACTCTCACTGTGCTTTTCTGGGACTTGTGGGCAAGCACTTGCCTACTGTGTGTATGTAGTGTGTGTGTGCATCCTTGGCTCTATTCCCTGGTACTGCTAAAGGGGGAAAAGTGCCAACACAAATGGTAGTGAAGGTAGTGGCCCAGGTATTTGGCCATCTGTCACTCAGACTTACGCACATCAACTTCTTGTACCACATTTCCTCACTTGGGTACTTTGACTGGTATACACATGTATGCATGATGGGTACTTTGAGGGGCCTCAGCGCCATCACAAGGGCTCTGGATGCCTTAGGTGTAGAACTAGGAAATGTCCTTAAACTAAACAGCCTCCAAACTAACCGAAAACAAGACCTTCACTTGCATGTAAACATTTCCTGGTAATTAAATATTTGCAAATGTAAGATTGGAGCGGCTGAAACAACCACACTATGGTTTCAGCACTGGGTCATCCAATCTGAGACTAGGAATGGGAGAGGTGGACCATTAGGGGCTGGAGAAATGGCCCAGTGACAGTAGTTGGCACCGAGCCTGACAAGCAGAGTTCCATCTCCAGACTCTCATGGTAGAAGGGCTAACTCCTACTTGTGATTCTAGACTCACGCACCATCTAATTTGTAAAATCAGAACACCTGAGCTCAGGGAAGATTGGCTTGATAGCCAGGAAAAGACTGAGGAAGCAGAGTCAGAATGAAAAGTGACTGGTCACAAAGTTACTCTCCTGGCAGAAGTGGAAAGAGAGAGGGAATGTGCAGGGAGTACCTAAGGGACTGTCGTTTCCTGAACAATAGAGATGGTAGGAGAATCTTTTCAAACAATTTTAAAATTCCTTTTTTTTTTTTTTTTAATGTGAATTGATGTGTTGCCTGCATGAGAGTGTTGGATTCCCTGGAACTGGAGTTATAGACAGTTATGAACTACCATGTGGGTCCTGGGAATTGAACCAGTGTCCTCTGGAAGAGCAGCCAGTGCTCTTAACCTCTGAGTCATCTTTCCAGCACCAGAACCTTTCAATCTAAAGTTTGGTCTTCAGGGCTGGGGCTGTGGTTCCTCTGTACAGGATCTGCTTAGCATGCTCATGGCCCTGGGTCTGCTCCCTCGCACTACAACATTTTAAATAATAGTAATAATATAATATGTGGTCTCTGGACAAAGTTCCTGACAGAGTCCCCATGGTGAGAACTTCCTATTTTACTCTAATGAGGTGACTCTTGGGAGCCTGGGAAGCAGCTTAGAGCTCTTAGCTTCACCCCTGTTGTCCTAGATGAGGACACAGGCTGCAGATGGAGGGATCACAAGATCATACTTATATATTAAAGATGTCATAACACTCCCTTAACACAGGGGTTGCAGGAACTACGGCTTCAACACACCAGACACTAGTTGGGTGGCATACTTCATTGGTGGCATTCGTCAACAAAGTGCCTGTCCTCAACTCCACCTCTCTCTATGTCCTCTTTCGTCTGGTTGTTTATCATTATCCTTTCATAACTGTGGCGCGCCAAGCCCGACCAGCAGGAAAGACGGCAACCACACGAGGATTCTTCTCAGATCACACTTTATTGGAGCGCTTCTTGGTTGAAGGGAGAGCTGAAGGTGAGGGGCCCCGGGCAGGAAGGGACAGCTGCTTATATATCCTACTAGGCAACGGGTCACGGTCTCATAGACTCAAAAGACCTTGCCTCAGTGTTGGAGCCACGGGATTGGCTAGGGAACGAGCAGGCGCGCTGGAGTGCAGCCGCCAAGCTGGCGTATGCCCGAATAAGGTATACAAGAAAGAGGAAGTTCGCCATCTTGTAATGGCGTCCTGCGGGCGGCCGCCTACACATAACCATGACAATAAACCTGTAAATAAGACTGAGCAATTCCCAGATTAGTGTAAGCAATTTTAGCAAATGATTAAATCCGTGAAGGAGTGAGTGGTGGGAGCTGGCTGGTCAGAGACGTCCAGTATCAAACATTCAGGATGTGGTTTGGTCAGTGAATTGCTTGCTGTGCAGTCATAAGGACCTGGGTTTGGATCCTCAGCACCCATGGAAAATCCATATACATATAACAGTGAGTCTACCTCTGATTCTGTAGCATGTGCACATGTTACACACACACACACACACACACACACACACACACACACACACACACACCACGGGAGAGAGAGAGCGAGAGCACAAAATATATATTCCAGTGTTAAATAAAACATAAATGCATCAGGCCCCACAGACCAAACCATCATGGAGTCACTCACACTAAACTTTCATATCATTAAGTCAAAACTAATTTTTTAATTTGATCTTCCAGGAAATCAGGAGAGAGGTGATAGCCAAGTCCCCAAAGAAGCCACTTTCTGCCAACAGGACAGAAAAGCCCCAACCTTTCTAGGGAAAGTAACTTTGGAATGACCAGTTGGTCAATTGCTTTTGTCTCTCTTCTGTCTCCCCCAGCCATTTTCTGGTTATTAAGCCATCCTGCACTCAGTTCATCAGAACTGGGTGGTGCCTGTTTCTAGAATTACAAACACAAGTCAATGAAGATCATTCAAAGATAGGGGGAGTGGCTAAGTGGCCCAGAGTTGGCCAGCTGCGTACAAGGCCTGAACTACACAGCTGGTACTGAAAAAAAAAAAAAAAAAAAAAAAAAATGATTAAAAACACATAAACAAAACAAAACAAAACAAGCAAAAAACACACCAAAGAGACACGGGCATTGTATATTTTAGGCAGGCATGATGGTATAGACCTGTGGTGCTAGAATGCAGGAGGCTGAGGTAGGAGGATCACAAGTTCAAGGCCTATTAAATGGGGATGGGGGCTGGATAAGATGGTGCAGTGCATAAAGGTGTCTGCCACCAAGCCAGATGACCTGACTTCAATCCCCGGGGCTCACATGATAGAAGGAGAGAACCGACTCCTAAAGTTGTTCTCTGACCTCCACATTTGTGCTACAGCTGTACAAACAGATAAATGCATGTGATCTAAAATTTTATATATGTGTGTGAATATATATATGTACATACATATATATGTACATATATATATATATATATATATATATATATATATATATATATATATATATATGTCACTGGCTTCTGACGTGGGGTATCCTGTGGCACTGTGCCATTAACCTGGGGATGTTGCACTAACTCCAGGTCGAAAACTTTAATTCAACTATGGGCCAGCTGGGATAGACTAATTGACCAATACTGAAAAGCCTTGTACCATCAAGCCTAGGAGTCTCTCTCTGCTGAGATATAATAGGAGTTTGAACTTCCCAGAACCCAGCTTTCTTTTTCTGTGCCCCCAAGCCAGGGGCTTGGGAGCTCCCAGGCATCGATAAAGGTGTCAGGTTGTTGCTAAAACATTGTGAGAAGCTAGGCCTGGTACTGGACCTAAATCCTTAAACCCTTACACAAACTCAACCCTCCCTAGGGAGAACTTCTTTCACCTCTGTCATAGGGTGAGCTGTAGCCTCCTACAGGTGCCCTGAATAGACAACACCCCAGCAGGTCCCCTGGCACTCAGTACTTCCTTCTTTGGAGTCCCAGCCAATTCTGTCACTGACTACAAGGAACACTGCTTTATGGGAATTCCCCTGTGGCTACTTTTGGAGTAGCATCAACCACAGCTTTGGCAGGAGGAAGCACAGGAGAAAACTGTTTCCCCAACATTCAAGAAACATAAAACACTTAACAGCCACGGTCCATGAAGGTAATGTCTAGAAGCCTACGAGTGAAATTGGGGAACTTAGAATAAGAGTGTTAAGGTGTCCATGTGCTCAGTTTATGAGGGTGGGGTGAGAATCAGGCAATTGTCAGTGGCACTCAGCTAGGAGAATATCTGTCAAAGCCAGACAGACAGACTTGAATGACAGCAAGTATGACTGTGTGTGCAAGATTTTATATGTATGCATATGTGGGTGTGTGTAGGCGGCCGCCCGCAGGACGCCATTACAAGATGGCGAACTTCCTCTTTCTTGTATACCTTATTCGGGCATACGCCAGCTTGGCGGCTGCACTCCAGCGCGCCTGCTCGTTCCCTAGCCAATCCCGTGGCTCCAACACTGAGGCAAGGTCTTTTGAGTCTATGAGACCGTGACCCGTTGCCTAGTAGGATATATAAGCAGCTGTCCCTTCCTGCCCGGGGCCCCTCACCTTCAGCTCTCCCTTCAACCAAGAAGCGCTCCAATAAAGTGTGATCTGAGAAGAATCCTCGTGTGGTTGCCGTCTTTCCTGCTGGTCGGGCTTGGCGCGCCACAGGTGTGTGTACTTATATATTCAAGTATGCATGTACATGCAAACACATGCACGCACAGGAGATTTTTTAAAAATTAGGCATGCTAGCATGTGTGTAACACCAGTGAGGGGAAGCAGAGCAAGTGGGTCTTGCCAGCAGCTTCACTAAGTGAGTATTACCTCAGTGAATGACCCTGTCTCAAATAACAGAGTAGACAATGGCCTCCATAGGCTCTCTCTCTCTCTCTCTCTCTCTCTCTCTCTCTCTCTCTCTCTCTCTCTCTCTCTCTCTCTCTCTCTCTCACACACACACACACACACACATTTCAAATAGTACAAAGGAGAGGATGAAAATTAAACACTTTCTTCTTGTGTCTTCTACTCCAAAGCTTGCACACCATTTGGTCACATGGGAGACAGCCACCTTATCTGTTTCTGGTTATTATGGTAGCCACTTTTAACCTTATAGGGTCTGTTGTCTCATTGACTATTGTAGAAGCATTACCTGCTTTGGTGCTTAGTCCCTGAGGCTATCTTTCATGGACTCTGTTCTGAGGGCTCAGGAGTCCAGCTCCCCTATGTTGTCCCCTCTCCCTTCCTCCTCCCATTTGGTCTCTTTCCAGTTTTGTTTATTAATTTTTTCTTTTGTAGTTATGGATCAGGATATCTCAGCTTTCACACTATTGAGATGTTCGATTAGGAAATTCTTTATTGGGTTGTGTTGTGTGTTTTGTGAGATGTTGAGTGTTGAACCTATCTGCATTCCATAGATGCATACTGTTTTATCTCTCTCTCTCTCTCTCTCTCTATATATATCTATATATATATATATATATATATATATATATATATCCACCCCTTCTTAGTTTTTTGAGACAGGGTCTTTCTATGTAGCCCAGGCTATTCTGGAATTCTCAATGTAGGTCAGGCTGGCTTTGAACTCACAGAGGTCTGCCTGCCTCTGCCTCCCATATGCTGGAATGAAAAGTATGCACCACCATACCAACTGTTCCTTTTTTTGTTGCTGTGACAAAAGCAATTTAAGGAAGGGAGAGTTTATTTTGAGGGTCTGGTCCATCATGGTGGGAAAATCTTGGTAGCAAACGCCGGAGACAGCTGACTATATTACATGCAGAGAGCAGAAATGATTACTCATTGTGGCAGCCCAGCCCATGGGATAGTCTCTTCCAGAGTTTGGGTTGGTTTGCCCACCTCTGCTAACTTAACCTAGAAACTGCTTCTCAGATCTGCGCAGGGGTTTGTCTCCCAAGTGATTCTAGATCCCATTAGGCTGACAATTGAGCTTAACTGTCACACACACACACACAAACACATGCATGGACACAAACATGTGTGTACACATACACATTTACACACACAAACACACAAACACTCGGAGCTTAGAAAGACCATCTGGAACTGGAGTTACAGATGGTTGTGAGCTATCAAGTGGGTGCTAAGAACCAAACCCTGATCTTCTGCAAGAGCAGTGAGAGTTCTTAACCATTGAATGATCTCTCTAGCCCAATGCCCACCTCTCCCATGGGTTTGGGAGCCTCATGCTAACAAGGGAAGGGCTTTCCTAACTGAGCCATCTTTACATCCCTGAAATTATTTTGGACAGATAAGTACCTCTTACAACGTTTGAAACTGACTAATGTGGTGTCTACAATCCAAATGAAAACACACAGATTCTCTTGGTTAATTTTCTCATCTCTGGGATAGAATACTTGATGAAATCAGCCTCACAAAGAAAGGCTGTATGTGGGCTCATTGGCTTCAGGGGCTTTCAGTCCATCCTGATGGGAAGGCACGGCTTCTAGAACAGTCTGAGTAGCAGTTTTGCTGTGCAACCTGTTCACACTTTGGTGGTTCAGAAAGCAGAAGCAACAGGACCAGAAGGTGGGTGGGGGTATTACCTTCCAGGCCCAGCCCAGGGACCCATCACCATCAGCAGACCCCACCTCCAAATTCACCAGCTGGGAGTCATGTGTTCAAACAAACAATTTTTTTCTGATTCAAGTCACTCCAAACTCCATGAGCAAAACATTGACTATTCAACAAAGGAAGCATCGTCTGCCTTCAACTTCAATAGCTCAGCTGTGTGCAGATTGCAGACAAGACCCTGTAGTCTACAAGTCCCCTCCCCACTAGAAAGACAGTTCTTAAGGCAAGTCTACCTCTGGGAGGCAGCCCTTCCTCCCCCATCATTTATCTGGAATGTAACCCCCTCCTCCCATGTCATTTATCTGGGAGGCAGCCCCTCTCCCCTCATTTAAAGGCCATCCCTCTGATTGTTCTGTCTATAACTCAAGATTCTGCCAAAGAAGAATTTTCATCTTCTTTATAGAAAAAATCACTTTTCTATTATATTTTTTGCATTTAATGTGGATGTTAATAGCAATAATTACAGGCTTCCAAGTCTTCTTGTAAATTACAAAAATGACATTTTTTTTCCTTTTAAATGATATTCAGACTCAGAAACCACAGGAAGTGGAGTTTGTTTAGTTTAGCATTCATAACAACATGGAAATCCTACACTCCTTCGTATTAGTTTCTTAGCAGAAATGGCCCTTCCTGGTGATTAGCAGCTGGTTTTATCTCTGAGAACATTGAACCTAAGGACCACAAATGAGCTCAACAATAACACAGTCTCTCACCTCATTCTGGGAAATCGTGGCAAAAATATCCAGCAAATGATTCACTGGACTTGAATGGTATTCGTAGTGTCAACCTGACCCCGCCAGAAGATTTTTCCTGATAGCCCATCTGCCACCCATGAGTGCATGTGCACACAGGGAGGAGCACAGAAGGACACTGGGTGTTCTGCACTATCACTTCCCACTTTATTCCTTTGAGACAGGGCCTCTGGCTGAACTGGTGCTAGGCTGGTGGACAGCAATCCTCCTGTCTTTGCCCCTGACGGTGCTCAGTTATAGGAGCCCACAACCATGTCTGGTCTTTACACAGGTGCTCTTATCTGCGGAACCACCTCTCTAGGCACCTTTTTCTTTTCTCTCTCTCCTTTGCCCTTCCTTCTGTTTCTCTCTCTGATTTTGGAAACAGCTTCTTGCTTTGTGGCCTCAAAATTGAAATCCTCCTGCTTCAATATCCCACGCACTGGGATCACAGTGTGCATTTCCATGTTAGGCTCAAACCTTGCCTTTGACATCCATTCTTACTGAGCAGTGCTCCTCTCTCAGTTCAGACAGACTCTTGCTTGGTTACAGTAACACCAACACGGACAAATAAAGATGGAACAGTGTACTAAGGGCTTGCCTGTGTGTCTACACTGGACCGAGTTCTCCAATCCCAGCAACCAGAACTTCAAGCCTTCTGGGGAGGTCTGGCTGTCCCATCTTATGATGATAGTATTTCAGTCAATAAATTGTGTAATTTGCTCAAGGTTGCACAGACAAACAGAAACTGGGTGGGATGTAACCCCAGAGCTTCTTTGCCCAGAGGCATTAAACTTTGCATCATCAGTGCTAATAGAGGAATAAGAGCAAGAGAGGAAGGGTGAGGAGGTGGCAGACATCAAGGAGACACTCCTGAGTGACTATAATACTCCATATATTCTTATCAGTTCTGATATTTTCCTACAGAGGTGTGAACTCATAGCATCTTACCCATTCAACAGATGAGGAAATCAGGGCCAGACGGGAACAGTAATTCACCAAAACACAGTTAGGACCAGGAAAGCCTAGATTCTAACTAGGTAGGAGGTAGCAGGAGCACATATGGTCCTAACCAGAGTGCTCTGGACTTCCACCGTTCCACAGACATTCTTTTGGCTACCATGTTCATTGTGTGTGTTTTCTGCATCACCCAGGAATAAGCCACAGGGCCGCCCTGTGTGCTTCTGCTCCCCTGACACATCCCCAAACATCCTCTTTACTTCTGTGACCTCCTTCTCTGTCCCTAGATCAGCTTCTGTCTGTCCTGCAGAAATATCCCAATAATTTCCCAGTGCACTCTGTGATCTGAACTGGGGTGAGCCTGTTGTGCAGCTCTGGCATTTCTAGCCAGGGACACTTGTTGCCAGGAAGAAAGCTCAGCTTCAGGGATGCTAACTCAGCCAGCACTGCCTCTGGGAAAGAGACTGCTTAGAGACACTTCCTTTTTCTAAAATAATAGTTACGGCTCATCTCGTTCAGTCCGGGTACCAGGTGTCTGTGCACACGGACTACCTGCCTAGCTGTCTCCTTCACTCAGTTGGGCAGGCTGTCACCCAACTGGTGGCAGTGGCAGGGTGAACTGTTTACCCAGTTTGTGAAAGTTTTACAAATGCCCACTTATTGCCACTTGTCCCTCCCCTGACAACAAAGAACCAAGCCTCACCTGCTGTAGCACAGATCTGCTTCTTGTCCCAGGGTCTGGGCTGAGTGCCGGGACTTGCCAAGGTACTTGATGCTGGGCTCTAAATCCTCTTTCTTTCTGAGCCTGAGCTCCTCCCCTGATGTCCTCTTGGCATCAAGACAATAAAGAGAGCAAAGTCCTTTTACCTCTGTGTTTTATTTCTTAGACGCCATAAGGAAGTGAATCGGGTTCCCCCTGCTCCTCCCCCTCTCCCTCCCGCAGAGTGTCATGGAGATAAGGAAAGAAACTGAACCATAGGTTCCTTGGAACATGCTGGTAGAACCTGGTCTCCTTCAGCCCTGGGACACTGTGTTCTGCAGCCAGCTCCCCTGAGGCAGTGCCTTGCAGTCACTGCAGACATGGCTGACATCTCAAGGCAGGCAGCTCAGAATTCAAACCCTCCCTCATTGTTTACTCTCTCCCAGCCTCAGTTTTACCCCCTCATCTGAGAAATGGAAGCAAAATCTCCACCTCCTCAGTGTTGGCAACACTGGAGACAGCTCAGGTCATTTCTAGCCATACAAGACTCAACCTTCTAGAGAGAAATCCCCAGTGCTGCCTCTAAGAAGGAAACATTCAAAAGGAAGGAAAGAGGTGGATCAGTGGCACAAGTCTGAACTCCTAGCACTGCAGAGGCGGAGGCAGGAGGATGTCAAGTTTGAAGTCAGCCCAGAAAACAGAGTGAGGCAGACACTGTCTCATAAACGAGGAGGGAGAGAGAAGAGGGCAGTGAATGGGGCTTATACTTCTGTAATATTGACACCCAAATTAAAATGCAAAGTAGGGCTAGGAATGTGGCACTAGCTAGCATGCAAGAAACACCATCCCCAGTGCCAGATAAACCCCTGTGACCCCAGCACTCAGGAGGTAGAGGCAAGAGAATCTGAAGTTTGAGGTCACCCTCAGTTACATAGTTACATAGTGAGTTTAAGGCCAGACTATGTATAAGAGTCCCTGTCTCAGAAACAAACGTAGCATAATTAATAAAATTTAGAATAAATTTATTGGGCTGGAGGGGTGGCTCAGTGGTTAAGTGTAGAGAACTGCGAAGTGCCACGCCTTAAAGATGGCACTGGCTTCCACCTTCCACCTCCCCAAGGGTGAGCACTCTCTGGTGTAAACAAGCCCTTATTTGGTTAAGTCTGTTCAGCCTGTCTGCTTCCGCCTTAGAGTAGCCTATCTGCAGGGTCCACGTACCTCACTGGGGTTGGTTAGTGCAAGGGTATTTAAGCCTGTGCAGGGATCCCCCCAGGTCCCCGCGGGTCAGAAGAACATGTTTCAAGGATCCTGATTAAAACTGCATGAAGAAGATCTTCCCGGAGTCGCGTCTTCCTTGCTGGTCAGGGTAGGCGTGTACAGTTAAGAACACTTGCTGTCATTGCAGAGACTAGGATTGGATTCCCACAACCACTTCAGGTCACTGCCCTTAACTCAACTCTTGGGGACCCAACACCCTCCAGGGCCCTGCACTAATGTGTGCAAGCTTCCACACACATATACATAATTTAAAATGAAAATGAAATATCGGGGGTGCACCCTTTAATCCCAGCACTCAAGAGGGGGAGGCAGGTGGATCAATATGAGTTCAAGTCCAGCCTTGTCTACATAGCAAATTCAGCCAGGGCTACAAAGTGATACCCTGTTGCAAAATAAATCAATCAATAAATAAATAGATAAATTCTTAAAAATAAGTAAGGTAAAATTTAAATTTTAAATGTAAAATGGTAATTTTCTAGAGGAGAGATGGGTTTTTCTTCCTTATAAATTGAGGAAAGGCCTTAAAATGAGAGAAAGTATAAGATGACCCCCAAGAAGATGACTTGGCTTGTTTCAAGAACTGTCCTCTTGGGGCAGGGATAGGTCTCCAGCTGCTAAGGGCCCAAGGAACACAGGGATTGGTGGTTTTGTC
Source organism: Cricetiscus sungorus (assembly GCA_030556225.1). Taxonomy (NCBI): domain Eukaryota; kingdom Metazoa; phylum Chordata; class Mammalia; order Rodentia; family Cricetidae; genus Cricetiscus; species Cricetiscus sungorus. The sequence goes on along the minus strand of JANBXA010000007.1, from coordinate 78,819,645 downwards.
CCCAGAGAGAGTGGGGAGGAATCACGTGGCAAATGGTTCTTTTGTGATTGTGAGGCTGGGTTTCTGCTGTATTAGCATATGGGTGTCTTGTGCATTGTGGGGGGCTTAGCAGCATCCCAGCCCTCTCCTCTTTCCACCCTAGAGTCACCAAGTCAACCACACCCATAAGCCCCACCCAGTTTCTCCCTTCTGGAAACCATCTCATGAAGCATGGGACTTTGACCTAGACACTGTTGTGATGTTTCTTGTGTTGTCTTCAGGTGCCCTGAACCTGGCAGCAGTGATCACTCTGGGTGATCACTAGAGACAGGGATGGGGATATTGGGGGGTCAGGGGGAGGCTCAGGGGTGGTGGTGACAAAGACCATGTTTCATTGTTGGTTTAAACACCATACAATATTCTCTTACAAGCTGTGGTTTGGACAGTACTACCCTGTTTCTGTTGTCACTGAAAGCCAGTGCTGCTGTTGGGATGCAGAGGCTGTATGGCCCCTAGTTCTCAGATTCTCCCCCCCCCAAGGCTGTCTCGTTCCCCACCTGTGTGGCTCCCAGAACCTGCCTCACAGCTGCCACCCATGGCCACTGTTCAGGCGCCTCACCTCCACACAGCGCCTCCCTCACATTCGTCACTCATGGTGTGTTCCAGTTGGTGATAAGGACCTGAGGTGGTTCTCAGGCTGTGCGTCCTCCTGCTTTCCAGAGACTGGCCATAGTATCCTTGGCATCGAGCGGGTCCCTGCGGGTGGCATCTCTGGACAAGGGCTGGTCCCAGCCGGCAAGCACTACTTACTGTCTCCTAGGAAAACCCCACCCTCCGCCTGGCAGCTGCCACACACCTTGGAGTCCCCAGGGGCTGCAGAAGACTTTGGGCTGGAGCAGCTAGCTCCAAAAGGCTGCTGGATCCTAAGGAAATGCAAAGTGAGTCATTCGATCACCAGGCAGCATAGAATCCCATCCCATCCTCCTTGAGCAAATATAGGGCTACTGCTATAGCTGCATAAAAGTAGGTGTGGATGTGAGTGAGGATGCGGCAGCACCACCAGGTGACCCAGGGGAAGATAGTATGAAGAGTCCTCCAACACTGAAATAATAGTGGGGTGGCATCCGGCCACCTACTACTAGGATATCCCCCATACCATACTCTGGAAGGACCTCCAAATATATGCACACCTCTGTTCTTCCTGGCACCATTTTAACAGAAGCAAACTCAAATGTTCACCCATGATGAACAAAGAAAAGTGGCCGGGGTGATGACCCAGCCTATCATCTTGGCAGGATGATTTCTATAACCAGGACAGTGAACCCTGCCTTAGGATAGTAAGGAAAATGTCAGGTAGATTGGTGGCTCAGGCTCGGAATCTCAGCATTTGGGAGAGCAAGGCAGGACTGCTGAAAGTTCAAAGCATCCAGGGTTAGGGTGAGAGTTTCATAAAGCAAAACAAAGGCCTATGCATGCATGCATGCTCGTGTGTGTGTGTGTGTGTGTGTGTGTGTGTGTGTGTGTGTGAATTACATTTTTATTGAGGGGTACATGGGAGTACATGTGGAGGTCCCAGAACAACATGTAGCAGTCGGTTTTCTTTTTCCATCTATAGCTGGAGCTCAGGCTGTCGAGCTTGGTGGCCCCTTTTACCTGCAGAGCTGTCTCCTTATCTGCTTTTTGAGACAGCATCTCAAGTAGCAGGATGTGGCCTGGAACTCACTATATACCTGAAGATGACCTTGAACTGATGTGCTGGGATGCCAGGCGTGCTTCATAGCCAGCTCATCTTTAACAAGGGATTCTGACACTAGGTGAGAGGAGCCTGGCACAGTAGCTCTAATATTCTTTGTTCAACTCACATAGGAAACAACCACAGACAGAAATGGGGAAAAGGATGGGGGCCACTGAGGGACCATATAAGGACATTCTGGAGACAAGCTGCACCATACTGTGGCTCTCCTCCAGTAGCTGAATTAGGAAGGATGAGGATGTTAAGTTGCATGTCATTTGCTTTTCATTACTGTTTAAGAAATGCACAATGAGAAGCAGGGCATTGGAGGTGAACACCCTTGATCCCAGCACTTGGGAGGCAGAGGCAGGTAGATCTCTGTGAGTTCGAGGCCAGCCTGGTCTACTGAGTGAGTTCCAGGACAACCTCCAAAACAATACAGAGAAGCCCTGTCTCAGAAAACCAAAATAATGATAATAATAATAATAATAATAATAATAATAATAATATAGAAAGAAAAGAAAAAGAAATGCACAGTGAGGGGCTGGGGATGCAACTTAAGGGTACAGTGCTTGCCCAGCAAGCATGGTGCTCCGGGGTCTGCCTCAGCACCACACAGTGTCCTAGATGTCATTCTGACTGTTGCAGGGGGGTACATGGTGCTTCAGGGATGTCAGGGTGCTGGGCCTTCTCCCTAAGGAAGTGGTGTCTGTTTGCTCAGTGATCTCAGTGGATACTAACACCTGGTTCTGAGAAGGTCATGATGTGCTGGTATCAGAATTCTTTAATATACAATTGTGGAACTGTAAGATGGCTAGAAGGTAAAGGCATTTGATGCCAAGCCTGCTGACCTGAGTTCCACCATATGGTGTAAAGGGAGACCTGCCTACCTACCACAAGTTGTCCTCTGATACACACACACACACACACACACACACACACACACACACACACACACACACTGTAATAAAGAGTTTTAATGAAAGCATGTTATGTTCATTGAATCTTGGTAGCACATGGCTTTAATCCTAGCACTTGGGGGGTGGAGCGTAGGGGTGGGGAGTGGAGGTAGGCAGATCTTTGTGAGTTTGAAAACAGCCTGGTCTACAAAAAGATTTCCAGGCCACTGGGGACCATGTAGTAAGACCATGTCTCAACAAAACAAAACAAAAAGTAATCATAAAAAGAATAAATGCCCTCCAGTTTCTGTCCAAATACCTTCATAACAAACATAAAGCGTAACACCATGGGAAGGATGGTGACTCTGAGTCACAAAAGGGATTTGACTGGGTGTTTTTTAGGAGGAGAAGCTGTAACCGTTCCATAGCAACCAGTGATCAGACTCCAGAGACCCAAAAGAACCCTGGCCACCTTGGGGAGCACTCGTTATAGCCAAGATACAGTTTTAGTCTGCCCTCTCCTGGGAGGATGGTGTTTACACTCTGCAGAGTTGCTTGCCATCAATACGAACTGATGTTCCCCAGATGGCCTGAAGGTACCCTCTTGTGGCCACCTACAACTCTGACGTGAGACAGAAAAGGGAGTTAGTCTTCAGCAAGGAAAGAAGTTAACCTAGACTAAGAAGGGCGCTAGCCCAGCTCATTGGCCAAAGAATGGGCTCACTGGCCAGAGAAGCTTGGACGAGGAGCCCACCTGGCACTTGACATCATGCCCTCCCTCATGTGACAACTCCGTGAGGAGGCTTCATGAGTGCAGAAACTGAACTGTATGCAGCAGCTCACAGGTACAGTCCAAGATGCATGTGAGGCTGGAGCAGGAGGATGAATTGCTTGAGCCCTGGGCTTCCAGACTGGCTCAGAAAACATAGCCCTCTCTTGTCTTTAGTGTAAAGACATTCAAATCTAGAAACAAAGAGGTAGATTCAGACAGGGACAAAAGGAACTTGTCTAACATTGCTAACCCATCAGTAAACTACAGAGCCAGTGCTATGATCCAGGTCTGCTTTACCCCAGGGCCATATGTTCTATACTGCCTCTGTGTCATGCTGTGAATTTGAATGTAATATGATTGGCTGGCATGACTGGGGCTCAGACTATATCCGAATCCTACTATTCCACCCATACGAGAATTGTGACTCATGAGAATCCTACACCTCTTAGGATAAAACCCTCTCCCAGTAGTCAACACACAGAGGAGGAGGCTCACTAAAGACTGTGATTCACCATACAGGTTCCAGGATTGGAAGCATCAGACAATCTTTATTTAATGCTAGTATAGCATGTCAGTAAATTAAGACAAGTGTCTGCAAATTAAAGGAGCTCAATGGGTAAGAGCACTTGCTGCAGTCATGGGGACTTGAGTTCAAATCCCCAGAGCTCAGTAAAAAGCCAGGGATGGTTGCATGCACACCTGTAACATCCGTATGGGATGGAAATTGCAGGGGTGGTGTAGAGAGAGGAAATCACTGGGGTTTGCTGGCAGCCAGCTGAGTTCCAGGTTCAATAAGACACACTGAAAGAGAGACGTTTGTCTTCCTTCCCCCTGAGAGGCAGTCTTGCATATAACTGCATTCCTGACCTGAGGGCTTCCTGGCTTCTCCTGAGCTGAGATTATCGATGAGGCTCCAGGACCCAATTTTTACATGGGTGCTGAGGCTCCAAACTGAGATACTCAAGCTTGTGCAGCAAGAGCTTTCCCTCGGAGCCATCCCCCAGTCCCTGATGGCAGGCTTTGGAATACTCTTGTAGTTCTGTATGCAAGAAATCTGAAGACCGAGTGCCAGCATGTAACAAGGCCTTCCCTGCTGCACACAGCAAGCATCGGCTAATGAAAACAGAGGAGGTCAGCTGTGAATTTCAAGTTCCAGCTTTGCTCACCTTCAGTCCCCATGCCCAATGCTCTTCCCTCCTCCCTTTCTTCTGTTAATCCCGATGGCCACTCCCCCCAGCCCCAGTGGTAGGGTGAAACTCAGGACCTCCCACTCACTATTCAAGTGTTCTACCACCCTGCTTGCCTCCTCATCCACTCCTCCCAGCCCCTGCTGCCCTGCCCCATCTACAGATATTTTTGAAGCACTCAGGCAATTTGCTTCACAAGAATGTTCCAGAGTTTGGATTTTTTTTTTTTTCCTCTGCAAACTATCCAGCATGGATACAGCAACTGATGGCTGCTGGGGGGTGGGGGAGAGAGAGAGAGAGAGAGAGAGAGAGAGAGAGAGAGAGAGAGAGAGAGAGAGAGAGAGAGAGAGTTTAGCATATGAAAGAAGCCAGCTGGCAGAATGCCTGGGAACTCCTCCCCACCAGGAACACACCAAGCAAACCCTAGGAGCTCTCCAGAGAGAAGAGGGTGGTTGCCTTTGTAGGCTCACCAGCTCACTACACTTCCAGCTGGGGGCCATTAGCACCTCTGTCCTTCCTTAGCTTTCTGGCCCACTTCCACCCTTGGGAATGTTCTCTTTCTTAAAGCAGTTTCTATTTCTATCACTATCATGGGCCCCTGGTCCAACTCTTTGTTGGGGAACACAGGAACTGTGAAAGCTCAGTCTGTGCCTCAGATCTCTTTAGCACTTAACTCAGGTGTTCTGCCTTCACAGCTCAAACCCATCCCTGACCTGCATGGAGATGACTACATTTCTTTGCTTGGCCTGACTGTAAGGCTCCTGGTTGCCTCCTAGGCCAGCCTGTATGCTTCCCCATAAAGACCAATATTCTCACCTTGCTCAGTCAGAATAAGAAGGGACCCTAATACCTGGTGCTCCTCACTGTCTGAATAGGGCCTTCCTAGATGGTGTCCGTCACCTAATCTATCTGCAGTGACAGTCTATCAGCTCAGCCTAGCCAGAACTCCCTTATCTCCCTTCCTGTGATGGTTAGATCAGAATGCCACAGCTGCCCTGATTGAAGTGGGGATCACCCACAGGCTTAATTAGAGAAGTACATTCCTGCTGTATAAATTGCCCACAGGTAGATAACTGCAGGCTCTGACCTAATATCTTGGTGATTTCATAACTCCATGGCACCCCTCTGGGAGGTGGTGGAGGGTGGAGGCCGGCCTTGTGGAAGAAGGAAGTCATGGGAAAGCTAAGCTGTACCCTGACCTCTTCCTTTATACCATCTCTGTTTCCTGGCTGTCTGGATATGAATTGAACTGACACCTCTGAAACCTCAAGCTAAAATAAATTCTTCCTCCTTTAAGTTGTTTTGTTCACTGTCTGGTCAGGAGAACTTAAGATTTCACACAGCCCTGATATTTCCTCTTAGTGATTTCCCATCAACCAGCCCCACTCTGCTCCTTAGATACAGATCCCACATACTCATGTCACATTAGGAGTCAAACCCACCCCTCTCCCTGCTACAAGCATTCAGGTCCAGCTAATGATTTAACTGATGGGAGATGTCCTTCTGTATATATGCTTCTTTTATTGATAGATGAATAAAACACTGATTGGCTGATTGGCCAAGCAGGAAGTATAGGCTGAGCTAGGAGATGAAGAGAATTCTGGGAAACATAGGCAGACTGAGTCACCATTTGAGTTCTGGAAGAGAGGATGCACCAGGCATTCTCCAGTAAGCCAAGGCCATGTGGAAATACATAGATGAATAGAAATGGGTTAATAATTAAAACAGAGCTAGCCAATAAGAAGCCCTAGCCACTGGCCAAAAGTTTTATAACTAATATAGTGTCCGTGTGTTCATTTGAGGCTGAAGCATGGCAGAATCAGCTGGGACAAAGAACCTCTCGTTACATTTAATAGAGAAACTGATACCATTACTAGACTCATTTGGTAGAGGAGGAGATCCAGGTATGGTCTTGCATACCTATGATCCCTGAATTTGGGTAACTGAAGCAGGAGTATTATAAATTCAAAGCCTGCCTGGGTTATATAGCAAGTTCTTGTCTTAAAAGAAGATAGGGGAAAGGGAAAAAAGATTAGGAAACAGAAGCACAGAGAGGCTTAGTAACATGCCTTGGATCACACAGCTAGTGAGTAAAGAGCCAACTGCTGATCCAAGGCTGTCTTTACCCTTTCTGTGAAAAGGGTGGCTTAACTTGAGAAAGTTGGAATGATGACACATCTGACCAGAATAGTTTCTCCCTAAAGGAGTCCTTGGACTTTGACACACTTATACAGACACACAATAAACACCTAAGAGGGCAGCTGCTGACTGTGTTGGTGTCCCGCTGTTGGCAACAATAGCCAAGAGGGTGATGTCCCTTCCTCCATTCACAGACAAGCTTCCGTGCCTGTGTTCTGGAGAGCAGCCTCAGAGAAACCTTGGCTCCTGTCAGAAGTCAGCTCCTGCCTGGGAGATTTCAACCAAGTCCTCCCTGGAGACAGAGTGTAGTTAGTGAGAACTGGGAAAATGTAGCAGGGTCCTTGGTAATGGGCAGAGGCAGAAGTCCTTAGGAGGTAAACGTTTTCCAGATGGACTAGAAGTAAATCTGGGGTGGTGGCCTGGGAATTGAGGAGGCGGCTACAGTGTGTAGGAAAGAGAAGGGACATTCATCTTCTGTCTGTCATGAAGAATCATGGTGAACACTCCATAGCAAAAAGCCAATTACTGGGAGAAAAGTATGCCAATTTACTTAACCTATGTTTTGTCTATATGAAAGAATCCAGAATGAAGACACAAATACCCATCGTGAGTATTCCCATTAGGTTCAGGTGCAGTGACATATGCACAGAAATCTCAGCAAGCAGCACTTGTGAGGCACCCAGCACCCAAGAACAGCCTAGCACACATGAGGCAGCAAGTTCCATCTGTAGCCCCATGGAGTAGGTGATGCGAGTTTCATCCAACAGACTAACGAGAAGCCAGCAAAGTCCATCTAGTCAAATTCAGAGAGCAGTAGGGTATATTGGTGCACACCTGTACTATACCCCTGCCACTTGGGAGGCTGAGCTGTATAGTGAGAGGCTGCATAGTGGCAAGGCTGGGCCTCATAGTGATATCCTTCCTCAAAAACAGACAGCAAACAAACAAGCTATATATAGGATATATATAGCTCAGTTGGTAGTTTACTCAGCAGGAATGAAGCCCTGGGTTTGTTCCCCAACACCCATAAAAGTGGGCATGGTTGTGCATGCGTGTAATCCCAGCACTTAGGAGTTGGAGACAGGTAGTTGGAAGTTCAAGGTCATCATGATCTACATAGTGAATCTGAGGTCAGTATGTGATACATGAAATTCTGACCCTCTTCCCCCTCAAAACCCAAGCAAAACAAACACAAGTAAATAAGTCAATAAAATGAAATGATCAAATAGATAGTGTAGCGCAATCCCTGAGAGAAAGAGACTTCCTCCTCCATCCATTGACTCCCACATGCCTAGTGACCTTCTTGATGAACCGCTGAGTGTGGAAGTTAACTATGTGAAGATGTGTCACATTTGTTTATGCTGCCGTTGTTAATGATGTACAGATGGATGTGTTATATCTGTGCTGCATTTGTTTAGCTATATAGATATGTGTTGCATTTGTTTCACTTTGCCTGCCTAACATACCTGATTGGTCTAATAAAAAGCTGAACGGTCAATAAATAGGCAGGAGAGGAATGGGTGGACTGGCAGGCAGAGAGAATAAGTAGGAGGAGAAATCGAGGCTTGAGAGAGAAGAAGGAGAGAACTGGGAGAAAAAGAGGGACATGCCCAGGGCCAAAAATCATGCAGCCACTAGCTAGCCAGACATGAGAAGCAGCAAAAGTAAGATATACAGAAGGAAAGAAAGGTAAAAAGCCCCAAGGCAAAACCTAGATAAGATGAAACAGATTAACTAATAATAAGTCTCTGTGTTATGATTTGGGAGCTAGTTGATGGAAGAAAAAAAAAAAAAAATAAAGCCTTGCACACCACTATGGCCACAGACCATCCCTGCCACAGAACTTTCATTCTGTTGTGGGGTAGGAATAACAACAGCGATATGATAACCAGGGGAGCAAGCTGAATTCATTTTGTTAGAGAATAGTAAATGCCAAGAGAAAAGGAGACATAGAGAAGAGGGTCAAGGGTCAAGGAGAGTAGGAAATGCAGGAGGGCATGCCAAGGAAATGTCAGGTGTGTTGCTTTTTTCACTGAGGTGGCCAAAATACCTGACAATAAAGGAGGAAAGAATTACCTGGGCTCTTGGTTTCAGAGGGATTTCAGCCCATCATGTCTGGGTTAGGCCCAGTGGTAGAAGGGTGGTGGAAGGATGGAGTAGCTCACTCACATGGTGATGGACAGGATAAAGACACCTTGGACCCCGAACCAGCCCTGTGTTAAAACTTCTAAAGGCCTGCCCCGAGTGACCTATCATCACCAGCCCAGCAAGACTGAACTGTATAGACACCGCCTCCTTCTAGTCACCTTCCGCCTTCTGTCTACTTTAACACCTGTGGAGACCATGAGCGGCGGGGACAGAGTAGCATCCAGCTGGAGTCTCAGGTGAGGGTTTGTTGTCACTCCTCATGCCCTCTATGAGGAAACTTCCATGGACCTGATCTTGAGAGTCTTTTTGGATTGCCACAGCTGCTCTGATGGAGGTGGTGATGGCCGCTATGCTTGGAGGGAGGCTTTCCACAACAGAGGACTTCCAGGAGTCACACCACCAATGCTGCACCTACAGATGTGGACCAACTGATATAGGCAGTGAAGACCGAGACTCCAAGTGGCTGATCCTCAGAAGCAATTTGAGACCAAATCTTCAGTGCCTTTCTTATACTACATGTGGGGTTGTATACCTAGAGAGCTGTGTTCCCTCATAGACATATCAGACAGCTGTTTGTGCAATGCGTGGTTCATTTTTTGACTTATTATGCATACTTACGTATATGGGTGTGTGTGCATGTGAGTGCAGGTGCCTGCAGTGGCCAGAGGTGGCTAGTCCCCTGGAACTATGCTCAACTGTGGGCTAGCTGCGTAACAGGGATGCAGAGAAGCAAACTTGAGTCACCTGGAAGAGTGGGATGCACTGTTAACAGCAGCACCATCTCTCCAGCCATTGGCTTAGGCTTTTGTTACCAAGTTTCTGGGAGGCAGGATGGCTGTTGTGTGGGATAGGACGACCTCTGGCTTGGTGCTGGAGAACAACCCTGGCTTCTACCCTTCAGATCAAAAGCATGCCTAGCTCACCAGGGCTCTCAAACTACCCTCAGCAGGAGTCACCCCAGCCTGGCATCATGGCTACTTTTTTTTTAAAGCAATGTTAATATCCTGTATTAATCATCCACTAGGACAGAGAAACTACAAGGACAGGAACTGTGTAAAGATCCAGAGGTCAAAAGATACTATCTAAGTGACAAGGGAGGAAGAAAGCACAGTGTGAGAAAATGGGGAGGTGTACCAGGGCTGCGAAGGGCACAGGGAGGGAAACTGGGTGACCTTCAAACAGCCATAGTGACCCTGCCTGGATGCCTTCACTGCCACTGCTGAAGATCTCCAGTGCCAGCTGGCTATGAGCCTTTTAGTGATTCTCAAAATAGAACTTCTTGCTCTGCCTTGTTGCCACCTGCCCTGCTCCTCCCACCCCTCACCCCCTCCCACTCCTCGTCTTTATTTTGGCTCTGCTGCCTTGAGCAATCTTTCTGCCTCAGCCTCCTGACAAGGAGGAACAGAAGCTGCACCCATTAAGCCCCATTTCTTTCCTGTCCCTTCTCCTCCTCCTCTGAGACTGGGTATCATTATGTAACCCTGGCTGACCTGGAGCTTGCTATGTAGACCAGGCTGGCTCAAATTCACAGATATCTGCCTGTCTACGTATCCCACACTCGTCTTTAAAGAGCTATTTATCTTTATGTCTACGTGTTTGTGTGAACATATGCTATGTGCTTGCAGGTGTAGGTCAGAAGAGGGTGTCAGATTCCCCCAGAGTTGGAGTTCAGGGTGTTTGTGGGTGCTAGGAATCAAATCCAAATTCTTTCCCCTCTGGAAGAGCAGGAGGCGCTCTTAACCAATGAATCTTCTCTCAAGACAATTGTTTAAATTTCATTTATTTGTATATTTATTTTGTGTCTGTATGCATGCAGGGGGATGGATCTTCCGCCATGTAGATTCTGAGGCTAGAACTCAGGCAGAACTCAGGCTTGACAGCAAGTGTCCTGACCTGATGAATCACCTCACTGGCCCTGCTCATTACTTTTAATTTTATGTTTTAGCTGCATATGAATATAGGTATGTGGTGTCAGTGAAACGAGAACATTTCTAAGACAAGCATATGTAGCAAATTCTCCTCCCTCTGTCCCCCCTCCCCCCACCTAACCATGCAAGCGAGTTAACAGCACCCTCTAGAGAGCTATCTACAAACACATTGATATCTGATGCAAGGTACCTGTCTTAGTGATGTATATGTCTACACACACACACACACACACACACACACACACACACACACACACACACACACACACACACACACACACACACAACGACAGCGTTCCACACTTTCCATGTCCTTGTTACCAAATAATGACAATATACAACAGTGGGGCTTGAAATTAAAGCACTTGGGAGGTGGAGGCAGGCTATTAGGAGTTCAAGCCTAGGTCTGAGTACCTGAAGAGACCGAGGGAGGGAAGAGGCGGTGGGGGGTGGGCCGCAAAGAGGAGGAGAGAAGAAAAGAGACTGAGAAAGAAGAGGGAGAGGCGCCAGGAGGTAGCTGGTCCCCACCCGGTGCCCGTGGGAACGGCCCCGCCCGCCTCTGTGACGTCATCCGGAACCCGATGAGGCGGGGCGGCTGGCCCCGGCGGCTGGGGAGGGTCCTTACGGAGCCAAGATGAGCGAGGGCAGCGCGGGAGACCCGGGCCGTGGATCCAGCCGGCAGCGGGCTGTACACCCAGGTAGGAAGCGGAGGGACCGGGCGTGGGGGGAGGCGGGGTGGCCGCCCTGGTCCTCCGCAGGGGAAAGAGGTGGGCAGCCGACCTGCCCGGTGAGGAGGCTCCTCTCGCCCTGTCTACCGAGCTGGGGAGGCAGTCTTCCCTTTCCACACGACCACCCTTGGACCCAGGCCAACCTCTAGATTGTCGTGGTATTTGTTCTGTAAAGAGATACTGACAACCTGCCTGCCCTACAGGCTGGCCTGGAGCCGCTTGCCCCAGGATAGTCCCTCTAGATACACTTGGAAGCCATTCTGTCTCTGGTCTTTATTGCTGTGTGAATTTTGCCAAGTGACTTGCCCTCTCTGATTGACCGAGAAACAGTGAAATATTAATAAATGCTCCACATAGCCCTGGCCATAGTGAGACAATAGTCAATGGTAGCAGGGAGAGTTTCTTTTTAGTTATGTTAAACATACAGTCACTTATAAGATTTTACAGAAATGTGTAAAGACACCGCCCAGCAGATTGAGAGCTGCCAAGCCCCTCAGGCAGGCTTCCTTGTAGCTTGTATTTATTTTGTTTCTGCCCTGAGCCAGACCTCGCAATGATATCTGTAGGCTGAGTGTCAGTGTGAGATTGTGTCTACCAAAGGTAAAGCTTAGCACGCTGCAAGGATAAGAAGCCGGCATTGGGCCCTTCGCTTTGGGTTGTTTTCAGCATCAAGAAGAAAGACCCCGATCCTGCAAAATGCTCTGGAATCGAGAAAAGAAAATCAGCCTAGGCTCTATGGTAGTTCTTTTCTTCCTCTGTCCTAGCATTGCTGATGTCAGCTCCATTTCAGCCCCGTAGCAGTCAGAGGCTGTAGTGCGACTGGTCTAGAATCCCCCAGTGAGGGGAGGGGGCAGGCCCCCTGGTAGAGTTTTTCTGGCCTTGCATGAAGTTCCAGGATTCCACACCAGCGCTGTGAAGCAAAGTGTCTTTCTGGTTGGCTCTGATTGATGGTCCTCTTAGTTCAGCATACCCTGCTACACTGTTGCCAGTCAGCTCATCTCAGATCTTTGCTGAGTTGAAGGCCACTGCTGAATAATCTCCCCAACCCCTTGTATATGCACACGTTTTTACAAGGTTTTGCTTGATTTGTAATGCTGAGGATTGATCCCAGGGCCTTACACATTCCAGACAAGAGCTCTCCCTCTGAACTACATTCTCCAGCCTTCTTTTACAATTTACGTTTTGTTTTGTTTGACACAATCTTATGTAATCCAGGCTGGGGTTGGATTCCTACCTCTGCCTCCTGGCACTGGAAGTACAGGTGTGCACCAATACCTCTGGTTTTGTTTTGTTTTAAAAATTTGAGACACTGTCTTGTTATACTGCCCAAGCTGGCCTTGAACTTACGATCCCACCTGCCTTGGCATTCTGGGATGTAGGTCCATACTGCCAGCCCCAGGCAGATGCTGTTTTCTGATCTTCTACTATAGCAGCATTAAGTGGGGCCTCTTTGGAAGAGGGTACCACAGTGGCTTGGTATACTGTATATGAGCAGTGGTCCTGTGCTAGGCCACAGTGCGTAAGTCAGGAGTGTACCCTCTGGAGATCTCTGCCCCCTGAGTTGTTACAGTAAGATTGTAGTCAAGGGGCATCTGCTTTTGCAGTTGTCTGCACCTTTGTCTGGGACTAGAGCATCCTTCCCACTATGTTCTGGACATGTAGAGTGACCCAACTTTGCTGGCGGAGACCTTTCTTCCTTTCCGTCTGGGCCTCCTTAGGGCTGTTTGTCCTTCCCCACAATATGACCCATGTCCTCCTGTGAGCAGGTGACTCCAGAAGAGCAGACCAGAAGCCGTAGTGTCCTGTGTTCATTCTTGAAGTCCACACCATATTTCTGCAGTAACTCCTTGGTGTCACATAGGGCTCCTTGCCCAGAGTGCAGGGTGCTGGGTTTGGATGTGAACACCTAGATGTTGGGAACATGGCTCTACGGGGCTGTCCTGGGGCCAGTGGCAATGCTACGGAATGTTAATTGTTGTTATTTATGGCTGTGCCTCCTTGTGCCACTGGGCTCCTGGAAGGTGGCCTCAGTGGCTCACCAGTGCCTGGCACTCTGATGATATAATTTGTATGGATGCCCTTCTCTATTGGTTCCTGTTTTCACCCACATCCTTCCCATGCCCACTTGACAATACTGTTTGGCTAGAGCCACTGTTTCTCTACCTTAGGGACCATGGCCTTCCTTACAAGATATCTATATCTATCTATCTATCTATCTATCTATCTATCTATCTATCCATCTATCTATCTATCTTTTCCTTCAGGGTCACTTCTTCCTAGAAGCCCTCCTTGACTGCCTCTCCCAGGCTGGACTCTGTCCCCACCACATGCTCTTGAGACCCCCTGGCTTCCCCTGATGGCTTAATGCATTTTTGTTTTGTTTAGAATGGTTTGTTATGCAGCTCAGGCCTGCCTGAGTGTAGACCAGGTACTCTCACCTTGCAGATGCTAGTATGAAAGAAATAGGTCACCATGCTCAGCTGTATTATCAGAATTTAAGTGGCCTCTACTTTCCTTCATTTCCTTTTCATGGATTCCTTTAAAAGTAGGCAATCTTGATCCTACCCCAGACAATGGGACGGTGGGGGGCCTGGGTCACCACCTGGGTCAGAATAAAAATGAAGTGAGCTTCCTGTCCCGTGTGCTTGCTCCCTGTTTGGGTCTTGGTGCATCCTTTTTACAAAAAAGGATTGTCTTGCCAAGCTACTTGGTCCACACACTCTTCCATGTGATCATTTATTCCTCACATTTCCTCTCTCCTCTTTCCCTCTCTCTTTCCTCCCTCCATTCCTCTTCCTCTCTTTCTTTCATGGGGGTGTGATCACACATGTTCAGCTGTTGTTCATCAGCATGCAGTAATGAGAAGCATGCCTCCTATCCCCCACCCCAGTGAGAACCTACCCTGCACACCCCATTCCCCAGTGAGAACCTACCCTGCACACCCCATTCCCCAGTGTGAACCCTCTCTGCACATCCCCATCCTAGTGTGAACCCACTCTGCACATCCCCATCCCAGTGTGAACCCACTCTGCACATCCCCATCCCAGTGTGAACCCTCTCTGCACATCCCCATCCCAGTGTGAACCCTCTCTGCACATCCCCATCCCAGTGTGAACCCTCTCTGCACATCCCCATCCCAGTGTGAACCCTCTCTGCACATCCCCATCCCAGTGTGAACCCTCTCTGCACATCCCCATCCCAGTGTGAACCCTCTCTGCACATCCCCATCCCAGTGTGAACCCACTCTGCACATCCCCATCCCAGTGTGAACCCTCTCTGCACATCCCCATCCCAGTGTGAACCCACTCTGCACATCCCCATCCCAGTGTGAACCCACTCTGCACATCCCCATCCCAGTGTGAACCCTCTCTGCACATCCCCATCCCAGTGTGAACCCTCTCTGCAATCCCCATCCCAGTGTGAACCCTCTCTGCACATCCCCATCCCAGTGTGAACCCACTCTGCACATCCCCATCCCAGTGTGAACCCTCTCTGCACATCCCCATCCCAGTGTGAACCCTCTCTGCAATCCCCATCCCAGTGTGAACCCTCTCTGCACATCCCCATCCCAGTGTGAACCCTCTCTGCACATCCCCATCCCAGTGTGAACCCACTCTGCACATCCCCATCCCAGTGTGAACCCACTCTGCACATCCCCATCCCAGTGTGAACCCTCTCTGCACATCCCCATCCCAGTGTGAACCCACTCTGCTATTCAGGAAAAACAAGGAGAAAGCGCTTTAATGATAGCTCACATCCCACCCTGGTTGATGTCCAAAGAGGAGCTGACCTGGAGGCATACTTAGTCTTATTCCGTATTGCGTACTTAGTCTTATTCCGTATTGCGTATTCCACACGCACTGTCATCCTTACAGCTCTTTCAGTTCAACCCAGGTCACACTTAGAACAATTTAAACAGAGACAGGAGACTGAAGTAGGGCCACTTGGGCAGATGGCAGAGTTACACAGCTGAAATATTGCCAGGATTATTTCTTAACAACCAGTGTTATTCTGTCCGGATGTTTGTTACCCAGGTCTATCTTGCCCCCCTGACAGAACCGTGCTTCTCCCGGTGAGAGCTCAGGGGACTTAACTGCAGACCAGGAGGACTTAATGGTGGTTGCAAACCTGCTCTGCCCCTTGAGCTGCCCTTAGGGGCATGTTCTTTGCATGCCCTAAACTTATTTATGGCATGACTTTTTCCTTCCTGAAGTTTTTAGCAAGCCTGGTTATCTCTAGTCATAGTAGAGGCAGTGCTCCTTCATCTAAATCCCACTTTGTATAATTTATATTCCCTAAGCAAGTTAATTAGTAAATCCTTTATAGTAACGATTTTACTATATAACTATATAATGATTTTACTATAGTAACGATTTTACTCCCTTGTTTCAGGAGAAGGGTCTGACTGGGGCTGACTGGCTCCAGCAAATTTCCATTATCCCCATGGAGACTCCACCCTGTCCATCAGTCAGTCCCTCCCCCTCCTCAGCAGCCAGCTGACTCCTACCTCTGTCTGTGGATCTCCAATCTAGACACTAATATGAGTGCTTAGTGGCTTCCTCTTGGCACATCATTAGAAGTCATCCATGCTCACATGAAATAGTGCTTCCTCCCTTTTCATGGGTGACTAATACTCCACTATCTGTTGGGTCCCACTTTGTGTATGCACTCATCTACTGATGGTCATCCAGGCTGACTCAGCCCTTGGGTGCCTGTGAAGGGGGTTGCTCAGTCCACATGTGCACAGCTTTCTTGTTGGAAAGCCTTCCTCTCTCCCTTCTTTTTTTCCTTTCCCCCCTGTATTCCAGACAGGGTCTGGCCTTGAACCTCCTACTATCCTGCCTGTCACTCAGTGCTGCCAGTTAAGGTGTGTACAATGCCTATCTACATCAAAGGTTTTTTTTGTTTTGTTTTTTGTTTGTTTGTTTTTTATAGCATTGAAGACCCAAAGTGCCAGGGTGATCTCTCCATTTTGCTGCTTGGGTGGTGAAGCCACATGGTATCACCTCTGGGGAACTGAAAGGCACACCAGGGCTGTGTGTGAGCTATGCTAATAGGCAAGGCAGGGCACCCAGCTTCTCAGGGAATCACCAGGCACTTTCCTTGTTGAGATTCATATTAGCACCTGTCAAACACAGGCGAACACAGATTCCAGCCACCTAGACCGGCAGGGGAGATTAAAGTTAACTTTCTTCTGTCTTGAGGACAAAGGATTCCAGTTTTCATGACTAGCCTTGGGCAAGAGAAGTTCTGCATGTGCGCCTTGCCTAGTAGCTGGGACATGAGATTCTGAGGCTAGTAATTTGGGATATTGTCCCAGAGCCCTGACAGCACTATTATTTTTGCTTGGTCTTTGTAAGACTAAGAACATGAGGTTTGCAACAGGCCCCATCATGCCTGGGCTTATGCAGATATACCATCAGGCATTTACGTAGACTTCTGCTTGAGTCAAGTCTGCTTCACCACATTAAACACGAAGACAAATAGCCATTGGCCTGTGGTGTTTGTCTTTCCTTATCTGCTGAGCCCATTCATCGGGTGAGTGACCCACAGCTCTTCTAGGTTTCTGAGGAGGGTGGAATGTTCTGGACAAGGCTGGAGATTGCTTGAGCCTTTTCTAGTCAGGGATCTCTTAGGGACTGGTTCTCTGGAGCTATTTTTGCCCCTCTGTCTGGAGGAGCCCAGCTCTGCCCAGCAACTGTGACCCAGATTAGAGGTAGCTTTCTTTGTTTTTTCAGGAAGTGAAAACATCGGAGGGATAAAAGGGGGAAATGTCTTTGCAGGGTTGTTACTTAGTTGCAAGCTGGCTACTCTCTCCCAAGGAGGATTGTTTGGGTCTGGGACCACCAGAAACTGGGCTGTGAGAAGGAGGGAGATGGGTAAGCTCTAGTCAAACCCTTGGGTTGATCCCTGGAGAACCAGCCTGCAAAAGATAGGCCACAGAGCTCCAGGTCAAGGGAGTAAACAAAGGAAGAAAGGATGGGAAGAAAATCCAAGGGAGCCTAACTGCTGGGAAAGAAATTACACAAAGGCTGGGAGGTGGGGGTGGGCTGGGGTGGGGGTGGGGTAAGGATGTAATACTAGCCCAGATATGAAGTGACACTGAGTTGAGGCAGGAGGATATAAAGAGTGTTTGGGGGCCTTTGTTGGCAACGCAAGTGGGAGGAGCCTTCAGGGAGAGGGGGGCGCAGAGGGTAGGAGGGGCTAAATAAGAAATAGAGAGGGATAGGCACAGGAGGTGTAGGCAGGAGGATCAGGAATTCCTGTCATTCTCAGCTACATTGCCAGTTTGATGCTAGCCTAGGCTACATGAAACCTTGTCTCAAAAGCAAACCAGGGCTGGGGAGGTGGCTCAGAGAACAAAGGTGCTTCAGCCAAGTCTGGTGACCTGGGTTTGATCTCTGGGGTCCACATGGTGGAAGGAGAGGACTCCTAAAAGTTGTCTGCTGAGCCCCACAGTGGTCGTCTAACCTCTACATGTATGTGCCCTGGCTCAACCACCTACACACAACAGATAAATGTATTATTAGAAACCAAACTTAAATAGCATTGGGGAAGAGGCAAGCAAGGTCTCCATGACTAGTCAGCAGGAAGCAGAGGGATGGGGCAGTGTAGTTGGTTTTTGTTTGTTTGTTTGTTTGTTTTGTTTTGTTTTAAATCCTTGGGGGCCTGCCACCCAACTCCAAGAATAATAGAGTCTTATTCTTATTTAGCTTGGCTTGTTTCTAGCCAGCTTTTCTTTTCTTCTTCTTCTTTTTTTTAATTTAAATTTTCTTTTATTTTACATTCCAACCCCATTTCCCCATCTCATCCCTTCTCCTGCCTCCCCACCTCCCTTCATCCACCCTTTCCATTCACTCCTTAAAGGGAATAAGGCGTCACCAAAGTTGAGATGTTGAGGCAGGACCAAGCCCCATAGGTAATGGGCTCCAAAAAGCCAGTTCGTGTACCCTGGGTAAGTCCTGGTCCCACTGCCAGCTCCCCTCCCCGCAAAAAACAGATCAAGTCCCGTAACCATCACTCACATTCAGAGGGCCTGGTTTGGTCCCATGCAGGTTCCTCAGGTGTCAGTCCAGAGTCCATGAGCTACCGCTAGCTTAGGTCGGCTATCTCTGTGGTTTTCCCCATCAGATCTTGACCCCTGTCCCTTTGCTCATAAGATCTCTCTCTAACTAAACTCCAGGCATTCAGCCCAGTGCTTGGCTATGGATCAGTGCATCTGCTTCCACCAGTTACTGGATGTAGACTCTATGATGGGAGGTTAGGGTGGTCACTAATCTGATTACAGGGGAAGGCCACTTTAGGCATCCTTTCCTCTATGGCTAGTTCCTCTATGGCTAGGAGTCTTAACTGGGGTCATCCTTATGGATTCCTAGTTTTCCTAGCACCAGATTTCTCCCTAACCCCATAATGGCTCCCTTTATCATGATATCTTTCATTGCTCTCTCTCTATCCGTCCCCCAACTTGGCCATCTTGATCCCTCATGTTCCCAATCCCCTCTCTTCTTCTCCTTACCAGTTTACCCAGAAAATCTTATTTCCCCTTCCTGGGGCCTTCCTTGTTTGTCCTTAGGGGCCTCCTTTTTATCTAGCTTCTCTGGGGCTGTGGATTGTAGCATTTAGTCAGCTTTTCTTAAATTACCCTATCTACTCTTTGCTTCTGGGCTTTTACTTTTCTCTATTCTATATGTCTTTCTTTACTTCTACTCCATTGCTGGTTGGGTGGTGGGTCCTTGACCCTCCTTCCCTTCCCCTTTTATTGCTCCTGCCTCTTCTCTCTCCTTTTTATTCTCTCTGCATTCTAGCTCTGCCTATCTTTCTCCTGCCTACCTATTGGCTGTTGAGCTCTTTATTAGACCAATCAGGTGTTTTAGGCAGGCAAAGTAACACAGCTTCACAGAGTTAAACAAATGCAACATAAAAGAATACAATACATTCTTGCATCATTAAACAAATATTCTGTAGCATAAATGAGTGCAACACATCTTCAATTAATATTCCACGACAGGGGAGTACTAAGGCATGGAGGCCATCCTTGGCTGAATAGTGGAGTTCTGGGTTCTTTCTCTCCTCCCTAACTTATTCTCACACTTGACTGGTTTTGAGTCTTCTCTTGATGGACTACAAGGTTCCACTACACCTAGGCTCTAAGGGACCTGCCCCCTGGCTGCCATGTGAGCAGTGTGGAGGCTTCAATGACAGTGGACAGCCCTGGTGTGTGTGAAGAGGTCTCTAATAGAGCTTAGAGGAACAAGGATGACCTGGGTCAGGCAGGCCAGAGCCTGTTTGTGAGGACTCCACAGGCCTGGGTCTGCATTTGCCTATGGAATGTGTAACATAGTTTCCCAAATCCTTTCAGGAACTTGGTGAAGTAAGGGTTTGTTCTGGTTAGTTTTCATTGTCAACTTGACACAACCTGAATCACCTGGGTAGAAGAAACCTCAGCTGAGGGACTGTGCATATCAGATTGGCCTGTGGCCATGTCTATGAGAGATTGAACTGGTGATTGATGTGAGAGGGCCTGGGACACCATCCTGGGGCAGGTGCATCTGGGTTGGGTAAGACCCATATGGCTATTTGAGAAAGTGGGGTGAGCATGAGCCAGAGAGGAAGCCAGTAAGCAGTGTTCCTCCAAGGTCTCTGTTCCTGGTTTCTGTCTCCAGGTTCCTGCCTTAACTTCCCTCAGTGATGGACATGCCACCTGGAAGTGTAAGCCAAACCAACCCTTTCCTACTCAAGTAGCATTTATCACAGCAACAGAAAGAAAACTAGGACAGGATTATTTGTTTTACCTCTGTGGAAACTGAGGCACAGAGAAATCAATTGACAAGCCACCTGTAGTGGGTTGGATGTGGCTTATCCTCGAGGACCTGTGTGTTGGGGACTTGCTCCCCAGAGTGTTGGTATTAGAAAATGATGAAGCTAGATGTGGTGGCCTGCACCTGCAATCCTAGCAGCTGGGAGATAGAGCCTGGAGGATTGGAGTTCAAAGCTAACCTTTGCTACATAGTTAGTTTGAGATCAGCTGGGGTTTCATGAGATTCTAACTCGAAAAACCAGGGTGGGGGGGCAGGTGGAACATAACGGGGAGGGGTGTCTGCCAAGGAGACTGTGGGTCCCCTGGCTCCTCCCTGACTTCCAGTGACTTCTGCTACACAGGGCTGTACCCTGGCTGCCTCCAGGAGCAGTCCTCGGGCCCTCACCGGAGCTCATCAGGCACCATGGACCACCAGAACTGTATAAAATCAGCCTACTTATGAAGCACCAGTTGCTCTGAGTGATTTTGTGATGAATTAGTGATGAAAACCAGACCAGCACACTATGGCCACCCAGGAACAGAGAAATTCCCAAGGTCACATATCCATGTATCCATCTGACGGACATTGTTGGATACCTGTTAGGCGCCAGGACACTGCCATGGTGGATGTGTGGTGTGAGCATGTCCGGCCAAAGGTTTCCCTTCACAGTAAGCTTTGGCTCACTCTTGGGCAGAGTTCTTATCTTAGCTGTAGAAGACTGTAGTGCATGAGAAGACCCTGTGTGATGCGATCCAGTCACGGTGAGACTCACTGGAGATCCAGTGTAAAAGTTTTCCTTAATTGTGGTCTGTGCTTATGTTCCCTGGAGGCTGTTGTTGTTGCTTCTAGGAACACTGTGTGTACACATATGGATGAGTACATGCATGCAGGTGAACATGCTTGTGGAGGTCAGAAGATAACATCAGGCTGTATTTCTCAGGTGCATCCATCTTCCTTCCTTCCTTCCTTCCTTCCTCCCCCCCTCTCATTTTTTACACAGGGTCCCTCGCTGGCCTGGAACTCCACAAGTAGCAAAGCAAGTAGGCTAGGCTGGCTCCAGGGATCTGCCTGCCTCCACCTTCCCAGCACTAGGATTATAATAAACACATGCCACTATACTCAGCTTTTTCATGGGGGTCCTAGGATTGAACTCTGTTCCCTGTGCTTGCAAGGCAAGCACTTTACCAACAGAGCCACCATCTCCCCAGCCCCATTTGTTTATATCTGTTTTGAGAAAGGGCGTCACCCAGACTGGCCTCAGAGTCTCAATCCTCCTGCCTCAGCCTTTGCTTTGGACTTTCTGGAAGCAGTCTTGGTAGAGAGAAGACAGTCCACTAAGGACTACCCTGGCCCCCACCAAGAAGACACCTCCCATGCACAGTCAGAATCATCCCACACACTAAGCTTTATCAATGAATAGTAAGTCTCAGCTTCCACATGTCTCACCATGTCAGCTGCCACTTATTTTTGTGAATGAGCTTTTGTGAGCACACAGCTGTGACTTTCACTTGGGGATCTTTTCTGCTATGTGGGCAGCAAAGACTTGGGGTATGTGCTTTTCTGTTTGGCTCTTGTCTAAACACTTTACATATGAGAGACGGGATAGTCAAGACACATGCTAGCCTACAACAGGGAGGAGGAGGAGGAGCTGGGGTGCAGCACCAGGCAGGTGGCCAGGGAGGCAAGGATCTGTCCTACAGACCTTGCCCAATCATCAGACACACTGACTCACAGGAACTGGCCCACAGCCAACACACCCAACTCTCGTCTGGCTGGACAACTAAATGATCCAGGCACTTGACCCAGTGGTAGTTCTGATTAGCAAGTTAGTCACCTGTCCTGAGGGCTATTTGCTCATCTGGTTGAAAAATGTGGGGTCCAGCCAGACCCCTGACCTAGCTCTGATGTGACTAGCTGGTGTAACTCCCAGCTAGTGTAGCTTCCAGCCCACTGTCCAGTTGTCTCATGGGCAGACAACACTTCTCCCATCTTCCCTAGACTCCGTGCCCTAGGGAGCCAGACTCTTCCACAGCATCCATTATAGCACCAGCCACAGGTAGTTTGGACATGTGATCAAATGAAAACTTCATTTTCTCAGTCACACCTCAGTTGCTTAATGATCCCAGATACAGAATTTTTCCTTCTGTCTTAGGTTTCTGTTGCTGGGGACCATGAACAAAAGCAGCTTGGGGAAGAAAGGGTTTATTTCAGCTTACACCTCCAGGTAACACTCCATCACTGGGGAAAGGCCCGGCAGGAACCTGGAGGCAGGAACTGAAGCAGAGGCCATGGGGAGCTCGGTTTACTGGCTTGCTCTTGTGGGTTGCTCAGTCTGCCTTTTTATACACTCCAGGATCAGGATCACTTGCCAGGGGTGGCCCCACCCACAGTGAGCTGGGTCCTCCTATGTCATTAATCAAGAAAGTGTCCCACAGATTTGTCTTATCTGGTAGAGATATCTTCTCAATTAAGATTCCCTCTTGTGATCTCTGAGGGCACCAGACATCCATGTGGTGAACAGACACATGCAAACAAAACACTCATACATGTACATAAATCTAAAAAGTAAAAAGATTCCCTCTTCTAGGTTTATGTCAAGTTGGCAAAAAATGACCAATATGTAAAGCTTGGACCACTGCCATGCTACTATGTAGAAATAGTGACAGCCACAGTGATGTGTGCTATAAACTCTTGTCAGAGCAGCATTGCTCTGCCACAAATTCTTCATGGTTCCCGCTTTACCAAACAAAAGCAAATGTCTGCCATGGTACCCATGGCTCCATGTGACCTGAACCCCCACCCCCATGACCTACTGTCCTCCCTGTTGACTCTCTAACCTTACTGTTTCTCAAGTCAGTTTAGCTCCACCTACCTCAGGGCCTTTGCAGTGCTGTTTTCATCATTGATAGCCTTTCCCAGGATACCTGCATAGCTGTTTCTCCCCATTTTCTCAGCCTTCCTCAAATGTCAGCTTCCTGGGGCACTGTCCTTGATCACTCTGTTTGAAATTATACCTCCCCACCTCCCACCCCAACTTATTTTTTCTCCATATTATCACTGCTTGACATATCTAAGACATGGGTATGGTATGTTGTATTCAGGTGTATCTCAATCTTAAAGAGCTGGTTGGCCTGTGATAGTTTCTCATCATGAGGGAGTGGATGGATGCATCTTTGAGAGGGGAGACAGCAGACCTTAGGAAGCTTTGTGTTGCTTTAATTATTGAATTTTTGTTTGTGCATGGTGGGATGTGCCCATGTGTCACGGCACATGTGTGAAAGTCAGAGGACAGTTGTCTCTCTCCTACCAATTAGGTCACCAGACTCAGTGGCAAGTGCTGTACTTGCTGAGCTATCTCCATGGGTCCTTTGGATATTTGAAACATTTGATGGATGTCTTGTGGCAGCTTTTTAAGTCTCTGAGTCCTAGAAACTTATAGTAAAAGCTGTTGGAATCTGTGTGTGTTTTTTCAGGCTTCCTACCTCCAATTAGCTTCCAGAAGAACAGTGACGTCAAACCATAGAGAATGGACAAGTGTTCAGGAACCAGTGTAACCAGACTCTGTAATCAGTATCTCCCTGATTGTGTTAATCACAGATTGTTTAAGGACAATGAATTGTGTTCCTAACAGACCACAGTGCATTTCCATAAACAAGATATGGAAAGAACTCAAAACAAGGATATCAAGTAGAGTCAGTGTTTCCTGCCAGCTCCCCACTCCCCCTCTTTAAAAGGTTTCAATGTAGAGCTGGGAATGATGTCCCACGCCTGTAACCCAAGGCCTGGACAGGCTGAGGCTAAGGGATCTTGAGTTTGAAACCAACCTGGGCTACAGAGAGAGTTCCAGATTAGCTTGGGGTACATAAACACTCTGAAAAATAACAGTGAATTTTATTTTCAATTGTAAAAGTTTATTATCCATACAGAAAATATTAAAGAAAATGCTTCATCTTTTCCCCCTTGATTTTTGCACCCTGCTTGCTTTCTGGTGTGCTAACCACGAACTTTGGTCAAAAGCTTGGTAGGTAATTGAAGTCCTCATTTATTCCTCATTCATTCATTCATTCATTCATTCATTCATTCATTCATTCATATATTCATCAAGTATCTATCAGACCTACCATGTGCCAAGCCCTGTGCAGACCCTGAGGATTCAGAGGTGGTGGAGAGAGATGTGGTCCTTGAGAGAGGACAGAGACAATGTACATTAAATGGCATAGATTAAGGATGGGGATGGCTGTCGCAGAGCAGGCACTTAGGAGATGTGGAGGCTGAAGAACTGGGAAGAATCTCATTACATAGAGAGCAAACCTGCATCCTCTCCAGAATTCTAACCTTGCTCCCAGCCACCAGAATGAGAGTTGCCTCATTGTTTTGCTGTATGTGGTTTTAGGAACCTGTGGTTAACTACAGTCCAAAATATTACCAATTTTAATAGCTTATAAATTATGAGTGATGAAATCACATTGCTCTTGCATTATCTGACACAAAATGCCACAGTGTATCCATGCTGTATTTTACAACAGCCACCCATATCTTTGTCCCCACGGGAGTGTTTGCATTTAAGTCCCCCCTGCTTCACATTCAAGCTGTGTATGCCATAGAGGAGCCCAAGTGCTTCCTGAGTTAAGACATCCACATATGATTTACTAAGAAAAAGAAGACAAGAATCCTGTGTGCTGAGCTTGCTATGATGGCAGAATGTGTCCCCTTCTAAGAAATCCATGATGGCCTGGCTGTCACACCTCAAAGCTGCAAAAGCTGGACTGGAGCAATGGCTCAGTGCTTAAGAGCTGCTCTTGCAGAGGCCAGGAGCTTAGTTCTCAGCATCCACACCAGGCAGCTTACAACTACCTGTGACCCCAGCTCTAGGGCATGTGATGCCCCCTTCTGGCCTCCTCAGGCACCTGCATGCACATGCATTACCCCCAACCCCATAATTTAAAACAACAGCAACTGCAAAAGCTAAGGTCCCAGTGTATGATAAGTGTTTAGTTTTGATGGAAAAGACAGAGCTGACATTGTAGCTCAGTGTTAGAGTGCTTGCCTAATGTGCCCTGAGTCCATCTCCAGGAACATAAACACACATGAATTGTGTGTGTGTGTGTGTGTGTGTGTGTGTGTGTGTGTGTGTGTGTGAGAGAGAGAGAGAGAGAGAGAGAGAGAGAGAGAGAGAGAGAGAGAGAGAGAGAGAGAGAGGAAAGGAGAGAGAATTCATATATGTATGTGTCTAGTATAAAGAGAATGCCATGATATTCTTTGTTTTAGGCATCCATGGCATCTTGGACCAGGTTCCATGTGGGAAAAGAGGACACAATTGTAATTTCCACAGTAACTGGCAGACTCTCCATGACCCACAGGGCCCCTTCTTACCCAGAGTTCCACAAACCCGAGAGTAGGAAGCAGTGCCCTCAGTGAACACCATATTAGGCTGAAGCTGCTCTTGGCAGGCATGCTGTGGAGCAGCAGGGCCCTTGGTGCCATTTAGATCATTGTTGGCCAGTCTCCTGGGAGGTTGGACTCTAGAAATAGCTGCCAGGACCTAAGGACACCTTCCACATGTCCTTGCTTCTGTCCTGTTATTTGTCCATCTGTCCGTTCATCCCTCCGTCTGTCTGCCCATCTGTCCGTCCGTCCATCTGTCTGTCCATCCGTCTGTCCATCCATCCATCCATCTATCTGTCCTTCCAGTGGAGGGTTTTCTAGGGGCAAGACACTGCTCTAGACTCAGAGGCTCAGTTGAGCCTGGTAGGGCAGGCCTGTCATCCCAGCTGCTGAGGAGCCTGAAGCAGGAAGATACTGAGTTCAAGGCTGCTCTGGAGAGCTTAGTGAGACTGTGTCACAGTACAAAGAAGGTTTAAGATGTGGCTGAGAGTAGAGCATTTGACTGACATGTGTGAGATCCTGAGTTCAGTCTGAAAATGAAATAAGGTAGCTCTTTCTGCTTTGACCAGTACCAACGGTCATCACCTGACCCTCCTATCTTGGTAACAGCCTAACTGCTTCTGGCTGTGATCAAGGAACTCTAGTTGTTTCTAGATGGTCACTCTAGATGGTGCACATGACAACTAAGCAGCCCCCACACTGACCATTGACCTAATTGGCCATGCTGATGGCAAGACCAAGTCAGAGGAACACCTGACAATCATAATCGTCAAGGATGAGCTGCCCTAGGCTCAGAGAGAGGCAGCGAGTGACCTTTGTAAGACTCCAGAGCAGAGACTGTCTTGACCTTGAGACATGGGCAAGTCATCATCTTTCTGAGCCTCAGTTTCCCTGTTAAAAAGCCAGAGCACTGAAGCCATCTGTGTCTACCTGCACAGGTGTGAGAAGTCAGTCGGAGTTTTGAAATGGGCAGTTCTGTATGAAAGCACAAAGAGGTTGAGCCTGGGAATGAGGATACTGTTGGATCTGTTTTATTTAAAGATGTGAAATTTCCCTGGAGTGGATAAGGAGAAATGTGTGTACACAGTATAATATTCAGCCATTACCTACTTTGTCTGTGTAGCATTTTAGTGTTTACAAGACCATTTCAAATCCACAGCCCATTTCACGGGGGGAGGTGGGACTTGAGGGGATATGATAGTATGTTAGGTCCCCAAACCCAGTGCTTAATAGCAAGTGGGAAAGCTCCTTTACCTCCTGTAGAGGTGAATCCTTTGAGTGTGTGCATGGGTGTGCACATGTGTGTGTGTGCACATGTGTGTGTGCGTGCACATGTGTGTGTGCACATGTGTGTGTGCACATGTGTGTGCGCATGTGTGTGTATGTGCATGTGTGTGTGTGTGAACATGTGTGTGTGTGGATGTGTGTGTGTGCTACAGCAAATGTGGAGGTCAGAGAAAATCCTTCAAGAGTTGGTCTCTCCTGCTGTGAGTTTTGGGATCAAACTCAAGACTCCAGGCTTGCACTGTGAGCTCTTTTGCTTGCTGAGCCAGTCCCATGATGGTGAATTTTCATCCTCAATTTCATTGTCTACCTTTCTATTCTAAATCCAGTCAAGTTGAGTCAGGGTCATGTGTAATCCAGGCTGGCCCTCACACTAGCAGCAATCCTCCTGCCCCAGCCTCCTGACTGCCAGCCTTACATGTATACACTGCTAGGCCTAGCTTCTAGTACTTCTAACAGCCATGCCCAAAGTGAGTACTCACTACAGCTCACAGTGTGACAGGTGCTGGTGACCTGTGGTGTTAGGTGCCCTGTTCCTAAGATGAGTGGAATTAACATCTTCCTGGAATGGCCTGGCTGGTGGGTAACAGCACAGCATCTGAAGCCAAGCCAGGCTGCAGTCCCCATCCTGCAATGGACCCTGACCCCATTGAATATTCAATGGGTTCCATATTCAAAGACCTTTGTTCTTGGTTAATAACAGTTCTTTGTTGCTGCCTAGAAGGAGGAGTGGCCCCAAGGCAGCACACATGCTCTACTGCCTTCTATATTGAACTCAGTTGCCGGAGGCAGCCCTGTCTGACATGAGAGTGGCTCACATCCTCAGGGTGTGGCAGGGCGAATGTGGCCTGGCTTGCTCATGAGGTTGGCAGAGCCCAGGCGCATGTCTCTGCGTCATCTACAATAGCATAACTGCTGTCTTGTGTCTGAGCATGCCTGTCAGGAGAGGGCAGAGGTTAGGGAATCTGCACATTCCAGAGAGATCTGGAATGCTGGTCCCTTAACTTCCCCCAGCCCTCTCACACTTCCAGGTACTTCTAGGGTTGGGGACACTGCATGTCTGCCACCTCATGAGAACTTGCACTCTGGTGAGCACCTGTAATGCTGTGACCATGCCCACTGTACCCAGCCTGTAAGATCTCATTGACTCAAGCCTAGCAGCTCAGACCTCTTACTTTTCTCTTTTCCACACCACACATATGATGCCCATATGGATGGTCTCTGTGTCTGGGGACAAAGGCAAGGGGCTTGGTTCTTGTCAATGGGTTCTACTGACTGGGTTCTTTTTAAATTACATTTGTTTGTTTATGTGTGTGCATAAATGTGTATGTATGCATGCTATGGTGCATGTTAAGAGGTCAGAGGACAGATTGCAGAGGACAGATTCTACTCCATCATGTGGGTTCTGGAAATGGAATTCAGATCCTTAGTGTCAGTGGCAACTGCCTTTACCCTCTGAGCCGTCTTGTTGGCCCTGGCTGGTTTCTTATATGACTGACACCCAAATGCCCAGAAGTGGCTTCTGGGCTCTTTCTTTTAGGCCTTGGGACTGGCAGAGGTGTTGTTGTTGTTGTTTTTCTTTTGTGCCCTTTGGTTAAAGCAGGTCACAGCTCAGGCTTAGGGAAGGGGACGTAGGTAGGAGGGCTGGGATGACCCACCATCCACTGATGAAATGGACTTCAGGGCTTTTGTCAGTCCATCCTTCTGCAGTCAGGGGTCTGCAGATGTGCCATGTGCACTGCTGCCCCGGGCTCTTTCCCCTTCCTATCTGATCCCCCCCCCCCACACACACACACAGCATCGTCTGTGCCCTTTCACTGAGCTTCAGCTAAGGGAAAGAACTGATCAAAACAGAAAGGACTAAACCAAAAACAGCACCCCACCCCAGTTTCACCTCTGTCCTTGCCACTTCAGCATCGCCCCGCTGTGCCACTTCAGCATCGCCCCGCTGTGCTTGGGGGTTTGTTGTTTTCATTGTACTCATTACTTGTTGGCCAAAGTGTATCACCAGTTTATTGTCTGGTTCTCCTCTCGCCCACCTCAGAATATAAGCTGCATACGAGTTAGGACATTTTCCTTGGTTACCAAGGCATCCCTGGCTCCATAAAGGACATACGGTAGGCCTATTTGTTGAATGACTATTTGAAATGAGGAAACTGAAGTTCTGAGAAGTCAAGTAACTCCCCCTAAACACACAGCAAAAAAGAGATCCGGTCAGCATTCGAACTTAAGCCAGTTAGCACCCAACAGGAACATGGTGATATATTATTTATGATTTATTAAAGCTTGCCTGAGGGTTCAGAAATCAAAGTCAGCCTCAAGCTATAGAGATCAGGCAGTGGTGGTACACACCTTTAATTCCAGAACTCAGGATTAAGAGGTAGATGGATCTCTGTTAGTTCAAGGCCACCCTGGCCTACACAAGAGTGAAGAGTAACAGAGCTCAGACCTTTGATCCCAGCAC
This sequence comes from Cricetiscus sungorus, assembly GCA_030556225.1. Classification (NCBI taxonomy): domain Eukaryota; kingdom Metazoa; phylum Chordata; class Mammalia; order Rodentia; family Cricetidae; genus Cricetiscus; species Cricetiscus sungorus. The sequence continues at coordinate 78,790,202 of JANBXA010000007.1, read as the reverse complement.
CTGGGATCACACACCTTTAATCCCAGTATTAGGGAGGTATATAAGATAGGAACAGGGTCTCAGAGCTGGCATTCATTCTCCAGCCACACTGAGGATAGACATTGAAGTCTCAGGATTCTCCAGCCACACTGAGGAGAGGCAGCAGTCTAAGGTTTGGTGGAGCCAGGTTGTCTTTCAGTCTGAGGTAGAGTAAGAGCTAGTGGCTGGCTGCTTTGCTTTTCTGATCTTCAGCTTGAAGTCTGAACCCCAATGTTAGTCTCTGGGTCTTTTATTTATCATGCTACACAGGAAGAATAGAAGTTAGTATGTCCATGGAGGCAATCATGGCTCTTACACATTATCCTCTCCCCCACTTACTGGAAATAGAGCACACATTGCTAGCTTCATTCAGCAAATGGACCACGCATTTAACTAATGGCTACAGGTATCTTATCACCTAAGTTTCGTGCAGACATGTCTATAGAGTGAGCCCATGTGAAGATGATTTCACTGTCCTGTGCATCATGCTGAACAACTAAATGCAGCTAGGGCTGGGGAGATGACTTAGTGAATGAAGTGCTTGCCCCCTAAATATGTGGACCAGAGTTTGGATGTCCAGTAGTAACGCCAGTGCTCGAGGTGGAGAAATCCTATCTTTTGGAGCAAGCTGTCCAGCAAGACTATCTGGATGAGTGATCTTTGGGTTCAAACGAGAGACCCTGTCTTGATATTTAAGGTAGATAGTGATGGAGGGGGACACCCAGCCTTGAACTCACTAACACATGCATACATGTGCACCTGCACACACACATGTACCCACACACAGGAGAGCACTCATACACATGCAAACAAAACAAAGAAGAATGACACAGATTGGTAATTTGTGTTGACACAGGTTTGTAATTCCCACTACACAGAAGACCAAGGCAGGAGGATTCTAAATTCAAGGCTAGCCTGGGAAACTTATCGAAACCTTTTCCAAATAAATAAAGGCCTGGCTAGATATCTCAGTGGTAGAGCACTTGCCTAGCTTGTATAAGGTCCTGGATTTAATTCCCAGCACAGTAAAAGAGAAAAGAAAGTCCATATACTCTGTCACTGGCTGTGCAAATGACTGTCTCCAAGGTTTGCTCATGGTCTCTGAGATTTGAAGGCTCCCAAGCTGTCTGGAATAAATTTTGCTTTTCTTCTCTCACCTAGAGAACATGTCTCAGGGTTCTAGTTCCTTCTCTCCGCCTGTGAACTTCCTTCAAGAGCTGCCAAGCTATCGGTCAGTGGCACGGAGGCGGACGAACATCCTATCCCGGGACAAGCAGAGTGGTACCCTGCTAAAGCCAACAGACTCTTACACTTCCCAGCTGGATGGAGGAATCACAGAAAACCTCAACAGCCAATCCATCCGCAAGTATGCACTGAACATCTCTGAGAAGCGGAGACTGAGGTTTGTTCAATAGCTGCCTGCAAGTAGCCATGCTATGGGCTGGGAGAGGGGTGTATGTGTTGTGTTTGTCATCTGAGGAACTGAAGAATTTATTCTGCAGTGAGCATTCTTAAGCTGCAGTGACATTTAACCTTCAAGAAGTTGCTCACCTCCTGTTTGAATAAACAGTTCAGGTTTATTTAGTTCAGTGGTGGATGTTGTATCCAGAGTCATATTTTCTTCTCTCTCTCTCTCTCTCTCTCTCTCTCTCTCTCTCTCTCTCTCTCTCTCTCTCTCTCTCTCTCTCTCTCTCTCTCTCTGTGCATGGCCCCTACATGTGAGTGTGCATGTGTGCATGCACCCATGTAGGGGCCAGAAGTTGACATTTGGTGTGGTCCTCTGTCATTCTACCTTAATGTTTTTTGGGTGGGGGCAGACTCTTTCACTGAACCTGGAGTTTAGCAGTTGGCTATTCTGGCTGTCCATCAAGTCCCCAAGACTCCCCTGTCTCCATCTCCCCAGCTGGAGTTACAGGAAGATACTAAGGATCCTAACCAGATCCTCAGGCTTGCATATCATACACATTACCCACTGAGGCATCAGCCCAGACCCCTTTTCCTCCTTTTTTGTGTCAAGATATCTCTGTGTGACTAGGCTAAATCTTGAACTCACCTGTCCCAGCCTCCCAATGTTAGGGTTACAAGCATGTATACCATATCTATACTGTATCCATCTATCCATCCATCTCTATATCTACCATTAATCTCTCAGCTATCAATCATCATCATCTCTTCCACTAATCTGTATTCATCTCCATTTATCTATATTTACCCATCATCTATCCCTCTATATCTATATTTGTATACATCCATCAATTTATCTGTATCTATATCTGTTTATCTTATCCATCCATTTATCAATACCTGTATCTATAGCTATTTGTCTATTTAAACATACTCTGTGCTATGGGAAAGCCGTTCACCTTTCATGAACACAGCAGGACATAAGTGTACATATTTTGTGGATGTTGTTCTTTGCTTAGTGGTGGGTGTTAATTAAGAATGGATTAAACACCAGCTGCTGTTCCTAGGACAGAATGGAGAGCAAAGCAAACTGTGCCAGGCCAGGGCTGTCATGGAATCAGCAGTCTGTGTTCCTGAGACAGAGGACCACAGCAACGAATACTATACATTCTCAACCTTTAAAGAGCTTGTGGCATCAGGCTGGGCATGGTGGTACACACCTTTAATCCCAGTACTTGGGAGGCAGAGGCAGTTGGAAGGCCAGCCTGGTGAGCATAGCAACTTCCAGGCCAGTCAGAACTACATTGTAAGACCCTGTCTCAAAAACAAAACCACCATTTGTAACCTACTGGGAGAAACAAACATTAATTGGAGAGGATGTGTTATCAAAAGAAGAGGTATCCTGGGGGTAAAATAGAAGAATTTGATCAGCTGACAGGGTGTGGGGCCAGAGGTCAGGAATGGCACCATAGGGTTATTGTACTGAGTACACAGTACCCATTGTAATTGACAGCTTATAATCCAGTGGAACTGAGCCTATAGGCAATGCTGTGCATTCATCACCATCAGTTACTTCCAAAAATGCTTTACCCCCCCCCCCCCCCCCCCACAGCTGGGAACTCTGTACCCATTAAAAAAGCACTCTTCATTCCTCCTCCTTCAGCCCAGGCAGCCAGGAACCTGCTGTCTCTGGGTTTGTATGTGCATGGAATGTGACCTCCATGTCTGGCTTCTTTTCTTTTTCCACTCTGTACAATGCTTTCGAGGTTCATTCACACTGGAGCATATATATGTCAGTGCTTTGTCCTTGCTATGGCTAATATTCCAGTTATGACCAGGGTGTTACCCAACTTAGACTTGACACCATGTCATTGTCATGCTAGTGGCCATTTTTTTTTTGATGCAGGGACATTCAGGAAACCCAGATGAAGTATTTATCGGAGTGGGACCAGTGGAAACGATATAGCAGCAAGTCCTGGAAGAGGTTCCTAGAGAAAGCTCGCGAGATGACAACCCACCTGGAGCTGTGGCGCAAGGACATCCGCAGCATTGAAGGTACAGTTCCTTTGCTGCTGGCTCCTCTGCAGGCCAGCAGCTGGGGGTGGGGGGGGTGCCTACCCACTTCAGCTTCCCCTGTAGGCAGCTGAGGTTTCAGGTGGGTGGGGGTGGGGTGGGATTTTGCCTACCTGCTGTATGTGGCTTCTTCCCCTGCAAGGGACTTGGGTTTGCACCTAGCTGAAGTGATGTTGAGGATGTCCTTCCAGGATGAAAGCTGTGTTAATGACTGTAGTCAACCCCCCAACAAAGGTAAACTAAGGAAGCAAGGGTTTATTCTGGGTCATTGTTTCAGAATATAGTTTGCCATGGTAGGGCAGGACATGCTGTCAGGAGCTTGAGGAGGCTGCTCACGTGGCGTCTGTAGTCAGGACATAGAAGACATGAACGCTGGTGCTCGGCACATGTTCTCAGTCTTACCCAGTCCGGTGCATGGGATGCTGCTGCCCAAATTCAGGTTGGGACTTCCCACCTCAGTTGAACCTCTCTGTTCCCTGACAGACGTGTCCCAGACAGACATGCCTAGAGGGGCCACCTTGGTGAGACAAGAGCAGGGCAAGCCAGCAGTCAAGGCTGACTGGCTCAAGTATGAACTTGACCCACACTTAGCCTTAATAGGCCTGTGCTTTTGTCATCTAGAGAGGTCACAGCAGAGCCTGGGGCAGGTAGATGCCTCTTACCGTTCTGTATTTTCTATCATAAGACAAAATGATTTATGATCAGTGCCTTATAGCTGCGGATGTTGATGTTCTTATATAGTCTGTAAGGAGCATGGCAGGATGTTGGGGAGAAATGACCATCTTCCTATTACCTACCCTAAAAGTATAGTGCCAGCTGTGGTGGCCAGGACCTTAATTCAGCTTGGGACAGGTGCATCTCTGTGATTTCAGGTCAGCCAGGGTTACATCTTAAAACCCTGTCCCCAAACAGACAGACAGTGGGGTGTCCTCTGGTCTTTTGGAGAGGACGGTGCTGGAGCATAGCTCAGCAACTAAGAGTGGAAACTGCTTTTGCAAAGGCCTCTCTCCCATTTCTAACACCCACACTGGGCAGCTTACAACAGACTGTAACTCCAGCTTCAGGGAACCCAGCACCCTCTTCTGGCCTCTACAGGCATCTTTATGTTCCCCCCACCCCCATTGCCTTACACATACATGTGATTAAAATACAACAGATCTTTAACTATACCACTGATCATCTGTAGCTCCAGATACCATTTCTTTGCATATATCTGCCACAACTAAGTCTCATATTGGTGTAAAGACAGGTGTGTGGACCAGGGACAGGAGAGGACTCAGAACATATGTATAGATATAGATAATTGGCATCTACAACAACAGTGCTGAGACAGCTGGATATTCATGTGACAATAGGTAGCTGTGCAGCCCTCCTTACCTCACAAGGCTCTTAGAGGACACATTCAGAAGCAGCTGTGGATCTACATATGAAAACTCTGGGAATTTGGGCTTCAAGTAAAGAACAGAGCATGAGATGTCTCAGGGGAAGCTCAATGACCCAGGTGGATCTCTGGGACCCAGGTGGTGACAGGAGAGAATGGACTCCTGAAAGTTGTCCTCTGACCTCCATACCGGTGCCCACACACAAGTGATAAAAACATACACCGAAGGACTATGACTCCCTCTCTTTCTCACAGCAGGGACCCTCTTCCCTTAGCCTTCTCTTGGTGATGGAGTCACTGGTACCCACGTTGCTTCTTTTCCAGGGAAGTTCGGCACAGGGATCCAGTCCTACTTTTCTTTCCTACGGTTCCTGGTGGTCCTGAACCTGGTGATATTCCTGATCATCTTCATGTTGGTTTTGCTCCCCATCTTACTCACCAAGTACAAGATTACCAACAGCACTTTCGTGTTCATTCCATTCAAAGACATGGGTGAGTCGAAGGGCTGTCGAGCTGTATGTAGTACTACCTTCCCTGGGCATCTTCATCCTGAGTCTTAGGCAACTGTGTCAGTTAGCATGGGTTAGGTTATGCTGCAGAAACAAATGAGCTCCTTATCCTTGGTGCCAGTGACTCATAGTCCAGATCCACCATGCGCTGGGAGTCTTCACTCTGGAGCCCAGTCTGCTGGGGCAGCCATGATTGTCACTGTGATCCAGGGGAAGAGAGCCATGGCAAGTGTGTGCTGATTCCTGACACTTCTGTTTGGAGATGACACAAACACTTTTCTTCCACATCTCACTGGCCAGATCAGAACACCCAGTCCCTTCTGAGTTCATGAGGTCATATGGGAGGAGCAATGCAGGGTGGGTTTAGCAAACCTGAAAGAATCAACCACTCACCCAAGGTGACTTCATTTCAAGATTGTTATGTATGAAAAGAATATGCTTGAAAGTCGGGAGGTGCACAACTTTAATCCCAGCACTCAGGAGGCAGAGACAGGTGGATCTCTGAGTTTGAGGTCAGCCTGGTCTACAGAGCATATTCCAGGACAGGCTCCAAAACTACACAGAGAAACCCTGTCTTGAAAAACAAACAAACAAAAAAAATGCACTTGAAGCTAATAGCAATTCCACAGTGATCTTGCGCCAGACACTGCGGTAAGAGCTAGACTGGGCTTTTGTATTTTCAATAAAATTCAGATCTTCTGGGGATTCTATTAGCCCAGATGGGGAGGGTTTCCTCTATTTCACAGACACTCACTGCAAACCTGTGATCCCAGATTCAGTGGAGGAGCCAACTTGATTTCCTGAGGTCTTTCAAACCCTCATGCCCTCCTGTGACAAAACTCATTACCCAGAAGAACCCTGGATGGGCACTTATGGGCCCTATGCATTCCTCTCTTCGTCTTTGTTTCCATTTTAATTCACTTAAAATTCAAATAACCTGGCACTCCAGACTTACTGTGAGGGCTGCCTTTTGCCTTATGTGCACTCCTATTTTCTTGTGTACCCATCTTTTTAAGAGACATATTTCCTGCTGCTGTGCAAAAAATCAACATTAGGTTTCCAGGCCAGCTGTGCCCAGTCAGTTGACCTTCTGAGTCTCAGTTTGTTTCTGTTGAGCCGGGAGGGGGTGGGGTGTGATCATTTAAATAGAGATGATTATCCCTTCCTTAAACAATACTGGCTTTCAGCTCTTCAGTGGGCAGCTCACAACTGCTTAGGATGCTGAGGTGTGAAGATACTGAATGATAGTCTAAACTATATAGTGAAATCTTGTCTCCACAAAGTGAAACAAGGGGCTGGAGTGATGACTCAGCAGTTAAGAGCACCCAGGTTTTTTTGCAGAGGACCCAGGTTCTGGTCATAGCACCCACATCAGCATAGCAGCCACAACCACGTGGGACTTCCATTCTATGGGATCTGATGCCCTCCCCTGCCCTCTGTGGGCACCTGCATGGACATGTTGCACATATACACACATATCAACAAACATAAATAATAAATAAATAAAAGCAACAAAATTAAAACAAATTGAAACAATTGAAAAAGCCCACTAAACAAACAGAAATAGATATAACCCCCAATTATTTAGTAAAGGAACATGCTAAAGGAAAGTAAAGGAACAGTAAAAGCAATCCTAAAAATAGAAATATGAGGAAGAGGGATGTACCAGACACACTGGGACTTGAAGGTAGAACTTGAAGGAAATGACAAATGTAGCATACAAACTCACAGGTGTATCTGAATATGTAGCCACAGCTTATGTTCACCAACTGCAATAGACAAGTTACTGACATAATGAGGCCATTTCTGACACATATCCTTGTTTTTGTTTCCTGCAGATATTCAGTGCACCATCTATCCAATAAGTAGCTCTGGGCTCATTTACTTTTACAGTTACATCATAGACTTGCTGTCTGGCACAGTAAGTATTTAACTCAATCCTTTGTGGACCCTACTTATAATGACAGCAGTGATTTAGATCTCAGCGTCCTGAATGGGGCTCTGCGGTGTGTGCCTGTGATCTTACAGGTGGAGGCAGGAGGATTACAGACCAGTCTAGGCTACCTAGTGAGACCTTGTGATGGGAGATGTTATTCTGTATATGTTTCTCATACTGGTTAATAAAGCACTGTGGCCAATAGAAAACTAGATAGGCGGGGCTAGGAGACTGGGAGGAAGAAAGAGGAAGTAGAAGTTGGAGTCAAGATGTAGCCCAGGGAAGAAGCAAGACGCCCGCCGCTGGGCTCCCTGATAAGACGACCACGTGGAAATACTTAGATAAGTAGAAATGGGTTAATAACTAAGGCAGAGCCAGCCCATAAACAGTAATGGTAATTGACCAACAGGATTGTATCAAATACAGAGTCTCTGAGTGTTATTTGGGGCACACGTGGTTGTGGGACAATGGCGGCAGGACCAGGAGGCCGGCAGGAACAACATGCTGTAACATAATGGTGTCAGAAGTGGGATTAAGAACTTTCGCTTAAAACTTAACGAAAGCTTAAAAAATAGTTTTTAGAAACAAGGGAACAGAGACTAGCAAGACTTCTTGGTAGCAGCATTTTCTCAGTTGGGTTTGTTTTGCTGTAGACAGAGAGTTGTGCTGCTCCTTTAAGGGAGGTTTCCTCAAAGCAACAACAAAATCCAAAAGACAATGTTGTGTTTCAAAGATCAATGCTGGCAGTGATCTCATCAGCAAGTCCTGTGCTCTCCTGACCTTCTCCTCCCACTAGACTATTCAGGAAATACCCTGCTGCTTCCTGCTCTCTGCTACCTTTGTATTGGCCTGAATTACAATGCTCTACAGTTAGCATCTCTGATCAGAAAAACCAAACCCGGTCTGGAAGCGTTTGGGATTGTCTGATGACACTCAACTGGTGAAGTCTATGGGAATATTCCAAATTCTGGAAAGTTCTGAAATGTTAGGCCCTCCTGGTCCCAAGCATTTCAGACAGAAGACACTTAGCCTACAGATTAAGCTATCTTCCTGGAAGTTGCTAATATTAAAATGCCACTTCATAGAACTGTTGCTTTTCTGAATAGGTAGGTAGAAAGCCTGGGGTTTAGCCATTGCATTTAATATTGGGGTGTGTGTGCACCTTTACACCTCCAAAGTCATGCTTTCTACAAAACAACTCAGGGGTTGTTGGGTACACCATCAAATGCCAGCTGTATAAATGAAAAAATGGAAGCTATGCAAATGAGAACAACTCAGTATCTCACCTGAAGTCATTGTTACTGAGAACAAACTTGACGTGTGGTGGAGTTCACTTTTGTTCCTAGCACAGGGAGGCAGAGGCAAGTGGATCTCTGTGAGTTCTAGGCCAACCTGATCTACAGTCAGGTGTACAAAGTGATACCCTGTCTCATTAAAAAAGAAAAAAACCCAGAACCAAACCTCAGAGCTGCTGTCATCTCTCCATTCCTCCTCCGCTTTTGTTTTTCAAGGCAGGAACTCACCAAATAGCCCCTTTTCATTATGTTGCATTCCACAAGCAACACAGGTTAGTGTATTTTCAGGGATAGTTAGTGGCACCCGATCATAGATGTACAACACAGGTAGCATGCTCCAGCAGCCCTGTCCAGAAGAACTTTCTGCGGTGTTCCGGAGGGTAGCTAGGATCTGTTATGCCCAGTGAGAGAGACTGGCTCTTGAGCTCTTGAGATGTGGCATCTGTGACTGAGGAAGAGTTTTTATCCCATTGTTGTCACTTCCCACTGAAATAGGCCCAACAGGAAAAAAGAGGGACACAGGCTTGACTTCTGAAACAGGCTCCTTTTGAGGTCAGGGGGCTTATTTTCTGGACTCTGTGGCCCTCTGGCCCTTGGTCTCTTTATTGTGAGGGAAAGGTGGGTGAGAACTGAGATGGACCTGGGACCATGTGGAAAGCTGGACAGAGCTTTAAGATTTGTGTGTCCAGCCTTAGAGTGGGAAATAGTATGGAGTCTTCTTTTTCTACATTTGCTTCTATTTAAACATTTTCTTACTCAGGTAGTGTGAGAATACATGGTTGTCATGAAAAAAAAAAAAAGATAGAATTTTGTTTATTATCTATTTTAAACAGTCTTGCTATTCAGGCTAGGCTAACCTTAAACTTGTTGCTGTTTTTGTATATTTGCCTCTAATGATTAGATGCTTGATCCATTTTAAGTTAATGTTACATGTGTACCATGTGTTCAGAGGACACATTTTCCCCTATAAAAACTCATTGGTAGTTGTTTTTTTTTTTTTCCCCTGCTATGTATCTGGTTTTGTTGTGGTGGTTGTTGGTTTGCTTTGTTTTGTGTAGACCAGACTGGCCCTGAATTCACAGAGATCTAGCTGCCTCTGCTTCCCAAGTGCTGGGATTACAAGCGGCTTCTGTGCCTGTTTCTGTGCCTGCACTTGACACTCTTGATTTTGCTTTGTGGTGAGACCTGGAGGCAAGACAGCGATCTTCAACTTTACTCTTCTTTCTCAAGGTTGTTTGGCCTCTGACTTCCTTGCAGTTGCAACTAAACTTTAAGATCAGCATGTCGATTTCTGAGTGAAGCCAGCTGGGTTCTGATTGGGTTTGTGCTGGTTCTGTAGACCCATTTATAGATTATTGATGGGAAATGCTGCACCAAAAACGTGATCCAAAACAAATGGATACCTTTCCATTTATTTATTTATTTTTGGTGTTATCAGATGGGGTTTCTCTGTGTAAAAGCTCTGGATGTCCTGGAACTCGTTCTGTAGACCCAGCTGGCTTTGAACCCACAGAGATCCACTTGTTTCTGCTTCCCAAGTGCATGAACTATAGGTGTGACCTATACAGATACATGGGTGTGTCTCCATCCCTGTTTTAAGCTGGGATCAAATCCATAACCCTGTGCATACTGGGCCAGCACTCTACCCACTGAGCTATATCCCCAGCCCACTTTTATTTCAACTGTGGTTCATAGTTTTCAGAATATACTATTTATACTTGTGTTAAACTTATTCTTATGTGTTCTTTTTGATACTATGGCCCAGAATTTTTTTCTCACATCAGTTAAGTGTGATTTACCAGTCAATTTTTTAAAAAGTATTTAATTTTTTCTGTGTATATGGATGTGTCTGTGTGGGAGTATGTGCACATGAGGTGATGCCCCTGGAGGCCAGAAGGGGGCATCAGTTCTCCTGGAGCTGCAGTTACAGGAGGTTGTGAGTTCCCTGCTGTGGTGCTGGAAACTAAATTTGGGTCTTCTACAATCATAGTACATGCACCGCTGAGCCATCTTTCTAGCACTTAGAAGTAGATTTTGGTACTCAGGTTTTAGCAGTACCTTACTCCTCTAACACTAACTGAACATCCCTTATACCTTGTGTTTTTCTCTGGTGTAGAGAGACTCTGGGATGAATAAGGGCACTCAAGTGTGCGTTCCTTGAGGCAGGGGTGCCTCCTTCAGTTGCCTGCTTGAGCTGACCCACCTGACCCCATATTCTTGCTTTGTTCAGGGTTTCTTGGAGGAGACCAGCCTTTTTTATGGACATTATACCATTGATGGAGTAAAATTCCAGAGCTTCACATATGATCTGCCCCTGGCTTACTTAATAAGCACGATTGCCTATCTGGCCCTGAGTCTCCTTTGGATAGTGAAAAGGTAAGTGTGCCTTGCTTTCTCCTTCCCTTTGATTGCCAGTTGTGTCAGCAGCGTTCTTACTGCTGTGCACAGATTCCTGGCAGAAACAGTTCAAGGGAGGAAAGATTTATCTGGGCTCATGGTTGCAGGGAATTTTAGTTCCTTCCAGTGGGGAAGGTATGGTATGGCAGTGGGAGCATGACACAGCAGCTTGTTCATATGGTGGTGGATCAGAAAGCAGAGAACACTCTGGAACCAGGAGTCTAGCTCTATCAGCCTGTCCTATAACCTCCCTACTTTTTCCCCACTCCTGGAATTTCTTACTGTTCCATGGATTCTGGAAGTCAGGGCCTGAAAGATGGGATTCAGAGGAAGGGTTTGAGTGTGCTACAGCCAAGGCTTGGAGGAAGCAGAAGTCAGGAGCTGCCATCTGCAGTAGCGGCCTGCAAGTTCAGTGGTGCTAAGTGCCTCTTCCAGATGCCTCTTCCTCATAGGCTTCATTCTGGCTGGGGAGGATTCTGTTAGCTGGGTCTCTATTGGCTTGCAAGTGGCAGAAAACTGACTGGTTAGTTGGACCATTGGGGAATTGAGTGCACAGAGAACCAATAAAGGGGAGAGACTGGAGAAGGACACAGCCATGGCTTAGGCATGATATCAGAAGCAAGAACCTCATCATCTCTGAGTGCCTGTGTGGTGGCAGCTCCTTGCAGTGGTGGGAAATAGCACATTAGTTTCTGTCAGCCTGCAGCTCCCTTGGTTGTGGGCACAGAAATGCTGTGAAGACATTGTTGGCTCTGCCCACTCAGATACCTGATCCTGACCCATTCTCTGCTTCCTGGACACCATGAGGTACCTCCCTCTCTCCCTTTGCTGCTAAAATGCCCTCCCCATCACCTCAGGTCCAACAATGGATCCAGCCAACCATGGATATAAGTTTCTGGAATAGTGAGGCAAATAACCCTTTCCGACTTTAAACTGTCAACGTCAGGTATTTGCCAAGTGTGAAAAGTCTGTCAGACAGGTCATAAGACAGCGAGGCCTTTCCTTGGTGATTTGATGAAAGAGCAAGCCCAAGAAAGGAGAGAGATTCTAAATACTGTCAACAAGGTTTCATCACACACTAGCCAGAACACAAGAAGCTGTGTTTGTGAACACCACACTAGACTACAGAATTAAACCTTTGGACCATGCATTGTATATGCTAGTGCATGCCTTTTATCTCAGCTACTCAAGAGGCTGAGGCAGGAGGATCACGTGTTTAAGGGCAGCCTGGGCTGCTCAATGAAAGTTTGAAAATAAAAGTGTTATAAGGGAGGGGAGTCAGGAATCTAGCTTAGGGATTGACCTGGCCTGGGAGAGGCTTTGGGTTCAATTTTCAGCACTGCAACAAATAAATACATAAAGTAAAACAAACAAATAAATAAATGCTTTTGAAAAAGGTTACGAGTGGAGGGCTGAAGAGATGTCTCGGTGATTATTTATACTGTCTGCTCTTCCAGAGGACTGGGGTTGGTTTGATTCCCAGCACCCATGTGGTGACTCACAACCATGTATAATTCCAAGTCTAGGTGATGTAATGCCCTTTTCTGCCCTCATCAGCTAACAGGTACACACATGGTACATAACCATACATGCAGGCAAAGCACCCATACACATAAAGTATGTCTATCTTTAAAACAGAAGTTACAGAATGGATAAGAGACAATGGTTTTCATCAGCGAGATACCTGCTCAGCTGCCACATAGCTTTAGAATAAGCTTGGCTATGTCACAAGGGGCCAGCAAGGTTGCCACGTCCAACTCTATCTTAAATAGAGGGCCTATATTTTGCTGCTGTTCTCAAAATGGCACTTGTGTTTCCGAGTCAGGTCAGTGGAAGGGTTCAAAATCAACCTGATCCGCAGTGAGGAGCACTTCCAGAGTTACTGTAACAAGATCTTCGCTGGCTGGGACTTTTGCATCACCAACCGCAGCATGGCCGAGCTGAAGCACAGCAGCTTGCGGTATGAGCTCCGAGTGAGTGCTGCTGGGTCACCCTGGGGAAGGACCTTACTGCCAGGCTGGCTCTGGGGAGGCTGTTTACAGCTTACATGGGTTCTCAGGACCCATTCTATCTCAGCAAGCTTCCTCTTTTCTGGTTCTAGCAGCTCTTCATAGCAAACATCTTATCGTGTTGATCACCTTTAACCCAAGCATGGGTGCTGATAACTTAGGACTGGGAAAGGAGGTAGGACTCACAAGCAGATGGTGTCTTATCTCCATCTCCTCCTATCTTATTAATATCTTACCTGATCATAGTGTTATAAATGTTGCTTGCACTAAAAACATTAAGAAATGCTGTGGTAATAGAATAAAGTTGAAATATAACAGGAAAACTTCCACATCTACTAGAAAAAGAGAAATGAGTGCAATGTTGGTCAAACCCATCAGAAAGAGTTTGATGGTAGGAATCTAAAGCTTAAGGAAGATGGGTGGGGTTGGCTCTATTTACTATTCATTACACTAAATATGAACAGGTCAAATTATCCTGTTAGAAGCAGAGACTCCCAGGCTGGATTAAAAACAAACCAACATAGCAGGACATACCCATAATTCTAGCTACTTGAAAGGTGGAGGCAGAAGAGCTAAACTTAAGGCTTTCCTAGCAACTTAATAAGACTATCTCAAAAACAATAATTTTTTTAAGGGCTAGGGATATAGATTGATGGTAGAGTGCTAGCCAGGCATACACAGGTCCTGGGTTCAATCCTCAGAACTTCAGATAAATAAATGACAAGTTAATAAGCAAATTAAAATAATAAAATAAAGAAATGCTGCACCATTTGCATGTGCACATGCATGCACACACACAGAGCATCATAAATGCTGATTCAGTTTATACATTTTTTACAAAGGTCTTGAGTAGGAGGTTCTTTCTTACCATAAGCTTTAGACATAAAAACTGGTGGGGCTTAGCCTGGGAAAGTATCTTGGGCAACATAAATATTTAAGATAAATCTGTGGGATATGTTATGGGATACCCCTCCCATTGATTATAGATGGGTTTCCTTTGGTCCTCAGGCAGATCTGGAGGAAGAGAGAATACGACAGAAAATAGCTGAGAGGACCTCGGAGGAAACCATACGCATTTACTCTTTGAGGCTGTTCTTGAACTGCATCGTGCTGGCTGTGCTTGCGGCATGCTTTTATGCAATCTACCTAGCCACTACCTTCTCACAAGAACACATGAAGAAAGTAAGTGCTCCATGAGAGTCAGATGACCTTGTGCTCTGGTGTGGGCATGCTGGGTGCCTTGCAGACCTGTGTGGGAGGTGCCACCATCATTTCTCTATTCAAGCAGAGAGAGAAGTTTAGCTGATACAGGGACTGTAAATCAGCTGAACAGTTTCCAGTTTGAAGTCATCTAAAATACTGTTTTGGGGATACCGCTTCCCTCCTAAAGAGTTCACAGTATTTAGATCTAAGCTGGACTGCCTGTGCTTTCTCTTTGACTGTTCCTAGTTAATAGCCAGGACCTCAATTTAAAGAATCTGGGTTTTAAAATATTTTTTTTAATTTTAAATTGCATATATATATATATATATATACATACATACATATATATATATTATGTAGGGAGTGGGATTTGTGCACATGAGTGCATGTGCCTATGAAGATCAGAAGAGGGTATCAGAGCCCCTGAAGTTAGAGCTGCAGCTGGCTATGATTGCTGGAAATTGAACCCAGGTCCACTGCAAGAGTAGTACACACTCTGAACTCCTGAGCCATCTCCCCAGCCCCAAGCAGTGTTTTAAATCCGTGTTGGAAGTTGAGTGTGGTTGCGTATTCCAGCACTTAGGAGGCTCAAACAGAGCCAGCCTGAACTACTACATAATGTTTTTTAGATATATAAAAAAAGTCTAAATTGGTTTGGTGGCTATCAATCATCAGGTATTAGATATCCAAATACCATAAGTAGCATCCAATTTATGGCTTTGTCATCCATTCATATACTGTGGATGTCTTCTGTGTGGTACAAGGTGGTTCGCTGTCATATTCCACATTCTAGCCAAAGGGTAAGTGGTGAGGCTGGGACAGACCCATCTCTTTAAGGAGTTTGATTTAAAACTTCTACTGCCTCAGCTAGAATTTGGTTACAGTTGTACCTGGTTTCAAGGAAGACTAAGAAACTTAGTTTTCATATTGGATAGCTATACATATGGCTAAGGGACCTATAAAGGAAAGACAGAATGGCTGTTACAAGTCAATCATCATAACATCCTTGAAAGTAACTTGAATGGGCTGTTTATGCAGAATATTCACTAATATGTCCAGTAGCATTTCCTATTCTTCCAGGATGATGCTAGGTACCTGCATGTATGCATCTAAGAAAGGTTCCAAGCAACCAAAGCTTTTGTTTCCCAGCCACACGGGATGATAAATGTGCTTTGTGTGTCTGCTCAGCATGCACAGTTGAGTCTTTTCAGTTCAAGTTGTCACTGTCACCACCCCGCTTAATGCTGACCAGTGCTTTCTGTTATCTTTCCAGGAAATTGACAAGATGGTTTTTGGGGAGAATCTCTTGATATTGTACCTCCCATCCATTGTGATCACATTGGCCAATTTCATTACCCCCATCATCTTTGCCAAGATCATCCACTATGAGGATTATTCACCAGGCTTTGAGATCCGCCTTACAATTCTTAGGTAATGCCTAACTGCATGCATGCCAGCTAGACCTCTGCTTGTTCATGGCAGACATTGCTAATCGGTTGTGGCACACTTTCCTGCTATGCTGTCCTTTCTTTGATGAGCCCCATGAGTAAATTATCATTTGCACATGCAGTGAGGGACCTTAGACTCCATAGTCTCCTGTCAATGTTACACTTTTGATTCTGTATTAACTGAAAGCGTAGGATGGGGTCCTTGAAGGACATACTGTTCTAAAGATGCTAGACTTGACAGTATTGGGCATAGTGCAGAGAGTTTACACTAGTGAGTAAAGATGGCCAAGTGGGTACTGTGCTCGAACAGGATAATTTTTTTCCTCCTCAAATATCTGAGAGTGGTATTTTGTTTCTTGGTTTTTGTTTTGTTTTGTTTTTTTGTTTGTGTGTTTTTTGAGACTGTCTTAGTGTTTCTGTTGCTGCAATGAAACACCAGGGCCAAAACAGCAAGTTGGAAAGGAAAGGATTTATTTGGCTCACACTTGGATATCACTGTTCATTATCAAAGGAAGTCAGGACAGGAACTCAAGCAGGGCAGGAACCTGGAGGCAGGAGCTGATGCAGAGGCCATGGAAGGATGCTACTTACTCGCTTGCTTCCCATGGTTTGCTCAGCCTGCCTTCTTATAGAACCCAGGACCACAGCCCAGGGGTGGCCTCACTCATAATGGCCTGGGCTCTCCCCCATCAATCACTAAATAAGAAGATGCCCTACAGGCTTGCCTACAGCCCAGTCTCCCTCCTCTTTGATGACTCTACCTTGTGTCAAGCTGACATAAAACTATCCAGGACAGAGACAGTCTCAGTATGTTTAAGAAGACTAAGGAATTTATCTTTTATCCAAGATAGACTTAATATGTGGCTGAATGAACTGCTGTTGAGAAAGATAATGGCTGTTAGAAATCTTTACTATATCCTTAAGATGGCCTCAATTCTAGATCCTTCAGCCTCACCCACCTAAGTGCTGGGATTTATAGGCACTCCGGACTGTATTTTGACTTTTAGTATATCTTTACATACATACATTCATATAATTTTTTCTTATTTTACATATAGATCCCAGTTCCTTCTCCCTCCCTTCCTCCCATGCCCTCCCCCACACCCCCACCTGTCCCATTCCCCACCCACTCCACAGGGAGGGCTGATGCCTTCCAGGAGGGATCATCAAAATCTGTCAAGTCATTTGGAGTAGGGAGTAGGCCCTCCCTCTTCCTTCTAGGCTAAGGGAGTATCCCTCCATGGAGAATGTGCTCCCAAAGTCCTTTTGTGCACCAGGGATACATCCTGGTTCCACTATCAGAGGTCCCTTAGACTGCCCAGGCCTTCTAACTGATGTTCATTCAGGAGGTCTGAGTCGGTCCAATACTGGTTTCCCAGCTATCAGTCTGGGGGTCCATGAGCTCCCCCTGTTCAGGTCAGCTATCTCTGTGGGTTTCTGTAACCTGATCTTGACCCCTTTTCTTATCACTCTCCCTTCTGGGAGTTTGGCTCAGTATTTAGCTGTTGGGGTCTGCTTCTGTTTCCATCAGCTACTAGATGCGGGCTCTATGATGGTATATAATAAGTTAGATATCAATTTTATTATCAGGGAAGGGCATTTAAGGTAGCCTCTCAACTTTTGCTCAGATTGTTAGTGGGGGTCATCTAGAGTCAGTTTTCTCTTCAAACCTATAATGGCTCCCTCTATTATGGTATCTCTCTCTCTTTTTTTTCTTGTATATTCCTCCCCCTATTCAATCTTTCTGGTCTCACATGTTCTCCTCTTACTCCCTTCTCTTTCTCCTAACTCCCTCTGCACTCACTGCCCCCCCTCCCAATATGCTCAAGGGATCTTGTATAAATATCTTAGGTTCCTCCTTGTATCCTAGTTTCTCTAGCAGTGTGAATTATAGGCTGGTGGTCCTTTGCTCTGTCTAAAATCCATATATGAGTGACTACATACCATGTTCCTCTTTTTGGGTTACCTCACTCAGGATGGTTTCTTTAAGTTCCATCCATAGTATATCTTTTTTTTTAAAGCAAGCAAACAATAAAACCTTTGCATTTTGTAAAGATGGAGCAGGGGGAGATTCTTTTTATTAGCGCTTACAGGACAATATAATGTGTTTCATCGTGATATAATGTGTTTCATATTGACTTCCTCCACATTCTCATGTTTTCTATCTCATATGTGGTGCCCTCCCTGTCTCTGTAGGAATGTTCAGCCCTTTCCACTCAACAGTTCCATCCATGCTTGACCTTTGGCCCACCTTATTTCATGCATTCTTGTTTATGCTGGGTTATATTAAGGAGTTCTCAGGTGGCATGCCATTTCTCCTGTAAACACTTCAGTGTCTTCAAGTCACTAGGACTTGGTTTAACAAAACTTTATTACATATTTCAAAGTAGAGCCAGTCTCCATGATGGAGAGGTTGTGGCTTGCTCTTATTAGGATCTACACAGGTCCACATGCTGCATTTGATTACTCAACCCCCCCCTTTTCCCTTCATCCCTCCCTCCCTCCTCCTCTTCTCTGAATCAGAGTCTCACTATATGGCTCTACTTGACCTTGAACTCATCATCTGTGTGCCATCATGCCTTGCTTTTTCCTGCCTTAGAGCTTGGAGAGTCTGGAGAGATGGCTCAGTGGTTAGGAACTCTTGCAGAAGACCTGAGTTTAGGGCCTACCATCTGCAGCAGGTAGCCTATATATAACCTTAGTTCTAGGGTACTTGATGTCCCAGTCTGGCCTCCAGGGGCACCTGTATGCATGTACACAATGTCCACACATAAACACATACATACGCATATAATAATAAAAATTGATATTTTAAAACTTGTAAAATACATATAATATGAAGTTGCCATTTAATCAATTTAAAGTGTACAATTCATTGTAAGTCAATTCCCTACCATCCACTTCCCCAGCAGAAACTGCCTAGGTTCTGGTTTGCTTGCAAGGAAGGTACCTGTTCCTCAGTGTCGGATCCATAGGAAGGCCGGCCCTCCCTGATGCCCTCTTCTGACCTCTCCCCTCTTTGTCGCAGGTGTGTCTTTATGCGGCTGGCCACCATCTGTGTGCTGGTGTTCACACTGGGCTCCAAGATCACATCCTGTGGTGACAACACATGTGACCTCTGTGGCTATAACCAGAAACTCTACCCGGTGAGGCATGGCCCTAACTCCCAGCTTCAAGACCAGTCTGGCCCCATGCTGGGCATAGTCAAGAGCTTGGATATTGAAGTCTATACAGGAGCTTAGGGACAGTGAGATGTGGAGATGACTGCGAAGGCTGGTTTCCTGTGCTGGGAGTGGATCCTTTAGTGTCTTCATGTCTTGATTTCAGTGCTGGGAGACACAAGTGGGACAGGAAATGTACAAGCTGATGATCTTCGACTTCATCATCATCCTGGCCGTGACGCTGTTTGTGGATTTCCCTAGGAAGTAAGTGTGGGAGTCCAGGCCACCCCAGCTCCATGAATGGATGCTCCCAACCCAGCTGTTCTCCACGAGTGCTGGGTGACTACAGTCACTGGGGAACCACTGACATTTGGTGACTCTCAAATGGCCCTAGGCTGTTGACACCATAGTGGCATCAGCCATCACATCTTTAGGTGGTAACCTGGTACCCAAGGTGGAGATGATACCTCCTCCCACAAGGCCTCCCGGTGTTGACTTTCTGTCCTTGATGCAGCCAAGGCCCTGCCAGGGCAGACACACTGGGTGCAGCTTCTGGATGTGGATTTACACCAGCTTCTTGCTGATCATGTAACAATGAACATGTTATTTCTCTCAGTAACAAGACACTGAACTTCTCACCTGAGACCAGGATGATAGTGGGAGCCACCTCAGAGCCTTTCCCTGAGATAATTGACTTAGTTAGGATTTCTATTGCTGTGAAGAGACACCCCGGCCACAGCAACTCTTATGAAGGAAATCATTTAGTTGGGCTCGCTTACAGTTTCATTGGTTCAGTCCATTGTCATCATGGCAGGAGATGGTGGTGCACAGGCAGACACGGCGCTGGTGAGGTAGCTGAGAGTGCTACATCTGGATCCACAGGCAGCAGGAGGAGTCTGTGACATTGGGAGCAGCCTGAGCAAATGAGACCTCAGATCCCACCCCCTCAGTGATGTACTTCCTCCAACAAGGCCACACCTATTTCAACAAAGCCAAATAGTCACTCCCTATGGGGGCCATTTTCTTTCAAACTATCATAATAATACAGACCAAAACAGGGAGAACACCCACGGCAGAGCTCAACATTGTGTGATCATCACCGCTGTGACCCTCACCACTGTTGTCATTGTTCTTCCAGGAGTCTTAAGAGAATCTCTGTCTGCTCACCACACAGTTCAGGAAGGCACCCATGGTGTGATGATGCAGGCCTGTCAATCTAGCACTCAGGAGGTTGAGGCAGGAGCATGCTGAGTTCTAGACCAGCCTGGGAAACTTGAGCAGATGATTCAGATGTGGAATTATCTAGATGTCCAGTCTGGAATTAGCTAGAAGTTCAGTGAACCCTAAAATCAGATGTTTGAACAGCAAATGTAGGGGCCAGCAAGATGTCTCAGAGGGTAAAGGTACTGGTCTGGTCACCCACCCTCACCACCTGAGGTTCCTCACTGGGACCCACATTGTGGAAAGAGAGAAATGACTTCCACAAGTTGCTCTCTGGTTTCTACACATGTGCTACTGCACGTCTGCACTCATATACATACATACATACATACATACATACATACATACATACATACACACACACACACACACACACACACACACACACACACACATATGAAGTTTCTTTTTAATAAAAAAAGAAACATTAGGCCGGGGATATGATTCATTTGGTCAGTAAAGCACTTGCCATACAAACATGAGGACCTGAATTCATATCGCCAGCACTTATGTAAAAGCCTGGAGTGGCAGCTTGTGCCTGTAATCCCAGCATTGGAGATGGGACGATTACAGGGGCTCAATGGCCAGCCACTTCAGCCCAGTCAGTAAGCCCTGGGCTCAGAGAGAGAGCCTGCCTAAAAACATAAGGTAGAACACATCTGAGGAAGACATCTGATGTCAGTCTTGGCCTCTGCAGGCACATTCTACACCTGCATGCACAAACATGTATACACTTATACATACAGCACACACATTTGAACTTGCCATGGAAATGACATTGATTGGTGGGTATGGTTCTATAGCTTTAGGGGCACTTGTAGACTCAGGTAAGAATATGTCTAGTTTGTTTCCAGGCTCCTGGTGACCTACTGTGCATCCTCGAAGCTGATCCAGTGCTGGGGGCAGCAGGAGTTTGCCATCCCGGACAACGTCTTGGGCATCGTGTACGGGCAGACCATCTGCTGGATCGGAGCCTTCTTCTCCCCACTCCTCCCCGCAATCGCCACCTTGAAATTTGTTATCATCTTTTATGTGAAAGAGGTAGGAAAGGGGATGGGGCTCACACCCTGCACACTCTTCCTGTTGTTTTGCTATTGCAATGCTGTGGACAGGAATGCAGTGCCTAGCATGCCAGGCCAGTGGTATAGCACTGAGCTATGTCCCCAGCCCCATCTGAGGCACCCACATGTTTGAAGGCCATTCCTTAGCCCTTGAGGCACATCGTAATTTCATGTCCCTCAAACCCAGGGCCTCATGCAACACCTCCTCCTTAATATATGTTTATTCTGGGAAAAGACTTCCAGCAACTGATCATCTCTTAGATGTGTATCTCTAACTAGCTCAAATCCCTGATCTTCCTGCCTTGACCTCCCAAGTGCTGGGCTTATGGGTCATTTTTATTGTTGTTGTTGTTTGGTTTGTCAACTTTCTCAAGCACATTGAGAATTGCTTTCTTGCTATGACATAAGTGTAGTTTTTATATATGATTGACTGACTGACTGAGCTGAGTCTCCGCTAGGAATCCAACAATAGTGGTGTGTTTCAGCGACATTTAGCCAAGGGTTTGTTGATTTGTTTTGTAATGTTGGAGTCGATGCATAGCTTTTCAGGTCTTGGTGACTGGCGCAGCTCATGCTCCCCACACATTGTGGCAGTATCAGATGCTACATGGGTGAAGTCGCCCTGCAGGTGACTGATGACTTGCCTGGATTTACTTATTTGTTCATTATTATAAAGCAATCCATGCTCATAATTTTTTAAATGAAGATAGAGATTGTTTTTAAGATTTCTTTTTATTAATTATAATTCTCTCTCTCTCTCTCTCTCTCTCTCTCTCTCTCTCTCTCTCTCTCTCTCTCTCTCTCTGTGTGTGTGTGTGTGTGTGTGTACACTTGTGCACAGCACACACATGCCTGGAGGACAGAGATGCTAGGTTCTCAGATCAGTTACAGGGAATTGTGAGCTAGATGCTGGAAACTAACTCTGGTCCTCTGTAAGAACAATACATGCTCTTAGCTACTGAGCCATCTCACCAGCCCCCATACTCATTAAACAATAAAACAAGCATATAAACAATAACCACCACCCTTCTGCTGTATTCTTTGTTATTAAACCTAAGATTTATTTTTAATTAGTTCATTTTTTATTTTTTAGTGCTGGCACTTGAACACAGAACTTTGAGCATGTTAGGCAAGTACCATGCCATTCACCTGCATGCCCACCCCAAGTCTAAAATGTATTGATTACCTAACAATTAAAAAATGGAAATAATAGCATCCATAATGGTGATGGTGACAACAGTGGACAATAATGCTATTATCCTGTGCCCCTCAGTGTCCCCACTTCCTGTCTGTGGTGCTTACCTCCAGCCCTGGAATAGACACTATTTTTTTTTTTTTTTTTTTTTTATGAAGGAGAATGCTGATGTGCAGAAGACCAACTGGTCCCAGTGTGAGCATGTTCCCCAAGTGTTAGAGCCTGGTTGTAGCTTACTGCCACTGAGTATGACTGCCCATCTTGTGAGTAGGACCTTGCTTTGGGCCAGACCTTATTCTGGTTGCCTTGGCCTTTGGCTGGTGTCCTCATGTCATTTGGAAACATCATTAAGCTGATGTCATCAGAAGAGACAGGATTGTGGACATATTCCCAGGAAAATACTGGTTGGCTAGAGAGTTCCCATGTGCAGTGTAATGAAGTGGAATGGGTCTCTGGCCTCTTGTGGGACACAGGCTCCAGGCCCACCCCACTGGCTGAGTATCCCCTAGAACTAAGCTCACAAGTTGTTCTGGTTCCTATGGAATTCAGACAAGTTTCATGTCCTACCCAGAAATGCAGGTGTTTTGTTTGTTTGTCTTATTGGAGATAGTATGCCTTTATTTTTCTTTCTCTCCTTTTCTACTTAGTATTTCCTTCAAGTCTTTACCCCTCAGTGTAAATATTAATTTTTAACACATAGGAAAGATTATGTTCTTGTAAATAGTTCAAGAAAAATGTCTTCCTTAGTTGGCATAGATCACTGTAGATTCACTTATGCATATTTAAGTCTTTGAATAATTAAACTTTAATACGTTTGTGCTTGAAGTGTAACATTTTCCATCCACTGCATGGCATGTAACAGGCTCTCGTCCTTACATCTTTCAGATACACTTTAAGGAGTCCCCACTGTTAGCTTTCAACACTGCTGGACTGTTCCCTCTAGTTAACAGTTGTAGTGTCACTGTGTTTTGGTCCATTCTTATTATAATGTCATCAGCATTTCCCCAGCTGGAATCTGTGCTGAGCATTCTTCTTTTTTATCTGTACGATACTGTGCCCTGGCAGGGCTAGACACTCCCTAGTTGTACTATAGTGTGGGACTCTACTACTCGGGACTCTTACTTATTTTCCTTTCTCTTTTGTTCCATAGTTGAGTCTTCTTTACACGTGCAGACCCTCCCCAAGGCAGTTCAGAGCATCCAATTCTAACTTCTTCTTCCTGCTGGTGTTGCTCATTGGGCTGTGTTTAGCAATAATACCGCTAACAATCAGCATGTCTCGGTAAGTATGTCTTCATTTTCTAAATTGTTTCTTTCTTTTTTGACTCCTATCTCTTTATGGTCAAGAACTTGTAACATTCTTCATGGGCTTTTCTAGAGCCCACAGAAGTCCCTACTGGCTTCTCCAGACCTACCTTTTTTGGTTTTCCTTTGTTTTGTTTGGTCTTGCTACTTTTAACCTCAGTGCTAGGTAACAGGCAGAAGACAGGTAGGGGAATGGAGACAGACAGCTCCCAGGGACTCCCTGCCAGCCAGACTGGTCAAAAGGGCAAGCCCCAGGCCCAGTGTGCACTAAGAAGACCAGCTTTAAATAAGGGAGACACTGATGTTAACTTCTGCCTCCAGGAAAAGACAGGCACACACGTGTGCACGAGAACACACATGCATATGTGTGCATGTGCATTTGTATACACACACACACAGAGAGAGAGAGAGGAGAGAGAGAGAGAGAGAGAACACTGCTAATTTCCTCCTGCTAGTTTTCAAATGTCCCAGTTATCCCAACACAGTCTTCAAAGGTTTATTTTAAAGCAGCAGTCATTCCCACGTCCCCCACTGTGCTCAGCTGTCAAGTCTTTGCAGTCATCTTTGATTCCTTAAGGAGTCTTGGCCATTTTCTCTGCTTTCAGATTAAAAGGCTGTGGAATACATATCTGTCCAGTATGTTCCTTCTGTGACACCAAGCTTACATTTCTGCCTTGTGTGTCCTACAAATTGAAAGTTAGACCTAGAGACCTGATGGAATCTCAGGGTCAGCATTTTCAAACACAATACTCCAGACACTTGTGGAATTGGAAGCTCCCTGCAGGCTATTGTAAATAAATACTCTGGCCATGCAGCAGCAGACCTCTCAGGCTGGGCTGCATTCCCTCCCTCTCTGTCCTGGCAGCATCCCTTCCTCCAAAGCCTGTGGGCCGTTCACCAACTTCAACACCACCTGGGAGGTTATACCCCTGACTGTGAGCACCTTCCCCAGCTCGCTGCAGACCCTCATCCATGGTGTCACATCGGAAGCCTTCGCAGTGCCTTTCTTCATGATCATCTGGTGAGTGACAGCCACACCAGACCAGTGTGTCTCCTCTCACTTGGGGAATGGAGGATATATGTTTGGATGCTTTTCTGTTACGGTTAAAAAAAAAAAAATACCAGCAGAATCAATTTAGAAGAACTTTATCTCGGCTCAGGGTTTCAGATCCTCTGTTGCATGGTCACTTGGCCCTGTTGCCTTTGGGCCTGTAGTGGCCTAGTGTAGCATGGTGGGGGAAAGGAACCTCCAAGACCAAGTTCTCAGAGGAGATTTATTTGTCCCAGAGTAACAAAGGGCAGGGATAAGGGACAAAGACAGGAGATAGAAGATGAGGGAGAAGGGGAAGAGGAAGAAGGCACAAAGGATGGTCTCTGGATAGAGAGGAGACAGACATGGTCCATAGGAAAATGGTGGAAAACCCTGTGTTAGGATAAGGTGTTTAATGTTTATTGTTTCCTTCTTATTTATCCTTTGTGTCTTTCACATCATACATCTCCATCCCATTCATTCCCCCATACCTTTGTATTCACCCTCTGCCCTTGTAGCCCCCCCCAGTAAAATGTAAAGAGTAGAGAAAAAAAGAGAAGAAAAAAAAATCAATCTGGCCATGGAAGCTGTAGTGTGACATAGTGAGTCACACCGTGAACCCTTTTGTCCTTATGCCTTTACTTGTATGTGTTCATTGCAGAGTCATTGGTCTAGTTAGGGGCCTCTGGTTTCTGCTACACTATCGATGCTGGGCCCTCACTGGAACTCCTCTTGGTTATAATGCTTTTTCCCTGTGTTGTGGAGATCCTGCAGCTTTGGGTCTTCAGGACAGGTCCCTTCACATGTTCCAGCAGATCACAGATGGGGTGGATATTGGGGTGGACCAACCCATAACCCTGGTTCTGGGCCTGGGTAGTTGCAGGGCTGGTCAGCCCACTAGCTCTCCCCTGTCCTCACCACCTGCGCGAGCTCTTCTGCATTGCCCTGGGTAGTTCACCCTTTGCAGCAATGAGCAAAGGGTGCAGCCAGTTCTGCTTTCACGTCCTCAGGGTTGGGTCTCCCACGCCTACACCTTCAGAGTCAGCTCTACTGTGTTGCTCAGGCATGGAGTAGGGGCCACACTCCCCAGTGCCGCAGCCGATGAGGGTAGGGCTAGCCCACTCTTACGACCCCAGGACTAGCTTTCTCACCTGCCTCAGGTTTTGATGGGGGGGGCATCCCTGTCCCACCCATGCTGCCATATGACAGGTGAGTAATGGGGACTGTTCTCCCATGCTCATAGCTTCAGGGCTGGCTCACTCACACCTCTGCCAATGGAATTGGCTCTGTTGTGCTGCCCACATGAGGTGGGCATGTTAATTAGGTGAGCCAAAGGGGGCTTTTGACTGCTGGATTTTAATACTTTGATAACTGGACCTTGGTAGTCAGCCTTAGGAGGAGGAAGTGGCCTACTAAAGGAATAGACCTTGGTGGCTAGCTTTCAGGACGAAATCTAACAGCTTGTAGCATGGCAGAGGGGATGGGAGAGAAGGGCAAGGCGTGCCAGAGTCACGTTCACCATCTCCAGCTGGCCAGAGTTCCTTCAGTGGGAGCTCCTGGTACAGGAAGCCTGTCTACCTCATGTCCACTGGGAGGCAAAGAAAGAGGAAAGGATGTGGATTTCAATATCCCCTTCAAGGACACACCCCAGTGACCTACCTTCCTCTTGATAGACCCCCATCTCCTAACAGCACCACCTGCTGGGAGCCACACTTTTAGCATATGGGACTTTGGGAATGCCACAAACTGTCCCATGCTAGGCTTGACAAGTCACCTAGCTTCTCTGAGCCTCATTTTCCAGTTTTAAAATGACATAATAACATTCACTTTTTCAGTGAATATTCAGGGAATATTGACCATACTCAGGAAGTTTACACACTTAAGACCTGAGCCCCATGTGCCTGCTTATAAAAGCACAACAAACATGACTTATTCCTAACATCACTGATGGTTTGCCTAAATCTTACCACACTGTGAAAAGAAGATGATGGGTCAGTGGGAAACAGAAAAGCACTAGAGAATTGCTTGCACTGGAACCCTGCCTCTGCCATGTCTCAGCTACAATTAACTGAAACTAACTGTACCTTTCACACCTTAACTCTTATCCCATGACATGATTACTCCAGTAAAACCCACTATAGGAAGTAGCTTAAAAAAAAAAAGCTCCTGAAAGGGGAATCCTATTCCATGCTGAGATTAGTAAAATGACTTAGAGATGCCCAGCCAACTGGCCTGGACTTCACAAGAAGCTGTGTCCCAGCCACAGTGGGTTAATAGTTAACCCTGCACCCCTGGTGGTAGACATCTGCTCTGCCTTTACTGTCTGTAGAGGCCTGTGGCTTGAAGAGACTTGTAGGACCTCTACATCTCCTGGTAACTGGCTGGGATGCTCACTGACACCCTTAACTGACTTTCTGGACTTTGTCATTCCAAATATCAGGGCAGGAGCATTAGTAACTTTATAATTAGCACTGGCTAATTACACAGGATCCCTTATGACTGACTGTCTTGTCTTGCAGCCTTGTCATGTTCTACTTCATTGCATTGGCTGGAGCACACAAGCGAGTGGTTGTCCAGCTCCGAGAGCAGCTGTCCCTGGTAAGAAAGCACTGACCCAGAGGTCAAGGCTAGGGACATCAAACTAGGCACAGGCCTATAATCCTAACACTCAGGAGGCTGGGACACGAAGGTTGCAAGTTTCACATATGCCTGGTCTACATAGTGAGTTCTATACCAGCTAGACCTGGTTTCAGTTCAAAGAAAGGGGGGAAATGAAAGAGCCCTCTCTGGTTTCATTCACTCACTCACTTGGTTTATCCAGTACTACGCCAGGGAGACAAAAGCACTAAAGAGTTAGAGGTGATATGTTTGGAATGGGGAGATAGTGGAATGTGTAAGTTGCTACTGCACAACCATGAGGACCGGAGCTCAACCCCAGGGTCCATGTGAAAGGCAGGCACCACGGCCTGCATTTGTAGTCCCAGGGCTGGGGAAGCAAAATCAGGTGCATCTGTTGGCCGACTGGCCAAGAAGCCTGTCCTACAGGCAAGTTGCTGGTCTAATTAAGAAACTTTGTCTCAAAAAAAAAAAAAAAAAAAAAAAAAGTGGTGGACAGGGAGCTGTAACAGTGGCTCAGTGGTTAAGAGCACTTGCTCTTGCAGAGGACCCGGGTTCAATTCTTAGCACCCATATGGTGGCTTCCAGTCATCCATAATTCCAGTTCCAGGGGATCTGACACCCTCCTTTGACACTCTGCAGGCACCAGGTATGCACAGGTTGCACATACGTACATTCAGGAAAAACACCAGCACATAAAATCACATAAAATAAACATCTAAAAAGAATTTTAAGGACAAATACTACTCCCACCTCCCCAACCCTACCTGAGAAATGGTACCTGAAGTTGACTTCTGGCTGCTACATGAATGTCCACACAGGCACACATATGTTCCCTCACCCCCATGTTCACATCTCAAGGGCACATACACACAATGACATGAATTCTGAAAGCCAATTTCTGTGGAGATCATAAAAGCTAGGTATGTGGGGTGATGGAAGGCCAAGGCTACTTCAGCTAGTGGATGTGGAAGGTCTGTTGAAGGAAGGGTGAGATGGGAATGATGGCAGTAGCCAGTTATTAGAGGTCCTTAGTGGGGTGGAAGGACCTAGTGTGGGAATAAGCCAGGCCCTTTGAGGAGACAAGAGAATGAGGGGTGTGTGGCTGGAGGGCTATGATGGATGGAGGTGCCAAGATGCTTTTTTGACATTAGGTAGAGGTCATTGCATTGCCTGGCAAATCTGATGGGAGGCTTGGATTTTATTGAGTATTTGGACTAAACTGTCTATCTGAGACTGGATCTTTGTAGCCCAGGCTGGTCCCAAACTCAATATGTAGTCAAGGATGACCTTGAACTTTTGATCTATCTACATCCATGTCCTAAGGGTTGGGGTTATAGGCATGGACTCCACCACACCCAATTTATGTAATGCTTGGGGTGGAACCCAGGGCTGTGTGCATGCCAGGCACTCAGACCCCATGTACATTTCTAGAAGATCTCTATTATGTGCACAAGGGGCTGTGGTGAGGACTCCAGTGAGAGAGACAGGCCAGATTGAAAATCACTGTGGCAATCCAATGGCTGGAATTCCTTATCTAGAGCCTGGTAGAGATTCATTTGATAGAAGTAGCTTCATACATTTCTAAACATATGAGATGGACTTGGAATCTGCTTCTCTTTTTCAGGAGAGTCGTGACAAGCGTTATCTTATCCAGAAACTAACAGAAGCTCAAAGGGATGTACGAAGCCAGCAGGCTTGAGCATGAAGATGCTGACTGCAACTTCTCGGCCCCTGACTCTGAAGACCCTACAAAGTCCATCTGGGCTTTGAATGGAAATGTTAAAATGTATCTTTCCAGACTCAGAGCTTTAAGTGACTTAGCCCACCAGGATGACACCTGGAGAGAGGTGGCTCGCTGAGGATTCCACCAAACCACTAACTTCTCAAGTTGCTCAGGCTTTATAATTGAAATCAGAGAGGAAGATTGTTATTTATTTTTTGTTTAAACTTTTGTAGTATTTAAAGGTTTGTGTGTGTTGTTTTCACAGTAAAACTGAATTTCCCTCGCTTTGGAAGTCTTTCCAGGCCAAGCGAGTGCTCTCTCAAATGCAACAAATGACTTAAAATTAAACCTGACTTATTTTTTCAAGGGAACATGCATTTTCAGGTGCTAAAGGCTTGGGATAGCTGATAAGAATGTGGAGAGACCATCATGGTAGCCCCTGCCTTATGCTTGGACCACACTTGAATTTCTGCCCTTGTCAGTGTCAGCCCTTGAGCAGGGGATTGGGGCAGGTTGCAGCCCCCAGCTCCTCAGCTTTCTGCAGCCTTGTTCACTCCTCAAGGGAAAGTGACCTTAGCTGACTGGTTAGCCACCGGCCTTTTGTTTCCACCTGGCCCCAAGTTCTAAGAATTGAAGAAGGGTAAAACCTTGTAAGGACGACAGACAATTCCTCTGTTTTCCAAATGGCATTACTCTTCCTTGAAGAGCTCTTCATTCCTGAAGGGCACCAAATGTTTCAGAGCCAGGCTACAATGTGCTGTTTGGTATTGAAGCTGTGAGTAAGGCTCCAGGGTTATATGTGTGATTTCAGATGTAGATCCGTGGCCTAGCCTATTCGTAATAACAGCCCATAATACACAGTTTGGGTTCTGATTGCTTAAATACACATTTCAAAGGGCTAGGTTTTGTTTGCCTGCACTTAAAACTTTGGATGTGTGTATCTTTGTTTTTATAAAACATTACAAAAGCAGTATCTCTTGAGATCCTCACTACAGTAAAAACCGTATTTAATAAATACCTTGTTATATGCCCTCCCCAAAGCTGACCCTTTCAATGTCTAGTTTGATCTGCTTTCACTTTAAAGTTTTTGTCAGAGTGCTGCAGTCCTGTGACAGACAGTTTGTCTTCTATTTTTCACTGGCTCCTAACCTTTGCTGGCATTTAAAATTAGATTTATCTTTTAGAAAGCTGCCAAGAAGGATTTCTCTTCTCCCACCACTAACTTGTTTCTTAAAAATGATTGGCTTCTTGCTCTGGTAGCAAAGCAAACTTGGCTAACACATCTGTATGTGCATAAAGGGTCGTGTGTGTGTGTGTGTGTGTGTGTGTGTGTGTGTGTGTGTGTGTGTGTGTGTGTGTTAACTCATGTTCAAGCCCAACACAATAATTCCTTTGATCATCTTCCATATGGTTATATTAACATGGGATTTTTATACCTGTGCATTTCCTAATCTTTTTTGTGTTTGAAGATCTAATAGTTTTTAAACCTAACAACAGGAATTTTGAATAAACCAAAGTTCATTCCATCTTCTTTTATAAATTCTAATTGTTTGCCTTTTTGCCTAGTGCCTTCATATAATATTCTTGACACTCACCATGCCCCTGAAGATTATCTACTTTCCTGGTGGATAAAATGATATATCTCTGTTATAAGACAGATACCAAAATATGCCAACTAGTATGTTAGTTTTAGTTAATGCTGCTAATGTGCATACCTCTTACTTGAATGTTTTGATAACTTTAATAACCATGTGATGTCGGTATAGTTTTTAAAGTGTGGTTCTAACAGGCATGTTAAACTACTGATTACACAGTGTCTTGGAAGTTTTAAAGTGTGATTTGTGTACTTGACTCACAGAAGCTCCTCATCAAGAATCAGGTATGAGTTTTATCACTTCTTGGTTTTCCTGAAGCCAAAGAAAAGCATGTCTGTGAGTTTTAAATTTCAAAAAACAAAGATATTTTAGGCATTTTATATCTTAACACCATAGAAAAGTACTGTTAGTGTTTTTTGTTCTTTAAAGATATAATAAATACTGAAGTAGATATATGTGTTGAGTATGTGTTGTGAATACATATTTCTGAAATTCTCCTTAATAATACCTTGAAGTCCTGTGCAAATAGCTACATTCTTCTTTTTAATGGCCATATTGCATTCCACAGCAGCAATACACATTTCCTGTAATCATGTAACCACTAATGGTTACCTGAAGTGAGTTTTTGTCATTCTTCCCCTATACAAACCCTGGAAGACTGAACTGTAAAAGCCTCTGAAAACATTTTCATTTTGCCCTCTTCTGTAGGATCTTGTTAGTTCTTTTCTCTCTCTCCTCCCATCCTTCCTTCCCTCCTTCCCTCCTTCCTTCCTTCCTTCCTTCCTTCCTTCCTTCCTTCCTTCCTTCCTTCCGTCCGTCCAGCACGAACTCTTAAGTTTGCAAGTCAGACTCACAGCTAAAAAATCTGACCGGCAGCTAGCCACTTATGCTAAGTATTTGGAAACAAAATAATTCATTTTTTTTTTCCAGGGTGGCACAAGGGTTGACTCTGTGAGAACTTCTGACACATCTTTACTCTGTAGTGTGTGACTTTCCCCGAAGCCTGACCAGTGAGAAGTACTGGAATCATGGAATGTACCCTTTGCTGTGTGACTGTGAACAAATGCCTTCCTTTCTGTGTCAGTTCCCTTACATTTAAGACATTAAAATAAGACAAATTGCTTTTATATTTTAGAATTTGATTAGGGAAGCACATACTCTTTGTTCCCTTTTGGAAACATAAAAGTACTTATCATAAAAAGTTTGAAAACTATAGAGAAAAAATTTAAATTACTCATAAGTACACAACTGGGTTTTTGTTTGTTTGTTTTTTAAATGAGGAACAGAGGGACCAACAGGCTGAGGCAGGTAGACTGCAAAGACTTCAAGGCCAGCCTGGACTACATAGCAAGTTCCAAGACACCTGGATACAGGGTGAGACTCTGGTCTCATAACCAAAATAAAATAAAATAAAGCACAGATGGAGGGAGAGAAGGAGGAAAGAAATTATAGTATTTTCATTTTTTCCACCTAAATGTTTTACCATTTTATCCAAATTTGTTTCACAGTGAGTTCTGGTGGTATTTTGTTGATGGTAACACTGTATTTTTTTAAATGTGTATTTGTATGTGTATGCCCTGTGTGTAGGTGCCTGCACAGTCCAGAGGACAGTGGCAGCTGTTAGCCTCCTGGAGTGGGTGCTGGGAACCAAACCCACGTCCTGCAAGACCAGGAAGCACTCTTAACTCCAGAGCCATGTCTCTGCTTCAATTTTTAACATTTTACTTTCAAAAATTTTTCAATAATAACTAGGACATCATACATCTCAACATTTTTTCCCTCTTTAGGACAGATCTAGAAGTGCAATACATGGCAAAGTTTTCCAACACTTCAAAGTTTTCTAACACAGCTTCACTGCCAGTAATGATGAGTACTTGGATTCATCTTAATTTTAAGTTACTGTAGTATACTAATTTAAACACTATAGTCATATAGACTAGCTTAGTAGCTTCAATTTTACAGTAGCTATGCATCAAATATATAACAAATAAGGGTGCAAACCAAAGCTCCCTTAAAGCCACAGCCTCTGACGTCACCTATGACAACTGATGTATATCCTTATAGGCATTTTTTGTCTTCATATACATAACTTACTTGAAAATGTAGACCCTAGCTGTCATATTAATAGATACCCATTTTAAAAAGGTTTACTGTTGCTAAATGTTCCTTCCCTCAACACACAGCCATCTTCATTACTAATATGCACCAATACACACGGCCAGGAATAATCCAGAAAAATATGAAGAACAATGTATGAAACAAAACTCAATACGAAAATTGAGAAGGGACGGGGAATACCGTGAAATGAACTGTCAGGCCCACAATTACACCAAACACTGGAGTGTTTTAGCAGGTAATTTCTACTGATTTGTAGGTATAGAGAGACTGCAAATAGAGAAAAATAATATCCGTGAAGTGGGGGGGAAAAAGGCCCACCAGTGACCTAGGGGTCGCACCTGGGTTGCCTCTCCAGGGAAACTCTGCGTCCTCAACCTTAAAAGCAGCCAGGGTCCCTTTATGAAGTCCAAACGACCGACAGGGAGTACACCCAATAAGAGTTCTTGTGTCGGTCATTTCCAGCCAATTGGGTGGGATCCAGGTCTAGGGCGTTTCCTCTGGCTCCTGCCCGCCGCACCTATGCGTCATCACCCTGAGCCGACAGCACGATTGGCCAGGGCGATCGGGCCGTGGTTGCATTGTTACCGGCGATGAGCGGCGCGAGGGCGATAGCGGCTGCTTCCCTGCGGCGCCTGCGCACTGGCGTCCGGAGACCTTTCTCAGGTACCGGCCGCTCGCGGTCGTGATCCGGCGCAGGGTACCATGCCGGGGAATATGTGAAGGGAGGTCACGGGTATCACGGGGGAGACGTTCATTGCGTCACAAGAGCGCGACGTGGGGTGGGGTTTGTAGGACACGTCGAGGTGATTGACAGGAACAGGTGGACTATCGCTGGATGCGCTGGGGGACTGAGTGATTACCAGCCTGTGGCGTGACGTCAGTGCAGAGTTGGAATTTGAGTGTCCTGCAGTATTATTGTAGTCTCCACTGGGGCTTCCTGGAGCAAAGTAGCCTTCCGTCGGCAGCATTAACCTGTTAGAAATGGGTCATGCTCATTATCTACTTGGGTTATGTTTTTCTTTTTTAGATTTTTTAAAATTATGAGTGTGTGCGCGCGAGTGTGTGCGCAAAGTCAAGTACCAGAGGAGCTAGAAGCGGGATTTGAATCTGGAACTAAAATAACCAGCGCTTTGTGAGCCCCTGTATGTTGGTGCTGGAAATTTAACTCAGCAAATGCAGCACTCACTCCTTAACTGCTGATCCCTTTTTCCAACCTTGGTGTCAGTATTTTTATCAAGCTCCTTATGGGACTGTTTGCATTGCAAAATATGAGAAACATTACATTTGGAATAGAGAGACATAGATCTGGATTCAGGTCTGAATCATGTATCATCTGGACTGCCCCTGAAAATTGTGAGGTCATTTTCTCAAAACTAAATCTTCAGGCATTAGATCTCTGTTTTGCCTGATGGCAATACTGTTTGCATTTTTTTTTTATTTTATTTTATTTTATTGAGACAGGGTTTCTCTGTGTAGCTTTGGAGCCTGTCCTATAATTCTCTCTGTAAACCAGGCTGGTCTTGAACTCAAGGAGATTCACCTGCTTCTGCCTCCCAAGTGCTGGGATTAAAGGCGCACACCACCATTACTTGGCCTGTTTGCAATTTTGAGATGTGTTTTGTATAATTATGACCTATTAAGTAATTCCATTGAAACCATGCCATTATGGTAAACAGTCAGTATTGCTTGTCTCCAAATGGATGAATAATCACACACGCACACACCATCATCATCATGATAACAAGATATGAAATTTCATTAGCTATGTTATATGTGCCTACCAAGGCTTGACCCCCAAGACTGTTTTTCCTCCTGAAAAAGAAGAGTGCTTAGCAAGTGTTTGGGTATTATTTAAGACATGTGAGCTATAAATGGTGATGTCTTCCTTGATGATAAATGGATTAGAAAAGACTTAAGAACCTCTTAGTATGTTACTTATTATTTCATAAGCCACTTAAAATCTTCCAGGTATCACTTTTGGAACAGCACATTTGAGAGCTTATAGCACTGGGCTTTTGTTTTATTTTAAAGTGGCTATCAAGGCAGTCAGGACTCAGGGATATGAATTTTAAGGCTTGTTAACCCAGTGTGTAGGTAACAATAAGAATCACTTGACTGGGCAGTGGTGGCACACGCTTTTAATCCCAGCACTTGGGAGGCAGAGGCAGGTGGATCTCCATGAGTTCGAGGCCAGCCTGGTCTACGGAGTGAGTTTTCAAGACAGCTAAGGCTACATAGAAACCCAGTCTTGAAAAGCAAAACAAATCAAACAAACAAGAACTGTTTGTTTTCATTTATGAAGCCACTTGGCTTCCTTTGTCTCATCTAGCCTCATGATAATAAAAAATCTTAAGTGTGTTTCTCCTTTAGAAAGAAAATAGCCTTGCTGTTAGGTAGGTTTTTGTTTTGGCTTTGAGACAGTGTCTCACTCTGTAGCTCTGGCTGACCTGGAACTGGCTGCTTCACAGGCCCTCCTCAAATTCACAGAGCTTTGCCTGCCTCTGCCTCCTGATGCTGGAATTGATTGGGGATTTTATAGATGAGAAATACCTGTATGGATTTGGTTAGATAAAAGGACAAACACAACCTTTATGATCCTCTTTGCCATTATCAAGTGCCTGAATCTAGATGAGCTGTGGGATTTGGGGAGCGGTGCAGTGCATTCTCAGTAAAACCACAGTCCTGTTCATCATACCTCAAAAGCCAGCCACATGAACTTGGCCCACCTGCTCAGCTCCTTGCTATTTCTCAGTGCCTTTTTAAAAGGGTTGCCTCTCTCTTTGCTAACAAGTAAGAGAACACAGGCAAACAAGATTTTGTTGAGAAGAAGAACTGGCTCATCAGTTCTGTCTCCAGACCCTACTGTGTCCAGTGAGACAAGCTGGCTAGAAGCATGGGCCTTTGAACTTGAACACAGAAACACAGCAAGTCACTTTGGTTGTGTCCCATTGTTCTCCCATAAAACATAGGCCACAGCCCATTGAGACCCACTTTCTGAAGACAGTCAGGAGTGGTGCCTTGCACCTGGCAGAAGACCGTGGGGTTCCGGGTCTGCTTCCTGGACTCTGTTCAGTTTCTAGAGTCAGTGTGCTGAGAGAGGCAGAGCATGTCATGCTCAGTAGACCAAAGCTCAGTAGACCAAAGCTAGTTGTGCTCCTGCAGAGGTCATCCTCCTTTGCACACAGTGTATTGTTTATCCCAGGACTACAGAGATAGCTCTGTGGTAGACTCTTTTCCCCTGGGCATCAAGCCCTGGCCTTGATCTCTAGCCCCATAATAAAAGTACAACATTTAAAATTCTACTTGATAGCAAAGTTCATGTTCAGGACTCTGACTCATACATGCCAGACTCACCGTGGCCTTGTATCTAAAGACCTTAGACCTTCTTAATGAAAGAGCCAAAGATGTGTCCCAGATGAACCTTTTCACCTGCTCTCTACCTGTTGGGGTTAGCCAAGGTGAAAAGTATGTTCCAAAGACCTGGTAGTCACAGGACATGAAGAGCCTATGACACGACCTAGGCTGCAGCTAGAGTGACAAGCCAGAGGACCTGTGGTTTCTGTGGAACCTGTGAACACACCTTACTACAAAGTCGTTTCTCAGGGGTGAACATCTGAGATCCTCTCATCTAGGGCTTGAAGAGTATAGAGGAAGTGTTTGCCATTCGGGTTCCTCAAAAGAATTTACATTTAAAGAGGTGTTTAGTTTGTGAGGTCAAACCTAAGCTGTCAGGCTGGGTCTCAAGTCACTTGTCCATGGAACAGGTGTATTGAAAGAACTTCTAAGTCCCAACCTGGGCTGCCAGATGTTGCACCTGGAGCTTTTTCAGACTATCAGCAAGGACCTTCTTCCCAGGGAGACTGGGGAAGAGCATCATGGCTTTTGATGTGCTCCATGGGCTTTTGCTGTAGAGCTTGGGAGGGGAGAGCCTTTCCCAAAGCAGCTGTCACATGAACTGCCTGGTGAGGACAGGCATCAACCTTTCCAGGTGACCATATGTGTAAAGTGAAGCCAGGAACCCCAATCTTTAGGTAAAATCTTTTGGGTTTGAGCATCACAGATGACAAAGAATGCATTGATGGACATGTCAGGCCATCAGAGCTTGTTTATGGCCTTGGTTTGACATGTCTTTCATTCTGTCTGCAAAAGGAGACAAGGGATGGTTTGGCGCATAAAGGTGCTTGATGCCAAGCATAAAGGCCTGAGTTCTGTCCCTGGGGCCCACATGGAAGAGGGAGAGAACTGATCCCTACAAGTTGTCCTCTGACTGCCATGAGCACATCACACACACACACACACACACACACACACACACACACACACACACACACTACACACACACACACACACACTCACACACACACAGAGGGGGGGTAATTATTTTAGACTAAAAAATATTATCAATATTCTGTATGGATAATGAATGACTGTTACTTGCATTTTCATTGCAGCCTATGGAAGAGGCATTGTCAGGTTTCACAGTTCAAGAATGACCTTAGACAATATTAACCGGGCAGCTGTGGATCGAATAATCCGGGTGGATCATGCTGGTGAATATGGAGCAAACCGCATCTATGCGGGGCAGATGGCTGTGTTGGGCCGGTCCAGTGTTGGCCCCGTCATTCAGGTGGGTTCTTCTCTAAGTCTCAACCTGATCTATTGTACAGGCAATGTCTCTGAAGCCTGTAGTAATCACTCGCCTGTCTGTCCTAAAGGAAGGTGCAGGGAAACAAAGAGCGCATGTTCTGTTTATGTAAAAGCACAGATGTAAATTGACTATGGCTTGGTGTGGTGTTGCATGCTTTTAGTCCCAGCACTTGGGAGGTAGAAGCAACTAGCAGCTCTCTGTGAGTTTGAGGCCAGCCTGATCTGCGAAGGAAGTCTCAGGTCAGAAAGAAAGAATGGGTAGAGAAGAAATGTAAAAGAGAGAAAGAAATTGAGTGCGTTTGTGGTGTGAATATTTTGTGGCATCAAAGGTTGAAAATCCCTTCACTGGGGGAATGTTCAACGTGCCAGGTTATTGTCGGCTTGTCTTAGTACAGAGTGCCAGAGATAGGGGTTTACAGTCCCAAAGATCCAGGTTTCCTTTCCAGCTCTCTTACCTTTTACAACCTTGAAGAGATCACATAGCCTTTAGGTTTCCATTTCCTTGTATGCAAATTAGCCTGGTGAAACTCCTAGCTCATTAGGTTTGGTTTGGGAATAAACAAGCTCATATAGAACTATTGCCACCATGCCTAGCATGTGATAGCATAGCATGTTGTTCCTTCAGATTCCCCACAGACATCCCAGTCCCCGGAACTCATTCCATATGTAAGATGGTGTACGTCTGCATATAGCCCCTGCACCTCTGCCTTGAAGCATGTCAAGGCTAGTAGAGTTCCCCATGCCAGGAGAATACCACACTTTAGGGGTTCTGTTTCCTAGTGAGAACAGTCTATGTGTTCTCAGGACACAGTTCTATTTTCACCTGTGGTTGCTTGAACTGATGGCTCAGAACCTGGGGTTCCAGAGGGCTCACTGTAAGCTGCCTGTGCTGAGTCCTCAGGGATAATCCAGCTGCCCTAACAAGGCATTGTGTGGATGACAGTGAAAAGTAAAAAATTTACTAGCTGTCTGTAGGGACATGAACTCACCACCCTAGGGCCTCCGTCCCCTGCAGGTGGTCGCTCACGGAACTCTCTTGAGAAAAATAGTTCCTGAGATAACTCCAGGATGTCCCAACAACCTCTGTGGAATGTTCCAACGCCTTGTTTAATACAATACATAGCTTAACTGATAAGTAAACATGTAACTCCAGATCTCCCCTACCCCCTCCCTAGTCAGCTGATAAGTGAACGTGTAACTTTGGACTTCCTCTATTTCCTTCCACTCTTTTGATGTTTTTGCCTTTATAAGCTTGTCACAAGTTTGGGTCGGGGTCGAACTCTTCCACTCCCCGTGGGTGTAGAGTCTCGACCCCAGCATGCTGGCCTGAGATCTCATCCAATTTCATTTTCAATAAACTTCCTCGTGTGATTGCAGCAAGTCCGGTCTCGGTGCCTCACTGGGTGCGCGCTATTCCTGAGATTTGAGTGAGGGTCTCCCTTCGGAGGGGGCTTTCAACAGGAGTAGCCTCCAAAGCCATGTTGGTGGCACCTCACCATCAAATTGTCCGTCCTATACTATCACTGACTGTCCTACCTTAGCTACCCTTGTCCTTCTGGCCCCATCCTTTGTGTCACATCTAGAAGGAAAGTACACTGAGAGTGACTTTTTGCCCTTCCAGTTTGGAGCTGGGCCAACATCTTGCACATGGATATGAGGCCCGGTTGTTGAGTTGTGTGTGGGTGTGGAGGTGTGGCAGTGGAACTCTTAGCTACGTCTGAGATCCGGCTTCGGTTCTCCCTTTGCCTTACAGGTTCTTTTCTTTTTTGAGAGATTCTCCTCTGTTTTGCTTTTGTCTTATAGATACATAAGGGATGTAAGGCTTGAGTTCTCATCATTACACCATTTCCTTATTGCCTCCTGTATGCTCAGCCATAGCAAGTCCTCAGGGTATAGTAAGAGGCTCCTGTAATGCTTGCCTCTTTTTATTTTGGATTTTTAAGGTTATTTTGTTTTTTGTTTTTTTCCAGAAAATGTGGGATCAAGAGAAGGACCATTTGAAAAAGTTCAATGAGCTGATGGTTGCATTCAGGGTCCGACCTACAGTTCTGATGCCCTTGTGGAATGTGGCAGGCTTTGCACTGGGTAAGTGTATGTCCAGGAGTCACTTGTTCATGCTTCTGTAACTCTTGTCATGCCCTCATCCAACCTTTTTATTTACTTAGTGTTTTCCTAAAATTAAGTTGAAGCTGATTGAACTTTTTTCGCTTATGTGACTTTAAGATAGACTCAATCATTTTTTAAATAGAAAGTATGATACACACAGATGATATATCCTGATGATGCTAACCTGAGAGCAGCTTGAGTGCTGGGCATGGACACCTACCCCTTTAACCCCAGCATTTGGGAGGCAGAGACAGGCTGATCTCTGAGTTCAAGGCTAGCCTGGTCTACAGAGTAAGTTCCAGGACAGCTAGGGATACACAGAGAAACACTGTCTTAAGCCCGAACCCCAAAGGAAAAAAGAAGAAAGGAAGGAGAACAAAGAACGTAGTGTAGCATTCTCAGCTCCTAGCAGAAGGCTCATTGAGCCTGCATGGTGGTGCATATCTGTAACCTCAACACTCAGGTGGTGGAAGCAGGAGGGTGGAGAATACAATCCAGCCCTCATTACACAGTAAGTTCTAGGTTATCTTGGGTTTCATAGTGAGGCCTTGTCTCAGAAAAACAAAACCAGTCAAACCAACCAAATAAAACAGAAAAATACACTCAAAAAGAACTTTGTGACTGACGTCTAATAATGAGCTCAAACTGTTTCTCAACTTGGACTGACTGTGTCAGAGCATTCATGGGAGTATCTAAATGTTTAGTAGTTACATTTAGCAGGAACCACTGACATCTAGAGGGTAGATATTGGGTGCCGTTAAACATCCCCAGATGTGGGGCCATAGGAACCATGTATGTTGAAATCTGAGAGCCTTACTGAGCCAGCCTTGCCTTTCACTAGCCTGGGGATAGCAGTCCTGCCCATCCCCCCAACACTGCAGCAGGAGAGCTGGTCCTGACCCTCATGGGAACCCCACCCCACCCCCTTCCCATACTAGGGAGAGATGGCCCCACCCCTCACCACAGGTGAGGGAGAACTGGCTCCATTCCTTGACTGAGGGAGGGGACAGTCCCAGGGTCCAGACTGACCAGCTCAGCTACTACCCAGGCCTACATAAGGTTGCTCCACCCTAACATCTAACCCATCTATGATCTGCTGTGATGGGACTGGTCCTGCTGAATACTAACCATAGGTAGGATCTCCACGACTTGGGACAGTAGCAGGGTATTTTGCAGTTTTGGTGAGGGTCCAATGATGATTGTGTGACTTAGGCCAGAGGCCTTGAATCACACCAGTGACTCGTTGCACTGAACGTTTGTGGGTGGAGCTGATTGGACAAAAGGGTAAACTGCGTGACACACTGCAGCTCCCGGTGACACTAGGACGAATGAAAAGGTGTTGGAGAGGCAGAGAAGACAGAGGACCAAGGTGGTTCTTGAGTTTTTTGTTTTGGTTTTAATTTAGGGGGAGTTCTTTTTTGGGGTGATGCTACAAGGGTGAGGGGTGGATAAGAGGGACTGGGAGGTGAGATTGGAGTGCATGATGTGAAATTACCGAAGGATAAAGAATTATGGTATATATGTTTTATTTATGTGTGTGTGCCCAGATGCCTCATGGATGTCCTTGACCAGCAGCATGTGGCTCATGCTTGACGTTGTTTGATGATTGTAGGGGCAGGAACTGCCTTGCTGGGAAAGGAAGCAGCCATGGCCTGCACTGTGGCAGTAGAAGAGTCCATTGCTCATCACTACAACAACCAGATCCGCACACTGATGGAGGAGGACCCTGAGAAGTATGAGGAGCTGCTGCAGGTGACTGACTGTGCTGTGCTTGAGGGGAGAAAGGGCAGGTGACAGTAGTGAGGAGAAAGAGATAAGGGTGCTAAGGGGGCAGGATCTGGGGTGGGGGTGGGTCTTCTTCTGGATGAGACAGAGAGGTCACAGGGCTCTGGCACAGTGATACCTAGAACCCATGTCTCCCGAGTCCAGGTCTGTGTGTCCTGTGCACATCCATGACTCAACACATGGGCTGTACACAGAAGGCACCAGCTAACATGCTGAACTGGACAGAGGAAAGTCCACAAGGCCTCAGCCTCCACTGAACCACAGGCAATGGAGGGAAGCCGACACAGGAGAGGTGGCCTTCTCCAGGGAAGAGCCTGGAAGCATACATACAGGCAGTATTATACAGATCCAGCTATATTTAAACATGTATATACAAACATATATATACACGCAATAACAATTAGAAGAGGCCATAAATTTGAAGGAGAACATGGGGGGGTTTGGTAAATGGAAAGGTTTAGAGGTAGTAAAAGGAAGGGAGAGATGTTGTATTTAAAGTATAATCTCAAGAATAAAATTTAAAAAATGATGAGTTCTTTAGGCTGAGTGACTGAAGTACTGGAGTGCCTCAGAGAATTTTCTACAGGAAGATTAGCCCAGGCTGGTCTTGAATCAGTGGGTACAAGGGATCCGCCTGCCTCAGCACCATCCCTCACCCCCCCCCCAGTAGTTTAATTGTTTGATATTTGTTTGTTTTGCTTCTGAATCAGAATCTCTGCTTGGCTCTCTATCCTCCTGCCTCTGCCTTCCAAGCTGGAGCTGTAAGTGTGCGTCTGATGGGAGATGTCATTCTGTAAATATGTTTCTCTTACTGGTTAATGAATAAAGCACTGTTGGCCAATAGGAAAGCAAGATAGGCAGGGCTAGGAGACTAGGAGGAAAGAGGAAGTAGGAAGGAGGAGTCAGCATGAAGAGACTGGAGAGAACAGAGGTCTGGGCCCTCTCTCCAGTAAGATGAGGCCATGTGGAAATACTTAGATGAATAGAAATGGGTTAATAATTAAGACAGAGCTAGCCGATAAGAAATGCTAGTAACTGGCCAACAGCATTTATATCTAATACAGGGTCTCTGTGTGTTATTAGGGGCAGGTGTGGTGGTGGGCCCGTGCCGGCAGGGAAAAACAACATACTCGTTACATGCATCACTGTATTTGACCATGTGGTAGTTTAAATGAGAATGACCCCCAGAGGCTCCTATATTTGAATGCTTACTCTTCAGGGAGTGGCATTATTTGAGTAGAATTAAGAGGATTAGGAGGTATAGCCTTGTTGGAGGAAGTGTGTCACTGACAGTGGGCTTTAAGATTTCAAAAGATCATGCCAGGCCCAGAGTCTCTCTCTTGGCTTGCAGATCAGGATATAGCTCTCAGCCACTCCTTCAGCTTCCTAAGTGTTATCATGCTCCCTGCCATGCTGATAATGGACGGACCTCTGAAAACGTAAGCCAGCCCCGAATTAAATGCTTTCTTGTATAAGAGTTTCTTTGGTCATGGTGTCTCTTCACGGCAGTAGAACTGTGACTTAAGATAGGCCACAACTCTTAATTTTTAAAACCTAAATCAGCAGTTGACAATTACCAGCCTGCTGGCCAAGCTTGTTTCGTAAATAAGTCTCCGGAGCCACACCCATGGTTTACTCTTGCAAGGCTCCTCTCCTCACTGAAATGGCAGAGTGGACGCTGGCCTTTCATAGGAAAAGCACATGGACCTCCCTGTAGACTAGGAGGTCCTAGTCTGGAAATAGATGAGCAGCTAGAAATAGACGAGCAGCAGGTGACCTAGAGTGCTGACTTACTTCCACTAGAATCCCTTTTCCTTCTCAGGTTATCAAGAAGTTTCGAGACGAGGAGCTTGAGCACCACGACACCGGCCTGGACCACAATGCGGAGTTGGTAGGGACAGACTGTGGCTGGTGATGCTTGGGGGCTGTTTTAAAGATGGAGGGGCCAAAGGTTTCTGATCCCAGAAAGAGACATTTGGAAGTAAAGGTCAAGGGGCAGGAGCCAGCTACTTGACAGAAAGCACTCAAGCTCAACCTTGGTCCAGGGTGCCACTCCTGTGTCCTACTCTATTATTATCCCAGGAAACAGCCTAGGGGCTCAGTGGCCATAGGTGCTTCTAGCAGATTCAATGGCTTTTGTTTCAAATTAAATGATTTCCCAGATCCTGTTTCTTATCCAGAGGAGCCCAAACCCTGCCGCCCTACCAGTGAGTCCAAGTCTGACATCAAAACATAGATACACCACATGTGGTTTGGTTACTGGTTGTTTAGGTGCTGGGGTTGAACCCAGGGCCTTGCTAGGCAAGCATTCTACTACTTAGCGTACCTCTTGCCCTGTTTGCTTATT
The DNA here is from genome assembly GCA_030556225.1 of Cricetiscus sungorus. Classification (NCBI taxonomy): domain Eukaryota; kingdom Metazoa; phylum Chordata; class Mammalia; order Rodentia; family Cricetidae; genus Cricetiscus; species Cricetiscus sungorus. The sequence continues at coordinate 78,746,617 of JANBXA010000007.1, read as the reverse complement.
CCCGCCCCCTGCAAAGAACTGCAGACTCAGGGTACTGTGCATGCTAGACAAGCACTCTCCCACCCAGCTACATTCATTCTGCCCCTTTGTTCTCCACAGGCTCCAGCGTATACCTTGTTGAAGAGGGCTATCCAGGCTGGATGCAGTGCAGCAATATATTTGTCAGAAAGGTTTTAAAGTATGTCTGTTGATCCATTTCTAGAAAAGATGGTCCCTTGGGGAGTGGCGATTGCTGAGGAGGAACTGTACAATTATCAGTGTATATGTGTTTGTTTGTTTTTTAATAAACTACAAGAGGTGGTTGCTAGGGTTTTTGGTCATTGTTTTTCACTAATAAAACTCTTTGGCAGCTGGGCATGGTGGCACCCACCTTTAATCCCAGCACTCGGGAGACAAAGGTGGAAAGATCTCTGAGTATGAGGCCAGCCTGCTCTACAGGGTTCCAGGGCAGATACTACACAGAGAAACCCTGTCTCAAAAAACAAACAATAACAATCCAAAAACGTCTTTGGCACTGGTTTCCTGGGTTTTCTTCTGCTGTGAGGGTGGCAGCTGACCAACTCTGCTCACCTCACAGCTCATGCAGCTGGCCTTTCTTTGATCTTAGTTAATTTTGGTCTAAGACATCGAGAGTGTATTGTTCATTAGTTAGCAGGAATCTTAATATTTATTTTATTTTTATTTATGTGTATGTACTTATGTTTGGGTGTCTGTGGAGGCCAGAAGAGACTATGGGATGGATCCCCTGGAGCTGGAGTTCCAGGCAATTGTGAGCTGGGAACCAAACTCCGGTCCTCTGCTTAGTGGCAGGAGCTCTTAACCCCCCGAGCCATCTCTCCAGCTCCTGCAGGAATCTTAAAGAGGAAAGTAAGTTGAGTTCACAGTTAACATGAAATCTTTCGAAACATGAGGATGTTTAAGGTAGGCTAAACAAGACTGGGAAGTCCACCCAGTGACTGCACGTTCTGACTTCTGCCTGGCCCTCACTCAGAGCTGATGGTGTTAGAAGGTGGTGGTTGAATCCCTCACCTGAGAGGGTACTGTAAGGGAGAGGAGACTGGGAAGTGGTTAGCCAAGGGAGCAGAGCCCTGAGGAGTGCCCTTATAAAAGTGAGGCCTGAGGGAGACTCAATCCCTTCCATGTTGTGCCACAAAAGCTGCTGTCTGTGGGAATACAAGCCTGACTGGACACCAACCTGTTGACTCCTTGATCATGGATTTCACAGCCTCCAGAACTGAAAACAAGAAGTTTTTATTGTTTACAGGTTCCCCAGCCAGCTGTATTTTAATAGCAGCCCACATAGGCTAAGACAGGACAGCATTACCCCAATTGGAAAATATACTTAAGTTAGGCGTGGTGGTGCAGACCTGTAATCCCAGCATTTAGGAGGTGGAGACAAGATCAGCAGGAGTCCAAGGTTATCTTCAGTACAAATCAAGTTCAAGGACAATGTACATGATACCCTGCCTCATCAGACAACCACAATAAAATACAGACTTGTGGAGTATTTGCAAATTGACTTAATAGTAATTTCCATGAGGTCTGCTGCCCCCAAATAAACTATCCTAATTAAAATTTAACACTTTTGTGAGTTATTTTTATAATTTTTTAAAATTTCAAAATATATTAGAAATCAGGATTAAGCTGAGTGTGCACAGTGTGGTGGTGCATACCTGTAGTCCCAGCACGTGGGAAGCAGAGAGAAGTAGGTCTCTTGTGAGCTGGAGGCCAGTCTGGTGTACAAGGCTATGTATTGAGACTCTGTCAAAAACCAAAACCAAAAAGGCAGTGAAAAGATCAGCAGTCCATCATCACAGCAGAGCATTCTCTGGAGCTTCCCTGGAGGCTGAGGCAAGAGTCGGACGTCAGTCTGAGCGATGCAACAAGAAACAAAAAGAAGTTTATAGACCAAAAAGTTTGACCTAGTTAGACCAGTGCTGGGGTCAGTGGATTCTTGTTTTAGCTTCCCTTCATTAGCACCACATGGTGAGATGGAGCTTGCTGCAGTGGCTCTGGCTTTGGAGGACAGGGGACACCAGATAATTGCCACCAACACTCTGCAACCTCTTTCTGTTCTGCAGTTCAGTGGACTTAGTACTTGGGAGGCTGAGGCAGGAGAATTACAAATTTAGGGCCAAAGTAGGGTCCATAGTGAGATCCTGTATCAAGAAAATAAAACAAGGGCTGGAGAGATGGCTTCGCAGTTAAAAGTACTGGCTGCTCTTCCAGAGGTCCCGGTTCAGTTTCTACACACATACTGGGCAGCTCACAACCATCTGCAACTCCACCTCCAGGGGTTCAAACACACTCTTATGTCTAAGACCAGAACACACATACACATGAATAAAAAAGATAAAATTAAAGAAAACAACAAAAGTGATTTTTAACTCTGTGACCAGGTAGGAGTAATAAATTAAACATGAGAAGAAAGTAGAGATGGCTGTAGATTCTTCTGTAGTGTATTACCATCATAAGTCTGTATTTGGTGTAGCTGACAAAGCGGAGCTCAGGTTGCTGCTTTGTCTACAGTTTCATTAGTGACCATTTTCTTCCTCTCGTGTAAGATCAGTTGTCCTATACAGTAGGTGGAGGGAGGGAGGGAGGCTGAAGATATACTAAGGGTGATGTTTTCAAGCAGTTGATGAACTAGGAAAATAGACTGGCAAACCACTCTGAACTCAGTCCTGGCTTGCTCAATGCCACAAGCTCCGGGTGTGCCCTTGGCCTCCTATCTACCCTCTTACTCTCGCTGTCTCATTGAGAGTATTTGTCCTGGCCTCCCATTTTCCAGCTGTCTATCCAGTGCCTCCATTTGGAAATTGGAAAGAATTTCCAGGCTGAATTGTCCTGAGCTGAACCCTTGCCTCCCTGTATTCCCAAGTCTGTTTCCCCAGTGTGCTCCATGGTAGTTAAGGGTGATGCCAGTCTTCTGGTGCTTGGGCCCAGGTTACCACAGTCACCCCTGACTCCTGCCTCAGTCACCTCCATCTAGTTGTTGAGGATGTGGTATCACTATGTGAAAACCCTTCTGCACCTTCCATGTTGCAACTGGGGTCCAACCACTCACTCCCCTCTCTTGCCTATATAATTCCAGATGTCTCTTTCATACTTTTGTTCTCCCACAATCCATTTTCACCTGGCACCATCCTGATGAGGTGACCTGGCCATCCCTACCTCTGCTTCAGCCATTGGCTCTTGCAATTTGGACATATGGCAGGCACAGGTCTGTCTGATGCTCAAGTGGCTGTGCCCTCTGCCTGGAATGCCTTTCCCCCAGAACAGTGGCTGTCAAATCCCTCACCACCTCCATTCAAGTTCAAACCCCATCACCCCCCTTGAAGCCCGCTGTAGTAGCCAGTTTCTGTCTCTGTGACCAAAATCTCTGTAAGAATAAGTTAAAGAGTCTAGCTGGTGTCTTCAGTCCATGGTTGCTCTGCCCATGTGCTGTGGTGGAGAAAGGAAGTGTGTTCACCATGAACAGGAAGTCAAGAGAGGAAAACTGGATGGATAGGGGGAAGATGTAGTCCAGGGACACACCCTCAGTGAGCTACTTCTTCTGTCGAGGACCTGCTTCCTACTTTTCCAGATCCTCAGTATGGTCATGGTATGACTCCATCACTGACTCCTAGTCTGATGTCCCTGAAATGCTCTCACAGACACTTCCAAAGAGAGCTTCACTAACTGGGACTTCTCAATCTAATCAAGCTCACAAGACCAACCCCACTAGCCCAGCCCCCTGCCTGGTCCTGGGTGATGTGTTGTGAGATCCATAGCTATGAGTCTTGCAGAAGAGGTGCTCAGTGAACACAGGATGGGATTGAATGAAGAACTAACCCTTCTGTGGTAAAGTGTACTTTCAATAACTGCTCACTGGAGACTCCTGCGTGTCTCTCAGCAAAGATTCAGTGAGGATTCATGTCACCAAGGACCAACAGGCCATTTTCCTGTGGTTTCCTAATGGTTTTAAACATACCAGCTGGACTTCCATATGTAAAGAATGAGTTTGAAGCCAGTTGCAATGGTGCACACATTTAATCCCAGCACTCAGGAGGCAGAGGTGGATGGATCCCTGTGAGTTTGTGGTCAGCCTGGTCACATGGTAAGTGCTGGCCAGACA